>CM071835.1:108232582-109452582 GCA_036507285.1 Trichosanthes cucumerina | reverse complement strand
CCTTTTGTCTTTCACTTATCAAAAATTTCAAATCCAGTTCAAAGATTCGTCATTTTCCCAAATATCAAAATAATATAGATTTGGGAAAAAAATAATACAATAATATTCAAACTTTTAAGAAGATTCCCGTGGAAATTTTAAAAAAAAAAATGAAAAATGAAACAAATATGAGAACTAAAATTATATATTTAGCCAAAACATATTTGAAATATGATTGACATGGTTGTAAGAAAATATCTTCACACTAATCTTGATTGCTGATAATGGTTGGATTTTTTAAGGAAAATGTTAGGCCACATTTGTTAACAATTTCGGTCTCATTTGATAACCATTTGATTTTTGAAAATTATGTTTGTTTTTCTATTATTTCTCTTCATCTTCTCTACTATGATTTTCATCTTTCTTGAGGTAACATTTAAGTTTCTAGTCAATTTAAAAAAAATAATAATAAGTTTTTGAAAACTATTATTTTTTTGTTTTCAAAATTTAGTTTGGTTTTTTAAAACATATATACAAAGTAGATAAGAAAACATAGTAACTCATTTGTAGCAGTAGTATTTTTAGGCTTAATTTTTAAAAACCAAAACTAAAAATCAAATAATTATCCATATTCACTTTAGTTTTTTACTTTTGAAAATTGTACTTGTTTCTTTATCGTTTTGTCACTATAGTTTTTACTTTTCTTAGGAAAATATTAGAATTTTGAACTAAAATTATATATTTAGCCAAAACATATTTGAAATGTGATTGACATGGTTGTAAGAAAATATCTTCACAAGAAAATATCTTCACACTAATCTTGATTGCTGATAATGGTTGGATTTTTGAAGGAAAATGTTAGGCCATATTTGTTAACAACTTCGGTCTCATTTGATAACCATTTGATTTTTGAAAATTATGTTTGTTTTTCTATTATTTCTCTTCATCTTCTCTACTATGATTTCCATCTTTCTTGAGGTAACATTTAAGTTTCTAGTCAATTTAAAAAAAATAATAATAAGTTTTTGAAAACTATTATTTTTTAGTTTTCAAAATTTAGTTCGGTTTTTGATAACATATGTACAAAGTAGATAAGAAAACATAATAACTCATTTGTAGGAGTAGTATTTTTAGGCTTAATTTAAAAAAAAAATAAAACTAAAAATCAAATAATTATCAAGGTATTTGCTTTTAGTTTTTTGTTTTTGAAAATTGTACTTGTTTCTTTATCGTTTCTTCACTATAGTTTCTACTTTTCTTAGGAAAATATTAGAATTTTGAGCCAAATTCTAAAATAAAAAATAAGTTTTTAAAAACTATTTTAGATTTTAAAAGTACATTAAAAAAAAGTAGATAACAAAACAAAGAAATATTGGAGTAGAATGAGTGTTTATAGCCTTAATTTTAAAAAATAAAAAATAAAGCTAATTGTGTTTTGAAATAATTATTATGTAGAAGGGAGATTTGGTAAAGTCAACAGAAGAGGGATCATCTTCTACAACAAAATCATTGACCATTTGTTGTCAAAAGGTAATTCTCTCCTCCACTTTTGTTAATTGATTCTATTAGTTTTTGTAACTTAAAATCATTTTAAGCATCTTTACCATCCGTGAAATTATTTTTGGTTGTACTTGCATAATTAATACAAAATTTAATATACAATCTATTATTTTTTAAACATTGTCGTACCAAATTTTATTGTTGAATTCCAAAAATAAATAGGACAAAAATATATCTAAAAAAGAGGTAGACTATATTTGGAAATATTGTTGTAAAAAAAAGGTATAAGGAAAAAAAAAACTTGATGTGGAAAAATAAAGGTTAAAAAACACTTTTAGTCTAACTTTCAAAAAAGTAACAATTAAGTAATAATACTTGTAATTTTGTAATAATTGAATATTTATATATAACAAATATTTTATGTACTTTAAACTTTATAACAATTTAGTCTTTACATAAAAAATATTATTAGAATTTAATAAGATTTCTAACATATATGTATTTATAAAACACACAAAGACTAAAGCATTACATAAAAAAACGACACTTAATTTTAAGAGAATTTTTCTGGTAGGGATTAAATGGGTTACAAAATTTAAAATATATTGACTAATAAATTGTTATATACTAAAGTTCAAGAACTAAATTATTATGAATATTAAAATAGAGGGACTAAATTGTTATATGAGAAAAAGTGAGTTGGTTATCTTTTGCATATTTTTCTTTCTTTTAAAATGTACAACTTACTTGTATGATTTACAAATTCATTCTTTCATGTTACATCTCCAAATTAATAAAATGAAGAAATGAATGAAAAGGCAAGAATAAAAAAAGTTTCAAACAATTTTTAAAATGAATCTTTTGTTTTCAAACATAAAATTATTTCCTAAATCATTTGAACAACTAAATTCGGATATATATATATATATGTGTGTGTGACAGGCATAGAACCGTTTGTGACGCTTCACCATCAAGACCTCCCAATCGAACTGGAAAGAAGATATGAGAGTTGGATGAGTTCTGAAATGCAGTTATGTGTCTCTATACATATCTTTCTTTTTGTCTCTATGTTTTGTGGTGTGAATGTAAAATAAAAAATTAATGATTTGATTATAGGGAGGATTTTGTGTACTTATCGAAAATTAGCTTCGAAGAATTTGGGGATAGAGTGAAGTATTGGATGACGATGAATGAGCCGAATGTGATGGCAACTTTGGCTTACATGGATGGAACTTTTCCCCCAGCTCGATGCTCACCGCCCTTTGGAAATTGCTCAATTGGCAATTCTGATATCGACCCTCTCATCGTTGTGCACAATCAATTGCTTGCCCATGCCAAAACTGTTACCCTTTACCGCACCCATTTTCAAGCAAGTTTCTTCTTCTTCTTCCTTACTTTTTTTTAAGAAAATTTGGATACTACTATTTTTTCTTTTTACCAATTTTCAAAACAAATAAAAACCTTAGAACCAACGTTTAAAATGCCGATGTCGATGTATATTTATGAAAAATGTCAATAGAAATGTTGCTTATTTTTGCAGGGAAAGCAAGGTGGGTTCATAGGAATAGTGGCATCTATGAACATGTATGAGCCACTGGACCCACAATCAGACACACAAGCTGTGGACAGAGCCTTGGCTTTCCATGGTGGCTGGTCAGTTCTTCTTTCTTTTTCTTTTATTTCATCCATTTAACTCTTTAAATTTGCTTTATAAACTCTATTTATGCCATCAACTCAATTTTGTTATCGTTAAAAGAAGACTCGACACAATTTGAAAAGAGAGAATTCTGGAACCCTTCTAATATAAAAAATTAAAGCATATTGAAGTGTGTAAAGAGAAATGGTAATAAACCCATTTAATTAAGTTGTTTAATGTGGATTATATATTAGGGTAATTGATCCAATTGTATATGGAGATTATCCCAAAGAAATGGGAGAGATTTTGGGAAGCCAACTTCCAAGATTCTCGGATGCAGAGAAGAAAGCTATAAAAGGAAGTTCGGACTTCATTTCCATCAACCACTATTCTACTACTTATGCAAAGGATTGCTTTCACTCTGCTTGCTCTAATAAAGCAAACCGCCCTATCAATGGCTTTGTTCAAACTACTCCCTATCGAGATGGCATCTTAATTGGAGATAGGGTATGCTCTTTCCCCTCTACCACCTTCTTTCCTTTCCTTAAGTTACAAGTTTTGTCTTTGAATTTTAATTCGTATCTCTCTACGTTTTCTCTTTTATATATATATTAAAAGTTTATCTAATAAGCTTTCATAATATGTTTGTTGAAACTTGAATTTGGTTCAATGGTGAATTTATATGAAACGTGGATTAAACGAGTGCCCTGCAAATTAAAGAAAAGGATTATGCACCGTTGTGGTGCTAAATCACCTGGAGTCTGATGTTCAATGCAGTAAAATATGTCTTGTAAATAGCTTAGATCAGAGAACTTAGGAGTTGTTTTGGACGCACCTTTCTAAATGACCATCCTCGTTATTCGTAGTAGAGTAATGAAAGATGGTGTCTAACTCCAGACTAAACAACGACTCTGCACCCATAACACAGACTTTCTAATTCTCCAGACTTCCTAACTCTCCAGACTCCTTACTTCTTACTCTCTGCAACTCCTTGCTCCAAACAATCTCTTTAGACTTTGGAAGTTGGTCAATTAAAACCCTAAATTAATAATTGTATTAATAAAACCTTAAGCTTCCATATAAGTTAATTAATTAAAACTTTCTGTTAATGATTCATAACTATTTCCACTTGCCAACATGAACATATATAGCTCAATTGCTTGAGGTATGTACATTAGACCAAGAGGTCAAAAGTTCGAAACCTCCACCTACATGTTGATGAACTAAAAAAAATATTTTTCATTTGATTCCATTTAAAATAAATTCATATTTACCTAAAACCATTATTCTTCCCCATCATCTCTCTCAAATATTTCATTAATCCTGCATTTAAAGAAAAATATACATATGTAAAAAGTAGGCATTAACCGTTTTTCAAGCAGAAATCAGAATTTAAATTGATTTATCATGAAAGTTTGAGGTTATAATTGATTCAACATACAAAATGTAGGGATATAAATTGATTTTTTTTCTCATAAACTAGTCTTCAAAGTGTTAGGGGTGCAAACAAAATCTCACATTGGTTAGGAAAGAGATTGATCATGGGTATATAAGTAAGGACAATTATCTCCATGGATATGAGGCATTTTGGGGAACAAAAACAAAGATTAAAATATAGTTTTGGTTTTTAAAATCTACCTCCAATTTTTATTTTGGTCAGTAAAGTTTTAAAAGTTATATTTTAGTTTCTCACATCTTATAAATTTCCAAATCCAATTCTTGCTGTTAAAATTAACCAAGTCAATAGTTAAACATATATATACACGTATCTTTATTAGTTTTATGGCATGAAAGTAATAGTATGGCTATATTAGAGAATTACACACATTTAATGATGAGGAAATAGAGTTAAAAGTCTGTTTTTAGTATAATATAAAAAAGAAATACATATTTTTTGTTTGAAAATTGTGAATTATCTAGTAAAACTTTTACACTACCATTTTACATATATATAATACTTCTATAGGGGAATGGATTATTAATATTTTTAAATAATAAAAAATAATTAGATTAAAAATAATAATTTAGAGTTCCTTTTTACTTATAATAATGTTACCTTTTTTTTTATGGCAGATGGGAATACCCGATTGCTATGTTGTTCCTAGGGGTATGGAGAAAGTGATTAACTATATTAAAGAAAGGTATCCCAACCAACCCATTTTTGTCGCAGAAAATGGTAAGCTAACTCAATTGTTAGACTATATTGATATAATTAAATTTACTCCTGACTATCACCCCACTCAATTTTTAAAACATTTTATGAAAAAAGGTAGTTTGAAAAACTATTTATAAAAATAGGGTGTTTTTTTTGTTTTTATTGGAATGCGTCGGTTGTAGAAACGCATTCACCCCACTCCCCATATTCACGCAACATTTTCTTAATAAAAATTAATAAAAAAATAAAAATAAAATCTTATCTTAACAAAGATTAATAAAAAAATAAAATAAAATCTTACCTAACTATTCAATAAAATAAAAAATCAAATATTAATTACCTCATCATTTTTTTTCTTTCCATTTTTTAAATATATGAATAATTGTAGTATCATTTTATTCATCATAATCCTAGTCTATCGTTAACTAAATATTACTTTATTTTTGTTAATTTAGCTAAAATATGTCTGAACAATTTATTTTGTAGAATGAATAAAATATCCTTTAATTTTCTAAAAAATACTTTCACATAAAAGAAAAAAATACATTATTCTCATTGAAATAATATATATATATATATATATATATATATATCGACCAAATAAAATAATAAAAAAAATTGGATGTACAACTTAATTCATGTTTGTACGAAAAAAATCATACAAATAAATGATTACTTAAGAAATTTCCTTATAATTCACATAAATTTACAAAATTTAATTCCTTAGGTAATAAGTAACCTCTAACAATAAAAATACTTTTTTTTATTAAAAATAGTTGTTTATATGGTAAAAGGATGATTATTAAAGGATTATAAAAGAATCGATTACAAAATTATTGAATTAATAAAAAAGTATTTTTATGGTTAGAGGTTACTTATTACCTAAAGAATTAAATTTTGTAAATTTATGTGTATTATAAGGAAGATTTTTAAGTAATCATTTATTTGTATGATTTTTTTCGCACAAACATGAATTAAGTTGTACATCTAATTTTTTTATTATTTTATTTGGTAATATATATATATATAGTATTTCAATGAGAATAATGTATTTTTTTTCTTTTATGTGAAATTATTTTTTAGAAAATTAAAAAATATTTTATTCATCCTACAAAATAAATTTTTCAGACATATTTTAGCTAAATTAACAAAAATAAAGTAATATTTATTAATGATGGACTAGGATTATGATGAATAAAATGATACTACAATTATTCATATATTTAAAAAATGGAAAGAAAAAAAATGATGAGTTAATTAATATTTGATTTTTTATTTTATTGAATGGTTAGTTAAGATTTTATTTTATGTTTTTATTAATTTTTGTTATGATAAGATTTATTTTTATTTTTTTATTAATTTTTGTTAAGAAAATGTTGCGTGAATATGGGGAGTGGGGTGAATGCGTTTCTACAACATTGCTGATTCCAATAAAAACAAAAAAACACCTATTTTTATAAATAATTTTTCAAACTACCTTTTTTCATAAAATGTTTTAAAAATTACACTAATTCTACTATTTATCCGTGTTCTATGAATAAAGTTAGGTTATTTTTTTTAATAGAAAAAGTATTTTTTCCCCCTTATTTTCTCTCCATGTATTTTGATCATAAATGACCTAGTTTTTCATAATATTCTATAATATTTTTTTTAATTTGTATCTAGGTCAGGTAGAATTTGAATTTTCTATTAAATTAACATAAACCACTTAAAGATATTAAAAAGATATTGTCTCTCTTTTTTTTTTCTAGGATATTCCATGCCGCCAAGTGATGGTAAAAAAATTGAGGACATTGTAAATGACATCAAACGAATCAAATACCATAAGAGCTACCTTGCCGCCTTGGCTAGAGCAATGAGGTAAATAATTAGACCACTTTCTTTTCTTAAGAAAATCCAATTTCTTTGTTGGAAAATTTATTAATTTTTTGACAATTTTAGGTCTTTTTTTTCACTCCACCCCGACTAGAAGATATTATTCATTAGAAGATATTATTCATTAGTTAATTCGAGAATAATTCAGTGAATAAAACGTATCCATATTACTTTTTAAAAAAGTTTAAGCTTCAATCTTCCACTCCTACATTCGTTAATAAAAAAATAATATTTATTAGATCAACCTATCAAAATATATATCTCTCATATAATAGTGTTGATGTCATATCTAATAATTTGAGTTTAAAAAAAATTGATTTCCACCCAAAAATAAAGCCTAATTTATCAATAAAGACATTCTTCCTATCCATATACCTAACATTAGGCTATAGGGACCAGATGATAGAAAACTTCTCTTTGCCAAATAGAAAACAAGTTATGGGATTTGTAGTTTAGGAGTCATGATCTTGGACTTTTTAAAAGCTATGGACCAGTTTGCTTTCGAATCGCCATAAAAAAATTGCATGGACTAAATGATATAATTGACATTAATGAGCTAAGATACAAATGCAAAGAAGCTCGAATTATATTAGATTATAATTGCATGTAAATTTAATAGCACAATTCAAATAATAAACAAAATCTAACCCACTAATTTAATTCGAAACAAACTTTATTCAAGTTACAAATTTAAACTAAATCTAATTTAAATAACATAATCTAATATATTTAAGTTCGGAAGTCCAAATCTTTATACTTCTAAGATTTTTTGTACTAAAAAATAATAATAATTAACATTAATAACAATTTTTTGTTTTAGGAATGGTGGTGATGTGAGAGGATATTTTGCATGGTCTTTAATGGACAACTTCGAGTGGATCAGTGGGTATGGCGCAAGGTTTGGGCTTTTGTATGTGGACTGGCAGACGCTTGAGAGGTGGCCCAAGCTTTCGGCCCACTGGTTTGCTTCTTTTCTTGGTGGCCACTCACAAAAGCTTCCTAAATCTCCTTCCATTTTAACCACAAGCAGTCTTTGATTCCGCCCTATTTAATTAAAGTCATGTTTTAGAGTGATTTTATAATAAATGCTTCCTAAATCTCCTTCTATTTTAACTACGAGCGTCTTTGATTCTGCCGTGATTGATTAAAGTCATGTTTTAGAATAATTTTATAACAGATGCTTTTATAGAAAAAAAAAATTCTATTATAAGTATTTTAATAAAAGAAAATGTTTGAAATCGTTTTTTGTATTTGGTTATGATGAAATAAGGTAAGGCTAAAACTTCTTGTAAGGGAGAAAATTTTTACCTACCAACTTTTTATTTGTATGTTTTCTTTATGTTTTGCATTCATTTCTAATTGATTTTTTAGGTCTAGTTTGATTTTCAATTTCTTATTTCATGTTTCTTAAATAAAAGAAATAGAGATAGAAAGTTGTTTAATAAGTATTTATTGTTTCTCTTTTTTTATAATTTAAATAGAATTTAGTATATATATTATAAAAAGATAACTTGCATTAAAAGATAAATGTAAAGTACTTATAAAGAGTTTAGAGTATTTAATACAAATAAGTCTCCGTGAAAGATTAAAAACAATAGTATAATTGTATTTATCCTTCAAATATTGCGTAAATTTTAATTAGTTTTGAGTATATTTATGTAGATTAATTTTTTAGTGTTTTCTTTTAAGTTGAATTTAAGACCTTTTATTAGTTGATTTACAAATAACCTTACTAATTTAATTTTGAAGGAATATTAATTTACCTAAAAACAGATTTATCGTCATATCAGTAGTTACTATAGTTTTTAAAATGGTTTTATTTGTTAGGAACAAAAATTAGAAATTCTAGTTGAATTCACTCTATTTTTATTAATTTCAATAATGGTCTATGCTCATATTGAGAGAGGACGAAGTTAAAAATAAAATAAAAAAGATTAAAGATTAAAAAAGAGGTAAATATAAATTTATAATAATTCCAATGCGAATACGTAATCCAATTAAAAAATTGATAAGGCTAGCTCATATGTGAATTGGGGCTGAAAGATCATATATTGAATCATATGTTTGTGAACATATTTAAAAGGTTAAATTATACCAAATACCTTTAATTTTGAGGTAAGTTTTAATTATAGACTTTTAAAAGTTCTATTTTAACTTTCAAATTTTGAGAAGGTTTAAAGAAAATTCATAGAGAATTGTTATATTAAAATGATGGACGAAAATTGATGTTACAATAGATGTGTAAGAATTAGAAGATATAGGTGATATCATTTACAATTCAATTTCAACGATATAGAAGGTTAACTAAGATTTTGTTGTTACTATTTAAATTCGGCTCCAAAGGTAGTGTTGACATAATTTACATCATTTTTCACAAAATCAAATTTTATACGTCAGTTATCACGTCAATTTACGTGAATAATGTTGTAAATGATTTTAATAGAAAAACTCTCCAATAGTTTATTTTTTAACTAAGAGTTGAAATGAAAATTTTTAAAGTCTAAGATATAATTGAAATTCATCTAAAAAATTTAGAGGTAAAAGAATTTCAAACGATTAAACTTTGCGGGTGCTCAATAATATTATTAATCCATAATTAAATTAATAATAGATCATATAAATACATATGTTTCCTATCATATGTTAAGTTTCTTTAAAAAAAAATATGCCATTTCTATGCAAGTTAGAAGGAAAATAAAGTAAACATATTTTCAATTGTGTCATTAAAATTTACGTGCATATGTTTTTTTTTTTCCTTTCTAATTTTAACTTCTTTAAATATAATTTTACAAATGTGGGGAGAAGATTAACGGCCTTTGTCTTAAAGCATTTATTAATATACTAATTAATTAAGGGTTAGTTTGAAATTATTGTATCTTTTAAAATAATTATTATAAAATTGTTAATTTTTTTTAGTACATCAACAATTGGGGGTGGGGGATTTGAACCTATGAACACTTGGTCATGAGTCATACTTGATGCCTATTGAGCTATACTTTTGTTGTGGATTTACCATGGGCTTAGGGGGCTCAAGCCCCTCTCAAATTTTTTACTTTCTATAATGTGTAAGAAAAGTCAGATCAAATCACAAAAAATCCTTATGTTATCAGCTCCCCTCAAATCTCAAATTCGTTCTGGTTTGTACAACTTTAAATATTTTTCTCAATGTCATGTTTAGGTCATTCCTCGATACAAATTTTGGATCTGTCACTGCTATTGTTGGCTATAAAAAATTGTTAATATAAGAGAAGATAGATTTGAAAAAAAGATATATATGGAAGAATAAAATTGAGTTATATAAATAGTTAGAAAAGGTGACAAAGTTTTAGGAAAATTCTCAATTCAAAAGTTAGTAATTGTTAAATTTTGCAAGAAAATGGAAAGTAATTCTCGATAAATTGATGAATAGTTCATTTTTATCAAAAAGCTTAGACGATTAAAATTCTCTCACAATTGTTGTCTAGCTCACAAAAGTATATTTCAAATGGGGCTTAAAATCTTGTTAGCGTAATTCAAAGATTATAACACCTACTATCATTACGTTATGTTGATAGTTTTTTGGGCAAAATACACTTTTGGTCTTTGAAGTTTGAAGTTAATGTCTAATTGGTAAGTTTTAAAATAAACATTTTAATCCTAAAGGTTTGGAAAATAGTTCTAAATGGTCCCTAGAGTTAAGTTGATCGTTGGAAAAATGATATGGCATGTTGAATTGACAATTTTTAGATAAGATGTTAAAATTATATTATTTCAACATTATGTGGTAATATTTTTAAATTTTATTTTTACTTTTTTTTTTCATCTTTTATCTTCTTTTCTTTTATCTTCTTCCTCTATCTCTATTTCTTCTTGCTTGTCTATTTTTTATTCTCTTTTTATTTTGTTGGCTCCAACACCAATATCAAAAATGACGATGACAAAAAAGAATTTTTCGTCGCTTTGATGTAGCGTCTTACTCAGTCCACCATTCTTAATCTTAAATAACGTGTCTCTGTCTACAACTTTGAAGTACCCATATGTTAATTTTTTTTTAATTGATTCGATTTTTGCGATGAGTTCTTTTCTTTTTTTTTTGTGGTTCTTTATTATGTAGAGTTGTGGTTTGATAAAAAGAAAAACTACATAATCTTAAATATAAATTTTGACATATCATTTTTCGTTAGTCAACTAACGGTCAACTAATTCCAGGGACCATTTAGAACTATTTTCTGAACCTCAGGGACTAAAATGTTCATTTTAAAACTTTAGAGACCAAATAGACATCAACTTCAAACCTCAGGGGCAAAAAGTATATTTTGCCCTAGTTTTTTTTTATCTCTACCTTCCCATATAGGTCAAAGTGAGCATTGTTTATTACAAAGTTTAAATTTCTATACCTACCTTTGTTATACTAAAAAAAAATAATTTAGCCTTTTGCATTCAAGGCTCATTAAAATGAAGATGAGTTGTCTCTATTTCTTCTTAATGTTGTAGGTAAAATTCTTAAATATTATTTTCAAATTCATCAGTTTTTTTTTACGTTATTTATAATAAATTTGTAATTTACATTTGGAAATGTACCTTGTAAGTTCTAACCAACAAAATGAATATATATATATATATATAACTATTTTTTTTTTTGATAAATATATCGAACTAATATTAAATACGATGCTTTCTTTCAATTAATCTAATCTAATTACATTACTCTTCCCCTTCATAGTCTGGCTAAATCATATGAAGAATTTCAAAATGCTTTTTTTTGCCCTCTGAAATCCCACCATTTTTCCATGCTGTTTTAATTAATTCTAAATAATCCGTATCATCACCTAACACAATCAGTCGAGTAGAAAACGTTATTCCATTGGCTTTTTTTTTCTTTTTTACTTGACCCTTTATTATTACTATTTTTTATGTTAGGATATCCTTAACTATTTTTGTAGTACAACAAATATAAGTATATTTAAATTTAAACCTTCGAACTCAAGAAAATGAGTACATATCAATTACCATTACACTATAGTCACTAGTCATAATGTTATAACCACACTCTAATTCTGCTCAAATTAGCATGAAAATTGATGGTTAGAAAAGGTGTTTTATTCAAATAGGGTAATTAACAACACATGTAGGGCAATTTTTGAGGTTTGTCCAAAACTATACTAGCACAAAACTAAAAATTTAAAATATATGGATTAAATCAAAGAATGACTCCAAGTTTACCCAAAATATTGATGTAGGATGAAATGTTGGATAATTAGTTTAATTTAATTATTATTAGTTTAGTGTTAATTTTAGATTAATTTGTATTATATCTTTTTGTTGTAAGGCTATTAATAGCCACTTGTGAAGATTGTAAGGAAGCTTTTTGAATCATATTTGAATAGAACATGATAGTTATTTTGAGAGTTCTCTCTTTTGGGATGGATTTCCCTTATTTGCCTATAGATTTGGCCTAATTATTTGAATCTGTTGCGTCAAACACCAAATTGAAACTAAGTCTAAATTATCGAAACAAAATCACTAATTCAATCCAATAATATTCGAATAGAAAAAAGTAATCGCCAACTTAGGAGTGAGCAAAATACTTCGAAAAATTGATTCGACCAACCGACTAGGAGTCGATTTTGTAAATAATAAAACTGACAAGTTGGTCGGTTGGAGGGCTAAAAGGTCCAAATGTGACCGACCGAATTAAAAGAAATAATATATAAAAATTATATAGTATAAATAATAATAAAATAAAATAATGGTAAAATACTAATAAAATAAAAGTAATAAATAAAAATTATATACAATATATAAATAAAAGTTAAAATTAGGGGTGTACATAAGTAGGGTTGGGTTGGGTTAGGGGAGATTTTTGGACCAACCCGAAAATTTGGGTGGGTCATTCTTCAAACCCAACCAACCCTATTCTGGAGAGTAATTCAATCCAACCCAACCCAATATTCTCGAGTTGGGTTGGGCATCGAGTTAATATTTTTAATTATTTAAAATATTTTTTTGAATTAATAACTAAAATCACATAAAATTCGAATATCAAACTTCAAAGTTCATAAGATATTAACATTGGTTAGAAGTCTAGAAAAAAACATAAAAAATTGACAAATAGTTTATTTTAAGTGTATATATAATTAAAATAAAATTAGAAAAGGTAAACTTTGGGTTGGGTTGGGTCAAAACGAGCCTAAAAGGCTCAACCCGAGAACCGACTCGAACTTTTCGATTTTCCAAATTTCTAACCCAACTCAAATCGAAAAAAAATCTAACTCAACCCAACTCTTGAGTTGGATGAGTCTGGAGTTCTTTCGGGTTTGCACTTGGTTAGTTTCAGACACTCTACTAAAAATAAATACATTTATTAAAAAAAAAACTGGTTTTCTGCCGGAACCAACCAACCGAATCGATGTTGGTTCGGTTAGTTTAGCGTCGGTTTGAACGAAAAAATTGACCGATCTATTCTCACTCAAACTAAGTGGTGAGGACATTATATCAAGGTTCAAATTAAATCTCTATCTCAAAGGAAGTTGAACTCTTATATATATATATATATATATATATAAAACCAATAATCATCCTGTATTTGACTTTCCAATTGGGAGGCTCCGATGAAAATTGGTGACGATGGCCACCAAAATCCATCGATTATTCTCATCATCTTTTTTTCTTATCCTCTTCATTTTCTCGCATCTTTCACCACAGAGTTTTGCCCAAAATGAAGAAGAAGAAGAAATCAAGAGATCTGATTTTCCAGAACATTTCTTCTTTGGAACAGCCACTTCCTCATATCAGGTCAGGTACCTTTAATTTGTACTTTTTGCTTCTTCATCTCCATCTTCATCATGTTGTTCATTTTTTAATTTATGGGTCTGAATTATATATAATGAATTATATTTATGGGTATTTTAATTTGCAGATCGAAGGGGCTTATCTTGAAGATGGTAAAGGAATCAGTAACTGGGATGTTTTTTCCCATATTCCAGGTCAATCATTCCCACTATATATTCTACTAATTCGCCTATTTTTCCTTACTTTTATTCTAATTTATTTAAAACCCACTTCCCCAAATTTAATTTCCATTAAAAGTTTTTTTTTTTTTGATATTCTGTAAATTTACAGGAAAAGTGAAGAATAATGACACCGGAGATGTCGCCGACGACCACTACCACCGTTATCTGGTACTCTTTTTCCATCAATTACTCAAATTTAAAAAATAAAATAAAATAAAGAAAAACTGAATTTGTACGTTGTGGTTGATTTTGCAGGAAGATATTGAGCTGATGCATTCAATGGGAATGAATGCTTATCGATTTTCCATTTCATGGACCCGAATTTTGCCAAGTAAGGCCCTTACTATAACTATTTGTTTGTTTTTTCACTATTTTCTATAATAGTTTTTATCAGTCTTTTTCACTATTTTCTATAATAGTTTGTCTTGAAGGCAAATTTGAGTTTGAGACCGAATTCTAAAAATAAAAATAAATTTTTGAACACTATTTTTTTAGTTTTCAAATTTTAACCTGATTTTTTAAAAAATATAGGTAAAAAAGTAGATAACAAAACATAGAAATTTATAGGTAGAAATTGTATTTATAGGCTTAATTTTTTACTAAAAACCAAAAACTAAATAGTTATCAAATAAGACTTAAGTTACTTGAGTTGATATAATTAAATTGATCATAAATTCTTAAATTTTTAAGTCGATTGGTGATTTAATATGATATCAAAGGAAATCCTATGTTTCAATCTTATAAAATATATTTTTTAATATTCAGGATCAAATAGATACAGATTTAAAATAACCAAAAATATTGAAAATGATAGCCACATGAATGTTTGTTGATTTTTTTTTTATAACTACAGGTTTATTGAAGTTAGAAATTTAGCGAAAAAGAATTAAATACAACAAAGTCGAAATATAATATTGGTAATGCGGATGACATTATGGTGAGAAAAATGTCTTTATTGCCAAATAAAAAATTAATCGTGATCTTGATTGTGGATATGATAGGAATTATTAAAAGAAGATATTCATAATTGTCTTCCAAAAAAAAAATAATGATTGTGTTTTGTAATAATCATGTAGAAGGAAGATTTGGTAAAGTCAACAGAAGAGGGATCGCCTTCTACAACAAAATCATCGATCATTTGTTGCTAAAAGGTACTTCTCTCATTTTATTTTGTTACTCTTTTTTTTTTTTTTTGTTAAATCACATTTTTAGTTTTTATACTATAATTTCAACTTCATCTATATAATTTTAAAAGTTTTCCTATCATTTTTATTTTTAATTAAAGTTTATCAATATTTCTACTGTTATGGTTCAAAATATATGTACACAAAAATATAATGTAGTAAGTTATTTGTTGTTGCATGGAAAAAAAATCTAATATATATATTATATTTTTAAAATATGGTATTATGGAGACCACTACTGCATTAACAAATAATTTGACATATAAGATTTTCTGCCATCTCTCGTCAGCCAATATGATCGATAAAGTTTATGATGATGTTTTTAAGAATTGAAGGTGACAAAATAGTTAAGTGCAATGATATTACTTATTTAAAAAAATGCAAGGATTACAACTGTAATTCAACTTTTAAGTTTATACAACAATTTGTCAAAAGGGCAAAAAAATAAAAAATAAAAAATAAAAATAAAAATAAAAGAATCTTGAAAACAAGGTGGGTATGTTTGGAAATCATGTTTAAAATTTGAAACGAAGAAATAAAAATAAAAAGGCTAAATCATAGAAAGTGATCTTAAATTTTATACTTTGTTTAAAAAATACTCTAAATTTTTAAAAGTTTTAGGGTAAAATACCTTTTTGGTCCCCGAGTTTTGAGCAATAGGTGCCTAGTCTATGAGTTTTTAAAATAGACCATTTTAGTCCCCTAGTTTTGAAAAATAGGTTTAAAAGGTCCATCATGTTATTTTTCTATTTTTTTAATTCTTTTTTAATTAATTATATAAAATCAATATTTTTTTAATTAAAAAAAAATATATTTTCTCTCTCATCTCCTCTCTCCTTCCCTCCTCCCTTCATCTTCTTCTCTTCTTCGTTTCTTTTTCCCTCTCTCACATCTTCTACCCCACTCTCTCTCCTCTGTACATCACATATGGAACTTTTACATAAAAATCTCTTAAGTTTAATTTAGAGGTTCAAAACTTAAGTGGGTTTGAAAGACAATGATCATAACTTTGATTATGGATTAGGGGTGATTTGAGAAGATTGAGGGAAAAAACTAAATCTTAAGAGAGATTTTTTTGATTTGTTGCAGTTTTGTAAATTGAAGGGTGGGTAGTTGAGATCCACCCTTTTGAAAGGTTAGAGAGAGTGAAAAAAAGTGAGATACATGAGAGAGTGTGTGGAAGATAATGTTGTGAGAGAGAGGAAAAAGGAAAAGAAGAAAGAAAAGGAAGATGGAGGGAGGACAGATGAGAGTGTAACGAGAGAATTAAGAGAGAATTTATTTTTTATTTTTCTAATTAAAAAAAATCTATATTAAAAAATATTAATTTTATATAATTAATTAAAAAAAGAATTCAAAAAATAAAAAAATAATATGAGGGACCTCTTAAACCTATTTCTCAAAATTTGGGGACTAAAAGGGTCTATTTTAAAAACTCATGGACTAAAGGCACCTATTGCTCAAAATTCGGAGACCAAAAAGGTATTTTACCCAAAGTTTTATTAACACTCTTAAACTTTAAAAAAAATTAAAAAAAAAAGTAAGCTTATCGTTAGTTTTGGGTGAAAACAGTTAGTACTTTATTTTAAAAATACTTCTAGACTTTCAAATTTTTCATTAATACTTTTAAAGTTTCAAAAAAAAATTTAAATACCCTTAGCATTAATATATATAAATAGAATTCGTAAGTCCTTAGTTTAAAAATATGCATGAACTTTCAAAATTTGTGTTACTACTCTTAATCTTAAAAAAAAAAGTTAAAAAAATACTCTTACCATTAGTTAGATGAAAATCGTTTATTTATACCTCATTAGCCACTACTGGTCTTCTTCTTCTATTTCCTCTCTTTCCGATTTGTTTCAAACTATGGCTTAACACTTTTCTATTCTTCTTTTTTTTTTTTCAATACCCTCTTACTCTCTTATTTCATTTCTCAATCTCTAAAACTTCTCTAATTTCTCCTATATCTGCTTAGAACTTTAAATAAACATGGAGGGGTTCTCTCTCATTTCTAAGCATACTTAAACATAAATATAAGAATTTTCAATATCATAGTCAATGTCTTTGAAGTTATCTTGAGTTGGAAAATGACCAATTTGAAAACGACTCATAGAGATACTTTTTTTTTTTCATATAGATACTCTCATTTTTCCTCCATTTGTCAAATTTTCAATCATAGAGAACCTTCTTAATTGACCACAACAAATAAACTAACCTTCTTAATTGACCAACAAATAGACTATTTGAACTGCAAAAATTATTATAAAATATTCATCCACTACAAATTTGGTAATGCATATGTTTTCTCTTTTCTCTCTCTCACTAGATGTTCTCAAAATTATGGTCCAAATTTTCAACATGTCTCTCTTTCTATGTATTAAACTCAATGTACTAACTCAAATTACCAACACACAACTTTTGTTAAAGCATTTAAATCGTAAGATCCTTTGTGGATCAATTATTCTCCTTTCTTCTTGGTATAGTAAATATATATTTTTAAAAAGTTGTAGAAAACAAGATTTTAGAAATACATTGAAATTGAAGTATCTTCTAAAGGGTATATTTAAACAATGGAGGCAGGCATAGAACCGTTTGTGACAATTCACCATCATGACCTGCCAATTGAACTCGACAAAAGATATGGAAGTTGGATGAGCTCTCAAATGCAGTAATTAATCTCTCTCTCCTTTCAATGATGAATCGTTGTTGTTCGTCTCTCCTTTATAATAAGGGGTTTATTTTAGGGAAGATTTCGTAAATCTTGCAAAAATTTGTTTCGAAGAGTATGGAGATCGAGTCAAACATTGGATAACCATAAACGAGCCAAATTTGATAACGTTAATGGCTTATATAAAAGGAGTTTACCCACCAGCCCATTGCTCGCCACCCTTTGGAAATTGTTCTGTTGGCAACTCTGATATCGAGCCTCTCATCGTCATGCACAACATGCTGCTTGCCCATGCCAAGGCTGTTCGCCTTTATCGCACCCATTTTCAAGTAAGTTTCTTCTCCTCCCTCCTTTTTTTTCTGAATAAGAATGAGATTAATTTGATCGAGAAAGTTGGAATTTCATCTCTATACTTTCTCGTAAATAACTTTTACAGTATGGATTATTTAGGACGGTTTTATCTAACTTCTAGATAAAATTTTAGGGACTTAAATTCTTAGGTTCTCCGAGTTACATTAACCAAATTTATAATTTAATCTAAATATTAATTCCTTTTTATTACAAGTTTTGTTTTTTCTTTTCCTTATTAGTTAAGCCCGTGTTTAATAAATATTTGGTTCTTGTTTGATAATTATTTGGGTTTTGGTTTTTTATTTTTAAAAATCAAGCTTAAAAATACTATTTCTACCAATGAGTTTCTATGTTTTTCTATCTACCTTTGTACCTATGTTTTCAAAAACTAAGCTAAATTTTGAAAACTTACAAAAATAGTTTTCAAAAACTCGTTTTTGTTTTTAACTTTTGGTGAGAAACTTAATGGTACTTCAAGAAAAATGGAAATCTTTGTTAGAGAAAATGAAGAGAAATTGTGAAAGAAAAAAAAAGTATAATTTTTAAAAACAAAAAAACTAAATTGTTATGAAATGGGGTCTTAGTTTTTAGTTTTTGATTTTTTAAAATTATACTTATTTTCTCACTATTTCTCTACCATAGTTTCTATCTTTCTTAAGGAAATATTTGAGTTCTAACCAAATTCAAAAAATAAAATCAAGTTTTTTTTTTTATTTTCAAAACTTGGCTTGGTTCTTTAAAACATATGTAAAAAGTAGATAGGAAAATATAAAAATTCATCGATGGAAGTAGTATTTATAAGTTTAATTCTTAAAAACAAAAAATCAAACGGTTATCAATAGGGACCTAAATTATTAATCTCTATTTTCTAAAAATAATTATTAAGGCTCAGTTTGATAGTCATTTAGACTTCGTTTGATAGCCATTTAGTTGAAAATTAAACCTAAAAATACCTAGTTTCGCTTGTGGATTTCTACATTTTCATATCTATTTCTTACCTATATTTTCAAAATCAAACTAAGTTTTGAAAAATAAAAAAATAAATAAATTGTTCCAAAACTTGTTTTTATTTTTGAAATTTAGATAGAAACTCCAATCATTGCTAAAGAAAAATAGAAATCATTGTAGAGAAAATGAAGGAAAATTGTGAAAAAACAAGCATAATTTTCACAAATCAAAAACTAAAAATTGGTCATCAAACGGGGCCTTAGTTTTTTGAACTTGTGCTTGTTTTTTCATGAATACTCTACTATTAGTTTCATCTTTCTTAACAAAACATTTGAATTCTTAGCCAAATTTCAAAAACAAAAACAAGTTTTTGAAAACTACTTTTTTTAGCGTTTTCAAAAGTTGGCTTGATTTTTAAAAACATAGACAAAAAGTAGATAGCAAATCAAGGAATTTCATATATAAAAGTAGTATTTGTAGGCTTAATTTTCAAAATTCAAAAACCAAAAACTAATTACTTTAAGCCTCGTTTGATAATCATCTTGTTTCTGATTTTTTTGTTTCTAGTTTTTGAAAATTAAGCTTATTTTCTCCTAATTTAGCCAAATTCTAAAAATAAAATCAAATTTTTGAAAACTAATTTTTTAGTTTTTAAAACCTAGCAATGGTTTTTGAAAATTATAAGTGCAGAATTGATAAGAAAACATATAAACACATGAGTAGAAATAGTACTTTTAGGCTTAATTTTTAAAAACTAAAAATAAAAGAGTTATCAAACATGTTTTATCAAACTAGGCCTAAGATTTAAGTTTTATCTATCACCTTAAATATAACTCAATTGGTTAAATCATATGCCCGAGTAAGAGGCAAGACAATGAAATCAAATTCTACCTCTAATTAGTGTGGAACTCAAAAAAAAAAAAAACCATTTGATTACTTTTTTTTTCTTAAAAAAAAAACTTATTTGTAGGGAAAACAAGGTGGATCCATAGGAATAGTGATATTTGGACACATGTATGAACCACTAAGGGACAATGAATTCGACAGACGAGCTGTGGACAGAGCCTTGATTTTCAACTTGGCCTGGTCAGTTTTTCTTCTGCCCTAATGTTTTCATTTTTTTTTTTCCCGACAAATTTTTAATGTCCCTAACATTAAAATTCATTAACAAAATGATCAAATATATTTAGTTGAAACTAATCAATTCAACCATAGTCTAGTCTTTAAATTTGAAAATTTTATACTTTATTCTAGAATCAATTCAACTCAACACATACAAGTTGAAAATATAGTTAGATTTAATTTAACGAATTAGAAAATAAATTAATAAATAAACATTCTTCCCATTTCTTAGGACTCTTCTCATAATAATTTTGTCATCCTTGCTAAAAATGGAAAGTAGACTCTGTCTAGTTGTCTCATTTAAGAATACTAATTTGAAATTTGGACATCATTGTTCTCTAATATTTGTTGGTAGACAAAATTATGTAAGGCTAAATATATAAATTGGTTCCTGACATTTTAGGTTATTGTTATTTATTCTTAATCTTTTAAGATTTACAAATGCATTAAAAATTCTCGATTGGAGATGTACTCAAAAAAATCTCGATTGGATTGTTTCTCCTAGAAATTTATTATAATTTGTTAACAAAAATTAAAGCCAATGCGTTACAAAATTATTGTTTTAGTAATATTGAAATGATCTAATTATATGCTAAAATGTTAAAAAGGGGTTTATGAACTTAATTCATGAATATTTAAATTATTTATCAAATGTAACAATAAATTTAAAAAGTAAAATAATTCAGGAGATCAGACGGCAGAGGATGTTTTTAACATAGTTCAATTTTCCAAACTACTCCACGAGGCTACACCCAGAGAATAAAATTAATCAATCAAAGATTAGTACAATTTACAATCAATATTGACTTATGCATAAAAAAATTCCCTTCTTAAATCATACTGAAATAATTGATCAACTCCTTCTTGGATTGAAGTTTGTTCATACACAAGTTCTCTTTAGATTGTTGACCACTATTTGAACTCCCTTCAATGAAAAAAAAAATTATTTAATGATCCCAATACAATGAGATCCTCTTCTATTGTGATAACATGTAGTGACTTAGTTAATATGGTTAAGCAAAATAATTAATTTTTTTTATTTTTTAAAAGAAAAATAAACAGCTTCCAAATATTATGCCACTTTCTCATCACTTTTTATTTCTTATTTAGTTTGTTAGATCATTAGCTTTTTTATTTTATTTTTTTTAAATATTGAGCTTCTTTTCTAATTCTTTTTGTTTTATTTAAAATTGTCATGGTTTGTTGAGATTTTTATTTGATTTAATTAGGTCATTGTTAAACTAACTAGTAATCCATTTTTTTAATAACTAAATATAGGATAAAAAATAAAAATAAAAAAATTGGTTGAGTAGCCAAACTAAAAAAGAGAAACTAAAATTTAACCTAAAAAACAATGGTAGTCAAATCATTATTGCTCTATGTTAACAAACTAAATAAAAGAATTAAAACAAAATTGAAACAAAAAAAAAAAAAAAAAAGAAAGAGTGGTGTATTTATGAGGTCATTTAAATGTCATTCTAGTAATTGTAATGTTTTAATTTTGCCAACTTAATAATTATTAAATATTATTTTTAGTATACATAACATTTTATTTATCAATCTTGAATTAATATAATAAATTTATTAAAAAAAATAGATTAAAAGATAACATTCACATTAGTTTAGCTTCATCATATATTTTTTTTCGAAAAGAGCTTAATAATAAATAAAAGAGAAAAGAGTAGAACAACGTGAAAATTTTATATGAAAATGAAAAAAAAAAAAGGATAAAACAAAAAAAAAAGAAAATTATTGAAAAAACAATTACCTTGGTGAAGAAAATCTTACTCGGCCTTTTATATATGTATATATATATATCTATAAAAGAAAATAGAAATCTACAAATGACAATCTAAAAATTAAGTTGAAAAAGAAAATAAAATAACTAACGCGAAGATTCTATACATGCAAACTAAAAAAAGAAATTAATTAGGATGGTTAATTGAATGGTTAACCATCACACGTGACATCAAATTGGGAGAGAGACTCAATATCAAATTGGGAGAGAGACTCAATGTACTGACCTCCTCCAATAATTTCTCCTTCAATGGTGGATACGTCTTCTCCTAAGACTTGTAAATATTTCTCATAAATATAAATAAAAAAATCACACTTATTACAATTTCACATAAAAACACTCTTTTAGATATTACAAATTTAGAACAATTGAAATTGAATAATCAAATGTGCTCTACCAATCTACTTGTTTTGCAATGCTCATATATATATATATATATATATAAATGGAATTGATAAAGTAAGGAAGGTTTTAAATCAAATTAAACTAAACACCTTAATATGAAATTAAAGAATCCGTTAGAAAGAAATGCCTAAATGATAATATAGATGTTAGACACTTACATAAGCCAAATTCAAATTCAAATTATTCAAATTCAAACATGCTATAATTAAAAAAATAATAATAAATAAAACTTAATAATTTTTGCCAAAAATACCAATAAATAAAAAAATCTTTTCAATATTTGGATAATACAACAACATGTCATTTTAGATGTAATTTGACACGTTAAACAAACTTGCCCACATAAAAAAAAATCGATTCACTCATCAAAGAGTTTATTTCTTTCAAGTGACATGTCAAAATGATATATTCACATGTCTAAATAGGTTAGTAAAATAACAACAACAATTCCATGATGCATCAAACACACAAATTTTAGTAACTTTTACTGCATATGGATCTAATTGATAATTTTTAAGATAAATTTAAAATTTTTAAAAAATTAAGGACCATCAATTGAAAATAATTTAAAATTTAGGGAGCTATTTAGAATGTTTAGCAAAAATTAAATTTAAACCCTTTAAATATTAAAAAGAAATAAATCTCATTTTTGGTTTATTAACATTTTTTTTTTTTAATTCAACAACATTTGAGTTAGAGAGATTCGAACATCTAACTTCTTAATCGATGGAACATATTGAACTATATTTACTTTGACCAATCATTAACTTTCTATTTTCATTTGGTCATATTTATTCTTTCTACTTTCCAACACTGTACAGTGTAGGCGAAACCAAAATTGAACCCAACTAATTGAAAACTTCTTATTTTTTTTAAGAAACAATTGAAAGCTTTTGATTTTCATGAATGAGAAAAATAGATATTTAGGACATATAGTAGTAGTAGGCTAGCCAAGTGGCCAAATAGATAAAGTGGCCGTATCCCAACAATGCAATAATTCAAAATTTTATATTTAATAAAAAAAAAAATCAAAGGAAGCAAAGAAAATGACAAGGAAATTATATTTCCAAGTGTGTGTGGGAGTGCATGCCTTAAATAAATAAAATAAGATAAATAACCATGTGGGTAATAAGATAGAATACCTCCATATTATTATAGTATTAAAAATTTTAAGCAAAAATTAATTTAAACCTTGCTCAAGTGTGGTTAAATATGTTTCAGTACCTTTTCTTATGGATTGATTTTGTAGGTAGAAATCCTTCCATTCATTTGCACACTAAAAAACAAATTGAGAAGAAAAAAAAAACAAATATTACATATATATGTGTAGGTTTGGATTATATTTACTACATTAATATGTAACCTTAACCCTTTGGCTAAAGTGGTAATTTTATACTACTCACCAAAAAAAACATATAGGATTTAGAAAAAAAATAATAATTAATCAAGATGTGATATGGTTAAATTTTTGACTCGCTCAAAAGTAGCTTTTGACAAAAACACATTCTAGATTTTTTTAAAAAACAAAAACACACGTCATCTCAAATAGATAAATGTTAGAGTTACTTATAAAAACAAATTTAATTGTGATTTTAAAACATGAACAGGATATATGATCCTATTGTGTATGGAGATTACCCTAAAGAAATGCGAGAAATGTTAGGAAGCCAACTTCCAAGTTTCTCTGAAGCTGAAAAAAATATTATAAGGGAAAGCTTGGACTACATTTGTGTGAACCACTATACAACACTTTTTACAAAAGATTGTCTTTATTCTACTTGTTCTGACGATGCAGCTCGTCCTATAAAAGGATTTCTTGACACCGGTGGTTATCGAGATGGTGTTTCCATTGGAGATCCGGTATGCTTTTTCCCCCCTTCATCTTCTTTTCTTTGTCTCTTATTAATATAAACTAATTATATATAATTTAGTTTTCTCCTTCCAACTCTACTTCTATTTTTTAATTTTGTCTTTAAATTTATGTCTCATTTGATTACTATTTGATTTTTTAGACCCCGTTTGATAACCATTTTGTTTTTTATTTTTTGTTTTTGAAATTTAAACCTAAAAATACTACTTTTACCAACGAGTTTATATGTCATCTTATCTATTAATTTGTACCTATGTTTTCAAAAACCAAACAAACTTTTGAAAACTAAAAAAAATAGCTTTCAAAAACTTAACTTTGTTTTTAGAATTTGGCTAAGAGTTCAAATGTTTACTTAAGGGAGATGATCTCTATTGTAGAGAAATTAGGTAAAAATAAGCTTAACTTTCAAAAACTAAAAACAAAAAATAAAATGGTTATCAAACGGGGCCTTAGTTTTTTGTTTTTTGTTTTTTAAAATTAAAACCTAAAAATACTAGTTTTTATTTTTTCTTATCTAGCTTTGTGTACCTATGTTTTCAAAAACTTGTTTTTGTTTTTGAATTTTGACACCTCAAGAAAGATGGAAATTATTATAGAGAAGATAAGAAATTGTGGAAAAACAAACATATAATTTTCAAAAACCAAAAATCGAATGGTTATCAAACGGGGCCTTAAAAAGTTCTATTTAGTTTCTCATGTTTTAATAAATTTTAAATCGAATACTTAAAAAACTAATTTAGGAACTAACAAAAAATGTTCTATTATAGCATTCTTTTTTTTTAGTACAACAACATTTAGGGATGGAGGTTTTTGAACCTAAGCTCGCCTTCATGCGAGTTGAATTATGATTTTGTTGACATTATAATATTGGTTAAATATAAATAAATGGTGGTGAAATTGTAAATTATTTGAAATAATTAAATGTTTTATATTGTGATAATTAAAATTTTCAAATAATAAAAGTAAACTATGTAAAAAAAAAAATGAGTAGAATTGTAGTACTTTTTTTTTATTAGTATGTATGTACATGACAAGGTTACCTTTTTACATGACAGACTGGAGTAGACAGATTCTTTGTTGTTCCAAGAGGTTTGGGAAAACTCATCGACTATATTAAAGAAAGATATCCCAATAAGCCCATTTTTGTCACAGAAAATGGTAACCTAAACTAAGTTCAAAAGCGCGTCTATAATTATAGGTTAAATTATTAAAAATATTTCTGAATTATGGAGTTCGTTTCAATTATACCATTGTAGTTTGAAAACTTTCATTTAACTCTTCAACTTTGAAGTTTGTTTCAAAATAGCTGTTGAAAGCTTTTTTTGTTAAATTTATGAATGAAAAATGACGTATTTGCATATGTTTTGATTTCTTTCAACGAATATGTTCACATGAGCAATAATACAAATGCAAATACAACGTTTTCTGTCCATAAATTTAACGAAAAAAACAAGCCTTCAAGGATTATTTCGAAACAAACTTTAAAGTCTCAGGGTTAAAATGAAAATTTTCAAAGTTTAAAGGTATGACAAAGGTATTTTTGATAATTTAACTATAATTATATTTGTGAGTATTTTTAAAAAAAAATTAGTGTGTCGGGTCAAAACAACATATTTCTAATATATAATTAAGTATTATTAAAGTTTTGAAACTCCATTTTAGTTACCGAAAGTTACTTTTAAGTTATAAAATATTGAAAAGATTTTTTTTTTCAGGATATTCTATGCCACCTGGGGATGGTAACAAAGTTGAGGACATAGTAAATGACACAAAACGAGTCAAATACCACAAGAACTACCTTGCTTCTTTGGCTAGAGCAATGAGGTAATTAAATAGCCAACTTTTTTTCTCTATACCACCCCCATTTTGTTTTACTTTTAGCCATAGTTTTTGTTAGAAAAAATATATTTTTAATAATTTTGTATAATCATCTCATAGTCACACTTTAAAAAAATTATTTTTCACAAACCAACCAACTTAAACATACCTCCACAATGGTACTTTATTGGTCTCATGTTATAATGAAGAACTCACATATAATTCTCACTAATATATAGAAAATAAAAAAAATATATATTTTTTACAAACCAACCAACTTAAATATATCTCCACAATTGATACTTTATTATTCACTTTAAATTTGAATAAACGTCTCATATTATAATGAAGAATTGACATATAATTCTTAATAATATATCGAAAATATTTTCTATTTTTATTCAATGTGAGAGTTGTTTCTAAACAAAATACCTCAAATAAGATGAAGATTTCTCTTTATCAAATAGAGAACACATGATTTAATTGTATTTAATACATTTGAAACAATAGTCTCTCTCGTTAAATTCACAGAGAGAATTAGAAGTTGATGTTCCTTGATTATTTTATATACATATGTATATATTAATTAATGTAATTAATGTTGGTACATAATCCATACCTTATGTTATAATTTTTTTAAAATAAAAATTAATGACATTTTTGTGACAGGAATGGTGCTGATGTGAGAGGGTATTTTGTATGGTCCTTAATGGACAACTTCGAATGGGCCGATGGGTACAACACGAAGTTTGGGCTTTTGTATGTGGACTTGAAGACACTTGAGCGTCGGCCTAAACTTTCGGCCCACTGGTTTGCTTCTTTCCTTGGTGGCCACCGACAACAACTTGCTAAATCTTCATCCATCTTAAATACAAATGCCTTTGATTCTCTCATGGTTGGTTAAGAGATTGTGATTTTGAAAAAAAAAACATAATTACTTCTATTATGTGAATTCTAATTATTTAATAAAAATGTTTGATTTTATATCACTTTCATAGTTAGGTTTTAGATTTTTTAAAATGTAATAAGGATTTTTAGTAGTTAATAATTAACAAACTTTTCTAAAATTCGCTAATCACTAAAAAAGTATAATAATAAAGTTAAAGAAAGAACATATCCAGAGAGATTGATGAGAGAATATAGAAAGAGTGCCAACGACCTATAACATAAGAAGAAAATTCATTAAAAGATGATTAAATTTGTTCAAGTTCTAATGTGATTTTTTTCCCTTTTATAACGGATAAACTTACCAATTGCAATCCTTCAAGTTTTCAAGGCTAAATATACATTAAATTTTAAAATAATACAAATTGTAGTGATTTCAGCCTTTTATAATTATGTCAACTTAACTTAACTTAACTCAACTGATTAAGACAAGGATTTATTTAGAGATTAACATTTTATTTTAACTACGATCATGGGTCCTTTATATGGTTAGTTTTTTTAGTTGAGTCCTTTATATGGTTAGTTTTTTTAGTTGAGTTTGGTGGGAAGAAAATGGGTAAATAGGAGAAGAGAAGAAGAGAGAGAGAGTTTTTTAAAAAAAAGTCTTAAAATAAGGTGGATATTGAAATGTATCACATTCTACATCTCTTACAAAGAAAAGTTTGAAGCCTTTCTCACATGAATTTCAAGTGCCTTTAGATGGGCTTCTCTCCCTTTTTTTAATCTCTCTCATGAACTTCATGGCCTCATCCTTTCATCCAATTCTTTTTCATTTTTCTTTTTTTTTTATTAGAGTTTGAAAAAAAAGTATAAATTCATGAGGATACTTTAAATCAATTGAATTTTGTCAGTTAAACCGATAAGATTAGACATAAATTTTTTATTAAATACCCACATCACCGTATCTGATTATAAGGCTTAACCTTCTCATATTTGGTAAAAAATTCAACTAACTCTATCTAGATTTTTGTAATTCAATAACGTAAAAAAAATCATATTTTAAATGCAATATCATCATGTTCTTTGTTTTATAGTATAGAGTATTATCATAAAAAAATAATAATAATAATAATAAATATTTAATACAAAAAAAAAAAAAGTACGAATTTTAAGATCAAATTATATGTTTAGCCCATGCTAAAAAATAATTAATGCACATAAAATCTTAGCATGAAGATATTTAATATATGGAGGCCTAACATGTAATAATAATATATGTAGACATATTAAAGAAGACTTAATATAATAAATGGATATTTTGATGCTTCAAATCAAAGCCAGCTAGCTTTTCTTGTCACCCAATTAGGTTCTTAATGAAACAACAAGAAAAGTATAATAATTATGCAACTAGACTTTTTAATTTGTATTGATTCAAGCAATTGGAGTGAGTGGGAGCCCACTTAACTTCTCTCAATTATTTTCTTATTTGTTTTGTGAGTAAATTTGGATAATCTAAGTTTGTGAAAGAATCTTAACTTCTTAAGTTGTTTGGTAAAATAAATTATGTATTGATTTATTAAAAATTGCTTTTCAATTTACTCTTAATTAGCAAAAGTCTAAAGATATCAGCTTTTAGATTTGGTTTTCTTAAAAATATGTCACTTCTCCTCCATCTATTCTCTTATATGAATAAATTTTTGATTGATTCCCTTTTTATAACGATTATTTTTATCAATTTTTATCAAATTAGTTAGATTAAAAAAAATTAGATGCAGTTTAAATCATATAAATCTCTAAATAATTATAATTTAAATATCAATTTGAACATAATTGAAATAATCAACTTTTAGATCATTATAATTAAATCTAATCACAACAATTTTAGTATTAATTTACCAAACATCATAAACTAGTTTTTTCTAATCTAAAATTGAAATTTACTAAATACTATTTCATTTTCACAGTTAATTTTTCTAAAAGCAACGGTTGCTAGCAATTATTTAAAAAAGATTATAACAATCTCAAACAAAGCCTTAGTTAGATTAACCCTCTTTTTTCTGTTAGGTCACATTTAATCATAGTTTTATTACCAATTTCTTACTTTTTAAAAATAGTTTTGAAATCTTGTCCATTTTCAGAAATTAAAAGGCCTCTTAAACTAGGTTCCTACTTAATCTCTTTTATGATAGTGAGATTGTCTTCAAAATCTATCAAATAAACATGCATAAAGTTGAAATAAGAAAATTTATTTTGATATTTTTGAAAAAAAAGTTTTGTTATAAACTGGGAATGAAAACTCCAAAATAAGAAATACCATAAATAAAGGTTGGTACAATTTCATGTCATTATCTATAATATAAAGTCTTTAATGTCTTGATGGGGCCTTGTGAGTTTGGGTATAATGTAACAATCATAAGGACAAATTGTCACAATATCCAGCTAATTTGAGGTAGATTGTTGCATTCCAAACTCTACATTAACAATATATAATTTACTCTTTTAATATTGCATTTTGTATATTTTTTTCTTTTTTGGAATTTAATATATAACAGAGTCATTTCACCTCAATTCATTAGTGACAGTTCAATTGATAAAATTTATACGATTTGATTTGGTTTTCTCAAATTCATATTTTTCTATTTAAATGTATTTTTGTTGAAGAATTTATATAATAAAAACATATACTAAAAAGAAAACTATTATCAAATAATACTCTAGCAAAGTTGAGTGGTTGAAAGATTGAAAGATTGAAAGATGACTAATTTCTTGGACCTTTTTTTTATATGTCAAATACAATTTTTATAATTATTTTTTGCAAAGTACATTTTTTTTTAGTTCAAGTACAATGTGTTTTGAATGAAGCTACTTGCCAATTTAAGGGAAGAAAACATTTTGTAAGGCCCCTATAAAATCAAAGCTATGTATTTCATTGAAAAAAAAAAAAAACTATGTATTTCACGAAAAAAAACGTTATATAAAGAAAACTAAATATTGAGATGTCAAACTTATTCAAACGAGGATACAATTTTATTTCTTTTATTTTTTTTTAAATTACAAAAATATATCCATATATTTTGAATACTATGTTTATTTAGTCTATAAATTTAATATTTTGATTATGTGCATAAATTTTTTATTCGACTTTTATTTAGTTCATATTGACAAAATTAATAAAATACTAACATGGTATACTCTTAGTCTTAGGTGTTTGTTGCATCATATTTTTTTTAAACCTACATCATGTTAATTTAACTAAAATTTATACTTTCTCTTAACTTGTATTTGTAATTTTTTTTAAATGTAAATAATATATAAATAAGGTAGGAAATACGACAAAATTTTATTTATCTAAATGATGAATTTACTATCATTAGTTGAATTTATAATTTTTTAAAAAAAATATATATAATACTTGATATGATTTAATAATTATGGTAATTATTATGGTACGAGTTTTCCATAAAATGTAAAAAAAAGATATCATTTTGTTTTAACTTAAAATTATAAGAACCTCAATAGATGATTCACCCAAAATAACTAGATTTAAAAAGGAAAAATAGAATATAGTTTAAATCTAGATTAGAGAGAAGGTGCAATGTATTCTTTCTACTTTTAGATAGAGACAAATGATAAAGTTAAAAGAAAAGGAAAAAAAAAAGAAAAAGAAAAAATCCATTTTTTAAAAAAACAAAAGAAACCCATATTAATTTCATTGTCCATTATGATTGTGACATTTTATCTAACATAATTAGAATATCTCCTTGAGCATAAAGTGTTGAGTAAAGTATCTTATTACCATTTTCATAAATCAATCATGACTTTGCATTATTTAAATGTTTTTTGTTCTATAGTTTGTAACAACTTACAACTTATTACTAATTTAATTAATCCTAATGGGAGTTCAACCAATCAAAAGCTATTTATATCCATCATATTTTAACTATAAATATAGAGCTATAAACCAACCACTCTTTATGGTTTTATACTTTTATTAGAGTCTATCTTTTAAGTTTTAATATCTTATTTGTTTTTATTTTAAACTTTTATAGTAATTATCAATTAATCTGAATGTGAAAGGTGAAGTGACTTGAGATTACTATATACTTTTCATATAACATATCAGATATGTTTCTATATAATCTCATATTTTAATCGTTACAATTTAGTTACAATCTAATTAAATAATTAGCATAAAAAAAAGAAAAATTTTGATAAAAAAAAGAAAAATTTTGATAACTTCATAAAAATATAAAGATATTCAAAATAGAATGAATGAAATATAGAGACTAAAATAATAAAATAAAACAATAGTGAAAGTGATGGTTCTAATTCAACAAAATAATATTCTTGTTGAAGATGAAAATGAGATTAAATAAGTAGTTTGATAACGTTAACGCATTTGCTTTCGCTCATTTTCGCATTTTAGAAGCGCATTTCTTGTTTCTCATTTTTTAATAATAAGAAACAAGAATATGTTTGATAACTATTTACATTTTAGCATTTTTTTGAAAATAAGAAATAGAAAACATAAACTGTTTGATAATTTTTCATTTCTTGTATACATAAATATACAATCAATTATAACAAATTTATATTATCAAATACCAACAAGTCTCGATACAAAATTAACTAATAATAAAAGTAAATAAATAAAATTATTTTATCCTTTAAATGTTGTTAAAATTTGAATTGTAATATTATCTCTTACTCGAGTCATCCGTCTTAAATAATGTCGACTCATATCAAACTCAATTATATTATTAAATGTAGTGGTTGTAAAATATTAAAATGAGGCTAAAGACATGTTTTAGTGAACAAAATTTATTTATTGCAAAATTACAATAATATATAAATATAAAGATTGCAAAATTAAAATTCAAATTTCAAATAATACATATATATAAAATTTTAAATTTTAAATTAAAATAATATAAATATACATATGGTAAAATTGAGAAATAAAATAAAAATAAATATATATATATATTATATTATTATTATTTATAAAAACTAAAACTATATATATTGCAAAATCCGAAATTCATTAAAAAAAAAAAAGATTTGTACTCTTTAGGGATCGAACTCAAGATTGGTTAGGGAAAGAGATAAAAACTACCAAATACTTTACCAACAAGCTAGAGAGTAAATTATGGAAAATAAGGAACATTTAAAATTAAAAAAAAAACGGAACAGAAAGAAACTACTTTATGTTGTTTCTAAAATTTAGTCCAAATTTTAGAAACGTTTCTCAAATTTTGGGAACAAGAAACGGGATGGATTATCAAATAAGTCTGTTTCTTAAAAAATGAGAAACAGAAACAAGAAACAGGAAACGGGAACGTTATCAAACGGGCTCTAAATAATTTAGTTTCTAAGCTATATGTCATTTGTTCAAATTCTAAATGTTTCAATTTATTATCAATTTGTAATCAAGTTCTTATTCGTGTTGCTGTGATTGCTAAGTTATGGCAATTTTTTTTCTAAAGTGCATTATGTGAGTTTGGATATAGTTTAATTAGTTAAGATATTGTACGGTTTGATTATAGCTCAATTGGTTAAAATAGTATACCTTCGATTTAAGATCAGATATTTAAATCTCCACTGTTAGACTATATTGATATAATTAAATTTACCCTAAACTATCAATTTAAGCTTTTAGTTTGATTGGTGATTTAAGAGGGTATCAAAGTCATGATAAAACCTAGTTGTGTGTCGAAAAAATCCTCAAAGTGGAACAAAGGTTAGTGAGCCTCGGTTGTGCACTATCAAGGTGTTATACCACTCACCTTGATAAGAGCAAGTGTGATCCGTGTGTGGTGCTCTATGCGGATGTTGCCTCAGGATGAACCAGTTGTGCCTCGAGATGAAGAGCAAGCTCTGAGTTGGGAGTGGACGGATCTGTTCGAGGGGAGGCTCAAGTGTGGTACTTTGTTCGAGGGGAGGATTGTTAGGGTGCAAGCAAATGCCCCACATTGGCTAGGGAAGGAATTAATCATGGGTATATAAGTGAGGACAATTATCTCCATTGCTATGAGGCCTTTTGGGAGAACCAAAAGCAAAGTCATGAGGGTTGGTGCCCAAAGTGGACAATATCATACAATTGTGGAGATATGTGGAGATCTGTTGTCCTTAATAATATGTATAAGAGCTGGTGGGTTTAGGAGGTCATGTGTCAAGCCCCTGACTGAGTGTTAGACAATGTTGATATAATTAAATTTACCCTAAACTATCAGTTTAAGCTTTTAGTTTGATTGGTGATTTAAGATCCACGTTCTTGAACTAAAAAAATAAAAATAAAAATAAAAACATGCTTAACTATGCTCGTGTTGACAACATTTAAAATTTTTCCATATGAACTCAAAATTTAAATGGTAATATCAATCTAACTGAGTAGGAGATAGAAAAAAAATATTTTTTTAGTTAACAAATGGGAGGAAGGGTGAACATACTCATTTTGATACATTATTTGTGGTATCTACAACAACTCATTTCAATTTGCAATATAATTTTTAATACAACAAATATGAGATGAAGAATTTGACCATCTCTGGCCTTAAATGAGTATATGCCCTAATCTAACAATTTTGAGGGTAAGAATTTAAAATCATAGCTAATAGGTTATCGTCATGATTTCAACCTTCTCTTTAAACTCATTTATTTTTTATTAGCTCAATGCTAATCCATGGTGGTTAATTTAGTTAATTCCAACCTAGTTTAGTGGATAAGATATTTTAAAGATGGACAGTGCAATTCTTTACCAAAGTCAACAAAGAAAAATAAAAAAAATTACCAAAGGTGTTGCGCCAAAATAAATGAGTAGAGATTGAAAATATTTTATATTTAAAGAAATAACAAAAGCAAAACTTTTTAAAAACGCTACACAAAAAATTGGAAAAACAAAATGTACCTCTCAAAGTCCAAATCACATATTAAGTAGGAGCTTTTATAGGCATTTCTAAAAATTCATAAACACAAAGAACGCCATCACCAGTACAGTACAGCCATCATCATCATCATTACCATCGTTATTTCAAGCTCTGAAACTAGTAGTGTTGTAGAAGAAAAACTGAAAACCCTTCAAAAACTTTTCTCTGAAATGAAATGGAAGCACAGCTGCCTGTAAATCTAATCTTGCGGTTGGTGCTTGCCAGAGGATTATTCTTTGGCCACTTCTTCACTCCTCTTTCTTTCCCATTCTTGCTGTGAAAATGACAAAGTAAAAGCTTCCTTTTCCCCTTCTCTCTGTCAGCCCCACCATCGCCATTTCTGTTTTCTCTGAAGATATTAGTTAGAACCGCCCCTTCGAATCATTGTTTCAGATAAAGAAGGAATTACCCTAGTATTGAAATTGGGAAATTTTAATGGGTGAGTGAAGAAATACGAATTTGTCGGCAATTTCACATGGACCCACCTTCAATAATGGCTTAGAAATCCCCTTCTCTTCATTCTCTATACTCTTCACTCACTGTCCCATGTGCCAGCTCCATCGATTTCTGCTGGCACACATACATTCTATTCGTTTTATCTTTTCTTCTCTCTCTCTCTCTCTCTCTCTGTGTTTCAACCCCTCCATGTGGAGATCGCAGCGAAACATCGCAACGAGCGTTTTACTGTTTCGAGGCTTCAATCCAATGAATGGACTGTTGAGTTGAGGCTATGAGTCTATGACCCATTTGTAAAATTATCTCTCTCTCTCTTGATTTCTCTTTCTCTGTTCTTTGGCTTTCCATGGATCCTCGCACCCGTTTGGATCATGCTCTGTTTCAGCTCACTCCCACTAGAACCAGGTTCTTATCGCTCTAACTTGCGGTTAATTTTTCTGGGGTTTTGGGATTTTTTTGTTTGTTTATCTGGGTTTTGTTCTGATTTTGGTTTCTTTGGTGTTGTTTGTTGAAGATGTGAACTGGTTATCTCTGCCAATGGAGGTGCTACTGAGAAACTGGCATCTGGGCTTCTTCAGCCATTTATCTCCCACCTCAAATGTGCTAAAGATCAGATTTCTAAAGGGGGTTACTCCATTACTCTTCGCCCAGTTGCAGGATCAAACGCTTCTTGGTTCACTAAGGGCACTCTTCAGAGGTTATTTGTTCTTCTCTTCAACTCTGTTTCCTTGTCACATTGTGGATTTCGTTTTGAAGATTATTAGAATTTGAAGTCGAAGAGTCTTGATGTGCTGGATCCAAACTTTAGCAGATTTTTCATTTGCATAGTTGTCACTCTTTTGTGGATTTGTTGATACAGATTTGTGAGATTTGTCAGCACGCCTGAGGTTCTTGAGAGATTTGTTACTATAGAGAAGGAGATTGTGCAGATCGAGAATTCTATGTCGATAGATGCAGAAGGTAACCGGGTTTTCGAAATATAGGGTCAATTAGTACTGCATTGAGCTTGTCCTTCATACTTCAAATATGATATGATGCGTGGATAACCGAAGCTATTTAGATTTTGTATGATTTTTGGGATGCGTCCACTTAGATTTAGGATTATAGATTCTTTTAATTACTATGCTTGATGCAACTTATGGTGTTCGACATGGAATTTACAGGAAACACAACTGCTGCTGATTGGAACTCGAAAAGATCTAGCCCGACGTCGAGGGTAAGTTGTTTTGTCATTCCCTGGAGATGCAATGTCTTATGGCTGTTCATGCAGTAATGTTGGACCTCTTATTGTGATGGGGCAAACAGGTGAAGGGTGAATCTGATGAAAATAACGACGATGCTGCATCAAAAGAGAATCCCAAGTAATTTCAGCATTCATATTATTCATAGCTAATTTAGTATATCTTTTAGATTTAATAATGTCTATTCTCCAATTCACTGATTTTTCAGTAATGGGTAATCTACAGGATCCGCCTTCAACGTGTTCTAGAAACTCGAAAGGCTGTGCTACACAAAGAGCAAGCAATGGCCTATGCCCGTGCCTTAGTTGCAGGATATGAGCTGGATCATATTGACGATCTTATATCTTTTGCTGATGCTTTTGGAGCTTCACGTTTGAGGTATGGATTTGGCATTCACGGGTTATGATTGACCAAAATGATTTATTTTTCTGAATGACACTTCTCCAGTATTGCAAAATATATGTTTTTTTCACCCATTTTTTCGGTATAAAACAAGTTTATTTTTGAATGAGCGAAGAACTTAAAGTCGATGATGCAAAGTTCAAATTCAAATGACAAATAGAACATCGAGCAATCCACTATTTGATTGATGACTAGTGGGTGATATTTTGTACTTTTGGGGCCTTTACTTATTTGATGATTAAATTGGTTTGTGCCATTTCTCTTTTGTTTATAGCTTTGAAGTTATTTATGGTTTCACATATGATACTATCATCTTGTTTTACCCTTAAAAAAGGCGGATCATTTGTCTCTTCAGTCATTTGGGATTCAGGTTATTATAGATAAATATCTGTTTGTTTCTTCATTCACCTTTTTGGCATCGTTTTTGCTTTTTAGGTGGAGGGTTTGTTTTAAATATTAGATCAAGAATAAAGTATTATAATTTGCTTGATTTAGGGAAGCATCTATAAATTTTATGGACTTATGCAAGCGAAAGAATGAAGATAAGCTCTGGATAGACGAAATAGCAGCTATGCAGGCATTCTCTCAGCCAGCATTTCCCTACTCAGAAACTTCTGGCATCATTCTAGCTGGTGAAGACAACGAAACTAACATCAATGCTCAAGCATCAAGATCTGATTCGTCTGCAAGTCAAGGAAGTTTGGAAAACAATCAAGGTATGATATAATATGAATCCATCTATATGTAGCTTTTGATAACTGGAATCACATATATTCAATGCCTGTCATTTTCCGAAAACTCGTTTTTTGGTTTGGAGTGTTCTTTTTTTCTGATAAAGAAAGACATGCTGTGTAGATTGATCTCTGATCAATTTAAATTTATATGGTCGAAAAATATACAGATGGTAGTCTTCCGAAATCAGCGCAAATGTCGATGAATGGGAAAGCCCAAGTGCCAATGACATGGCCTAATCATCTTCCTCAATATATGCACAACTTTCAAGGCCCTTTATATCCTCCATATCAAGGATATCTTTTCCCCGGAATGCAGATGCCACCACCATATTACCCAGGGAATATGCAGTGGCAATCAAATGCTGAAGACTCGAGTCTTGCTTCTGATCGAGAGCCTGACAGTCATAGGAATTCTAAATCTCATAGGAACAAGAAGAAACATTCACATAAGGAGGTTTCCAGATCTTCAGAACTAGAAGCAACTACAGAGTCCGGTGAATCCAGTGTTGACAGTGAATCGGACCGACAATCTGCGGATGATAAAAAACAGTATTCAATAGAAAAGATACGTAAGAAAAGGCATGGCAAGAAATCCTCAAGAACGGTTGTTATACGGAATATCAACTACATAACCTCAAAGAGGAATGGTGAAAAGGGCAGCCACTCAGAGGATGAGTCATCTGATGAGGGTGAATATATTGATGGAGATTCCATCAAACAGCAGGTTGAGGAAGCTGTTGGGACATTGGAGAGAAGACATAAATCAACCGGTCGACACCAAAAGAAACAAAATGGCCTTAGCAATGTTGATGGTTTAAATGATTCTGCAGGACAGGAGACTAACCGGGTATCAAACAATTCAGAGGGAGAAAAGATCAGTAGTCCATGGGATGCTTTCCAGAGTCTTCTTATGAGAGAAAAGGAGCCGGAAAACTCTGGTGAACTGACCTCCGTTCAGGATCAAGATGGCCATTTTACAGTCAAACCCGAGGGAAGATCACCTATGCTAAACTTGGAATCAGAGAGAGCACCAAGACAGCGTGAAGTTTCAAGTGATTCTTTTGTTGTCACCAACAGGAATTCAGGTAATGAAGGGAGAACACATCTTGAAAATTTTGAAGCTGGTGACGTTGCCAACCCAATTAATAGAAGGAGAGAGAGCACATATGAAGAGTTATTATTTTCACAAAGAGGTGGAGAATCAGGGAACAATGTGCATTCCACCATGTCCGATTTTACCAATGTGTCTTCCAGAATGAAAAATCAAAGAGAAGGCGATTGGTTTGTCAGCAATCCAGCTGATAAATCAGAAAATCAGTATCAAAACGTAGGTCCCAGAGTTTACGACACCGACTTCTCTTCATCAGCTCAAGACAATTTCTATGCAGAGAAAAACAAGAAAGATGTGTTGGTTGATGACTCTTTCATGATTCAGCCTCGACCATTAGTAGATGACCAATCTGACTTTCAATCTAGACGAGATATAAGCATGGTGTCGGACATTGTTGGGGATGCTGAAAATGAGTATGTCAAACAAGAAGCCTCAAGAGATGATAAGCCTGCAACATTTGGTGTCAGTGAACCAGATGATCTTTACATGATGCTTGATCGTGATATAGTTACAGAGCATACGGTAGCATCTTGGACCCCAGAAATGGACTATGAAAATAATTTTTCAACAATAGCCAATAGTAAGCACAATGACATTGAGGCCGACAATGGTGGTGATAGCGAGTCACCTGGTTTAGAGAAGAGCAACAAAAGTAAAGAATCTGGGGGCAAAGTTCTAAATAAAGATGCAAGATCCAAATCTTTGGGAGGATCTCATGTTAAGGGCAAATATGATGTTCAATCAAGAACGAGAAAACCACTTTCTGGAAGCAGAACTACAGTTCCGAAGAGCAAATTTGAGAAGGTATTTTGATATCAATTCAAGCTCCAAAAATATATATACACACATACACACACACGCACACATATTGTTCATGGTTTTCTTGCCTTTTCGAACCTGCATTTGGTCGAAATTCTCTGTGGACCTCCTTTTAGCTTCATATATCAAAATGCACTGTGGCCACTCTTCAGATATTCTCTTTAATTTTTTTTTATCTTTTTATCTTCTTTTTTCACTAGAGTTCTGAATTTCATCACCTTTTTGGCTTAAATATGGTCTTATAAATTTCTCCAGGCAAGTTTTTTCCCTTTGTTTTCATTTTTGGACGTGCTTCAATTTTTCACTTTCCTCTTCTCATTTAGTGATTCATTTCTCGGAGAGATCAAGTTGAAGCTGCATTTTTCATTTCCTTTTGAGAACAACGCCACTAGCACTTTCATGGATGATTTTTAAATTTTAACTATTTTTGTTTTCTTTTTCGTGTTTGTCCTAATGTTACAGGAAGAAGAGACCAGACAGAGAATGGAAGAGTTGGCAATTCAACGCCAGAAAAGAATTGCTGAAAGGAGTGCTTCTAGTAAATTTGGTACTGCGAGTTCTAAGCCTGGTGTGACTAAGATTGAGAAGCCAAATAGCCAATCCCAGGTTCAAGAAGCCAAGAAGTCACCTAAGCCTGTACTTAGGAGTTCAACCATAGATCGCCTTTCAACCGCTCGCACACCTCAGAAGGTATCTGCAACTCAATCACCATCAGGTCAACCAAAAAAGCTGATCTTGAGAGCAAATGGCATTAGCACTCCTACCTCAACAGAAAAGCTCCTTAAATCTGACAGTAAGAAACTTATCTCGAACAAAGTAAAACCTTCCGATTTAAAAAACGGGCACAAGAAATTGAGTAAGGCACTTTCTTCTGATTCTTATGGCCAGACAACGATGGATGGCAAGGAAGACGTAGCAGCATTACCAGCTGAGTCGGCAGTACTGAATGCAACTCAACCAATCGACAACGTCATTGATGATATGGAAGATATTAAGGAGGTACACACTACCCATTCAGTCAAGAAAAATGATGAAACTTTTATTACTCAAGGAGATGCCTTAGTTGACAGAAGTGGTAATGGTAATTCGTACGACAAGGTTTTGTCTATGCCAATTGAAGATAAACTTGAACAAAACCAGCTTAAAGGTGACGATGATATTGATTTATCTAAAGCACCTTTAGTTCTTAATGAAGAAAAAATCATTTCTAATGTTCACAATGAACATGCTTCTGAAAAGATGGTCGATTTTGCGGTGGTGCCCGATAAAGCCTTCGGTCCTTCAGTCTTCAATAATGGAGAAAACGGTGTAGCTGATCATATTGCAGCCACATCCGAAATATCTGAGATCGAAATCTCGACTCCTCCCTTGACTAACGAGATGGTCTCAGAGTATACAACACACTCCAGGAAGAAATGGATGAGTGATGAAAACTCTCCCAAAGCACCTAAAGGGTTTAGAAAGCTGCTCTTTTTCGGACGTAAAAGTCGAAACACCGCCACAGATTGATCCATCGATCTCTTTATTCTCTTGTTAATTCAATTCCATGCTATAGCCGACGATTGTGTTGAGTTCTTTGTTGAGATTGAGTTGTTCAGTAACCATGTTGGATGGACTGCTTAAATTGTTTGATTATTCTGCAGATAATACGTGTGCGATGACTGAGATGAAGCAAATAGGATGATCCTTGTACTTAATAAGGTCATGGATGATGCTGCCATGTTTGGATTTGTGTTGTAATTTATATTGTTTCATTTTTTTTCTATTGGAGTTGTAAAAGTTAATTTTTTTTTTCATATTTTTTGAGAGAGAGTTGTAAAAGGCAAGCTTCTTTATTCAGTTTGTATAATGTTTATACAGTGTAATTGTAATTTCTGTTTATAAATTATGTTTGTAATTCAAGTAAAGTCCCAAAATAATCACTTTTGAACTGCATTCTTTCCTTTGTTGTATAATACATTATTATTTACAGAAATCCCTTGTAACCTTTGTTGGTTTTGCATCAATTCTCTTTTAACTTCCATTGTTTTATCCTCTCCAAGTGCATTGGTTTTGCATCAATTCTCTTTAAATATGACTAAAGTTCATATTTAAAGACTAAAATCAAGAATTTTTTCTTTTTCGAGTTTAACATGTGGGACGAGGATTCAAATCTCTACCATTTTGGTTGAAAAGGTATGTCTTAATCTTTTTTTTTAAAAAAAAAATAAACAAACAAACAATCGTAGAGGTGAGAAATCGAATCATTGGTTTTTGGGATGGTTATCTATTGAGCTATGTTTGAATTGACTCTTATTAACTCATTGAGTTATATTAAGGTTGACACTGAATATAAAAAAAGTAAAAGAAAATAGAGAATATCATACCATATTAAAAATTTTAAACCAATGTCATACCATACCAAAACAATAAACAAAAATTTCCACTCTCATCTAATGAATTTGAAGTTATATATATATTAAACACCTGCATCAATAATAGACATTAGACATGAATTACACTATAAATTGGAACTTAGATCAAGACATGAGTCTTAAATCTATGTAACACTAATTCAAAACAAAACATCCTCCCAGGATCTAGATCTACACATGTCTGGGCCCACATTAATACGATGACATGGCACCGCCCGATTGGACGATTAGTATCATTTTTTATCTGTCTACAGACTGTATAATATTGACAACTGCCATCCCAACTTTAAAATTTAAAAAAAAAAAAAAAAAGGTGAATGGGAAACGAAACCGTTGATTTGATCATGAATGAATTCAGATCAGCCGTTGGATTTGTTGGTGTTTTTTTTTTTAATTTTTTTTTTGGGTTTAGGGTCAAAAAGGGAAACAGAAAAAGCTGGTGGGCTTTAATTGTTGTGGAAGCATCTGTTCTTCTTTCCTTCTCTTATAAAGTTATACACATATTTTCCCCCACCGACAGTCCGGTGAGGTATCTAATTCTCCTCACTCAAATTCCCATTTTACCCCTCTTTTTTTATTTAAAAATTGTTTTCCCCTAATTTCTTGCTTTTATTTTAAGCAATTTTTTTTAGTTCAATCCTACCTAGTAGAAATTTGAACATATTATTTTTTAAACAGATCAATAATAACTTGATTAAGGGCATGTTTGGAAAATTAGAAATATTGATTTTATTGTAATTGATTTGTCTATAATTGATTTATTAAAAGTGATTTCCATATAATCATTTTCATGTTTGGTTCTACACTTTTAATAGTGATTTTCATACAATCAAATGATTTTTAAAACACATATTTGAGAAACAACTTTAAAATAAAGTATTTTACCTAAATAATTTAATTATAATTAATCTGTTTAAAAAGTATTTAGTTATAAAATATTCTAATATTTGGAGGGATAAAAATTAGAAATATGGAGGGATAAAAATTTTAAAGGAAAGGGCAAAAAAGTCAGAGAGAGAATTTTAATAAAGAGAGTAAAATCCAAAGATAGAAAGGTAAATAAAAAAAATTGGGCAAGATATCAAAATTTTAGGAAAAAAAACTAAAACGAGGAGAAAAAATTTAAGAGTTAGGGACAAGTGGAAAGAGATAAAAAAAACATTAGAGAGAAAAAATTTTAAAAGATACGAAAATTATAGGGAGGAACAAAAAATTAGAAATAAAAAAAAATTCAAAAAGAGTTAAAAATATTAGAGAGAAAGGAAAGTGAAAAATATGAATTAAAAGAAAAAAAATAATAAAGTAAGATACATATTATAAAAACTTTAGAGAGAGAAAATTGACATTTTATAAACAGATGGATGAACTTAATCAGACGATTTTGAGTAAATTTATTTTTTTTATGGAAATTTATGAATTTTGGCAAAAGATGACGGTTTTTACCCATCATTTAAAGTATATTATTTCAAAAAATGAAATAATAGTTATTTTAAATTAGAATCACTTGACAAAAATCACTTTAGAATCACCTATCTAAAGTGATTGAAAGGGAATCACTTCAAATGATTTTGGATTCTTTCAAAATCACTTGCTTAATATTGTCAAACATCACACTTTTGGTAGAAAAGTGATTTTAGACATGTCAAAAGTGATTTTGATCACTCGAAAATCACTCCCAAACATATTCTAATTTAACTATGGAGAAGTTATTTATTTTAAATGAACTGACGTACATTGTAAATTTGGTTGAATAAAAAATTTGTAGATTTATGTTAAATTCGTTCTGATGTATTTTAAAGAGTTTCAATTTTTTTTAGCAAGATAAAGATTTTATCTTTTTTTTTCTTGATATTTTAAGTTATGATCTCAACTAATGGTGTCTTTTAATTGATATTAAAAATTGTTAGCCATATTAGTGATATTAGTGCTATTGATTTAGGTTAATGTCTATGTCTAATAAAAATTAAATTAAAACTTCCAAAAAGACAGATGAAATTACCACAAATAATGAAAAGTATACAGATATTATAAATTACAAGTTAAATTGATATTTTAGTCTCTATGAACTTTGTTTGGTTTCAATTTAATTTTTATTGTTAGGTTAAATCTACCAAAATGTCCCCACTACTACCAAATGTTAATTGTTTTTTTCTGTGGTTTTTATTTTATTTTATTTTATTTTATTGACATGGTGTGTTTATGAATGAATGTATTAGGCTGACTGTACTTATAATTCAATTTGGGTAATAGAGAGAAAAGTAGATTTTCAAATAAAAGGAAAACATATAGTAAACAGGGGTGGGTTTTAGTGATGAGTGTTTTTGAAAATAAAAAATAGAAATTTGGAAGTCATTTACAACCATTGATCCTAGGAATTCAACAATAATAAGATTTGGATAGATTTAACACAATTATAAAACAAAATTCAAACTTTTACCACGTTAAAATATCATTTTGATTTTTATATTTTTTTTCTATTTAGATTTTATGTACTTCTTTTTAAAATATCATTTTGGTCTTTGTATTTTATATTTAGTTATGTTTTGGTTTATTTACTTACAAATGTCTAATTTTTTATCGGTATATTTTTAATAAAACATAAAATTGGTTCATTGATAAGTTTGAAGTTAGTTTTTATCAATGATCAAATAATAATAATAATAATACAAGAAAAGACACAAAATGAACCTACTTTTATAATTTATAGAGGAAAAGTTAATAAGTACTAATATTTTAAAGAAAATTAACAATAAACTAATAGTATACATCAATTTTAAGCTTTATTAGAAATACAAAGATTAAAATTGAACATTTAAAGTTACGTAAATTAAGATGGAATAAAACTCAAAATATATAAACCAAAATAGTATTTTAACTTCAACCAAATTAAAATCAAATACCAAAGTGAGTTTAGTTATACATGTCCTCAATCAACAAGTTAAAGTTTCAAATATCCCATCTGAAATATTTTTAAACTAAAAAAAATTAAAATCAAACACAATCCATTCAAACTAAAACAATGTAATTTTTGTTGACAGTGCGATCAAGAAGGAGAAGATCATGAATACATAAGAGACATCATATTCATTAGTGCGAGTAAAATCAAAAGCAAAATCACGAGTGCTTACAGTAATTTAAAATTGAAGACAAAAAGACAAATCTCCTTGGTTTGTTGGGACAGAGACACATGAAAGCTCAGTTTTTTATAAAATTTACTAATCACATTTCTGAAAAATTCCAACCGTTTTCAGAAATTCAGAAAACGCTATGGGCATAATGGGGATTTGAGCAAGATGTTGAGACGTTCTTTTCTCTTCCCAATTTTGCTTCTTCTTCACTGTTTTCACCACAACAAAGCTTCCTCTCTGCTCCTCATATAAACCTCAACCCGAAAAGGGACAGAGAGACAGAGAAACTTTGCTGAATCTGCAGAAGAACAGAGTAGGAACGGGTGACAGAGCAGATCTGGGGTTAAAGAAAAGCTTTGAAGCAGAGCATTTCGTCAATCAATGGCTTCCAAATTGATTCTCATTATAGTTTTTGTATTCGACGTTATTGCTTTTGGCCTGGCTGTTGCCGCTGAGCAAAGAAGAAGCACTGTAAGCTTCACTTTCTCTCTCTCGCTCCATTGTCGTTTTCTTTTGTGCTTTTTACTGAAATTTTTTCGATTTGAGGGTTTTTTGCATACTGGGTCTGTTTGGTTTCTGTGTTTCTGTTCGTGGGTCGTTTTGGGTTTGCTGAAAATGATAGTGAAAAATCGAGAATCGATGAGAGAAGAATCTTGCATTTTCTGAGTTTTTCTTGGCAACCAAACAATGATATGTAGGTTTCTGCTTGAAATTAGTTTGGTCATTGTTGATTATGTGGTATTTGCCCATCCATTAGGCTCAATAAATTGTTGCTTTACTAATTTAAAAGCAGGAAAATGGAAATTGATAATGGAGAGTTCTTTTTCTCTTGTTATGGATAATGTCAAAGAAATGTTGAGAAGATTATTGACATTTTCATGATTTAGAGCAAACTAACTAAAACTATAGTTCCATAGTAGTGGCTGCACTCAACCAAGAGGTTGGAGGTTCGAATCTCCACACTCCCACATGTTGTTGAACTCAAAGATATAGTTCAATAGTTTAGACCCTGTCGGATGACAATTTGATTTTTGGTTTTTAGTTTTTGAAAACTAAGTCTATCAATATTACTTCCACGTATAAGTTTTCTTGTTTTGTTATCTACTTTTTACCCTTGTTTTCAAAAATCAAGCCAAGTTTTAAAAACTAAAAAAAGTAGTTTTCAAAAACTTGTTTTTGTTTTTGGAATTTGGCTAAGAATTCAAAGGCTTCCTAAAGAAAGATGAAAATCATGGTAGGAAAGATGAAAACTATTGTAGAGAAATTATGAGAAAACAAACACAATTTTCAAAAACTAAAAACAAAAAAACAGTTATAAAACGGGGCCTTAGTGACTATGCTTTGGCTTTTCTACAATGCAATTCTGAACTGTTCTGAAATGAATTACAAAGGAACTTCCATGGATTCCCCTGTTTCTTGCTAAGCTCATTACTTTCGAAAGGGTAGAGGTGTTTGCTTTTGATCTAGACAGTTGTAAAATTTTTATAACTCTTCTCTTGTGTTTCCACCATCACTCACTCATTCACATTGCTATGAAATATGAATCTTATCTTGCTGATGAGTGTATAAGTATAACTGGTTTTGTTTCGTATCCTTTTGCTTTCTTCTTTACTTGAAAGATCAAAGAGTTGGTATCAACTGATTAGTAATGCCTTTATGATATACTAACATAGGATCTAATTCATTTACACTGATAATGGTACATTGTTTTTGAGTGTTGTTGATAAATTTATCGGCTAATTGGTTGATTGTTAAGAAGTAATCATATCGTGTATCTGATAACAGGCCACCGTTGTGCAAGATTCAGAAAAGGAACACAACTATTGTGTCTATGACTCCGACATCTCAACAGGCTATGGCGTTGGTGCTTTTCTACTTCTCATGGCCAGCCAGGCCCTCATCATGGCAGCTAGCCGATGTTTTTGTTGCGGGAAGTCGTTGAATCCGGGTGGTTCAAGGGCCTGGGCTGTTATCCTATTCATAATCTGCTGGTAAGTGAACCTATTTGTGATCTTCACTCCATCAGTTTAGCCTTGAGCAGAAAACTTCAAACTAAAGGGTCACAATCCAATACATACAATCTTGCAGGGTGTTTTTCTTCATTGCCGAGGTTTGCTTGTTTGCTGGTTCAGTAAGGAATGCCTACCACACCAAGTACCGAACCATGTTTGGTGACGATCCTCCCTCGTGCGAAACTTTGAGGAAGGGAGTTTTCGGTGCAGGTGCAGCCTTCGTTTTCCTCAATGCCATCGTATCTGAACTCTACTATGTATTCTACTTCAAGGCGAGAGAAGGCTTCCTTCCATACAGCGGAGAGACGGGTGTCGGTATGGGAACCTACAAATGAGTGTATGTGTAGTTAAGTCTAATAGGTTTTCTTCATCTTCTATCGACGTATTCGATTTTGAGATAATTTTGCATATCAAGTACTGGTTTTAGTTAGGAAGAAATGTCAGTCAGTATCATATTTTTAGTCTGTGAAGTTCTTTGTTTTCTATCCCTTTTAACCACTGCTGGGCTTTTCTCTTTTATTTTTTTGGTGGATTGTTACATTTGTATTGACAATAAGAGAAACATTGGTTGTACTCCTATAACTAATTTGTATCTTTTATGAAACCTCAGGCATTATATGTTCTTATATTTTCTATTTTTACCACTTGGTATTTGATCATATAGCAGAAAAGACTTAGAAAATTATGCCTCTTTCACATCCAAATTACCCAAAATTTGCAGCAAAATCTCTCTTTGATCTCTCCCCTTCATGAAGATGGGCATTGTGATTCCCATATTCTTCTTTTAGTGCTCTTCTCTTCTCATGGCCCAATATAAGGTTCTGTTTGACACCCATTAAAAGGGAATATAGTAATGATTAGGGCCGGATTTACCATAGGCCGAGCCCCCTCAAATTTTTACCTTTAATAATATGTATAGAAAAAGTCAGATTAAATAACAAAAAAACTTTCTGGCATAGTGGTTAATAAGTTATAAACCCCCCTCAAGTCACAGATGTAATCTCTGCTTTATACAATTTTAAGTAATTTTTTCCAATGTCATATTCTGCCCTCGATACAGTGCGGATCACAGTAGTAATGACATGTAAAATTACAAACGGTTTTGTTCGTTATGAAAGAATTCACTCAATTAGAAAATTAAGGGGTTGTTTGAGGCTACAATTTTGATAAGTTTGAAGCTTTATAACCTAAGATTTGGTTTATGAAATTTCGAGTTGGTTTATAGGTTTCTAATTTAAAAAGTGTGGAAAAAGTTTGTATTTACTATAAAATATGAGTTTAGAAAACTCGTGGGATTAACTCCCTCTCTATATAGATTCAGTATCTTAAACCTAAGTTATGTGAACCTAATCACCTGAATAAACAACTCCTTATAAATTTTTTTAAGAATAACTATAATGCTCCTCTCTTGGGCCATAGGTCGTATCTTGTTGGTACCAAATCAACAATTAAAAGATAGAAAGGTCCTTTAGAATAAAATTCAAAATGCTCATAAAAAAGAGAATTGAAGACAAATGCAAACTAAGCATATTTGTTCAAATACGTATCTATATGTATATGTATGTATGTTTATGTATACTTTCATTTATCAATCCTAATTATCTTAATCATCTGCTAGTCGATAATAAATTCTTAATTAACCATATGAACATTAGATTATTTACCATCAATTAGATTATTTATTATATTTAAGGTCATTTACTAATTGTATGGATAATTTAAAAGAGCAAAGACAAAGTTGAATATTTTAAAGAATATAGAAAATAAATTAACATATATATATATATATATAACAGTGTAATTGAAGGAATAGAAACATAGGACATGAGGAATAGTAAGAGAGCAAAACGTAGCATTCATTTTTGTTTTGGACAATACCTAATGTGGAGAATGATGTGACCTTATAAAGATGGTGCAATTCAATTTGCTGCCACCAACTCCAACTTTATTGCAAAAGAAAAAAAAAAAACAATTTTTTAAAAGCAAAAACAAATTATTAAAAAAGATCTTTTTGTTGTAAATATTACACACATGATAGATCCACTGATGTCTTGAATTCAACACTCATGCTAAATGACAAAACCTCCATGCCATAGTGTCCATCTCTCTACCAAATCTTCTTGGTGTCCAATTATCTACAACTCACTCTTGCTAAATTGCTATATAAATAGTTGTTGTAATGGTCTTTGTAAGATACATCCATTGGTGAAAATTTCCTCTCCAATTTGATTATTCTCCCTCACTTTCTCTAATATATTGTTATTTTATCTTTCCAACAAAGTCCACTATCTCATATTTATATTTTATATATATATTCTATTTTCCAAGCACTTCCATTATTATCATTATTAATATTTTATACATATTAATATTAAATTCCTATTTCCTATTTCATATTATTATATTATTATTATTATTATTATTATTATTATTATTATTATATTAGTATTTAAATATTGGTAAAATTATACCCGGTTTCCATCCTATTTTTACAACATGAGTTATCAAGACGAAGCTCTGCTGATTTTTCCATTGAAGGTAGGTCCTCAGGGTAAGCCATTTTTTTAATAATAAAATGTTATTTTGCATGTCTAAGTGATTTCTAATGTAAATGCAATTTCTTTGTATATAGTATTACTTATGACAAATCTTGCAAAATTAGAATTTCACTACACTGGATATTAATGGAAATAACTACTTGTCATGGGTTCGATCTTTGAGATTCATTTAGACTCCATGAATCTTGAAGAAACAATTAAAGAAGGAAATGATGCATCAAATCAAGAAAAAGCCAAAGTTATGATCTTCCTTCGCCATCATTTTCACGAGGGATAGAAAATGGAATATCTTACAATAAAAGATCCCTACATTCTATGGCAAGGCTTGAAAGAAAGGTATGATCATCAAAAACGAGTTATTCTTCCAAAAGCTCGTTATGATTGGATGCACTGAGGTTGCGAGGACTTCAAATCGATAAGTGAATATAATTCCGCACTATTCGAATTAGTTCAAAATTAAAATTATGCGGAGAGAAAAAATTACTCGATGTTGATATGTTAGAGAAGACATTCTCCACTTTTCATGTCTCGAATATGCTCTGCAGTGACAATATCGAGAGAAAGACTTTAAAAAATATTCGTAACTAATTTCATGTCTTTCTCGTGGTTGAACAAAATAACGAGCTATTAATGAAAAATCATGAATCTCGACCAAGCTGAGAGCAACACCATTCCCTGAAGTGAATGCCGTGAATTTCAATAATCGTGGTCGAGGCGGACCGCATGATGAGGAAGAAATACCTATTTTCGTGGTGGGCATTATAATTTTAAGAAACCCACACGAATCGATGATTATAAAGGAAAAGCTCCACAAGATAGAAGTTCAAAAGGTGATGAACATAAATGTTTAGGGTATGGAATGATGGGCCTTTAGTCACGTGCACACTGTCGTGACGTCAAAACACCTTGTTGATCTCTATCAAGCTTCCACTGAAGGAAAAGGAAAAGGGAAGAATGTGGAGGTGAATCTTGCCATTCAAGAAGATGATGTGTTTGATCCTCCAATATGGTGCATCTTGATGTGATGATTATTTTGAATCTCCCGAGAGAAAATTGATGCAATCAAGCAAGTAGAGGATGTTTTGTATGAAGATGTATAATTAAGTCTCGTTTGTAATTATAATATGTTTTTCTTGTTTTTGTATATAAATATTTGAACTTTTTGTAATCGCTTTTCCTTTCTTATCAATGAAGAAATATGGATAATTTCAATATGTTGAGTAAACAGAAAATGAGCAATGAGGATTTATGTCTAGCAGATTTTGCAACTACGCATTTACGATACTCATAAAGCAGAAAATATTTTTCTAAATTGACAATCTTTGGAAGCAAAAATCAATACTATATCGAGTTCAGGACTGATTGAAGGTTTTGGAAAATCAAGTTTTATCTTGCCTAAAGGAACAAAATTTTCAATTAATAATGCTTTGTTCTCTAGCAAATCAAAGAGAAATCTATTGAGTTTCAAAGATATACGTAATAATGGTTATCATGTTGAAATCGATCGTAAAAATAATATATAGAGTATCTCTATATCACATCTATTGTTTCACATGAAAAGCGTATATTGGAAATCACTGCCGACTTTTTCTTACGGATTATATTATACTCATATACGAGTAATCGAAAGTTATGCAACAATGAACGTAAGTTCATGAATCTAGAAATATTCGGTGTTTGGCATGATCGATTGGGTCATCCGGGATCGATAATGATGAGGAAAATTATTGAGAATTCACATGGACATCCTTTAAAGAACCGGAAGATTCTTCAATCCAATGAGTTGTCATGTGATGCTTGCTCTCGAGGAAATTAATTATTAGACCATCACCGGCTAAAGTGGGCATTGAATCACCTACATTTTTTAGAGCGAATTCAAGGTGATATTTGTGGACCTATTAACCCACCAAGTGGTCCATTTAGATATTTTATGGTATTAATTGAGCGATCCGTGAGAGATGGTCACATGTATGCTTATTATCAAGTCGAAATCTTGCATTTGCAAGATTACTTGCTCAAATAATTAAGTTAAGAGCACAATTTCACGATTATACAATTAAGACAATTCGACTTGATAATCTTTGGTGAATTTACATCCCAAACTTTTAATAATTATTGTATGTCAATTGGGATAAATGTCGAACATCCTCGTAGCTCATGTTCATACACAAAATGGTCTAGCGAGAATCATTTATAAAGCGTCGCAATTAATTGCAAGACCATTACTTATGAGAGCTAAACTCCTACATCGATGCCGGGGTCATGCCGTTTTACACGCTACATCATTATTACGTATTAGGCGGTGGCCTATAATAAATATTCCCTCATGCAATTAGCTTATGGCGTGACCAAATGTATCCCATCCGAGAATTTTTGGATGTGCGTATATGTTCCAATTGCTCCACCACAACGCATACTAAGATGGGTCCTCAAAGGAGGTTAGGAATATATGTTGGATATGATTTCCCATCAATTATTAAATATCTTGAACCCACGACGGGTGATGTATTTCTCGCACACGATTTCTTTGATTGTCATTTTAATGAAACAAGTTTTCTAACATTAGGGGGAGGAATTAAGAAGTTGGAAAAAGAAATTACATGGAATGCATCATTATTATCTCATTTAGATCCTCGAAGAGATCAATGTGAACGTGAAGTTCAAAAGATAATTCATTTGAGAAATATAGCAAATCAATTACGGATGCATTCATAGATGCTAAAAGGGTGACTAAATCATATATAAAGAAAGAAATGCTCCATCAAAAATTGATATTCCACGGGAACAAGTTATCAATAATGAGTGCGGAGCACGCTGAAGCGTGGTAGACCAATAGGTTCCAAAGATAAAAATCCTCGAAAAAGAAAAGTAGTTGAGAATCAAAATGATTCGATAAAAGGTATGGATGTTCCAGAAGAAATCCAGAATACAACTACTCAAAAGAGTATTGATGAAAATTAAACGCTTGAGGATAATAATGAAATTTCTATAAACTATGTTACAACAGGAAAGAGATGGAACCGAAATGATATTATTGTTGACAACATTTTTGCTTATAATGTTGCTCACGATATTATTCATGAAAGTGACGATTTTGATCCAAAATCTATCGAGGAATGTAAACGTAGAAAGAATTGGCTGAAATGGAAAGAAGCAATCCAAGCAGAGTTGGACTCACTTTCAAAACGTGAGGTTTTTGGACGAGAGTCCTAACACCGGAAGGTGTTAAACACCGTGGGATACAAATGGGTATTTGTAAGGAAAAGAAATGAAAAGAATGAAGTCACAAGATATAAAGCGAGACTTGTTGCACAAGGATTCTCGCAAAGGCCTGATATAGATTATGAGGAGACATATTCTCCTGTGGTGGATGCAATAACGTTAAGATATTTGATTGGACTGACTGTATATGAAAAACTTGATATGCATCTAATGGATGTAGTCACGGCGTATTTATATGGATCTCTGGATAATGACATTTTTATGAAAATCCCGGAAGGATTTAAAATATCAGAAACATATGAATCAAGTTCTCGGGAATTATATTCAATAAAGTTCTGAGAGATCATTATATGGATTAAAACAATCAGGACGAATGTGGTATAATCGCTTTGAGTGAATATCTGTTGAAAGAAGGATATCAAAATAATCCAATATGTCCGTGTGTTTTTATAAAGAAATCTCAGTCAGGATTTGCTATTATAACTGTATATGTTGATGACTTAAATATTATTGGAACTCCTGAAGAGTTATCCAAGGCGATAAAATATCTTAAGAAAGAATTCGAGATGAAAGATCTTGGAAAAACAAAATTTTGCCTTGGTTTTTGCAAATTGAACATTTAGCAGATGGGATATTTGTTCATCAATCAACTTATCTGAGAGAAAATCTTAAAAGATTTTATATGGATAAAGCACATCCATTGAACATTCCAATGGAAGTTCGTTTCTTTGGATGTAAAGAAAGATATATTTCGACCTCGACATGATAATGAAGAACTTCTTGGTCCGAAGTACCATATCTTAGTGCAATTGGTGCACTTATGTATCTAGCTAATAACACAAGAGACCGGATATTGCATTTTCAGTAAATTTATTAGCTAGATATAGTTCATGTCCTACAAAAAGACATTGGAGCGGAGTTAAGCATGTACTCAGATATCTTGAGGACGATTGATATGGGTTTATTTTATTCTAACAAATCTAGCTTTTTGATCTAGTTGGTTATGCAGATTACAGTTATCTATCCGATCCACACAAAGCTATATCTCGGACATGTTATCTATTTACATGTGGAGGAACCGCTATATCATGGCGATCGGTGAAGCAGACCATCACGCCACTTCTTCGAATCATGCCGAAATTCTCGCAATTCACGAGGCAAGTCGAGAATGTGTATGGCTAAGATCGATGACACAACACATTCGTGAGACATGTGGTTGGTCTTCTAGTAAACATCCTCCAACAATATTATACGAAGACAACACAGCATGTATAGCTCAAATTAAAGGAGGATATATCAAAGGAGATAGAACGAAGCATATCTCTCCGAAGCTTTTCTACACCCATGACCTTGAAGAAAATGGCGAGATCTCGTGACAAATGATTTGTTGAGAAGGATAACTTGGCGGACATATTTACAAAAGCATTACCAACTACAACATTTGAGAAATTGGTTCATGATATTGGAATCGCGAAGACTCGAGAGAGATCTCCTGGGTTTTTATCCCATTGGGTTTTTCCTAGTAGTAAGGGTTTAACGAGGCATATTTTATATAAATGGGCATCTAAGGGAGTATTGTAAATATTACACACAATAGATGCCCATGCAATGTGCCCTTCAACACTCATGCCAAATGACAAAACCTCCATAGCCATAGTGTCCTCCATGTGTCCATCTCTTACCAATGCTTGGTGTCCAATGTATACAACTCACCCTTGCCAAATTGCCTATAAATAGTTGTTGTAATGGTCTTTGTAAGATACATCCATTGGTGAAAATTTCCTCTCCAATTTGATTATTCTCCCCCACTTTCTCTAATATATTGTTATTTTATCTTTCCAACAAAGTCCACTATCTCATATTTATATTTTATATATATATTCTATTTTCCAAGCACTTCCATTATTATCATTATTAATATTTTATACATATTAATATTAAATTCCTATTTCCTATTATTATTATTATTATATTATTATTATTATTATTATTATATTAGCATTTAAATATTGGTAAAATTATACCCCGTTTCCATCCTATTTTTACAACACTTTTATTTATTTATTTTTTTGTAGTACAGCAATGGTGGGGGATGATGATGATAATAATAATTTTTTTTAAAAAAAAACCTCCAATTTTATTGGTGGTGCTATAAATAGGTTTATTTATTATATAGAAGCTAGTATGCCTTTTCAAAATAACAACACAACAACAATGATAAGAAAACAACGTTATAACCCTAAATAGAAGTATATTATTGAATATGGTTTTTAATTTAATTTGATTAGAAATTAAGATATAAATTTGAATTTTCTCACTTATTTGAATCGTAATGTTATAAAAATGAATTAAGTTTATTAAAAGCCAAGGAAAAGTAACTTTCAAAATTTTGCTTTCTTCTTTTCAAAATTGGCTAAAAAGCCTCATTTTCTTTTAAAACATGAAAAATGAAACTGAGTTAACATTATTTTTTTAGAAAACTAAAACTATTATCAAATAAGACATTTATTAACTAATTATAGTAAGACATATACTATTTATTATTTGGTCTCTCTCTTTAAATTTTTTATTGCTCAGCCGAAAAGTTTTTAAAACCATGTATAACAAATTATAACAATTTCAATAGATTGAAGTCGAAATTTTACTACGAGATTTGGGATTTCAATATATAAACACAAATGTAATTACAGCATTGCATTTGAATAATTACTTGTTATATATTAATGGTAATTAGGCAAATATCACACAAATTTTTATATTAGCCTGGTTTTCCTCTCCTAACCTATAAATAGGAAAGCCAAGTAGCAAACAAACTTATTTTATTCAGTTAGGCTTAATTATTAGCTCATGAACTCATTAATTAATACTATAATCACAATGATACTTTTTTCATGTGTTAGATTATGGTTAGCAAGACCCAAATAATTGTTACATATATTATAATATAAATATAGCACCTAGTAGCTTGAGGGATTATTGAATGTTATTAATAAAATATATAATAGATATGAAATAAAATTTCTTTTCAATTTGGTCCTGTTACATCTAAAGTTTTCATTATTATTCCTATGATTGGGTTAAATTTTTCAAAATATCCATGTGATTACTGGATAGTAATATTTTGATTATATTACAATTTTAGACTTTATGATAGAGAAAGTTAGATTTATTCTCTATGGTTTTGAAGTTGGAATTTTGTCCATATCATAAATAGTCTCTATCTTTAGAAACTACTAATAGATTGATTACGTGATAGTTGACTATCTACTTTTTTTTTTTTTTTTATCTTTGACAAATTTTCAATTAGATAGTTAATTTTGACATAAAATTTTCATTTAAAGATAAATTTCTCAAACCTCCCGACAGAAATTTTTATATCAAATTATCTAATTATCCACAAATATACATCAGTCCAATGTTTAGTTTAACCATATAATTCATACATATTCGATTATCTAAGTCATTAAACAATAAAATTTTAAATTTATATTTTGAAAAAAAAAAAACAAGGTGGGGACAGGGAACCGGATTTTTTTCTACACTCCTTCCCTCTTTTCCTGCAAAAAAAAAAAAAAAAAAAAAAAAAAAAGTCCTAAATTTAAGTTTATTCAATTTTCATCCTAACTTCCAAAATATTTATTTTAGTCTCAAAATTTTATTTATAAATAAACATTTTTTTCTTACTCAGACTAAAACAAACGATATAAAAATGTTTATTTTACTCTCAAAATTTTATTTAAAAATAAACATTTTTGTTTTTACTTAGAATAAAAGAAACGATATGAAAATTCTAAAGGCTAAAATAGAATAATCTTGGAAATTCAAAAATCAAAGTCTAATATGATTTTTTTTGTCTCTCAAATTTTGAAAAATTATTAAATGAGACGGCTACTTATAATAATTGTATATGAATTCGAGAAGAACAATATGGAAAAATTTCTAATATTACTGTAGTATAGAATTTTCTATACTACTCTCATTAAATGTTTGCTACATCAACATTCTTTTGAAAATTATGTGGGATCTATTAGTATTAAAAGATTAAAAAACATAGAGTGAATCAAAAGAGTATGACGCTACGGTTGTATTAGAAAATTTTCCCAACAATACTTGATTGCGCACCCTAGAGCGCAATTGTCTTTGAGTCTCCGCTTTTTGATGGTTGACAATAAAGAGAGATAAAATACAAGAGTGCAGTTAAGAAGATTCTTACTTCCCAGAGTGCAGTTTAAGTATTGTTCATTCAAAATTTGCACATCTTCAAAATATTTTTATAGTTTCTCTATACACAAGGTTTAAAATTCCAATATTGACAAAAGTCTCGAAGTGTTAATCTTAAAAATGTTGCTAGAAATATTAATACAATGTTGATGTCGATGTTGATGAATATTTCTAAAAAAAATTTAGAAACAAGAAATTAAAAAAAAATATTAAGTTACATTTTCTTGTTACATTTTTAATATTTCATTAATTTTATACCATACAATAGAAATGTTGATTCTCTTTTAGGTAGTATTTTTTTTTTTTTGGAGTACATCAATAGTTGGAGTTGGGGATTAGAACTCATGAGTTCCTTCTTGGTCATCAATTATAGTTGAGGTCTATATTTTTGTTGGTTGTTTTAGGTAGATATTAAACCTATCCACTAAAATTTAAAACATGCTCGTACATTTATAAGTCAGCAACTAATAGACACAAACAAAGACACGGTTCATCTTTTTCCCTCGATTACCATAGCCAAGATTTTGAAACTTGCTGACCTTCCTCCACAACAAACAACAATGCTTCCTTCTGCAAATTGCTTCTCTGTAAATTACAATCTTCTAATTTAATCCACAAAACCGCACATGGCGCAGCCCCTCAATACAGCATCGTCATCTCCCACATGCTCGCAACTTCCCCCCTCTCTTCCAAATCCCCACTTTCTTTAATCTTTATTCTCCCTTAAATAACATAATCTTTCTCTTCCATTTCTATATTCCACAATTCCCACAACATCAACTATTCACATAATTGCTGATTCTTTTGAGCCATTCATGGACATGGGTAATGTTTCTTTAAGCCCTTTCTCTCTTTTTATATAAGTTTTCTTCTTTGGGATTGTCTGAATTTTGAAAACCAGCTCAATGGGGTTGGCCTAAAACTTGAAGAAAACAATGCAGGGGTTGATTTAGACAGCTTTGAATTGAATAACATATTTCTCTCACACGCTTATTTGTGGCCGTGTCCGATGTGAACACCACATGTTTGATGAAATGTCTGAACCGAAATTTTATTTGCTTTTTTCTTTTCTTTTACAACTTGGCTGATGGCTGATGGCTCTGCAAATAAACAGTGAGTGTTTTTTTTAGGCATTGTGAAATGTGACTATTTGGGAGCAGCTATAAAGAGACCCTAATATTATGGGGCTTTGGGAAATGATTGGTTTTTGAGTCTATCACAGATTCTTGCTCTTTGAATTTGGACAACAAACTAATGTTGAGAGAAAGATGCATTGTCTTGGTACAATGAGGCAAGAAGTTGGTTGAGGAATTTTCTCAGCTGTTAATTTAAGAAAGTCAAATCTATGAGCATGACCAAAAGCTGTGAATCTTACCTTTTGGTTCCTACTAATTCATTTTGATGATGTAAATCATCACGGGGATTGTACTTTTGATCTAGTTGGAGTTGTATCGTTTATTGATGAAATCTCGATTTTAATCAAATCATATTTTAGGTTGGTCTAGTAGTCGATAAGGGTCATTATAAATGGTAAAAGACTTTAGACAAAATAATGAGTTTAAGCCATGATGACCGCTACTCATTTAAGATTTAATATCTACTAATTTTTTTAATAACAAAATATAGTAGGATCAAATGGTTGTTCTATGAGAATAGTCAAAGGTGCCCACAAATTGACGCAGACACTCACATATATAAAAAAAAAAAAAAAGAAAAGTTAGTTTTAATCCTTAAAATTTTATTTTAGCTTATTTACTTTAATAAAAATAAATATTTTGGTGTTTACTATTATTCTACTGTCAATTTTTATCCTGTCTAATACTCACTTCACGCTGTTTCAGGCTTTCAACTATCCTACGTTGCTTCAATACATGTTTGCATAAGAATGTTAATACATATGTTTAAAGTCATGTGATCCATCTGTTTAATAATGGATGATAAAATAATTACAAAAACAAAAATGGTTATCTTTTGAAAATTAAAATAGATATTTAAAATGAAAAAAGAAAAAAAAGAAACTTGAAAGTATTGGAACAAAATGAGACTTATTAAACCTATAACTCTCTTTTATTCTTTTGAAAAGACAATTAATTGATGGTTATAAAAACATGATAATAATTAAATTGTGAAAATATTTTTTTTAGTACAACAAATATGGAGTTATGGAGATTTAAACATTTGATGAGTTCATATCAATTACCGTTAAACAATGCTCACTTTTGGCATAAAAAAAAAATACTAAAATTAAACTCTTGAGCTTATTGATTATTTAATAGACAACATTTATTCATCCCTTTATATTTAAATAATAATCACCATTATTTTTGTTTGTCACAACTCTTGAGTTTCATCGGTGATTTAATAAATATTACTTATTTGACTTTTCTTTTTTAATAAATAATTAACATTATTCTTGTTTATCATATGTCATTTTTATTAATTTTTATGCTTACATGCACTTTTCACCCTTCTCATTCTCTACCCTTTTATTTACTCTCTCTCAATTCCCTCTTAAACTATGAGGTTCCAAAAAAAAAAAAAAAAACTATGAGGTTCAAAATCCATTTTATCCTAAATCTTAATGTTTTGAAATCAGAATGAAATAAAGACATTCTCTTTGTAATTGATTCTTTTTTTTTTGAAAAAAAAAACTATTTGTTACATAAGAGCAATTATTGAAATTTTAATCTTACACCATTGACCCTTTCATATCATAATTCATAAGTAAAGAAATTTGTTTTTTTCCTCTCAAATAATTCCTCTCAAGAATTTTGGCATTTGCTTAGGAATATATTGCTAAACAACTGTTATTGACTTTTTAAAACAATTTTTTTATACAAAGTGTCTTGAACACAAAACACATGTTTGGATGGTTAGTTGGTGTCTGGTTGTATATTTTAAAATTTTGTTTTTGAAAGTTATTTTCCTAATTGCTTTATATTGATTTTAAATTTCAATTATTTTTGCACTGTGTTGTTATTTCCTTTAATGTCTTAATTTAACACACTTACATCAAGTTTTACCATAAAAATTTACCAATAATTACATATGGTTAGTTCATTTAGAAAGATATGAAAACAATAAAATTTCTTTCTTTTTTGTCTTAAAACTATTTTTAAACCCTAATTTCAAGTAGCTCTTAAATTTTTTAAATGATTTTCGAATATTTTTTTTTCAACTTTCAAATATTCTTAAGAACAATAAAGATTGTTCTACAAAACTAAATATAAGTTATCACACTTAACAAAATCTAAATTTTATATCGAGACAATCATATCACTACTTATCTTCAATTACTTCTTAGAAATCGTTTATAAATAGTTGAGGTAGGGTTCAATTCAGTGAAAAAGTCCAAAAATAAAAATAAAATAAATAGAAAATAGAATTAAAGCTTGACCAAATAAAGTAAATTCTTTTATCCTTATATTTTAATGCTAATACAGACTGTTAGGAATCAAGGCACGAGGTTTTTATTAATATCAAATGGTCTTTCTCTTGTAATATATTAAAATATATATTTGAATTATTAATCGTAATTTATTAATTAATTATTGATAATTAAAAAGCATCCAAAGACAATGTCTACATATATTAGATAGTGGGAAGGAGGATTCTTACACATATAATTGATGTACTATTCTATTTCTAATTCAACCAAAAAAAGTCCTTTAATTTTTGTTAAAAAAAGTATTTTAATTTTTTATTTTAGAAATATTTCATCTGTGATTCTTCCAGAAGCTACAACTAAATGGAACATTTTTTTTTTTTTAAATCTCCTAATTTTCTTGGAAAATTTTGTGATCCTTTACTTTGGATTTGGACAATCTCTCTTAGAATAACATGAAATTGTTTAATTTCAACTTGAATCATTATTTTTTGTATTCCAAAATCAATTATTGCTTATGTTAGGCTTAATCATTCAAGCTTTTTGTGATTTTAACCTAATTTGCGTGATCTAAAGGGGCAAGTGTAAAAATGACAAAAATGTAATAGATAATTGCAAGCGTGTCTTGTATTTTCTTATTTTACAAGCATAGCAAAAATTTTGGCCCAACTCATTATAAATTTGCGAAAAGTCCATAGTACCCTTATTGTGTAATGTCACATCTTTGTAATATCAAGTATATCAACAGTTTATTATACTTGATATACCTAATATATAACAGTGATATACTATTGATATACTTTATTTAGTTTATCAATAAAATGGAAGTTCTAATATTTAATATATCAACGGTATATCAAAAATAATTAATGCAAATATATATCAATAATATAATAATGATTCAAGCTCGATCGATATATACATATATCTAATATCATGTATATGAACAATATACTATTGATATACCTTATTTATGTAAATCAATTGAATAGAAATCCTAATATTTAGTATATTAAAAATAGCTATTTTGAATTATATCAAGACTATAATAATGATGCATACTCAGTCTATCAAATATTATAATATCAAAGATATCAATGATATCAATGATATATACTTTACTTAATATATCAAGAATGAAAAGAGATATACGTAATATAAAATATCAGTAATATATACTATTGATATACCTTATTTTAGTTTTCCACTTTATTTAATCATTTTTTATCACTATATTTTTGTTGATACACTTATTTTTGTCGATACATTATATCAGTAATGAATGAATGATATAGTATTTATCACTTAAAATAATCAATCATATCACTGAATGAAGTATATCACTGATATACTATTGATATACTCAGTGTTAGGTATATTAGTGATACACCAGAATATGAAAAATACCATTAATTTTACTAATATACTTCATATAGATTATATCATTTAACTAATATATCTAAATAGAAGTGTATCAGTAGTAAGTAATATACTACTAATATATTTCACTTTATGTATATATTAGTTGACTGATATACCAAATGTACTATTGATATACTAAATATAAAGTATATCAAATATACTACTAATATCACATTGATACACTAATAAGGGTAAAACTGTAATAATAAAAAAGAAAAGAAAATGAGTTTAAAAACATTTTGGTATATTTACAAATCTCCAAAAATCATAGTTAGATTTGTAAATATTTTAATATTTCTTGCTATCCATTATAATTCTCCTAATCTAAAAGAAACAAAAAAGAAAAGGAAAAAAATTCTCCAAAATTAATATTTTTTAAAAATAACTAAATTGAAAATAAAAAAAGATCCTAATATCTGAACATAAACTTATGTGGATATCAATAACACTTACTAGAATAATTATAATTTTTGTGTCGTTGGTTAATAATGAAATATTCTAAGAAACTAATTGAAAGCAAAATATATCGCATAAAATGGCATAAAAACTATAACACTATGTTATAGGTAACATTGGACCATAAGGACCAATTACATAAACTGAAGAAATTGGGAGATAAAAAAGAAATTTCAATCAAGACAACCGAAGGAGCAGGCCCAGGACGACGACCCACCTTCGCAAACAAGAACAAAGAAGCAGGCCCAAGATCGTGGATCGAGCCAGATCGGCCAGACCCTAATCGGCCCCAGCCTCGGCCCAGGCCAAACCTGGTCAGCCGAGGCCGAGGCCGACCAGAACACCTCCACGAGCGGAGGCCGAGGTCGGGCTGCCAAGAGCCACCCCATATGGGCCTCGACCAAGGCCCAAGTCTGGTCGGCCTCGGCTAGGGATGACGTCGAGGCGACCAGGGCTCTTCTTCGACGTCTCTCCCATCTTCTCTTCCTAGCCCAATCCGATCTATGAGGATCCAATTCCTATGAGGAATCCGAAAGAAACCCTAGAAGAAGACTATTTAAACTCTCCTCCAAAGAAGAGAGGGGTAAGTTCTCATTCCCTAGACAATTACAAAACACCTAAAACTCTCTTGCTGACTGAAGCATCGGAGCTCGTGTGGCAAGCACCACACCGGTGTGCAGGTTTCCATTCTTTTGTAGGTCACGTGTCTCCTCCCTGAATACAAATATTACGGTTGCTGTCACGTGAAGGACAAGTGAGTTCCCTTGTCCGCATTTTGGCAACAACACGATTGGCGCGTCTCGTGGGAGACATAAACATTTATTTGTGAAACTTGTATCCAAGTTTGAGAGAATGAGTAGTCAAACCAGCAAAAACCATCGAAATACTGATAGAGAAGATTCGGACGACGATCATCATCCACGAAGAACGAAACCGACCAATCCAACTGGACCTCACCGATGATCACCGGTTTGAAGCCTTAGAAAGCGAGTGGGCGGCATGGACCGAAATCTTGCTAAGATTCTAGACATTCTAGAGAAACAGAACCCAACAACGAGAATTCAAGAAGACACCATAGTAAGAGACCCTGCCAAAGGAAAAGCTCCAACGGTGAATGAGGAAGTGGGAGAAACTAGTTCCCCTATCCTAAAACCAAAGGATAAGTTGATCCTTGTCAACAATGGGTCAAAGAAGCCACATAGCGACGAATGCACCAAGGCAAGCAAAATACGGAATCGAAGTTTGCAACCCAACTTCATCGGGGAAGCATAACAGAGGTCAACCGTCCAGAGAGAGTGGTACAAAGCGACCAGTTCTGATTTCAGGAGCTTCATTAGAGAAAGACAAAGATTGCGAGCGAAGGTTGAGGAAGAAGCCGAGGCCGAGGCCGAGGATGAGCCATATTTCGAAGCGACTAGCTCTAATCTCCGAAGCTTCATTAATGAAAGACGAAGATTGCGAGCCAGGGTTGCGACCGAAGTCAAAACCAAGGTAGCCGAGGCCGAGGCCGAGACCAAAGTGGTCGAAACCAAGGTGGCCGAGGCCGAGGCCAACTTAAAAGAAGAGACTGAGGCTAGTCCGAAAAGCGAGGAAGAGTATCTTCTGAAACTCCTTTTGGAAGACCGAACTTTTGAAGATTCAAAAAGAATTGGGGCTATTCAAGAAAACACCCAAAAGCCTCGAGAAGCTGAAGGATTCGACTTAGAGGCCTTGATCGAACAGATAAAACCACCATTCACAGATCGAATCATGGAATATGAGGTACTTGAAAAGTTTAAAATTCCTACCATAATACCTTATGATGGTAAGAGTGATCCTGTAGAGCACCTAGACACATATCGATCATGGATGGAACTCCATAGAGTTTCAGATGCAATTCAGTGTCGTGCTTTTTCGTTTACTCTTACTGGACCAACAAAAGAATGGTTTAGAAAATTGAAGAGGAAATCAATAACCTCTTTCAAAGATCTAGCCCGAGCTTTTGTTACACAGTTTTTAGGGGCTCGAGATCAACATAAGCCACAAATTCATCTACTGACTATAAAGTAAGGATCCAGAGAGAGCCCAAGAGAATACATAGCTAGATTCAACAATGAAGCCTTACAAATCGAAGGATACACGGAAGGGGCAACCTTGATTGCCATTGCAACTGGACTACAAGACGAAAGACTTCTACGCTCTATAGGCAAGAAGGAACCTACCTCTTATGTAGAGTTCATAACGAGAGCGCAAAAGTACAGAAAGTCGATCAGCAGTCGATCGAGAAAGGTTGGGTGAAAGCTCACATTCACGATCAAAGAAAAGAGAAAGAGATGATCAAGATAGAGACTAGGGTCGAGCCGACCCCAAAGTTAGTCACTTTGCAAAATTCGAGAAATACACGCCTACCACCATTCCTCCCGAGCAGATTCTGATGGAAATTTGAAACTCAGATTTGGTTAAGTATCCAAGGAAGATGAGAGCTGCAGCAGAAAGAAGAGACCCAAGCAAATACTGTTTTTTTCATCGAGACCATGGACATTCCACCCAAGATTATTTTCAACTAAAAGATGAAATAGTAACTCTCATCAGAGAAGGATACCTAACAGAATATCTTCCAGATGATAAACAAAAGTCGCCAAAGAATGAGCCACTAGAGAGATCAGATGACCAGGTTTAACCTCTTTTCAATAGAGATTCTAGAAAGTTCCATTTATTTTCAAGTCAATAAGGTAGTTTTGTCTTTTCATAGCAAGTACTTTTATTTGAGAATTAAGTCAATAAAATTCTATGTACTCAAGCATGAAGTTATTGCATAACCACCTTCTTGACTGGGGGCTACTTAGGGTTATTTGATATGATTATTTGGAATATCTTCTATAAAAAGTGGTCGAGGTCGACCAGTTGTACTGCATGTTTCTCACATGCTTTTTTCTCCTTAAATAAATAGACTTTGGGAGTCAAGGACATATGATGAGGATGCTAAAATGGTGCCAACATAGTTGGGATGATTGGGTGCACCTACTGATTTCCTACTCCCAGTATTTTCTATAAAAAAAAAAGGTCGAGGTCGACCCTCCTTTTGACCGAGGCCGAGGAGAGTTTGGCCGAGGTCGAGGAGAGTATGGTCGAGGTCGAAGAGAGTTTGGTCGAGGCCGAAGAGAGTATGGCCGAGGCCGATGAGAGTTTAGTCGAGGCCGAGGAGAGGATGGTCGAAGCCGAGGAGATTTATGGTCATAGAAAGCCCAACAGAGAACATCAATTGGTGACAAAGAAGGCTGATATCTCTAGAAATTGATTTTTATCTTTCTAAGAGAGGATAACAAAGAAGTTACTCTTGAGAAGTCGATCCTCATCCTTCTAAGAGAAATAACCTTCTAGGGAATTGATTTTCATCTTCCCTGGGAAAATAAGTCCTATGGAAGATTGAGTTTAACCTCACGGGGTTAGACCTGCAAGTCTTGAGGCTGATTCGAATTGAGACTTTGGAAATATTTAGGGAATCGATTTTCATCTTCCCTCGGAGAATAAGCCCTATGGAAGGTTGAGTTTAACCTCACGGGGTTAGACCTGCAAGTCCTGGCCGATCCAAGCAAGAATTTGGAAATATTTAGTAACCTTGTGGAATTGGTTTTCATCTTCCCGTAAAGAGATATGTCAAGAAGTCACTTTACATTATACTCTCGGGTGGACCTCACATTGTGGGCTCATAAGCGTCAAGCCACACCATGAACTCCAAACAGAGAGTGAGGGCTAATGTTATGGGTAAAATTGGACCATAAGGACCAATTACATAAACTGAAGAAATTGGGAGATAAAAAAGAAATTTAATTCAAGACAACTGAAAGAGCAGGCCCAGGACGACGACCCACCTTCGCAAACAAGAACAAAGAAGCAGGCCCAAGAACGTGGCCCGAGCCAGATCGGCCAGACCCTAATCGGCCCCAGCCTCGGCCTAGGCCGAACCTGGTCGGCCGAGGCCGAGGCCGACCAGAACACCTCCACGAGCGAGAGGCGAGGCCGGCCGCCAAGAGCCACCCAATATGGGCCTCGACCAAGGCCCAAGTCCGGTCGGCCTCGGCCAGGATGACGTCGAGGCGACGGGGCTCTTCTTCGACGTCTCTCCCATCTTCTCCTCCTAGCCCAATCCGATCTATGAGGATCCAATTCCTATGAGGAATCCGAAAGAAACCCTAGAAGAAGACTATTTAAACTCTCCTCCAAAGAAGAAAGGGGTAAGTTTTCATTCCCTAGATAATTACAAAACACCTAAAACTCTCTCTGTTATTTGATCAAGATTTGAGCACTGTGCAAAAACACACACACAAAGTGTGCGGAGTTTCCATTCTTTTGTAGGTCACGTGTCTCCTCCCTGAATACAAATATTACGGTTGCTGTCACGTGAAGGACAAGTGAGTTCCCTTGTCCAGATTTTGGCAACAACACACTAGTTTTTTTTTTTCGAGAACATAAGAGCCACGTGGGCTACAAACAAAATTACTTAAACTTCATAAACCACTTCCTCGCGATAAATGTTGGCTACTTCCAGTGGGATCTCTTCAATCCATAGGGCTTCTTCTTCAAGCGATAGACCGTGATGAGCCATTGCATGAGCAAGCCTATTTCTTCTTCGATCACACCAAGAAAACGAGATGAAGGTGAAATGCTTTGCCATTTCTTTAATTTCAGCTATCAAAAGGCCAATCTCTGATCGATTTTCCCCTTTTCGTTGTAGGAGATGAATAACTTCTGCAGAATCCAACTCGACCTCCAGTCGATTCACCCCTATCTCCAACGCAAGACGCAATCCATCGGCTACTGCTACAGCTTAAAGCAAACCCACGTATGTTATCCACAATTTTCGATTAGCTTAGACAATCATAGCTTCCCCTTTACTGTTTCGAATCATAACTCCTACTGCTCCTAAGTTTAGATCTTTTTGTAGAGCTGCATCTAGATTCATTTTGTTGTTTAGCAGGTTCGGAGGCATCCAATTGACACCATTTTGATTCGGGAGTCTGGTAACTTCACTAACCTTCTTCTGATTGAATTCTCTGAATTGGGTTAAGTAGGACATGCAATTTTCCCAACCATTTTGTGTTTTCATATCATCTCTCTTCCCCTACATAACCCAAAGGTTTCTTCCTTTCCATAACCACCAACACATAGTTAGGAACTCCTCAAATTCTGTTCTAGATAGTGTGTTTTTGAACCAGAGCATTAGATCAACAAAAGATGTAGTGGCCAACTTAGATAGAACAACGGGGCTTTCTTCCACTGACGTTTCACCCAACTATAATACTAGTTGAATACATAGGAAAAAATATTGTACATAAATTACTTCTTATAAATTGACTTATTACGTATGTAATGCTCACGATAATTATATTTATCACATACATATATAGAAAAGACATAATCACAACAATATCAATTTTTTTTTTTGAAAAGCAAATGCATTAACCAGGCGGAGCACGAGAGTCTCCACAAATAATATACCAAACCCAATCGGGGAAGTCCGACGTCCAAAAAATAGGGCTCTCCACCGAAGTGGAGGAAAACGACCAAACTGGGGGCTCCAAAAAACAACCCTAGCTAGACAATGGGTTACACTGTTACAAAACCTAGCACAATAAAAGAAGGAAACAGAAGGCCAACAGGAGGCCAAAGAACGAATATCCTCCAGGATAGAGTTCGTTTCAGAAAGATCCCAATCGTGGGAGTTAAGAGCAGAGACAACATCCCAAGAATCTAATTCCACCAATATGGAAAAATAAGAGTACATGTCCATGTTTCTGAGAGATTTCAACTCAACACGAATGGCAACCGCCTCCAAGGATTTGATTGACCAACGCCTCTTCCAATGTTGAAAACTAGCACAGATGGGAGATCCTCCAGAGTCACGAATAATCCAGCCAAGCCCACCACTTCCTGTAGCTTCACACCAAGATGCATCGACGTTCAGTTTAAGTAAACCGACCGGAGGAGGGGACCACCCATTCGGACTTGGGGGGCTCTCGGATCTGAATGGCAAGATACCATGGAAGACTCCAGCATCGACAACCTCGAGGCTTTTATCGATGAACCTGTTAATGTGATCCGGATCCAATGGGTGACCTGCACAAGAAGAGTGCGAAGTGAGAGTGGGGGAATTTCTGAATTTCCATAGACTTGATATTATAGTGATAGCCTTGGAAAAATCTTCTCCACGAAGAGTCTTTGTCATCCATCCCTAGAAGTCAAGAGTAGTCCAGGAATCCCTGCATATAGAAAAAAGCTCAGCCATAACAGGAAAATAAAAAAGCCACACTTTCGAGACCCGTTTGCAAGTCCAGAAAGCATGGGTAACAAACTTCACCTTTTTCCTGCAAAGCAAACAACAAATAATAGTAGCGACTCCTTTTTTACAAATGTTAAGGGAGGTAAGGAGGTCGTCATTAAGTATCTTCCAAGCACAAAGTTTAGCACGGGGAATTGCATTAGAAAGTCAAATTTTATTTCAGATGGACTTATTGAGATTAGAGTTCCAGGTCGAGTTCTCTTTTGCCATGGGCGTAGTTGGAGGCAAGGTGGTAGCACTTTTTACCGAGAAAATTCCCTTCGCTTCCTCATTCCAAATGATTTCGTCGTTAAGGTTATTTACCCTAAGAGGAATGTTTTGGATATCTTCAAAATCAGACACTAAAAAAATCTCTTTGATTAGGTTTTCTTTCCAATCTCCCTTCTCATCAATTAAGTGAGAGACCTTTTTGTTTTTATGTTCTTCTTTTATCCAAATGGGAGTTTTGCACCCTTTCCGGGATCCAAAGGTCTTTGTCGATTGCGATATGTTTGCCATTGCCCACCTTCCACATGAAACCTTTCAGGAAAAACTCCTTTTCCCATAAAATGTTTCTCCATGTTAAAGAAGGATTCTTGCCAATTTTTGCCCCTAAGAAGTTCCCGTCTTTAAAGTAGCGCCCTTTGAGGACTTTTGCAAGAAGGTTTCCTGGATTTCTGATGATATTCCAACTGTGCTTAGCAAGCATCACTTGGTTAAACAGGACAATATCACGGAAACCTAAGTCGCCATTCTCTCTACTTTGACACATCCGTTTCCAACTAATCCAATGGGTTTTCTTCCTCTCGCTTGACGAACCCCACCATAAATTAGCACAACAACGATTGATGTCCTCGCAGATGGAGAGGGGAATGCGAAAGCAACTCATAGTATATAAAGGGATGACTTGGGCAATTGTCTTAATAAGAACTTCCTTCCCCACTTAAGAGAAGAGTTTCTCTTTCCAAGCTTGTAACACTTTCCACACTCTATCTCGGACTTTAAAGAAAATTTTGCGTTTGTTCTTCTCATTCTGAGAAGGCATACCTAGGTAATCCTCAAAGGACTCAACTTTTTTCACACCTAAAATCCTTCCTATCTCTTCTGCTCTAGTCTGGTTCACATTTTTACTGACCATGAAAGAGGACTTGTGAAGATTGATCATCTGCCCTGAAGCCTTTTCATAGGTTAGCAAAATGTCTCTTATGGCACTACAGTCTTGGTTTCGAGCTCTAAAAAAAAGAAGGTTATCATCTGCAAAGAAGAGATGGTTCAACCAAGGACAATGTTTATTCAAACGAAATCCTTAGAAATGAGCTAAGGAAGCCTCTCTATTAAGTAGAGCCGAGAAGCCTTCAACATAGAGAAGGAAGAGATACGGGGAGAGGGGGGTCACCTTGGCGGAGCCCTCTTTGGAGGGGGATTTTTCCTTTAGGGGAACCATTAACAAGAATTGAATATTCAACAGTCTCAACGCAATCCATAATCAACTCAATCCACTCAACTACAAGCCCATCTTGCCCATGATATTCCTAAGAAAAGACTATTAAATCCTGTTATAGGCTTTACTCATGTCCAGCTTCACTGTCAACTTCATCTTTCCATGATCTTTTAGAGTTAATTCTGTGGATGCACTCAAACCCAATGATAACATTATCAGAAATATGTCTGCCTGGGACGAACGTAGCCTGCGTTGGGGAGGTAATTGAGTCAAGTACATTTCTAAGTTTGTTTGCTAAAACTTTTGCGATGAGCTTATAGGTGACATTACAGAGGCTGATGGGGCGAAAATCCTTCATCTGAGTCGGGGAATGAATTTTAAGAATCAGAGCAATCAACATCTTGTTGAGGGGTCTCACGCTTTCCCTCTCATTAAGAACTTTCAAACAGATGTCCACTATTTCCTCACCAACATCCCTCTAGTAGTATTTAAAAAAGAGAGTGTGGGCCCCATCAGGACCTAGGGCTTTAAAAAGATGCATCGATTTTAAGGCTATCTCAATCTCATTTCTAGAAAACTTGGTTAGGAGATTTTTGTTCATGGATTCTGAAATGGATTGTTGGACTCCATCCAAGACCCTTGAAACTGCCTCACCGCAGGGAGAGGAACTAGAGAACAACTTTTAGAAGCAGTCCTGTGCAACATGACCTATTTCTTCAGTCCCCTCCTTCCAGGAGCCTTGCCTTATTGAGAATACCATCTATGCAGTTTTTCTTTTCCTTATAGGAGGCTTTCAAGTGGAACCACTTTGTATTTTTTGTCACCACAGCTAAGTCACACATCCCTTGATCTCGTTCTTCAATAGAATTCCTCTTCCTCAAAAAGGGTGTCGAGCTTTTTTTCAGCCATCCTAACTTGATCAGTATCAGAATTTCAATTATTAACTGTTAGCAAAGATAAAATCATATAATTTATAGGATTTTATAATCCTATAAATCTAGTTTTAAATTATTTGGTATAGAAAGTTCATTTTAATCTTTAAAGTCACACTGTATCATTTTTTTTTTTTGAAAAAACACGTTGGATCAATCTTAACATAAAAAAACTCATTTTTATTCATTTTTGTAGTTCTCTGTCAAAGAAAAGTACAAAATAAAAGTTCGATATAAATGATCAAAATGAATGGTTATAAAAGTTCAATATAAATTATCAAACCGAACCGTTATAAAAGTTGAAAGAGAAATTCAACCAACATAACTAGATTTAGACAAAGTTTTATGATATATGGAATGTAAATACAAAATAGAGGGAAAGTACAATATCAATGAACAATTCATTTCACCTTCACCTCAAAAAAACGACTGAACCTTTCAGATAAAAGGCTGCTCCAATTCTACCAAAATAATCACACTAATCAAGAAACACCATTACAAGAAGAGAAAGCCTATGGTTGTGTGCTTCCAAATCCCAAGAACTCAAAGATTTTCTCTTTTCTTGAGAAAAAAATCATTGGCCATAGTTTTTTTTTTTGTTTAAACTTTTCAAAAACTCTCTCTTCACATTTATTACCCTCACATTCTTAAATTTTTAATTTAATTTAATTAATTATTAAATTTGGTTAAATGTTAGTATCCCACTCCTAAACTATTGATTTGATAGATCAATTTCTTATATTTTGTTAAATATTGTAATTAGTTTGAATTTTTGTCCTTTTTTAGAACGGTCAATAATAAACTTATTCTTATCCATCAGTGTGTGAGTCACACATGTAAAACGTAATTAAATAATAATTTAACAACAATTAACCGAATCAACTGATTGCAATACTTAACAAAGTATAAAGAATCGATTAATCAAATTAAAAGCTGAAGAGTGTGATTGTAATATTTAACAAAGTTAAGGAGGCTGATTGCAATACGTAACAAAGTTCAAAGGTTGGTCAATCAAATTAAAAGTTTAAGGATGTGATTGCAATAAACTTTATAATTTAGGGATGATTTTGTGTGTGTGTTTTTTTTGGGCGCTTAAATCAAATCTTAAATAATTTATAAAGGGAAGGGAAAAAAACACACTAGGGAGTGGGTTTTATTGTGTTGGTTTGGTAGAGCTTGAACTTGACCATCAATATTACAACACAAAGAAACTTTTATCACTGATTTTCTGAAAAGACAGCCCTATCAATGTATATGTTTTTCAGCTTTACCCATAAGTCTTTTCAGAGATTCTCAATACACATATTTCATTTTTTTTATCATCCAATTTTTCCTTTTTGGTTTATGTTATTCCCATTGGTCAACAATATATCATCAATCACTTACCTTTTTTTTCCTTCCCCTAATGATTTTCCCTATTTCTTTTCTATTGGACTTTATAAAATTATTTTATTAAATATTTGTAAGTTTTGAACCATTACATCAATATTCAAATGTTTCGCTTTGGCTTTTCGACTTTACATAAAGGAACTAATGCAGTTCCTTTTATTGATTTAACGACTTTCGGTTCTTTGACAAAGTTTCAAAAAAATTTCCTATATTTAATATTTGATATATGGCTTTAAACACTCGTCTGTCGTAGATCTACTAATGAGGTGAATATAGGCAGATCCAAATAATATAGTTTAGGAGAGCCAAATTTTGATAATGGTCGTTTTGAGAGCCAATATCATCTTTCGCATCGACCCTATTCCAAGACCTTTGATAAATCATTTTCAATCTTGAGGGACAATTAAAAATTAAATTCAAATTTCGATAACTAAATATATCGCTTTTGAGACTTCAAAGACGGAATAGAAATTAAATTCAAATATCGATGATAAACAAAATGTTAGTTTCTAAAATTCGGGAACCAAATAGAAACTATATTTAAATACCAAGGGCCAAAAGTGTATTTTAACTATACATAAATAATAGTTCAGAAATTAGAAAGTCAATATAAATTAAAACATATAAGTTAGTTATTATAGTATGTTAAAACAAAGTATTACGTAAGAATAATGAATATATATAATTTAGTCGGTGATTCCTATTGATTATAGTTCACTCATATATAATTTATTTAGTGGTTCCTATGATTATTATCGCTAATCAATATTTAAGGCTCCGTTTGATAATTATTTAGTTTTGGTTTTGGTTTTTAAAAATTATGTTTGTTTTTTCACAATTTCTCTCTATATTCTCAATGATTTCTATTTTTTTGAGGTATCATTTAAGTTTTTAGCTAAATTTCAAAAAACAAATACAAATGTTTGAAAACTAATTTTTTTTTTTTTAGTTTTCAATAGTTTTCAAAACTTAGTTTGGTTTTTGAAAACATAGATACACTGAACATAAAAATAGTAATTTTAGACTTAATTTTTAAAAACCAAACATAAAAAATTAAATAATTATAAACGAGCCTAAATTAATAAAAAAAAAATGTTTGTTTGCACTTTCATATAGAGTCAGACTATTTACACACTATCATTTAAGTTAATCAATCATTTATAAATTAAAAATTATATATTAGTAATTTTTTTTTTTAAATGTTTATTTGTAATTAGATTTAAGAAAATACATATCGATATATCTATATAAATTGAAAAAGTAAATAATTCATTCATACCTAGGAAATATGTTAAAAGATTTTTTTTTTTATTTTTTGAGAAAGAGGAAATTCATTAAAAACTGTTGATAAGATTACAAGTAGACTGACGTCGTTCAGACTCAAGCGTCTGACAGATTCAATCAGGAAAATTACCATTCTAAACCTCTGTAAAGCCCCCCAATCTCATCCTTGCTAATACATGTGTTAAAGAATTGAAAGATCTACTAGTATGGCTCAAACAAATCACCCTAAAGTTTTTCCAAAACGAATAGATATCTTCGATATAATTTTTGATATCCGCAGTAGGCTCCTGGACTCCATTCACCATCGCTACTAAGGACAACGAATATGAAAAGAAGTGAACTTGAGAGAAATCCAAACGGGAAGCCAATTTCAACCCATCATACAACATCACTGCTTCGGAGCATGTCGAATTTAGGTAACAAACATGTTTGTTGGGCATGGCCACCAAACAACTCCCATCATTAGGCCGAATAACCACTCCCACGCCTGTCTTTCCATCCTGTTCACTTCAAGCTGCATCCACAAAAATGTTAATACATGAAGGGACTGAAAATGGCCTAGCGACATCACTCTCGGATTTGGGCTTCAGTGAGATATTTGGAGATTGGAATTCCTGTAGATAATGTAAAACTCACTCCGCTCTATCCGAAATCGGAGACAAATTATGGCTAAAACACCAATTATTGCGATTATTCCAGATATCCCATGCACCAACACACAATAGTTCAAATATCTTACTGTCATTGTTCCTGAACAACTCCAGCTAAATATCCTGCCTCAACCATCTTCTATCTAATCCAACCTCAACCCTCGGAATCAGGACATTCCACAAATCATGTGCTTTGGGGCACCAAAAAAATGTATGTTCCATTTTCTCCCGGCATTCGACCACATATAGGACAACGACAAGAGAGATTCATACCTCTTCTGATCAGGTTGACTTGCGTAGGCAGACAGTCATGAAAGGAACACCATACAAACAATTTTACCTTCGTCAGTAAATTTAATCCTCATAGTCCTTTCCACCATTTCCTATCCCCTTCCTCAAGAGATGATGATGGTCTATCAGGGTCCAACATACACAACTTGTAGTCACTCTTGATTTGATAACGACCCACCTTGTCAAAATGTCATACCCATCTATCTGGACATCCAGATAAGAAATCGGTTGCCTTACAATTTCCTGTACCTTCTTCTTCTCAAAGTAATGCTCCAACCTGTTGATATCCCACTGTTTCTCTGGAGTGATGAACTCAGAGACATACATCTCCCTTGGGTCATTAAGACTGTGGATCGGTTTAAAAGACCATAACCTTGGTAACTAGAGGTCTTTGCAAATCCTAATGGATTCTCCATTTCCAACTTGCAGACGCATACCTTTCTTTAGTAAATCTATGCCCCAAACAAAACTCTTCCAGAAATATGATCCTGAGGCAGGGGAAGATGATATACTGAGAAGATCAGAATTGAAAAAATATCTACCTTTCAAAACTTTAGACACCAATAAGCAAGGGTTCACGAACACTCTCCAAGCCTGTTTAACTAAAAGGGTTTTATTTACCCCCATCAGATCACGAAAATTTAGACCTCCCAATTCCTTAGGTTTACATAATCTCTCCCACCTCATCCAGCGTATTTTCATGTTCTCTATCGTAGAACCCCACCAGAACTTTGCAATCTGACTAGTAAATAACTGACACAACTTCTTTGGGAGTCTAAAACAACTCATAGGATATGTTGGCAAGGCCATTACTGCACTTTTTACCAGCACCTCTTTAGCTCCTGCAGAAAACAAATTTCCTTTCCAACCCTGTAGCTTCTGCCAAAACTTGTCCTTTAAGTAGTGCCAATCCGTCCATTTACTTCTTGAAAAGGAAGAAGGAATACCCAGATACGACCCAAGATTGTCAACTGTATTCATTTTCAAAATAAGATTCAGATACTGTTTGCACTTTGGGCCTACATTTGGGGAAAACAACATTGTTGACTTTCTCATGTTGATGGACTGACCTGATGCCGACCTATAGGTACTAAGAATGGCCTTTAGTAGGCCAAACTCATTAACATTGGTTCTTAAGAAAAGAATACTATCATCCGCAAAAAACAAATGAATTACCTTAGGACTTTGTCTTGCAACTGCCACCCCGGATAGTTTACCAACCCTTGATTCTAACGAAAGTAACGCTGATAAACCTTCGGCACACAACAAAAACAGATATGGGGATAACAGATCTCCCTGTCGAAGCCCTCCTGACGGTTTAATAGTCCCAATATCTTTCCCATTAAATGAAATAGAAAAGGAGATCGTCGAAATGCAATCCATGATCAAATCCACCCATCTTGTAGGGAACCCAATTGTACTAAATGGGAAAGATATGTTAAAAGTTGATTAATCTTTCTTAAAACAAAATTTTATATTATACTATATTAAAAGTGAGGAGTTTGGAAAAACATTTCTGGACACTTTTATCCTCTCTCATTTACTAATTCACAAAAATGACATTAGTAATTAATTATAAATAGTAAATTAATTAATTATAAATAATAGGTTGTAATATAAAAAGTTTTTCCTATCGCTTTCTTTAATTATAATTCATAAATGAATTTTAGAAGTTATAGAATTCAGAAGGTTTTATAACTCTCCTTTCTACTACTATAAAATGAGTTTTCTTCGTCATTTTCTTCACCAACACTTAGAGTTTTATTTTTTCTTTATTTTTGTTCTCTTTGTTCTATTTATTCTCAAAACTTATTCAAAACATCTCAAGATGTTGGTGGTATATTCAAATGGTAAGGGTTACATGTATTTTAGTGATATATTAGTGTAATGTTTTTTTCTTTAATGAAATGAGTGTATATCTAGGATCTTTAGGGCATGTTTGGTATGCAATCCGAATTCTGTTTTATGTTTTCAGATTCACTGAATTTAGTGAATATGTGTTTGGCAAATGTGTTTTCGAAAACTGTTTTCAGATTCTGGGATCCAAATAGTAGAAATTCTGAAAACAACATTTTTATGTTTTCATTGTATCCAGATTCTGAATTTAAAATTTTAAAATGCAGAATTATATTAAACAAAGATAAAAATCTTAATAAATACAATATTTCATATTATAAACTCAATTACTTTTGTTATATTAAAATACGTATAATATAATATATTATAATTACATAATATTATATTATAAAATGATAATTCTATAAAATGTATAAAATCATGTTCATAAATTAATTAATAATGACTTATGTTCAATTTAATTATTAGTTTTGCAACTATAACTAAGTTTATGATCTATAAATATGTTATAAGACACATTTTAAATAACTGTTTAGAATGAAATGAAATTTCTAAATCTGCTGCCAAATACATATCTGAAAACATGAAATACAACACTATTTGTATTGAATCTCTTGTTTTCAAATTTCTGTTTTCAGATTGCTTACCAAACAGACCCTTAGATTCTTTGGTTACTATTTTTTTACTTTTCCCTTATAATTTGTGTATTTTATTTGATTGTTCCTTTATAATTGTGTATTGTTTTTATTCTATTTGTTCTTAGAGCTTCTTCAATCTTCAAAGCATCTCAAGATGTTGGTGGTATATTCAAATTGTAAGGGTTGGATGTATTTTTGTGGTATAATCATGTATTATTTTTTTTTTCTAAATAAATAAGTGTAAGTCAAGATCTTTAGATTCTTTTGTTATTATTTCTTTATAATTCATGTATTGTTTTTTATTGTTCCTTTATAATTCGTGTAATATTTTTTGTATCTAAAATATTTGTCAAAATAAAATTTTATTGATCAATTACAAGCTTATGTCTTTTCTGTTTGAGAAAAAAAATTTGTGTAACTTAATGTCCGACAAAGTTTTTAATTAATTGTAAAATAATATATTAATTAATTAATTGCCAATAATAAATTAAAAAGTAATCATCAAGAATAAATTAATCAATAAGAACTTATAGAATATAAAGAGTTCTGTTATTTTATTACCAAGAAGTTAAAGATCAATTACAACCTTATGATTATTTTGTATGGAAAAAATCATGTGTACATTAATGTCTCACAAAATTTTCAATAAATTCAAAATATTAAATTAATTAATTACTAATAATAAATTAAAAATTAATCATCAAGAATAAATTAAAAATTATCAATGAACAAGACTTTGTGGAATTTAAAGAGTTGGAATATAAATTTTATTATTTCATTCCCAACAAGTTAGAATAATATTCCTTTAATTATAATTATAATAATGAAATTATTAAGGTTGAAACATGCCATACGTGACAGCTTAAAAATATTTAGAATTTGTAATAATCAAACAAAATAATAATCAAATAATTTATATCTATATTATATTAAAAAACAGGTATGTTGGAAAAACGTTTTTGGACACTTTTGTATTTTTTTTATTTACTGATATTCAAAATATGTCTGTTGACATAGAAATTTCGACCAATCCCAGTTGCCACGTCGTTATTCCAAATTAATGACGAAGTTGTAAATGATTAAATTTGGGACCGATGATAAGTTGACATGTGTCCTAAATTTTGTTTGAAAATAAGAATTGACAAATTCTAAAAGTTAAGGGTCAACATGCAATTTGTCAAAAATAATTAAATTTAATTTTGGTCAAATTGGATTATATAGAATTGGGTAAGATAAATAAAACTCAAATCCAAATTATTAAGCCCAAATCCAATAAAGCTCAAGTTCAGGTTGTTGGGCCCAAAAGCCACTAATGCCCAAACCCACATGCCTTGGAAAACTCTATAAATAGAGAGTTTCCCCTTCATTCCAAAGGTTCAGAAATTTCACTCCCAAAAGAAACTCAGAGAATTCAAAGCAAAATCCTCAGGTGTTGAACACTCTCTGAAGTCTTTAGTGCTGAACACTGCAAGAAGAGTCTCCAAGCGCGGAAGACGAGTCTCCAAGTGCAGAAGACGAGTCTCCAAGCGCGAAAGACGAATCTCCAAGTGCAGAAGACGAGTCTCCAAGTGCGGAGCTCGGAAGACGAGTCTCCGAGTACGAAAATGAGTCTCCAAGTGCGGAGCGCGGAAGACGAGTCTCCAAGTGCGGAACGCTGCAAGACGAGTCTCCAGGTGCGGAAGACGAGTCTCCAAGTGCGGAGCGCGAAAGACGAGTCTCCAAGTGCGGAAGACGAGTTTCCAAGTGCGGAACGCTGCAAGACGAGTCTCCAGGTGCGGAACGTTGGGATACGAACTTTTAAGTCCGAGCGCTGTAAGACGAGTCTTTAAGGGCGGAATGCTGTAAGACAAGTCCTTAAATGTTTCGCGAAGGACTTTTACAAGTTACAAGTTAAAAGACTTCAATAACCTACATGTTGAAGGACTTAAACACGCTACAAGTCGAAGGCCTTCAACAAGCAACAAACGCCGAAGTCCTTCAACAAGCAACAAGCCGAAGTCCTTCAACAAGCAACAAGCCGAAGTTCTTCAACAAGAAACAAGCCGAAGTCCTTCAACAAGCTACAGGTCGAAGACCTTCAACATGCTACAAGCCGAAGACCTTCAACAAGCAACAAGCGTCGATGTCCTTCAACATGCTACAAGCCGAAGGTCTTCAACAAGCAACAAGCACCGAAGTCCTTCAACAAACAACAAGCCCAAGGACTTCCACAAGCTGCAAACCGAAGACCTTTAATACTCTACAAGCCGAAGGACTTCAACACGCTGCAAGCCGAAGACCTTCAACAAGCTACAAGCCGAAAACCTTCAACAAGCTGCAAGCCGAAGAACTTCAACAAGTTGCAAGTCGAAGACCTTCAACACGCTACAAGCCGAAGACCTTCAACACTCTACAAGCCGAAGGCCTTCAACAAGCTGCAAAATCTTCAAGACAATTCTACACATGAGAACAAGCTGCAAAGCCCTCAAGACAAGTCTACGTTCGAGAACAAGCTACGAAGCCCTCGAATCAAGTCTACGTCCGAGAACAAGCTGTAAAGCCATTCAGACAAATTACACTTGAGAGAGAGAAAGAATCAGAGGATAAACATTAGAGATTGTAACTCACAACATTCAAATTAATACAAACACAACGTATAATTACACGTGTCTCATTTCTATTTCTTCGCTGAAATTTCGTGTAAACAAATTGACACGCTTGGTGAGACCATCTCTACCTCTCATCTCTTTCTCTCACCTCAAAGCAGAAGTAAAGTGATGTCGTTCAAGACTTCTTCGATGATCATCGACATGAGCAACTTGTACACGGGTTCTACTGCCCATAGCTGCTCTAATGAACTAAGGTTGGAAGACGATGAAGTAACAACACTGCCAGGGGCATTAACTAACAACAAGTTCCTGGTCAAGTGTAACCCTTTGTTCGATTTTTATTCCGATGTAGTGTCTGTCATGATGACTGAAACAATCACTAAGGAAGAGAGATTGATAAAGATGCAGGAGTGAGTCAACAACTTGATGAAAGCGATTGAAGAAAGAGATTCTCAAATCGCATACTTAAAGAATCAGATTGTGAATCAAAATGCCGCTAAATCAAGTCATATTCCTGTCGTCGAAGATCGAAACAAAGAGAAGGTTGTTGTGCAAGAAGATCAACCACAACCCTCTACTTCGATCACTTCACTATCAGTCCAACAACTGCAGGACATTATAACTAACTCCGTCAAAACTCAATATGATGGGGGTTCTCAAAGTTCTCTTTTGTATTCTAAATTATATACTAAGAGAATTGATAATTTGAGTATGCCAATTGGATACAAACCACCAAAGTTCCAACAATTCGATGGAAAAGGAAACCCTAAGCAACATGTTGCGCATTTCATCGAGACATGTGAAAATGCTGGCACGCGAGGAGATCTACTAGTCAAAAAGTTTATTCGAACATTTAAGGAGAATGCTTTTTGATCGTACATTGATCCAAGCCCAAATCGACTGACAGTTGGGAACAACTTGAAAAAGAGTTTCTCAACCGATTCTACAGCACAAGACGTACCGTCTGCATGTTCAAGCTCACCAACATTAGACAACGAAAAGGTGAACCCATTGTCGACTACATTAATCGTTAGAGAGCCATGAGTCTCGATTGCAAAGATCGTCTTGTTGAACTGTCAGCTGTCGAAATGTGCATTCAAGGCATGCATTGGGTTCTACTTTACATCTTCCAAGGTATAAAGCCTCGCACCTTTGAAGAGCTAGCAACTCGCACCCACGATATGGAGTTGAGTATTGCTAGTCGAGGAGACAAAAACCTTCTAACTCCTAGCATAAAGGAAGAAGGAAGTGACATTGAGGCGACTCTAGAAGAGTCTATGGTTGTCAGTACAAACCCTCTCAAGTCGTCTTCAAAGCAAAAATACAAGAAGATTGAAAATCAACAAGAAAATGAAAGACGTCGCTTGAGTCTAAAGGAAAGACGGAATAAAGTCTATCCTTTTAGGATTTCGACATTCCTAACATGTTTGAACAACCATCGCCATGGGGTGATCGAACTTCCAAAGTGTAAGCGGACGGAAGAGATGGACAAAGTCGATGATCCCAACTATTGCAAGCATCATCGAGTCGTCGCCATCACCGGTGGAGAAATGTTTCGTCCTAAAGAAGTTAAACCTAAGGTCAACTAAAGAAGGAAAAATTGAGCTAGACCTTAATGAAGTAGCTCAATCAAATCATGTTGCAGTAACATCAAGTACATGCAGTCAAACACACTCTAGTTCGCTTCAAGATTAAGAATTGTGTCTAGTCCAGTTTGGGACCATGGAACCTATAGTTGTTTGGTTTTAACATGAGGTGCCAAGAAATGAACCTCAATATGCGATCAAATCTACCAATGATAAAGGCAAAGGTCGGGTTCTGGTAACTCATTTGAAGAAGCAAAGACAAAATTTAGCTTCAAACAATTCTTGTCAATTTAGAAGCCTCAAATGCAAGGGCAAACATCGAAGAAAGAAGAATCCAAGAAAACCTAAGTCTGAAAGGAAGAGAAAAAAATCATCCTCAACCTTGCTAATTGGCAACCTTGAAAGAATTCTTCTTGAAAGATTTTCTTCCTATCGAAAGAGAGGAAGAAAACTCTATAAGTTCATACTACATTGAGATAAATGAAGCTGACGACAAAAAAGAAGTCAAGCAAAGGACTTCCATCTTCGATCGCATGAAGCCTTCAACTACTCAACCTTCAATCTTCCAAATGATGAGTATGGTCGCGACAGAAGAAGAAAACCAAGGTCCAACTCCTCCCTCACCTCGACCTTCAACCTTCCAAAGGTTAAATGTCTCAACACCAAAGAACGATCGACCTTCAACATCTATTTTGATCACCTCAAAGTAACAAGCGATCAACATGAAAGAAAGATGAATTTCTTAAAGGTAGAACTGTTCGATGAAGTGAACAACGACCAAAAAATTCACAGTCTTGTTCCTTCGCGTATAAAAAGGAAGCTCTCTGTTCTCATAAACGCAGAGAGTTCCTTGAAAGTGAAGAAAAATCTCATCGTCTTAACAAATACTACAAATGAAGGACATGATCAAAACCATGATGATGAAAACAACATCTAAGATGTAAAGAAAGCTACTTGTCACAAGAGCCTAAACTGCATGATGCTCCTGACCCGCATGAGCTTAAAAGGTGAATGGCAAAAAAAAAAAAAAAATTAAACTACATTATGACTTAATCCCTTTTGTTCAAAGGGTACGTAGGCAACTTAAAAAAAAACTTTTAAGTTCAATGTCTAAAAAATCCATCCTCATGAAAATAAAATATTGCAAGTTGGATGCATACATGCCAGCTTCATTCCTCTCAAGTTCGATTCGTTGCTCATTCTCCTAAAGTTTGAGCTTCGTTTCTCTCAAGTTCGATTCGTTGCTCATTCTCCTAAAGTTTGAGCTTCGTTTCTCTCAAGTTCGATTCGTTGCTCATTCTCCTAAAGTTTGAGCTTCGTTCTCCTCAAGTTCGATTAGTTGCTCATTCTCTTAAAGTTTGAGCTTCGTTCCCTTCAAGTTTGGTTCGTTGTTCATTCTGCTAAAGTTTGAGCTCTGTTCCCCTAAAGTTTGGTTTGTTGCTCATTCTCCCAAAGTATCGCTTCGTTCCTCAAATTTGGTTCGTCGCTCTCCCCTAAGTTCGAGCTTTGTTCCTCTCAAGTTTGGTTCATTGCTCTCTCCTAAGTTTGAGCTTCATTCCCCTTCAAGTTTCGTTCGTTGCTCACCCCCAAAGTATCGGCTTCATTCCTCTCAAGTTTGGTTCGTCGCTCACTCTATAAACTTTGAGCTTCAACCCCTTCAAGCTCGGTTTGTCGCTCTCCCCTAAGTTCGAGCTTTGTTCCTCTCAAGTTTGGTTTGTCGCTCTCTCCTAAGTTCGAGTTTCATTCCTCTCAAGTTTGGTTTGTCGCTCACCCCTAAAGTACTGGCTTCGTGCCTCTCAAGTTTGGTTCGTCGCTCACCTCTCTAAACTTTGAGCTTCAACCACTTCAAGTTCGGTTCGTCGCTCACCCCTCTAAACTTTGAGCTTCAACCTCTTCAAGTTCGGTTCGTAGCTCATTCTCCTAAAGTTCGAGCTTCATTCTCCTCAAGTTTGGTTTGTCGCTCATTATTCTAAAGTTCAAGGTTCGTTCCCCTCAAGTTCGGTTCGTCGTTGACTTTTCTATAAAGTTCGAGCTTCATTTCCTTCAAGTTCGGATCGTTGCTCTCCTCTTAAAGTTTGAGATTTGACAACTTCAAATTTGGTTCGACGCTCTCCCCTAGGTTTGAGCTTCGTTTCCCCCAAGTTTGGTTTGTCGCTCACCCTCTATACTTTGAGCTTCAACCTCTTCAAGTTTGGTTTGTCGCTCACCCCCAAAGTACCGGTTTTGTTCCTTTCAAGTTTGGTTCGTCGCTCACCCTCTAAACTTTGAGCTTCAACCTCTTCAAGTTCGGTTCTTCGCTCACCCCTATAAACTTTGAACTTCAACCCCTTCAAGCTCGGTATGTCGCTCTCCCCTAAGTTCGAGCTTTGCTCATCTCAAGTTTGGTTTGTCGCTCTCTCCTAAGTTTGAGCTTCGTTTCCCCCAAGTTTGGTTCGTCGCCCACAATCTAAACTTTGAGCTTCAACCTATTCAAGTTTGGTTTGTCGCTCACCCCCAAAGTACCGGCTTCGTTTCTCTCAAGTTTGGTTCGTTGCTCACCCTCTAAACTTTGAGTTTCAACCTCTTCAAGTTTGGTTCGTCGCTCACCCCTATAAACTTTGAGCTTCAACCCCTTCAAGCTCGGTTTGTCGCTCTCTCCTAAGTTCGAGCTTTGCTCATCTCAAGTTTGGTTTGTCACTCTCTCCTAAGTTCGAGCTTCATTCCCCTTCAAGTTTGGTTCGTCGCTCACCCCCAAAGTACCGACTTCGTTCCTCTGAAGTTTTGTTCGTCGCTCACTCTCTAAACTTTGAGCTTCAACCTCTTCAAGTTTGGTTCGTCGCTCACCCCCAAAATACCGGCTTCGTTCCTCTCAAGTTTGGTTCGTCGCTCACCCTCTAAACTTTGAGCTTCAACCTCTTCAAGTTTGGTTCGTCGTTCACCCCTCTAAACTTTGAGCTTCAACCCCTTCAAGTTTGGTTTGTCGCTCTCCCTTAAGTTCAAGCTTTGTTCCTCTCAAGTTTGGTTCGTCACTCTCTCCTAAGTTCGAGTTTCGTTCCCCTTCAAGTTTGGTTCGTCGCTCACCCCCAAATTACCAACTTCGTTCCTCTCAAATTTGGTTCGTCGCTCACCCTTCTAAACTTTGAGCTTTGACCCCTTCAATTTTGGTTTGTCGTTCTCTCTTAAAGTCGAGCTTCGTTCCCCTCAAATTCGGTTCATCGTTCATTCTCCTAAAATTCAAGCTTCATTCTCCTCAAGTTTGGTATGTCGCTTCCCTAAAGTCCAAGTTACGTACCCCTCAATTATGGATCATCGTTGACTTTCCTAAAATTTGAGCTTGAACCCCCTCAAGTATGGTTCATCGCTTACCCTAGTTCGAGCTTCGTTCCCCTCAAATTTTGTTCATTGCTCATCCACTTTGAGGTCGAGTTTGGCCCACCTCAAGCTTAGATTCAAGCATTTCCCACTTGGAGTTCAAGTCTACACTTCGCTCTCTTAAAGTTTAAGTTTGAGCGTTGATCGCTTACAAGTTCAACGTTCTACCTCAAATACCGCAGTTCAAGAACTAGTGTGGCACTTCAAGATTGGTGTTCCACTTGTTTCGAGCTTACTTTTCAATGACAAGCGTTGCTTACTTCACGATAAGTTATTCATTCATTTCAAGTTCGACGTATCACTCCTTCATGATCTAGGATGCTTCATCCTTCGACACTCATTCCTCTGTCAAATCAGGAGGTTTCGTCAGTCGACATTGGCTCATTTGCCATGCTAAGAGATCTCACTTGTAGGTGTTCGCTCCTTCGTTATATCAAGATTAAGGTTTCACCCACCATTACTCACTTTTTCACTAAGTTAGGAGGTTTCATGCCAACAGTAACATCATGGAGAAAATACTGATAAACCCAGTAGAAAAAAATACAAATACAAAAAAATGAGAAATACAGAATAAAAAAAAATAAAAAAGAAGAAAAAGTAGATGTGAGATATGACGTACCTTAAAAGTTGTCTCTGACTTAACATTGAAGAGTACTGGAGCTGCAGAAACACCATAGGCCTCGTTAGGGTCGAGTGTTCCTGAACAAACCTCGAAAATGGTCCTATAAAAAAATGAGGGGTTGCAGTCAACAAAAAAAAAAGAGAGAAACATGTGTATATGCGCCCGGAACGAGGAAGTCCTGTAGCTGCAAGTACACCCGGCACCGACAAGGGTCCCACAAGTGTATATGCGCTCGAAACGAGGAAGTCCTCAGAGTGCAAGTACACCCAGATGCACACAAGGGTCCCACAAGTGTATATGCGCTCGGAACGAGGAAGTCCTGTAGCTGCAAGTACACCCGGCACCGACAAGGGTCCCACAAGTGTATATGCGCTCGGAATAGGGAAGTCTTGTAGCTGCAAGTACACCCGGCACCAACAAGGGTCCCATAAGTGTATATGCGCTCGGAACAAGGAAATCCGGCAGCTGCAAGTTCACCCGAAACCGACAAGGGTCCTAAAAGTGCACTTGTGCTAAGAGGGCACCGTATTTACAAAAAAAAAAAAAAAAAAAAAAAAACTGATCTATTTACCTTCCATTGGATGAAGCCTTTTGTTTTAGGAGGGAGATGCTTGCAAGACTGCAATTATTAAGTTGTAAGAAAAAAAAAGAGTTAAGGTTTGAGACTCGCCTCACACTTTAGTGTGAAGGTATTGCGCTCTGTTGGGGTGAATTGATGGAAGTCTCACATTCTCTATTTATACTTCAGAAGAGGATAAAGGTCAGATTCCAAAATGAAAGTTAGAATTCAAATATGAGTTAGAATTGGAATAGGAATAGGATTTCATCTCAAATCAAAATTTGATTTATCTTATCTCCAATCGAAAATCGTCTGCAAATCCTATCTCAAAATTCAAATTTTATCCTAAATCAAGATTCGATAAAGTTAATTTTATCAAGTTCAAAATCATGATAGAATTTTAATTTTATCTTGTCAAACAAAATTTAGGCATAATCCAAATTTTATCCCAAATCAAGATTAGATAAAGTTAATTCTAGTTCAAAATCATGATAGAATTTTAATTTTATCTTGTCAAACAAAATTTGGGCATAATCCAAATTTTATCCAATATCAAGATTAGATAAAATTGATTCTATCAAATTTAAATCGTGATAGAATTTCAAATTTTATCCAAAATTCAAGATTAGATAAAATTGATTCTATCAAGTTTAAATCATGGTAGAGTTTTAATTTTATTTAGCCAAACAAAATTTGGGCATACTCAAGATTTGCCCAAATTTTATCACAAATCAGAGTTGGAGTGAAATTCAAATGCCACTTCAAGTTCAAAAAAATTGGGTAGAACTCCAAATCTACTCCAATTTATCCAAATTTTATGTCAAAAATCAAAGTAGTGACACAAATTCATATTTTGGTTTTGTTGGCATGAAAATGTGTCAAGTAAAAAAAATCTAAATTATGAACTAAATTCATAGTTTGATTAAACTGATACATTAAATGGAGTCAACTTAGAAGCAAACATCTTAAATTTTGATTCCAAATTATCTTTTTTCGAGATTCACTCACACAACTAAATCTCGAAAAGGGGCATTTGTTGACATAGTAATTTCGATCAATTCCCAGTTGCCACGTCGTTATTCCAAATTAATGACGAAGTTGTAAATGATTAAATTTTGGACCGATGATAAGTTGACACGTGTCCTAAATTTAGTTTGAAAATAAGAATTGACAAATTCTAAAAGTTAAGGGTCAACATGCAATTTGCCAAAAATAATTAAATTTAATTTTGGTCAAATTGGATTATATGGAATTGGGTAAGATAAATAAAACTCAAATCCAAATGATTAGGTCCAAATCCAATAAAGTACAAGTTCAGGTTGTTGGGCCCAAAAGCCACTAAAACTCAAACCCACATGCCTTGGAAAGCTCTATAAATAGAGAGTTTCCCTTCATTCCAAAGGTTCAGAAATTTCACTCCCAAAAGAAACTCAGAGAATTCAAAGCAAAATCCTCAGGTGCTGAACACTCTCTGAAGTTCTTAGTGTTGAACACTGCAAGAAGAGTCTCCAAGTGCGGAGACGAGTCTCCAAGCGCGGAAGACGGGTCTCCGAGGGCGGAAGACGAGTCTCCGAGTGCGAAATACGAGTCTCCAAGTATGGAGCGCGGAAAACGAGTCTCCAAGTGCGGAAGATGAGTCTCCAAGCGCAGAAGACAAGTCTCCAAGTGCGGAACGCTGCAAGACGAGTCTCCAGGTGCGGAACGTTGGGACACAAACCTTTAAGTGCCGGGCGCTGTAAGACGAGTCTTTAAGGGCGGAATGCTGTAAGATAAGTCCTTAAATGTTTTGCGAAGGACTTTTACAAGTTACAAGTTAAAAGACTTCAATAACCTACATGCTGTAAGACTTCAACATGCTACAAGCCGAAAGCCTTCAACAAGCAACAAGCGTCGAAGTCCTTTAACAAGAAGCAAGCCGAAGTCCTTCAACAAGCTACAGGTCGAAGACCTTCAACATGCTACAAGCTGAAGGCCTTCAACAAGCAACATGCGCCGATGTCCTTCAACATGCTACAAGCCGAAGACCTTCAACAAGCAACAAGCACCGAAGTCCTTCAACAAACAACAAGCCCAATGACTTCAACAAGCTGCAAACCGAAGACCTTTAATACTCTACAAGCCGAAGGACTTCAACACGCTGCAAGCCGAAGACCTTCAACAAGCTACAAGCCGAAAACCTTCAACAAGCTACAAGCCGAAGAACTTCAACAAGCTGCAAGCCGAAGACTTTCAACACTCTATAAGCCGAAGGCCTTCAACAAGCTGCAAAATCTTCAAGACAAGTCTACACATGAGAACAAGCTGCAAAGCCCTCAAGACAAGTCTATGTTCGAGAATAAGCTGCGAAGCCCTCGAATCAAGTCTACGTCCGAGAACAAGCTGTAAAGCCCTGAGCACGTGTCACGGTCATATCTCTCGAACCTTGCGGCGCCATGATTCATCCCTCGAACATGGCCACCCTTAGACAAATTACACTTGAGAGAGAGAAAAAATCAGAGGATAAACATTAGAGATTGTAACTCACAACATTCAAATTAATACAAACCCAACGTTTAATTATACGTGTCTCATTTCTATTTCTTCGCTGAAATTTCGTGTAAACAATGTCATTAGTGATTAATTATAAATAGTAAATTAATTAATTATCAATAATAGGTTTGAATGTAAAAAGTTTTTCCTACAACTTTCTTTAATTATAATTTATAATTGAATTTGAGAAGTTATAGAATTCAAAAGATTTTGTAACTTTCATCTTCTACTATTATAAAATGAGTTTTTTTCCTAATTTTCTTCATCAATACTTGGAGTTTCATTCTTTGTTTATTTTTTGTTCTCTTTGTTCTATTTGCTCTTCTTCAATCTTCAAAACATCTCAAGATGTTGGTGGTATATTAAAATTGTAAGTGTTGCATGTATTTTCATGGTACATTCATGTATATTTGTTTTTTAAGAAATGAATGTGATATTTAGATTCTTTTGCTACTATTTTGTAATTTCTTGTTCATTTATAATTAGTGTATTGTTTTTTTTTATTATTCATGTATTATTTTATTTTATCTAAAGTATCTATCAAAAATAAAATTTTATTGATCAATTACAAGCTTATGTCCCTTTTGTTGAGAAAAAAAAATCGTGTGTAACTTAATGCCTTACAAAATTTTCAATTAACTATAAAATAAATTAATTAATTACCAATAATAAATTAAAAATTAATCATAAAAAATAAACTAAAAATTATTAATTAACAAGAATTTGTATAGAAAATACTTATTTAAAAATAAAAATATAGTATAATAATAAGAAAAAAAAATAAGTATGAGTTTAATGAAGTGAATATGAAAAAAAAAAACATGAAAAAAAAATAGAAATACATAAAGTAATTAACCCTATCATTTTTTTTTTTAAAAAAATGTATATATATTCTATCATTGTAAAAAAAATCATAATTATTCATATATAAACCACGATTAATCTAAAATATTTCATAAATTTTTAATTTTTAACTTATTTTATTAATAATAATAATAATCATTTTTTTTTTACAATTACACTAATATCCCGTAATAAAATAAAAATATCAATTTATAATAAATAAAAAATTATATTTTAGTACATTATTAATTTGTTAAATACATTTTTTAATGAATATAATTATTTTTATAATATAAAATAAAGTAAAAAATATATAAAACACGTGGTAATAAGCTAGCATATATAAAGGCTAAAAGTCATATATATTCGTAGCGCCTCTAAATCTGCCTGGAAGTGAACGAGTGAGAGACATGCCCATATTTTTTTTTTTTAAATAGTTTGTAATAAAATATTTTAGGCAACAAACACTAAATTAATCTGTGGATAAAGTTCTTTAGAGAAATGTAATATTAACCTTTGAATTATGATCTACAACTAATCTTTTGTGTTATATGCACAAGACTTATTCAATTTTGAGTTTTTTTTTTTTAATTTAAAACTATTGTAATATATGTTTATTTGATATTTGAAATAGAAAAAGGTTATATCAACCCATAAATATTTTGTAACTGAAAGAGTCTAGAATAAGAAAACTGAAGCAATTTTGGATCTTGAACACTCTAAGTTGACCAATTTTGTAAAATAAAAAACATGCTCAAAGCTGGAAAAACAGAGGGATAGAAAACTCAACTTTGAAGATCAAATTCTCTTCAACCGGTGGATGGTTTTCAACACGAACACTTCGTGGACAACCGTTAGAGTCTTCCCTACTATCCTCAGGCCTTAGAACGGATTGTGGGATCCTAGGTTGAGAGAATTTGGAAGAAAAGTTCTCAAATGTCACTAATTCGGAAATTTAGAATTTTCTGCAAAATTCTATCAAATTACCTCAAATCATCATTATATAAAACTTCAACAAGCTTCATTAGAGTGACAACTCAAAGGTGACGAGGATGGTTTGAGATGGAGGTGACTAATTTTGGTAAATTTGATGATGAGTAAGATTGGGCAAGTTGCCAAGTTGGGTTTCATGGAAATTCTTGATTTTTCATTTAATTTTAATTCAAAAATCAATATTAAATTGATTTTTAATTAATTAAATTATTAATTAATTAATTAATTTAATTTAATATCAAATATTAAATTAAATAAATTACCCGATCCCGATCGATTTTTCGAACATGAATCTTTATTCATGCTATAAACCGATCCAATATTTAAATCATATTTAAATATATACACCTCCTTTTAATCATAGTTTAATTCATAATTAAGCTATGATTCGTTAAATATATCACATATAATTAATGCTTTCTCCCAAACTCGAATTTGAACAATTCAAATTCTTTTGTCTCAAAATGTTACAAGGCTTAGTCCTAGCTAGTAAGGGGAACCTAATGGACCTACAGATCATGAGCTCCAACGATACGAGATTAACCGACCAAACTCTTTAGCCTAGCTAATCAACATTCGTTAACTACCGGGACACTCCACTAAAGCTCAATGGTTGCACTCTCCTCACTGTAGATATATTTTTGTCCACTCGATATAACCATGATTAGTAAGTCGATCTTTCACAGGTCGTTTGTAATTACAACTGGGTCAAAATTACCGTTTTACCCCTGTAATTACCTCTTGTTCCTTAAGTCCCATTGATCCTCTAATGAACAATTGGTTTGTAGTCCAACCAACAAATCGAATCCCTCTCAGGCCAATGAGAGGGGTGGGCCCTTTGTTCAAGACCCGGAGTCAGCACTTAAGGGAACAACCTCTCTACTAATCCCTTAAGCGGGTAGGAGTGAATTCCATCTTGCAGAACTATATTCCCAGCTATCTACCCGGTTTTATCCCTGAAATGGGAGGCTTATTGAGTCGACAATCTTGAGCCACTCTCACCCATGCAAATCTAAGGATAATCCGAATAAACATGAGTCCATAGAACGCTCAGGATTAAGATCGAGTTACCTAGGTCATCGTATGAATATAGTCGATTAAGACGATGCGGAGTTATAAAGTATAAGTGACTATTTCACGGTCCAGTCTTGTGCAAACTCATTGCATAGGACACCCCCACTCGCATGTCTCCACATGAACGATTTAGAATCACATCGTTTGTACTCTACAAAGTGGGCCGCGTCCATAGTGTCCCCGGGATAAGGTACCCCACCTCTATCCTTATACTATATAGATGCTCGCTATAACTTGAACTTGATCCACTTTTATGTCACACATAAAGTTCAAGTATTCATCCTATAGCCAAGGGTTCTTTCTTGAATTAAGGTTACATTAATACACAATTCACTTTATTCAATAACACCTTTACTGAATAAATCTCAATAACAACTTTATTGCAAAATAGAATATACATTCAGTTTACAAAACCACGAGTTTTAGGACATTAAAACCCAACAGTAACAACCATCTTTTATTTAACGATGTTAAAAGTGGTTTGGATGTTGTTAGGTTTGTGATATTTTATGATTTAATTTCATATATTTCTCTTCTTTGACTGTAATTTTTATTAACCCCTTTAATTAAAAATTTAATTTCATGAAATTAATCCTTCTTGACTTGTTTGGAGAGAATTTAGGGACAATGGAAATGAGATTACTTCTAAACATCTCAAAATAAATGCTTATTAGATAAGCTTAGATATTGAACCTCGAAGTGATCTCAATGAATTAGAATTCGAGTCTCATATTTAAGTTATGTACAAACTCAAACTCAAATGATTATGTATTAGGAGTTGTCTTTATAAATCGATTAGGTTCTAATCTTCTCACCCCATTTGTAATATGATTTAAAAAAAAAACACTCTTAATTGTTGCATTTTAAATAAAGAATTATTCTTATGTGTGAGATGAGGATGATTCAACATATCAAATTGAATATTGGGCACTGATTGAACAGAAACGTGGGACTTTAAGAAAGGATTTGTAGGTTAAAAATAAAGCAATTCAACCTAGTGCACGATGCAAGTAATATAAAATTAAAAATACTCCAAAGTATCGATCCCATATAGAATAGATACAACAAAATTCAAAAGATAGCAAAAATTATTCTCATATTGCAATTTCGGTAACCAATGTTATAAAAATGTGGAGAGGTGGTGTTGCTAAAGAAATAAATTGAAAAATCATCAAGTATAAAAAAGGGAATTCAAGTTACTCATGCACCTTTGGAAAGAAATGAAACTAAAATGCAATTGCAATCGTGGCTAACAAGAAACCAAGTAAATCGAATTCAACTTTTAGGTTAGTGATCATTAGACCTATATTTCCATGACGAATCTAATTTAGATTATTTCATGCACGGGTGGCTTTGGAGTCTTGCCCTATATCCTTCGTCGATGTTTTGAACTTATTTCTAACATTTTTTCTTCAATTGCTTTTGTGACATTCGTTTCCCTTAACCCTTTCGGTATTAAATTTAAGCTTGATAAACAACACTAAATAGCAAGCTAGAGTTTACCTAACGTTAAACTCAACAAAAATAAACAAAGTTCAAGCGTTAGCAAAATTACATGTGTTTTTAAGCTTTACATCTTTCCTCTAGGACATTTATGAACTTGAACCCCTAAATGAAAATTAGCTCGTCATTGCAAAACTGAAAAACAAACTTTTAGGGGTTGTTTGGGGCGCTGAGTGAGTTATAATAACATGAGATTATAATAGTCTGTGGGTTATTATAGTCTGTGAAACATATAATATTATTTAAAATGCAGAGTAGTATAGTCTGAGGTTATAATAGTCTGTGTTTGGGGTGCAAAGTATTTCACAGGTTATTATAACACGGGTTATGATAACCAGTGGGCCAAACAGGCCCTTAAAGTAATAAAAGTGCATAACCAAGAGATAAAGAAAGAATTAAAAAAAACAATCCATAATGTAGTAATGAAAATAACATTACACAAACTTAAAGAATAGAAACTAGAATAAAACTTTTAGTAAAAATAAAATTAATTCGAATAAACTATAAATTTTATTAAGAACTAAGTACTCAATCCAAAAAATACAATGAAACTTAAATAACTATCTTAAATCTCGAAATACAACTAAATGAATGAAAATACAGTAGCAACTAAGTTTCTAAAACAGATCAAGCAAATAACTTAAATAAAGTCGAAAATAACCCGAAAAACATAACCCCTTTTCATTTCTTACTAAATCAACTCAATTCCACTTTTTCCCAAGGAAATTGAACATTCACTCTCTACAACTTTCATGGAGAAATTACTAAGTTTGGGCGGGAAAACATAAGAAAAACGGTAGCACGAAGGTCTTTTGCGTGAGGAAAACCTGCTTCTTCATTACATCAATTTCTTCCTTCTTTTATAAGCATTAGGAGTGAAGTTTGTCTTACAGCGTTCAACACTTGAAGACTCGTCTTGCAGCGTTCAGCACCAAGGACTTCAGGGAGTTTTCAGCACTTGAGGACTTTGCTCTGAATTCTCTCTGAATTCCTTTTAGGAGTGAAGTTTCTGAACCTTTGGAATGGAGGCAAAACTCTCTATTTATAGAGCTTTTCAAGACGTGTGGACTTGGGCCTAAGTGACTTTTGGGCCCGACCACTTGGATTTGGGCTTTGTTGGCTTTGGGTTTAGTCATTTGGATTTAGGTTTTACTAAGCTTGACCAATTCCATATAACCCAATCACTTAACTTATCTAATTTTATAAACCCAATCTGACCAAAATAAATTTAATTATTTAGTCAAATTATTAAGGAAGACATATGACATTTTAATTTTTAGAACTTACCAATTTTTGTCTCCAAATTAAATTTAGGACACATGTCAATTTATAACTGGTTCAAAATTTAATTATTTATAACTTTGTCATTAATTTAGAAAAATGACGTGTTGACTAGGGATCGATCGAAATTTCTATGTCAACAAATGCCCCCTTTTCGAGATTTAGGCACAAGTATGTGTGAGTGAATCTCGAAAAAAGATAATTTGGAATCAAAATTTAAGATGTTTGCTCCTAAGTTGACTGAATTTGGTTCATAATTTAGATTTTTTTCTTACTTGACACATTTTAATGCCAACAAAATCAAAATATGAATTTGTGTCAGTATTTTGATTTTATTGCATGACATAAAATTTAATTTCACTCCAACCTTGATTTGTGATAAAATCTGGGCAAATCTCGAGTATGCCCAGATTTAAACTTTGTGCGATAAAATTGAAATTCTATCATGATTTTGATTTAGATAGAATTCATAACTTTGATTTGTGATAAGATTTGGAGTATGCCCAAATTTTGTTTGGCCAGATAAAATTAAAATTCTACCATGATTTAAACTTGATAGAATTAAATTTATCTAATCTTGATTTGGGATAAAATTTGGATTATGCCCAAATTTTGTTTGACAAGATAAAATTAAAATTCTACTATGATTTTAAACTGGATAGAATTAACTTTATATCTTGATTTGGGATAAAATTTGAATTATGCCCAAATTTTAACTTGAAAATTTTGCCAAGTCTTAGATCTTGGAAATTGGTTGAATTTTAGAATGGGATTTGAATTTGAATTTTGGTCCAATCTTAATTTAGAAATCGTGTAGTTTGAATTTCAAACTTATCCAACTTAACTTTGATTTCAAAGTTGAACCAATGTTTAAGTAGATTTTTTTTTAAACCCGTCATTGCAGTTGCTCACGCATTGTGAAGCTCGAGAACTCCTACACCGAGAGCCGTCGCCGGAGGAAAATCACCCACTGCAAGAGTGCACCTAACCGCCGCCTATAGCTTACGCCGGAATCGTTGGATCCGGAAGCACGAAGCCCCCAGCGTCGTTGTTCCACGTTTGAGTCAGTGCATGTCGAACCGTCACAAATTTGGATTTTCGCATACATGCCTTCTTTTTATTTACAGAATTGAGGAACCATGTTTTTTTTTTTTTAACCTTTTTTTATTATTATTTATTCTCTTTTCATATACTTTTTTAATTTTCTTTTCATACTAACTTTTTTGTGTCTTTTTTTTTTTTTAATTCGGAACAGAACATCGATACTTGTAAAATTTTCAACCTTCATTGAATAACAAAGGTTTGCATCCACCAAGAGGTAACACCTTTTTTTATCACATAGTTAACTAAGGACTTGGTCTCATTTGTTTAGCTAACTTTGTCCTTTTTTTTTTTTTAGGGTAACCCTATTTGGAAACTCATTCTTCCTTGAGAATATCCCACCTCTCTCTTCAACGGCTAGAAAGTGTAGGTTACCTCTTTTTTTCTTTTCTTTTCTTTTTTTTTTTTAATTTTCATAGCTTTCCCTTTTTTTGCAACTATAGTGTTCACTTACCACAAGTACACTTGTGGGACCCTCGTCGGTTTCGGGTGTACTTGTAGCTACGAGACTCTTTGATTCTTGGCTCCTGTACGCTTGTGGGACCCTCGTCGGTTTCGGGCGTACTTGCAGCGACGGGACTCTCTCGGTTCGCCTGCTCATGCGCTTGTGGGACCCTTTGTCGGTTTCGGCGTACTTGCAAAGAATGAGACTTTACGGTTTCTGGCTCATATACGCTTGTGGGACCCTTTGTCGATTCGGGCGTACTTGCGGCGATGGGACTTTCTCGGTCTGGCTCATATACGCTTGTGGGACCTTTTGTCGATTCGAGCGTACTTGCAGCCGATAGAACTTTCGGTTCGCGCACATATACGCTTGTGGAAACCCTTGCCGATTCGGGCGTACTTGCAGCGATGGGACTTTTCGGTTCTGGCTCATGTATGCGCTTGTGGGACCCTTTGTTTCGGCGGGCGCACTTGCGGCGGCGCGGGACTCTCTCGGTTCTCGACTCGTATGTACGCCAGGACCTTTGTCGCCCGGCGTATTTGCGGCTGATGAGACTTTTCGTTCGGTTCGGCTCATGTACGCTTGTGGGACCCTTGCCGATTCCGGCGTACTTGCAAAGCAATGAGACTTTTGGTTCTCGACTCATGTACGCTTGTGGGACCCTTGTCGGTTCCGGGCGTACTTGCAGCGATGGGACTTTCTGGTTCCTGGCTCATGTACGCTTGTGGGACCCTTGTCGGTTCCGGGCGTACTTGCAGCGATGAGACTTTCTGGTTCCTGGCTCATGTATGCTTGTGGGACCCTTGTCGGTTCCGGGCGTACTTGCAGCAATGGGACTCTCTGGTTCCTGGCTCATGTACCCTTGTGGGACCCTTGTCGGTTCCGGGCGTACTTGCATCTGTCGAAACTCTTTGTCTCCTTTTTTCATTACTATTTTATTTTATTTTTTTTGTTGACCGCAACCCTTTTTTTTTTACAGGATCATGGTGTATTTTGCAGAGAATCTCTCATCTAACAAGCGACAACTTGTCCTCTTGAAAGACCCCAACCAATCAATAAGGAGTGGCATTAGTTTTGTCGTAGAAGATCCAAAAACGGGGCGTACCGCAAACAGATGGCCTAGGCTACACCACCCAAATACCTTAACTGCCTGGTCTACAGAGAAACCTTTAGATCATGACTCATCCTCTAAAGCATAGTTCCTAGAATCTCCTATTCATAATCAAAACCCCACTCAAGACCCAGAAATGACCCTAGGTCGTCGGATAATAAATGGCTCAGCACGTTGGGACTCCGTCTTAAAAATTCCAGGAGAATTCCTTTTTGTGCCATGCTACTGGGAATGGTTGGAATATGTTGTCGATCGAAGCGAGGAACTACTTCCGTACATCTCGTTTCTTTGGGCCGGACGCCGTGGTGGCCTCCTTTATACTTATGGACCGTATCAATGGCGTGTTAGGAGCTTTTTGCGAGGCTTGGTGTCTGCGCAACCAATACTCTACATACCCAGCGGGAGAACTCTCAATCTCCTTATGGGACCTTTGGAGCTTTGGAGGCCTACCCATTAAAGGCATGTTTTACGAAGAGGTCATCTCTAGTCTCAAAAGTTTGGTAGCTCTAACGAGTTAAGCGGACACCTACCGAAAAAGTGCGAGTACCTTTTCCATGCATTCTATGTGCTTAGTGCTTCAAAATCGAACATTCTCACATCGCGATCAACTCTCGGATCGAATTTTGGTTTAAAGGTGATTGAGTGTATGGGAAACCTCCTCATCGAAGACCTAAAAGGGCATCTCATTCTTCTCTCCGACTCACAACCCATTTTTGCACGGGCATCAAGTTAAAGTGAGTGGTTAGTGAAGAGGATAAAGCTGTTTCATGACCTTAACATTGAGGAGGAATGGAAAGACCAAACATACTTGGTCGCTTTCTATCTTGTTGGCTTTGCGCCGCGCCGTGTTTCCTCGAGGAATGCCAACCACGCTCGCCCAAAGTGTTTTTAAAGTTGCCGATCTAATGGCGGGAGAGAAACTTTGAGTCTTGCAGTCCCTATGCTGGCCAATATCTATCATGGGTTGGGTAAAGTCGCGAATGCTAACACACCAGTTGGGCGCATTGAGAGTTGTTTCCCTGTACACTACAACTTTGGTTGGCTCGCTCACTATTTCAAAACCAATTATAAGACTCCCATATGGTTGGGGCCCTGGCATGGTTTTACTTTTCGGAGAGGGTGGTGTTATATACTTCAATGAATTGGAGGCCCGCGAACTAATCCATAGGGGTACCTCCGTGTGTCGGCATGCGAGTCTCCGGAGTAGAAATAAGCACGAAGTTTTGAAACAGGAAGGTACCATGAGATTTTTCATTCCTCGTACTTTTCCGTTTGCGCTCATGTTATTTATCGTGCGCTACCAAAATTCTGGGTCATCGAGCCTTATAGTAAAATCCGATTTGGTCGCCAATTTGGATTTCATCGGGATATCCCAAATGATTTAGGGAAACTCGACCTTTAGTTAGCTTGGACAACATCCTCGTATCTTTGGAGGGTTTGCCTTCGGACAGCGAGGGTTCTAAAGTATTCCTCCGCTTCGCACATTAAACCAGAGATTCACGTCACCTCCCGCTTCATAAGTTGGTGGTTGAATAAGCATGGTAACTACCTAGAGTTGGGTATAAACGACCTGGTGAATAGCGCTACAACACCTAAACCCCAACCTAAGCTACCCAACACTAGTAGGGCTACTCTTGGAGGGAAACAAATTCGCTTGATCGGAGGCGTGAATGTCTCTGCTGCACTCCACTCAAGATGAGCGGGAGGCGAGAGTAGTATGAGAGAGACCATCATTGGAAAAGACCCAGAAAATCAAAGAAGACCGTTGACCTTGGCGACCAATTTTTCCAAGGTGTTCCAAGCGCCTCTCGCATTCCCGACAACATTGAGGCTCTGGTTGGTCTCTCATCCTTTTTTTGTGACTTTTTTATTTTTTTATTTTTTAGTCCGACTATCCATTTTTTAATATCATTGTAGCTCCAACTGAGCGATGGTCTAGAGGAAAATACCGCTCAACACAGTGATCAATCTTTGACAGGACCATATGCCTTAGACCTTGCCCCCCCAGTTGATTGGGAGCTTGCAAGGACCCGTGAATGAGCGAACCATGACTTCTCCTCTCCACCTTGTCAATGAACACCCTCAGCAAACTTTGGCACTGGCAATCATCCCATCTCCCGGGGTAGAGCAGGTCGTGACTTCATACCCTCCCATGGCAACTCCAGAAGATGTTGTTCCAGCCTCCGAGGTAGAGCAAGTCATGACTTCGCTTCCTGTCCCAGCTGAAAGACATCAAACCTCGCGAGAACACGTTTTCTGACGCAGTAACTAATCTGCAGAGCGTAGTTACCTTGCGGCATGTAGTTGTGTCGCGATCGCAATTGTCCTCAACATGTAGGCTGCTTCAACTCAGAAGAATCTCACCATCATGCGGATGGCGTGATTTCTTCTCATCGAAGCGATTCGCCATATCTATGTGGAGAAGTATACAAGAGAAGATCGCACGAACCCCCTTCGAGAACGTCGCTCAGCTTACTCAAGAGACACGCAAGATACTTGATGCCATTACGGATATCTGTACAAGCAATGTGGAGTCGTTGCGAGAGATCACATCTTACTATTTCCAAAAGGTGGTGGAGTACAACAAAATGCAATCTACTTTATCAACTATGCTAACTTCAGCAGACAAGGCTCGACAACTGGATGACACGAAGGTTGAATTGGAACGTGCATTGTCTAAAGAAAACCAAGCACTCGAAGCGAACAACACTCTTCGAACTCAACTTGCTCAATCTGTATCGAAAGTTGCGTTGTTGGAAGATGAGATTGTAGGGCTTAAAGCGAAGGTTATTGAACAAGAAACAAAGTTACACATCATAAAATCTGAATCGGCAAGACTGTCCACCACAATATCTGAGAGGGAGAAAGACGTGGACCGAGAGAGACTTGAGGTTTCGCGAGTACGCGAAAGGATTAGTCACATTGAATGTACGTCTGTTGTTGCTGACAAAGATATCCGTGCCCTAGCAACAATTCACGGGCTCTTAGAACATTCACGAGTAGAGCTGAAGGAGTTCAGATGGACGCCATGATTCAAAGATCTCTTCCCAGACATCGTTTTTTTGTTTTTTTTATGTACACATTTTTTTTTAATTCTTGGGTTGCTTACTTGTAGCAACATGTTGTCCTGTTTTCCTTATTTGTGCAATAAAATTTAGTATTCAATTCATAACTTGCATTTTTTATTTGTTGATCTGACTGAACTTAAAGCTTTTTTTTTTTACTTTAAGTTGCCTACGTACCCTTGAATGTAAGGGATCAAGTCATAACGTAGTTCATGGGCATCGTGTAGTTTATACACTTACGATTAGGAGTGTTTACAATGTTTTAAGCATAAAATTTCTTGAGGAACTTTCCGTTGATGGGGCCGATCCTCAAACCATCTTTGTCAACGATCTTGTATGCTCCGTTGGTATAGACTTCTTTAATGACATAGGGTCCATCCCATATTGGTGTGAATTTATTTCCCATGTGTCGTGTTGTGATGATAGGTCTTCGAACAGCGAGCACTAGATCACCGACTTGAAATGAGTGAGGCTTGACATTTTTATTGAAGGCCTTGGTCATTCGGGCTTGGTAACATTCCAGTGTTTGTTGAGCATCAAGTCTTCTTTCATCAAGCGCTTCCAACTCCTGAAGGCGAAGTTTCGCATTTTCCTCTGTAGTCAACCCTTCTTGTATGGCCATCCTTAATGACGAAACCTCTCTTTCCAGAGGGAGTACAACTTCCACCCCATGAGCGAGGAATATGGCGTAACCCCTGTGTGGGAGTGCGATGCGTAGTCCCGATAAGCCCATAGTGCTTCACCAATCCTTTCTTGCGGTCTCTTTTTGTCTTAGAGACTACCTTCTTTAGTAGGTTGCACAAGGTTTTATTGAATGCCTCTGCTGCGGACCGTTTCTTCTGCAGCGTTATACATGGATGACTTATCTTTGCTTGAACTTGAATTTCTCACGAGTTTATCCATCGGGCTATTGGAGAATTGTCTCCCATTATACATCACGATACGATATGGAATACCGTAGCGGTAGATGATATGTGTTCGAATGAAGTCTACAACATTTTCCTTCTTAGCTTCTCTTAGTACAACCGCTTGGCCCACCTTGAAAAGTAATGTCGCGCGAGAATATAAGAATGACTGCCGCAAGCGACTTTGGCGTTATCGGACCAACAAGATCAAGTCCCCACGCTTCAAAAAGGCCATGAAGCGACGGTCGGATGCAGAGGTTCTGGCAGTTGATGGATGAAGTTTGCATGGAATTGGCAAGCTTCACATTTCTTTGGATATTCCATCGAGTCATAGATCATCGTAGGCCAGTGATAGCCCATTCTTTTCAAGCGGGCTGGAGCTTTGGACTGGTGGTGAGCCCCACAAACACCTGAATGCACCTCATCTAATGCCTTAATCGACTCTTCTTTTCCAAGGCAACGAAGGAAGAGTTCCTCATAAGAACGACGATAGAGAGTCTCTTTATAGTATATGAACCTAGAGGCTCTTCTTCGTACATCAGCTTTGCGCCGAGGATCAGTGGGGAGCTTCCCATGTTGAAGGTACTCTATAATGAAATTTGTCTCAGTCTTCTGTTCAATGACATAGACCGAGATCATGTTTATTTCCTCGTATTCATCATTAGCTGGTGGCACGACCCACCTTTGACAAAGTGATATGTTTATTGTCACATCGTCTAAGGTCGTTAGAGCGGTGGCCAAATTTGCTAGTGCATCTGCCTTCTTATTTTCTGATCTTGGCACGTGTTCCAGCGTGACGCTGTCAAACTTTTCCAGCAGCTGTCTTGCATAGCCAAAATAAAGTTTCAAGTCTTCGTGCTTCACATCATACTTAAGCATGAGTTGACTAATGATCAATTTTGAATCACCATAAATTTCTAAGTACATTATGCCAATCTCAATGGCCATTTGGAGACCAATAATTAGGGCCTGATATTCAGCTACATTGTTTGAGCACAACTCGCTAAGTGTAAAGCTGTAGGGGAGCATGTGTTTCTCAGGCGAGATGAAGATAATGCCTGCCCCCGCACCGCTCCTTCGTGTCGCACTATCAAAGTACATGATCCAAGGCTCGCAATTTCAACATAGAAGACTTCTTCATCTGGCGCAGTCTTCACATAACTTCGATCGAGCCGAATTGGGTGATTTGCCAAGAAATCGCTAACGCTGTCCTTTAAGCGCCGCTTTGAGTGCGTGAGGCGATGTCATATTCTTTGGAGCAAGATCGCCCATTTAGCTAACCGCCGAGAGATAATCGGTCTCGACAAGATGTATTTTATAGGGTCAACCTTTGCTATCAAGTGCACTGTGAAAGCTTGAATGTAGTGCCTCAACTTATCGATAGCGAAGAAGAGAGCCAAACACATCTTTTCTATCGGGGAGTAATTTGTCTCAGCTCCATTCAAAGTTCTACTCAAGTAATAAAAGGCTCGTTCTTTACCCTTCTCCCCTTCTTGCGCCAACAGTGCTCCTAGTGACCTTTCTTGCGCGGAAATATAGAGGACGAGTGGTTTTCCTGCAATAGGGGCACCTAAGACTGGAGGATTAAGCAAATACCTTTTGATGCTGTCAAAAGCATTCTGACATGCTTCATCCCATTCAAAGTTTTCCCCTTTCTTCATTAACCTTTGAAAAGGTTGACATCGACCAACTAAGTTGGAAATAAACCTCCGAATATAGGCCAAACGACCTTGAAGGCTTCTCAACTCGTGTAGATTCTTTGGCCTTGGCATCTTTTGAATAGCATCAATCTTAAACTGGTATATTTCAATCCCTCGGTGCCTTACAACGAACCCTAGGAACTTTCCTGAAGTGACGCCAAATGCGCACTTGAGAGGGTTCATCTTCAGTTGATACTTTCTTAGCCGATCGAATACCACTTTCAGATCTTCCAAATGGTTTTGTCTCTTCTTGGACTTAACCACCAGGTCGTCGACATAACATTCAACATGCTTATATAGCATGTCGTCAAAAATCTTACGCATGGCACGATGATAGGTGGTGCGCGACATTCTTCAACCGAATGGCATCACCTTGTAATATGATATATCCCTTTAGGAGTTCGAAGAAAGGTCGTCATCTCTTCATCACCAAAGCCATTCGAATCGGTTATAACCCGATGATCCATCCATGAAGGGCGGTGTTTCATGGCGGTAGTGGCATCGACCATTATTTCGATGATGGGCAATGGGAAGTCGATCCTTTGGGCATGCTTATTTATTCAGTCCACGAAAGTCGACGTAAACGTGAAGTGCGCGTTTCTTCTTCTTCAGCGGGAACAATGTTGGCTATCCAAGTTGGATACTTCACCTCACATATGAATCCTGCTTCGATCAATTTATTGACCTCTATCTCAATTTGAGGGATAAGCTCCGGTCGAAAACGGCGTTGCGCTTGCTTGACTGGGTGATACTCCTGACGATGGAAAGATGGTGGACAACTACTTTTGGATCGAGTCCTGGCATCTCTTTATAGGACCACGCAAAAACATCTCTATATGACGTGAGCAGACTCATATATTTGTCTTCCTCTTCACAAGTGAGGGATGCGCTTACAAAGGTCGGGCGTGGCTCCTCTGGTGTACCGAGGTTCACCTCTTTAAGCTCATCTACTGTTGATTGGCTACCATCTTCAAGCGAGGATGGCGCCTCTTCTGCATCTTCATCGGACAATTCAGCTTTAGTTTCTTTTTCAATTGTAATATGGTAGCAAGAGGTCTCACTCTCCTCCTTTTCTAAATCCTCCCTTGGGGGATTGGTTATGACGACATCACGCCGCTTTCCCTTCAATGAATCTTACGTATTTACCGTGCGAATGTTTTCCTCTTCATCCAGGAAGAGCGAAGATCGTGAACTTCTCCGTCCATATTTATTTTTACAAAGGAGTCATCCTTCGAGGTTCTCCTTTGGGCAATCATGGTGAATCCTATCAAAAGCGATGCGGATGGCTCATCTTTTTTTTTAAGTGGTTACACTTAGCCTTTGAAAAGCTGAAGGGCGCGTCACGTTTGAGGTCGAAGGTACATTTTTCTTTTCTTTCGCAGACGCACCTAACCTTTGTAATGCTGATGGTCGTACTACAGCCGGAGTGGATGTCATACCTTCTCTTTCACCAAAGCCAAGCACACTAGCCTCCGGCGGACGGAAGGTCGAGCAGTCAGTGTAAAGGCGTAAAACGCTTCATTCATTTTGGTGGGCATCCTTATCCTCGCGAGAAATTTGAGGTTTGAGTGGAACCAGAGAGCAGGAGGTGACCGCTCTTCTTCTACTTGAGTGGTGCCTAATCGTTGGAGGTTGAGGTTCGAGTGGGAACCGAAGCGGGAGGTGATCGCTTCTTCTTCTACTTGAGTGGTGCCCAATCGTTGGAGGTGAAGGTCGTGCCACCAACGACCCAACGCGCTAAAAGCAGAAGTCCATCGAGTGATGTTTTCCTTTTCATCTGAATTGTCTACCTCTTTCCTTTGTTATGTGGTTTGAGTCCGCCACCTTTGCCTTCCCTTTTTTATTATATGCGGTGGCTCGGAGACTTACATCCCGATCCTTTTCTTGATGGTGGTATGGTATAACCTTCTTTCGGGAGCTTTTGTGTTAAAGAGAGTTCAGTCTCTCGTCGAAGATCCTTAGACTTTTGAACTCGGTGTGAGTTGTGAAGTCGTATCACGCCTTTGATAGGAGTTTATATGCCTTAGGTCAAACCCATCTTTCGTTCGACTCTTAGGCAAACTTGCTTCCAATCGGTCATCTTCAAGTTTCTTGACCTCTTGCCGTTATCTTCGTGAGCGGCATTGTGAAGCTTCCCTTCAAAACTTCGATTCCACCCACAGTTAGGCTTTTTGTGCACTCTGCAAATGGTGACTCGCCCTTCTTCCGTCGAGACAAAGGGACGTAACGCAAAACAGGGGAGGTTGCGCTTCCTTCATCTTTCGAAATTTCAGATTTTGCAAAATTCGTAGAGACTTCGTTGTTTCTCAGAGCAGGCCCATTTGTACATTTGATAGTTTCTTCTTTCACGTCAATCTGCGGTACCTCCTTAGGCCGACTTTCGCTCTTTATTAAAGGGATCTTTGTTAGTACAGATCTCCCTATACCATCACCCTTCATGTAAAATTTCGCACACAAGAAATGGGATTCAAACTTACGAAAATGGCTTGGTATCCGCCTCCACTTTCTTGACGCCATCTTGGTAAAACTTGAAGCCATTGGTGTAACGTAGAAGTTACAACTCCATTTCCATGAATCCAAGGGCGACCTAGTAGCAACTTATAGGTAGTCTTGGAGTCTATAACGTGGAGCAGTGTCGTCCTTGAGGTCCCCAATGATATGCTCTAAGCGTATCATGCCAATAGCTCATTGGCCTCTCTTGGTTGAAGCCTTGGATCACAAGTTTGTCGCTTGATAACTCTTCTACGGGATGCCTAATTGCTTCATGGTTAACTTAGGCATTATGTTAACAATTTGTTCCAAAGATCGATAAGGATCCGACCAGGCCCCCGCCGCTCTCGAATGTACCCGAGATAAACAGAGGTCTATTATGGGGCTTTGAACCCAGCAACAGATCCTCATTCGTAAAACTTATGGACATGCAACATGACGTGCATGTGCGTGTCATAGAGCTTGGGGCACTTGCATTGTCAGAGTCTATCAGTGTCTCGATAAGAGCACTCTTCTTGCGCTTGAGGAGTGACAACAAGTCCTCTATACTGAATGAGGATGAGTTTCCTAACTCTGTTGTAGTCTCATACGAGCATGAAGGATCTTCAATCGTACCGGTAACGTGACACGCAACTATCTCAAATGCCTCCTCCTGGCCTTTACTTAGGAAATTCTTTGGGAAGAATTCCTCCAAAGTTACCAGTTGTCGTGGGCGGAAGAGGTTTTCGTCTTCCCTCATGGCGTAAACAGGCTTCTTTGTGACCTGTTTTCTTTTCTTCTTTTGCGACTTGCTTTTTCTCTTATGGTGTCGGAATAGTCGCGATTCCTTCTGTGCGTAACTTTGTTGTCGCTTCTTGCGACGAGTCACGACAGTCCAACCTTCGCTTTCATCTTCGGTCCGCTTATTCTCTTCTTGAACGTACTGCTTTTGGATGCCTCCCTCTTGAGAATTCTTACTCGAGGGTTCATCATTCATCCACACAACGATAGGTTCAAAGGATCCGAACTGAACTAGGCTTCCTCTTCTATCATGAGGCAGTCTTGTTGATGTTTGAATTCTGGGATGAATCGTTATAGTCGCATGATTCGCTTGAGCCACTTCGTCTAGATCTAGCTCAATATTTCTTTCGCGTGCCAGCCTAAGGATCAACTCCTTTAGTACGAAGCACTTCTCCACCGGATGGCTGACTACTCGATGATATTTACAGTCGTTAGGATCGTTCACTTTGCCTAACTCTTCTGGTCGTTTGCATTCCGGCAGTTGTATGAGTTGCTTTTCCAGCAATTGCTCCAACATATCTGGAATGTCAGAATCTAGAAAAGGGTAGGTCTTTTCCTGTCTCTCTTTCAAGGTCAGACGACGCCTCGCGCCGTCATCTTGGCAGTTCTCGACTTTCTTTTCTTTTCCCTTAGACACAAATTTCAACGGGGTCGTATTGACGACCATAGATTCTTTAGTAGTAGCACCCTTCGAAGTTTTTTCGGTGCTCTTCAATTCTTTCTTTTCCTTCTTCACATCTGGGACTAACAAGTCTTTGTTTCCCCTAGCAGCAATGCTTAACTCCATATCATGAGCTCGAGTTGCTAACTCTTCGAAACTACGAGGTTTTATACCTTATAAGATGTAGATGTCACACCCCCTCCCGAACTACCTGCTAACTTAGCCCGACAGACGGCGTGAAGCCAACAGTCATCGTTCACCTCTCTAACGATACACATTGACCTGCTTTACGATAAGCATATTATACTTGTATAAGAAACACTTTAAACATAACACAGCGGAATATTGACAAATACGTAACCTACGTAAGGAGTAACCCTACTTAAGACTCTCTGAAAAACTGAAATGTATGTGAACATCACAACCATAAACACATCCAACCATGGTTTACACAACCACAACCTAGAATGTACACATAAACATAACTTCATAGTCCTTCTTCTATACATAGAGACTTTCTATACAACTCCACCCACGTACAACATATCAAACTTGTGAAACTTCCCAGCAGACTATGGCAAAGTTATCGAGCCTTTGGGAGCTCGATCTCACACGAAAAGTGGAAAAACATCGAAAGAATGAGCTATGAAGCTCGGTGAGTGACTTGAGTTTAAAAGAAAACTATTAACTCGTAAATCATATCACCGCCATCTATGAGCATATGCATTTGTAATCAAACGTTAAAAGTAAGCGTGTAATCATAATAGCTTTTCATGAAAACCAAAGAAGTATATCGTTAAAATCTCGTAAGGCATGTAAATGATATAAACTCTTTTTAAAACATGTCACAATCTACGTTGTGTAGGCACGCCAAGTCACAACCAACGTTTATTCTACGATGTAGTGGGGCCCGCCAAAGACTCCCATCGCGTCTTTGTCATGATGGGGCCCGCCCAACACTCACGATACGGCATTTGTTGTCACGAGTACACTCAAGCGTCGACAACGAGAATAAGACACTGTGTGCTGCCGTACCATAAAGCCTCGGGCTTAATATCTCGAGAAAATCACATGAAAACATTTGAACATGCCTGCTTATCTTTTCTTTCATAAAACTCAAGCTTACTCAGCGTGTTCATAAAACAAGAAATCTTTAAATCATACTTGCTCGAAATCATAGCATTTCCATAAACTTTGGAAGTTCAATAAACATATGCTCATGTATAAATTTATCAAGACATTTAGGCTCATAATGGATACTTGAAAACATATCTAGGAAAACATGAATACTCATAAACATGTGTTCAAAAGAAAACGTAAAGCATTGTAACCATTTCATTCTAGCAAAACTTGTTTTCTTAAAACATATCTCAAGCATATAGTTCATTTTGTCACTCACAGTATTAAAACTAGAACCTTGGCTCGTACACTCGACCTATTTGCTCTTGGCCTGTCAAACAAACCAAATTCAACCATTAGAACCTCGGTAACTGCTTGTTGTCGAAGCCCCGCAACTAGGCTCCACTATTAATTTAACCTCTGCTATACTCTGCTCAACACATAGAGAAGGAGCTATTAGCTGAGAAAAGTCAGTCTACTTAGAAATAGCTATAACTGGGTACGTATCTCAGGATGTAATCCTCTTTCAAACCTTCGACACTTGTCACTCTCAGATGCCACATTCACATCAGCATACTGTGATAGTTCGATATACCTTCTCCCGTACTCAGCCACTGAAAGTGACCCTTGCTTAAATTCTAAAAGTTCATCCCTCTTTGCCTCGCGGTACGTGTTAGGGTAATACTTGTCTTCGAATATGCTTTTAAAAGTTTGTCAGTCTAAAGTACGTGCATTACTACAACTGGCTAACATCGATTTCCATCATCCTTCTGCCTTCTTTAGCAGCAAAAATGTGGCCAACTTAACATTTCGCCCCTCAGAGCAACTCATCACATCAAAACATTTATCAAGCTTTTTCAGCCAAACCTCAGCTTCAGCTGGATCTTTGGAACCCTCAAACACTGTGGCTCCTAATTCTTTTAGGTGATCTATTCTATATGTCTTGTCAATATTACTTAGCCCTTCTCTCTCTATGGCTTACCTACCTCCTGTGAGGAATTAACATGCTGCTGAATTCTGGCCCCTATCTGGACTCTCAGGGCACTAGATCCCCTCTCAGAATGGCCTTGGGTAGGATCCTGCGTCCCGTCCTGATCCTGCCTGCATCGTCTGCTAGTGCATTGTTAAACCGAATAACACATGAGTATTATTCTACAAACACTACGCGATAGCAGTTTTCATAGACCTCACGGACAGATTTTCCACCAGTATTTGGATAAGTTTGTGATAGTATTCACTGATGATATACTAGTTTTTTTTTTCGGTTGAAAGTCCACGAGGAACACATGAGTATTATTCTACAAACACTACGCGATAAACAGTTGTACGCTAAATTCACCAAATGTGAGTTTTGGTTGAATCGGGTAGTGTTTGAGGTAAGTTGTTTCAACAAATGGAGTTAGTGTGGATCCGAATAAAGTAAAAGCTATGGTCAACTTAGAGAGACCAAATTAATGCGACAGAGATACGTAGTTTCCTAGGCTTGGCAAGGATACTACAAATGGTTTGTTGAGAATTTCTCACGATTAGCATTACCTTAACGACTTTAACGAGAAAGAATGTTAAGTTTTAATGGTCGGATAAGTGTGAACAGAGTTTTTCAGAAATTTGAATACAAGGTTGATGGCATGACCTATTCTAACACTTCCAGAGCGGTAGAAAAGAATATGTGATTTCTTGTTATGCTTCAGGACAAGGATTAGGGTGTGTGTTCCTGCAAAAAGGAAAAGTAATAGCTTATGCGTTAAAGCATTTGAAAAGCACGAGTGTAATTACCCTACCCACGATCTTGAGTTAGCAGCAGTTGTTTTAGCAGTGAAGATCTGGAGACATTACTCGTTTGGTGAGAGGTGTCATTTTTTACAAATCATAAGAGTCTAAAATATATCTTTGATCGGAAGGAGTTGAATATGAGATAGAGAAGATAGTTAGAACTGATTAAAGATTATGATTGTACCATAGAATACCATCTTGGTAAGGCGAATGTGGTAGCAGATGCATTAAGCAGGAAGTCAAGACTTCCTAGCTAGGAATGCCTTGTGTGGTATTCGAGCAACATTTTTAAGTACTCTAAGGGGTTCTAAGGCAGTAGTGACTGCAAAGAGTTTAGGGAGTCTTTTAGCTCAATTCCAGATCAAGTCTTCACTCGTAGCAGGGATTGTGAGTGACAATAGAGCAACCCCCAATGCATGCCTTGGGTACACATTTCTACAGCAGACAGTTCGGTGAGTCGATCCTTGCAGTCCAGACTCAAAGCTCTCCAACGATTGATGTAATCGACGACAGGCTCACCCTTTCGCTGCTTCGTGCTCGTGAGCTCCATCATACTAACAGTTCGCCTCGTACTATAGAAGCGATTGAGGAACTCTCTTTCAAACTGTTTCCAGCTATCGATCGTCTCAGGTTCCAAGTCGGTATACCAGTCAAAGGTGTTCCCTTTTCGGTGCATCTGAACGAATCTGTTTGACTAGAAGGTCGCCGCGAGTCCCAGCGTTCTCGCATGTTTCCACAAAGTGAGCGATATGCTGCTTCGGGTTTCCTTTCCCATCGAACTGTTGAAATTTGGGAGGTTGGTATCCGACGGGCATCCTCAGATTGTCTATTCTCTTAGTGTACGGCTTAGAGTACATGAAAGAACTTTGGGTGGGTCCACCGTACTGAGCTCTGATGGAGCTCATGATCATGTCCTGTAGCTGTTGGACGGACAGAGAAGCTACCGAGGCCGAGTTTGGTGGTTGCTCTTCTTGAACAACAACCTTCCCTTTGTCACTCTTCTTTGCAACAGGGGTTTGACTTGACTCAACAGTCTCGCGATTCTGCATTTGATTCTTCAAGTATGCAATCTCTAGATCCCTTTCTTCGACGCGCTTCATCGAGAGACTAATCTTTCTCTCCATCTCTGCCATCCTTTCGTCAGATTCCACATCGACCATCATCACAGACATCACATCTTGATTCGATGCCTCCTTTGATTGACCGACAACAGGGGTAAATTGGTCAAACAACGAGTTATCTTTGACGACCACTCTATCCTTGGAGGATCCTTCGATCAACTTTACGATCTTGTTTGCAATCGTATCAGGGGTTCGGTCCCCCTTTATCTCAAGCCCCAGAACGCATTGCGTGTTCGCGCCCTGTATAGGTGTTGCTTTGCAGCGATGGCGATTGATGCAACCTTCTTTGATTCCATTGTTTACTGTAAGAGAAAGAGATGAGAGGTAGAGATGGTCCCACTGGGCGTGCCAATTTGTAAACACGTGAATTCAGCGAATGAATAACAACGAGACACGTGTAATAAACGTTGTATTATATTAATTTTGTGAGTATGGAATACAATTTCTAAGTATGATCCTCTGATTCTCTCTCTTGTACGTATGTCACTCGAGGGCTAAAGTGCTTGTTTTCGAGGTTGGAAACTTGGAAGAATCTTTGGTCTTCGCGGAGTGCTTAACACTGTGGACTTGTAGTGTTCGCACCTAGGGACTTGTCTTACAAACGTTCAAAGACTTGAAGACTCGTCTTGCAGCGTTCAGCACCAAGGACTTCAGGGAGTTTTCAGCACTTGAGGACTTTGCTCTGAATTCTCTCTGAATTCCTTTTAGGAGTGAAGTTTCTGAACCTTTGGAATGGAGGGAAAACTCTCTATTTATAGAGATTTCCAAGACGTGTGGGCTTGGGCCTGAGTGACTTTTGGGCCCGGCCACTTGGATTTGGGTTTTGTTGGCTTTGGGCTTAGTCATTTGGATTTAGGTTTTACTAAGCTTGACCAATTCCATATAACTCAATCACTTAACTTATCTAATTTTATAAACCAATCTGACCAAAATAAATTTAATTATTTAGTCAAATTATTAAGGAAGACATATGACATTTTAATTTTTAGAACTTGCCAATTTTTGTCTCCAAATTAAATTTAGGACACATGTCAATTTATAACTGGTCCAAAATTTAATTATTTATAACTTTGTCATTAATTTAGAAAAATGACGTGTTGACTAGGGATCGATCGAAATTTCTATGTCAACACATTGCATTCTTCAAATTCATGCACAAAAACAACAAATATGATTTTCATAGTGTAACAATAATTTTTAGTTATTATATATTTGATTTTTCTTTTAATGTACTTTTTCTTTTTAATTTATGCTAAAACAACATTTTATAAAACTACCTAATTATTTTTTTAATATACTTGTTTAGACAGCGTACCCAGATACTAATATTTGGGGGAGCCGACAAATTATTTTAATAAATATAATAAAAAAAATCACCAAAAGATCAATTACGATAAGAATAGGTAGTTGTACAGTTAAATTGTGAAATAAAGCAACATGTTCTGCCACTAGGACAAAGTCCAACTTATTAAACTTGAGCGTATTATACAAAAATATAACTATTTGTTGTTATTTTTTTAAAACCAATTATTCTATACTATAGGATACTAAATTCAAAACATGGCCTCATTGTCCCTGGTAAGTCCGCCCACGTGTTTAGATAATATTGGATAAGATTTAACAAAATGTTTTGAACTAATTTTTCTTTGGGTAAAGAAGGGCAGGCAATTAAAAAGTATACAAATTTAAAAATGAAAAATAAGTTTTAGAGATTCTCAGTCAATTATGCAGTGATAGTCTATACTTATCTATTTATTTATAATTTTTGTAGTTTATTGTGGGACCCCACTACATCATCTAAATGTTAAGAAATGGAGTTGGTATATATATATATTACATCCATGGATACTAATGATCAATATTAAAAGTAAGTACAATTTAAAATATGAAAATGTAATTGAAACCTTTAAAAATGGAAGGTTAAATAGATAATAATTTTGAAGTATGATATTATGCCAAACTATTTTTAAATACTTCTATTGGAATGAGTATTTTAGTGAAAATATGTCAACATGCCTATTTTTTAAATGCTTTTAATTTTAATTTTATTTAGTTTAGTTTCACAAAAATTTTATTTTTAGAACAAAGACCAAAATCACCTATTTGCAAATAGTGATTTCAAAATGTACAATAATATTAACCTCTACAAATCATCTCGCACACTGTTAAAAACAATTTTCGAAACAAATATTTGAATTTATCTCAAAGTCCATAGAATTTCTTATCATATTAATTGATTATAATTATACCAATTATATATATATATATATATATAGAAAAATAAAGATTGATGGGAAATAATTAAATTATTATATATATATATTTTTATGATATCACTAAATACATCATCAATCACAATTAAAAATAAAACAATAAACAAACATACATTTAAATCCAAAACAAAATAGAATCATTAATTATTTCTCTATATGACTATATCCCTATAATCTCTTTATATGTCCTATGTTATAAATATAATCCCCAAAACCTTATTATATATAAAAATAAAACCCATATCAACAATACACTTAAAAAGGAAATGGCTACCCTCAATAGCCACATAATATCTCATACAAAAATGTGAAGGGAAATTTGGCAATTATCTTCAACATAATATATATGAAATCAAACACTTTAAAATAAATGCCACACCTTCAAGATTTCCCAATATGAAATTGTGTGTTTTGATGAATGGTACAAACAAATATCTGATGGGATTGAAACATCACCCAATCAAAATGAATGCTTTTGACTTTTGTTTCTATGTATGGACAATATTTTTACTATCCCCACTCTACCTATTCCTCCTAACCCCTTTTATTATTCATACTCGAAATCAACGATTCTTGTCTCGTTCAATTTTCGTTAGTTCGATTTTCGAATTCGGGGTTTCTAAACGATGGTCAAAATCCATGTTGGGTTTTGAAGTTTGTGTGGTTTTATTGTGTCGGATAAGTAGTTACGAAAGAACAATGCAGGTTTCGAGGGAAATGTGTATTGCTGCTTAGGGATTTGAATTAGTATGAAAAAGAATTGGGAGTCGTCGATTTAGGGTCTGGGTAGGGGAAAGTAATGACGGGTTGTTTTAAAAAATCTATCTACCAAGACTAGTATTAGAGAGAGAAAGAGAGAGAAGAGAGAGAGAAAATGTTGCATGGAAGCATTGATAAGATGGTCCCTAAAGGAGTTATAGCCTTGGGGTGTCACCTTCAGTTACCAGTAATGGGCTGGACAGCTTGAGGACGGTTGGGAGTACAGTAACTAGTTGGCCATATTAGGTTGTACATTTTGTGCTCTTTCCAGCTCTACTTTTTCTTGGGCTTCCCAAAAGCCCATTTTTAATTTTTTTTTTTTAATTTTTCTTTTTCTTTTTTTACTATCAAACTCCTCCATATTTTTTTTGGTTAATTAACAAAAATACCCGTGAATTATATAATTGGTTTCAATTGTTCTCCCAGATTTTAAAATATTTCATTTTGACTCTTGAACTTTGAAGTTTGTTTCAAAATTTTAAATTCATGATCGTAAAATGATGTGTTTGCATTTGTATTTTGCTTATGTGAACATGTACGTGGCAGAAAAATCAAAACATATGCAAATATATCATTTTTCGTCTATAGATTTAATGGAAAAAACATTTAAAAGTGGTTTTGAACCAAACTCCAAAGTTTGAGAGTTAAAATGAAGGCATTCAAAGTTTGAGAATAGAAATGAAACACACCTCATAGTTTAGAGGTACTTTTTTTAAAAAAATAATAATAATTTAACATTTTTTGTCTATGTAAGTATAGTCTCAAACTTAGAATGGAATGAAACTTTTTGAAATTTAGATATTGTGCCGAAAAAGATTATATAAATTGTTCATAATGCATGTACATATGGTTTGTTTTGACTTTACCCACCCAATGTTGTTTTTAATTAATAAAGTCCGTTAAAATGTTTAATAGAAAATAAAGATGGAAGGTAAAATTGAAAATTTCAAATTGTGAAATCAAAATAAAAGCCTTAGGTGATTTTTTTTAATTCAACACAAAATGAGAGTGAGACATTTGAATATTTGACTTCTAGTTTAAAAATATTTATGTTATTCAATTGATTTACTTCAAGTTTATATTAGATGATTTTAACTTGGTCGGCTCCTTATATTTTAAATTTTTTTAATTATAATGAACAATCACAAATGGAAGATCTTTTTAAGACATTAAAAGATCGAGGATAAAGACGAAAGTTTTAAAATGTAAAAAAAAAGTTAGTTCAATAATTGTGAAGTCGAACTATCTAATTTTAAAATAATAATTAGTGTTTTATATCTATTGAGGTATGGTTAGTGAAAAAAAGAATCAAAGTCAACCAAAGTAAAAGGGAGTAAGTTCATAACAAAATCTCAAAAGAATTAACTAGAGATATTTCATTAGTGCTTGCAAAAAAGACAAAAACAAGGGTTATTAGAAAATGAATTTTTATATATAATATAAAAAATAGAATGGCTATGAGAAGAAAAGTTGCTCTTCCTTGGTTGGTTAAGTACAGTAAAACTGGTGGGGGAGTGACATCTTGGGGGTTCTTTCTTCCACTTCCAAATGCCTCTTTTTCTCAAATTTTTTTAATGGACAAAATTCTAATTGCCTGTTTTGAAAAAAAAAATGTAAAAATTGTTAAAAGAGGTTCCATGTTCTTGTTCCATAATTCTATTTTTTCTGGTTTCTTTTACATACCCAGTTGTTCATAGACCAATTTTCTTGCTCAATCCCACATTTCCCATTGCCAAAATCCCAATCTCTCTCTTTCTCTTTTTCTCTCTTTCTTTGTGTTTCTTCTGTGTGTGTATGTGTGTTGGTTTCTGGGTTTGTTATAGTTCTACAAAGTTCCAAACACAGACGGCGCAAAATCCAACTCTTTTGCACAACCCCAGCATAGGGCTTCGTTCCCCCTTCTCCTTTCTCTCGCTCCTTTGTTGGATCTGACTAACGAACCATAAATCTTTTACATAATAGTTCCATATTCTTCCTTGTCCGATCCCTTTAAATTCCTCTCTCTTCCACTTTTTTTTTCCCTTTTTTCCTTCTTTTTACTCCCTCTCTCTGTGTTTGTGATTCTTATTGGGGAATACCCATTTCGTTTTAAGGGTTGATTGATTGATTCTTCTCTAGCGACGGCATTTAGCGAACCCCATCTCTGATCCGATCGTTTTTTGGGGCATTTTCCATTGAGATGGCAATGCCCTTTGAATGATGAACAAATCCGTGGACGAAGACGACGAAGAAGAGTGTTTCTACGAGTCCCTTGATCGCATTGCTTCCTCAAGTTCCTGTTCCACTTCCAATTCCGATGACGATAGAGATTCGAACGCGTACTCCCCTAATTATGATTCCGAGCACCCTTTTCCGATACCCAAATTCCCAATGGCTGTTTCGAACTATGATATTTGGATCTCCGAGCCGGCCTCTGTGTTGGAGCGCCGTAGCCGTCTTCTTCGAGAAATGGGTCTTAGCGGTGACCCTTCTCTCTCTCGGTCTAATACGGCTTTGGAATTGGATCATAGAGAAAAGGGTGTTGCCGATTTTGGTCGATCGGTGTCGTCAGATTATTTGAGTCGTCAACAACAGCAGCCCCCTGTCATCATCCGCTCGAAATCGGATGGTTCGGCTGATTGTAACAGGAACACGAGCTCCACTCAGGCTTCCGGCAGTGATGCTGATAATCAGTGTAATTATTCGTCGTCTATTAGTTCTCCTTCAATTCTTTCATTTCATTCGGTCAATGAGACCACCACCACTTCATTTGCAAATAGCCGTAATCGTGTAGTTGTCAAGTCCCGAAGCTGTAAGAGTGAGGGAGCTCCATCAGTTGCTTATATTGCTTCACAGCATAAGCCGCCTTCTGGGAAAAATTGTAGATGGGCGGATGAGATTCGAAGTGATTCGATGGTTTTGAATGCCAATTCTGATCCTAATCCATTGTCTATATCTCAGAATGGTGAGACTAGACAAGAGGTTAGCGAGGATTCGGCTTCTTCTACCAGTGGAAAGGTCGATGAGAAAGTCTGCACTATCAAAGATCTTGACAATGGGAAAGAGTTTGTTGTGAATGAGATTAGTGAAAATGGTATGTGGAACAAGCTCAAGGAAGTGGGCACTGGGAGACAGTTGACCATGGAGGAGTTTGAGATGTGTGTTGGGCATTCACCCATTGTTCAAGAACTGATGAGGCGGCAGAATGTGGAGGATGGTTGTAACGAAAATGTCGATTTGAATGTGAATGGGGATATCGGTAGCAGTTCGAAATTGAAGAAGAAAGGAGGTTGGTTTAAGAGTATAAAGAGTGTTGCTAGCACGGTGAAGGGTCAAAAGGAGAGACGTAGCAGTGACGAGAGGGATACTTCATCCGAGAAGGGTGGAAGGAGGTCAAGCTCAGCAACAGATGATAGCCAAGATGTTTCTTTTCATGGACCAGAGAGAGTAAGAGTTCGGCAGTATGGAAAATCAAGTAAAGATTTGTCTGCACTCTACAAGAGCCAAGAGATACAGGCCCACAGTGGGTCAATATGGACCATTAAGTTCAGTTTGGATGGGAAGTATCTTGCAAGTGCAGGAGAGGACCGTATCATTCATGTTTGGCAGGTAGTTGAGTCGGAGAAGAAGGGTGATCTACTGATGGAAAAACCAGAAGAAGGGAATTTGAGTCTCTTATTTGCAGCTAATGAGTCACCAGAACCCACTTCATTATCCCCAAATGTGGATAGCCATCATGAGAAGAAGAGAAGAGGGAGATCTTCTATTAGCCGAAAATCGGTGAGCTTGGAGCATGTTATAGTGCCTGAGACTGTATTTGGGCTTTCAGAAAAACCCATCTGTTCATTCGAGGGACATCTTGATGTTGTGCTTGACCTTTCTTGGTCCAAATCTCAGGTTAGTTTATATTGGATATCTATTGATGTATTTTTTGTATTTCGGTGGTATCAATATTCTGGATGTGATATGTGCTGTTTTTTGATACTCATCATCAAATTGATGACTTTTTGATCCACACTATGAAATATTTTCCGGGATATTGACACGTATGTTTTGCTATTTGAGAGGTCTTGTAATGCTCTTTGTCATAAACTGGCAATTTATTAGTAAAGTTCTTGTCCAGATATATTGTTGTAGAAACTGGTTAAAATGAAGTAGAATGCAAGGGAATGATTTCATCTAGTTCACATCTGAAAAAGATAGAAAGAGGGAGACCTGGCTTAAAACTTCTGAAAGTGGCTTCCAATATTTAGAGCTAATTTGTTAGAGATATTATGTGGACTTGCTGATTCTTATGGATATTACGTTATATTTAAGGTTTAAAGTCTATATTTATTAGAGAAGGAATTCAACTTAGTTTTAGTACTTATTTTGGGCCCTTTAGGTGATAACTGAAGGCTCTAGGCTGGGGCATTTACTTGGTGGCAGGGCCTAGAAATGGTAGAATGGTATTATTCTGAATATGGTATAGGAGATTCTGATTTCAAATATTTGTGTCATTCGTCCATATTTCTAAAATTAACAATTTCCATATTAGGCCCCATTGATCAATTTTGAAGTGAGAGCTCATTTGTAAGAGAGAGGGAATTAAATTAGATAAATAAATTATCTTTACACTAACAACTTGAGCTTTTTTTTTTTTTTAATTTTTATTTTTATAATATAAGAAACAATTTCATTGATATATGAAGTGGAGAAAACCCCGAGCACCAATAGGTGGATTACCAGAATGACCACCAATTATAAATAAAAAAAGATAAACTAAAAAGACCAAAAGGTTGTACAATCTTGCACCACAAAAAAACATTAGAAAGAACATTATCCATAAAACGATTAAAAGTAGAGGAAACAACCTTGAAGTGACGACCATTTCTCTCACCCCAAAGATTCCGAAGAAAAGCACGAACAAGAGCAAGCTGAATAAACTTCTTCACACTTTGAAAGGATGACCTGCTAGTATGGAAAAAAGAAAGTAAAAATTATTATATGATAGAGGTATTGACCAACCAAAAGCATCCAAAATACACCATTAGAATCAGCAAAAGGACAATACACAAACAAATGGCCGGTAGATTTTGAATCCAAATTACACATGAAACACCAAGAAGGAGAAAGAATCATATAAGACATTCTTCTTTGTAACCAGTCAGTAGTATTAACAACTCCCAAACTGAGCTCCCAAAGAAAGATCTTAATCTTCTTTGGATAAGAGTCCTTTCAAATCACAAAGTAAATGTCTCTTAACCTCGGATTAGCAGAACTCAACATATTGTCAGTAAGTGATTTAACAGAAAAACATCCAAAAGGCTCTTTAAGGCCAAACCCAAGAATCGAAGTGTTCAAAAGTCTAATATGAGATAACAAATGAGAAAGAGAAAAGTCCATTCATTGGTTTCCAAGTATGTTAAGTGGTGTTGAAGCTGCAAGTCCCAGAAGTTGAACCTGTGGAATCCCACATTCCTGCCATAGAAAATCTGGGTGCAAAGTAAGCCTATGAAGCCGTGGGAAAGCAGTAATAATAGGACCACAACTGAGTCATGAATCAGTCCAAAAAGTCGTGGCACAACCATTCCCAATACGCCTGATAGAACAACTAGAAACCAAGTCTCAAAAATTACAAATATACCTCCAGGGGGATTTATGAGAGGCATTTCTAATAGGTGGAGGCCAACTGTCTACCATCACATTACCATAATAGTTTGCAACAATAAGCTTCCGCCAAAATGAATTAGATTCATGTGTGAAGCGCCAAATACATTTAGCCAAGAGGGCTGAGTTACGATAATCAAAATTGCCAATCCCAAGACCTTCAATAAGTTAGGTTTTGGGATTAGTATAATATATTAAGAATTATGAGCAGATGTAACTGCCACTTGTGGTGATGTACAAGGGATGTGGATAAGCCATTGAAGTTGTTGGATTTAAGAAAGAAGGTAATGGCAACATGGTGAAGACGTTATTGGCATTTGAAACTACGCTGCTTAATTTATGGTAATAGCTAATATTGAATGTTTCAGCCTTTTTTCATGTTTAAAAGGAGATGATATTTTGTTAGACAGAAATTTGACAGACTTTATACTTATTTCTTTCTACTTTCTCATATTTACTTGACTATATGGAAGGGCAATGTGTTTCTTGAACTCAGAAACATTTGGGTTGTTGGAGAGCTACTGTGAAATTTAGTTCTTTCACTATTGTTTTAAATTTATTTTCAAGACTGTATTGGATAACTAGTAACTAGTAAATGCTAAGGTTGTATTGTACACTCGAAATCACGATTGATAAAGTCCATTATTATGGAAGGAAGAGAAGTTATAAGTGTTCTGAAAAACGAGCTTACCGTGAAAATAAACTACAAGAAACAAGAGAAAACAACTTTTAAGAAAAAGTTAATCTCGACAAGGCTTGTAGGATCAACTTGATGATATGGATGAGTGACGTGTGTGTTAGTTTAAAAGGGGGATGGAAAACACAGACATATTTTGGACTGATAGATTCTTAATGTCTAACTTTAGAAAAGGTCATTTGGGCATATGTGGTGATCGGGATTAGGAAGGTCATTTGGGAGCTAAAAGCTCCAAAAAGGATTTGTTTGTTCTTATTGAGACTTGCTCTAGTGGGAATCATTACTCATCAGAAAATCAAAAGAAGGCTTCCGCTTGTTCTTGCATCTTGTGCAAAGAGCAAAGAGAATCCTAATCACTTGTTTCTCCACTACCCCTTCTCCTGCAATTTATAGACTTATGTAGTAGTCATCTTTGGTCTTCACTCCTATTTTCCTAGAAGAATGCAAGAAATGAACAACCTAATGTGTGGTCATCTTTTTAAGCAGAAAGCTAATAAATGTGGTAGGCTGTAACAGCTTTAGATTAGGATTAGGAATGCTGATTGGAAAGAAATAGGAGGTTTTTTGATCATTTGTTTAAAGACCTACTCATCTTGTTGATTGCATTAGATTTCTGGTTTTGCTTTGGTGAGATCTTTCTAAAATCTTCTGTTATATTTATACCCTCCTTTTGAATTACGCCAATCGGATCTTTTTCCTTAAAGCTCATTGGCTTTAGGAAGGATGTCTTGTCCTCTCCTTCGTATTTCCCATAATAGAATAAAAGCGTTTCTAATTAAAAAAAGTGAAACATCACTCTATAGGATAAAGGGAGTGAAATATTGTAAGAAGTTCTTGAAGACAGTTTGAGGGATTTTTTTTTGCAATGTTCTTGATGCAGATGAGGAGAGTTTCATAATGAACTGGAAGATGGTTAACAGACCTTCGGAATAGAAAACCTTAGATGTAAGATTGTGGCCTTTATCTATAAATGGATTTGGAGGTTTTGAAAGATACAGATCTCTATGACACAAGATCACTTCAGAAAGTTTGGGGATTCTCCTCCCATGGTAATTTTAGATGCCTATGGGGCTATATTGCTATATTTTGCTTCTTTTAGGCCAATACATTAGATAAGTGGGTGAAGGTCAGTAGCTTGATAATAATACTTTGAATATCAAATTTCCTAGACTCTACAGAATAACCATCTGATTAGTATTCTTGAAGTTCAGAATCGGGGTAGATGGAGCCATAATGTTAGGAGGCCCTTGGTAAAGTCAACAAATTTGATGATGTTGAGAAGGAGATCCTGAAATTGACACTTCCTCCCAAATGATTTGTGTTTGCAAATTGCAATAGAAGTGGAGAAGATAAAAACCTTATTTGCGGACCTGTTTCCATCTTTCCAATTTCCACGGGTGTCCATTTAATATCCAGAAATGCATTATGTGAATATTTATTGGCTGCAATTTGAAAGGGAAGACTAAAATCCAGTGGGTGAAACATAATCATGGTATGGGTTCATTGGCTTTATGGTGTAGTAGGAATTCAGGAGTAGTCTATGAATGCTTATTAAGCCAGAGAACAAAAGTTTTCTAAGAAGAGGTCATCATATCTTTTTTTTTTTTTAGTACAATGGGGGTTGGAGAGATTCAAACCACAACCCTCGTGTTCGTTAACACATTTGATATGCCAGCTGAGCTATGCTCTATTTGGCGAGGTCATCATATCAATAAAAAGTTTCCTATATAAAAAAAAGGAATAAAAAAAAAGAGTAAGGTTGCTGCTAGATAATGTTTTTTGTCAAGAGAATTTTACTTTTTTTTCTTATTCGAACTATTCGAGACCTTTTTTTGGTGATCTCCTTTATTTTTGGAGAGAATAGAATCAATGTTTAAAAAATGTTTGAGCTTTGCACCAGAGTGCTCCTTGCCTCACGTGGGGGTGAAACATCCTCAAAATGGGGGCCCTTGCCATTTTTTGTTGTGCCTCTATCACTCGCTCTCTCTCTCTCTCTCTCTCGAAGGAATTAGTGCCTGAGTGCTTACATATAAAAAAAAAGCTCTTAATAATGCCCTCATTTCTGTATTTTTTTTTCCTTAATTTGATGATTAATATTGAAACTTTTGCTGGAACATACGTTTGAGTGGATGATTAGAGCGGGGGAAACATTTTTCCATTGCAATGCTCTTTGAGCATGATTATTTTGTAACTCAAATATAGTTATAGTTTATAGTAATATGTGCATATAGATATTTTTCATTCGAATGCCTATTTTTGGTTTAATTTGGATGAGAACATTTTTTCCCAAGTATGGTAACTGTAGATAGTTAGAGGCTGCATCTTCCGGTGCAGAGTTTTGAAATGCACGAGTAGGCGCATCTAGGCGTGGGGTGCAATCAAGGAGAGGCGAGGCATCCTTTGGAGGGCACGTGCTGTGGCACACCTTGTAATTCTGAAACATTTTTTTTGCCTTTTGTTTATATTGGAAGAAAATAGCTCGAATCCTTTTATATTTATTCAATCTCTTTAAAAAGAAGCCATCATGTTTCCATGTTTAATTATCTAATTCTTCCTAACACTATTTTTCATTTATATAATACTATTTATATCGTACGCTTCAATAAAAACAATCCCTCTTTTTAAAAATAAAAATAAAAACAAGTCCCCCATTTTTTTCTTTCCTAGCCTTTGGGACTATTGCATTTCTTGCTTTAAAAGCCACTGTTCCAGATCCATTTCATTTTCATTTCTGAGCCCTCGATAAGGCTAGATAATAATGGAACTAGAGACTATTGAATCAGAAGGTGCTATTAGACGCCTGAAAGTCTTGGAAAGTAGATCTGGGATTAACAGGGTTGAACGACGAAAATGGCTGTGATAAGGAGAGGATTCCCTACATGTCGTGTCAATTATATGGAAATTAGGATGTTGTATAATGTTTTTTTTTTTGGTTAGCGAAAGTTTCATCTTTTCTTTCAGTCTTCCCTTTCACTGATTGGAACTTAAAACTTGTATTCTGGTTGAGTTAAGTTTGTGTAGATATACCAATTGCAATTCCCAATATAAAAGGGAAGTTTATTGTTTGAATTGGCTCTTTTTAATCTTCAAAGGACAGGAAGGTTACTCAGTGCTTGTTATTTTAAAAAATTTCTTAGACAGTATAAACTGAATATGCTGTTGAATTATTTCAGACTCATTCCTAGCCCTAATATTGTAGTGTAAATCTTTGCTTTCATTTTTCCAGCATTTGCTCTCATCTTCAATGGACAAAACTGTGAGGCTCTGGCACTTGTCAAGCAAATCCTGTTTGAAAATCTTTTCACACAGTGATTATGGTAAGTTCACGTCCTTTATTTCTCTTACTTGGTTTCTTTTCTTTTTTCTTTTTTTTTCCAGCTTTCTGTAGTAAAACTATGTTCCTAATTCAATTAAAAATGGTGATAATTGGTAAGTCTAAGGTGATATAACAATGAAAACAAAACCCTGTCATAATTTGATCATCTAAAAATCCCAAGGAAAGTTTTCATTTCTTCTATGGTTTCTTTAACTGTCTTATAGCTAACAGCAAGTTTGTTTCTCACGTGTACCCTGCCACAGTAACTTGCATCCAGTTTAATCCTATTGACGATAGATACTTCATTAGTGGATCGTTAGATGCTAAAGTTCGTATATGGAGTATTCCAGATCGTCAAGTCGTTGATTGGAGTGACTTGCATGAGATGGTGACCGCTGCTTGCTATACACCTGATGGCAAGGTTGAATAGTTGATAACTTTGCCTTGTTTCTACATAACTCTTTAGTCCTATTTATGCTCAAAAAGGTTTTTCTTTCCCACTGTTAAAGGGTGCATTGGTTGGTTCTTACAAGGGAAGCTGCCGATTGTACAGTACTTCTGGTATAACATATTCTCTGTCAAATCAATCATTCATTTTCTAATTTCTGAAAAACTACATGCGTGTGAATGATGTGTAAATTGATTGACTGAATTCTTGTGTGCGCTCAGTCATTGATTGAATGATAATTTTTTTTTCAAACTTTCTCCAGAGAACAAGATGCAGCAAAAAAGTGAAATAAATCTGCAGAACAAGAAGAAAAAATCCAGTCACAAGAAAATTACTGGGTTCCAGGTAATTTGATGGTTATTTCATGTTTCTTTCCATTTTTGCCTAGTACGAGGGAAAATGCATTGTTACTACCCCTACTGACTCAACCAAAGCCCTTGGATTCCCGAACTTCCTTTCAGTTGCTGATCGTTTCTAATTAACAGTTTGCTCCAGGAAGTTCGTCAGAAGTGATCATTACATCTGCAGATTCACGCATCCGAGTGGTCGATGGTGTTGATCTGGTCCAGAGGTTTAAAGGTATGGTTGAAGTTCATTTAGATGATTTTTTAAGGGTTACCGTTACCTTTTTAGACTTCTAGCAAATGTGAAAAGTGAAAAACACCATTACCAATTGTCCAGCCAATTGGATTTGCTTTGTGGTATGCTCCTAGATTGTGGTGGTTGATGTCTCATTTCCAACACTTTGAGAAGTTGGTTACAGTTTCATTTTTACATCTTCGATTGACTCGTTGCTGAGTAGAAATCGACTCCGGCGCATGGCTCCACAAGTTGATCATCATAGTTCTTACCCCACGCTTAAATGACGGTCTAGAGATAGGACCATTGCCAACAAATATTTGTCTCTCACTGCACATTATTTTTCTGGCCATACTTTTTGTGATCATATGAGTTTGGTTCCTTTGCCTTTATATCTTGCTTTTTGGTTCATTCCATTATCTAGTTCAAACAGTGAAGAAAACCAGTTAAATTGACCTTCAAAGTTCATAGCTCATATTTATAAACTGATGGTATTGGATTTCCAATTGTGTATACTGCATATGAGGTGTCTTAATATGTATATTTTAAACATGGTAGTGACCTTGGATCTGATTGATTATCTTCAAAGTCCAGTTTCTCCGCTGCTTAAATTTTCTTATCTCCAGGCTCGGATCTAAGAATGATCATTCCTACATCAGTTGGTTGTTATCCATGAAATTGTTTCTTTTTTATCCACAAAAAAAAAAAAAACATCTGGTTGTTATGTTTACTATTTAAGAGTGTTAAGTTTGTAACAGGGTTCCGAAATACAAATAGCCAAATCTCTGCCTGCCTTTCATCAAATGGCAGGTATGTGATATCGGCCAGTGAGGATTCTCATGTGTACGTTTGGAAGCATGAAGCTGATTCTCGACCTAGTAGGAGCAAAGGAGTGACAGTCGTTCGATCGTACGAGCATTTCCACTGTCAGGATGTCTCTGTGGCTATTCCTTGGCCTGGTATGTGCGATACATGGGGACTAAATGACGATTATTGTGGAGATGACAACATGATTGAAAATCATCTCGACGATGTTTCCTCCGCTAACCATCCCCCTACACCTGTGGAGGCAGCAAACGGAAGCGAGGATTCACTATCGGCATCTGGTTGCACAAACAGCCCTCTTCACGGAACTCTTTCGAGTGCAACCAACAGCTACTTCTTTGACAGAATCTCAGCAACTTGGCCAGAGGAGAAGCTCATGATGAATACTCGGAACAACCGTAGCCCTCATTCCAGTGTGGACATTGCCAGCGGAATGTTTCAAGGCTCTTCGGCATGGGGTATGGTGATTGTAACTGCTGGTCTTCGAGGCGAAATAAGAACGTTCCAAAATTTTGGATTCCCAGTTAAGATTTAAAGAGGTATGAAATGAAATTGTGGAAGCCTCTTAAAAAACCAAGCCCCAAATGGGAAAGGAAGGGAGGGGAAGTTGGAAAAACTAACTCCAAAACCATTGCCATTGCCATTTGCCATAGATTCATTTCCTCCCCACTGATTGGAATATATGTACAGAGACAGAGAAGTCGGGTGAGATTTGTAATGTTAGCAGAATTAAGTTTCTTGTTACCCTGTGCTTGTGCTCGTCGGGCGGGGCAATACCGACAGCGAGTCCGGTGAAGAGTGGCGGGAAAGAGTATAGATTTGTGAAGGGAAAAACTGAAAAAGAGGAAGAAGAAAAAAAAACAAAAAGAAAAAAAAAAGAAGAAAATTTACACTATGAATTTAGCAACAGATGATGTAATTTCTGTAATCGGGAATTGTAGAGTTTTGAGCACTGCGAAAGCTTTATTGAATTGAAAAGGAGGGAAAAAAGGGAATTTTTTTAGCTTGAATGTTGTCTGGATTTGATTTTGAGGATTATTTTTTCTCTTACAAAATTACAAGCTATATGTTTTGTCTGAATGTAATAATGTCAATGAAGAAATTGACAATAATGGTGAATTTCATTTTGAAAGATAATGGTGGAAATAGGAAAAGGAAATGGAAAAGAGAAAAAAAGGTTTATGAATTTAGATAGAAGTTTTATTGATTCACAAAGTTAGCTTCCATAATTACCCTAAAGGGAACCTTTTCTTTTTCTTTTTTTTTTTACCTTTGATCTAAAGAAAGGTTTTAGAATGTAATTTAGATTTTCGTTTGGTAAGAATTTTGCTTTAATTTTCTTTTTTTTTTTCCTTTTTCACTTAAAGGGAATCTTGAAAATTTAGCTACATGCTTTAAATTTATAGATATGCTAAAACATCATTTTAGCCACGTACTTTGAATTCCATTCAAATGTTTAAATTTAGTCTATATACTTTCAATAAAGTTTAAAACTGGTCTTTATTGATATTTTGAAGTTAACTTTTATCGAAATTGGTTAAATAATAATATTAATTTTCATTAAAAAAAAAAAGAAGCAATGTGAACTTACTTTAAAATTTTATAGAGAAAAAGTTAATAAAAATTAAAATTGTTTTAGAAAATTAACAATAAACTAATGGTAGAGACAAATTCTAAGCTTCATTGAAAGTACGTGACTAAATTAGGATATTTTAAACTATGGATTAAAATGAAATGAAACCTAAAGTATATACACTAAAATGATATTTTAATCATATATATTTTGGCTATCAATTTCTTTTTTTAGGATTGTAATAATTTATAGAGTAGAGATTTATCTTCTTCATAGGTACTGATGAGCTTTTATTACCAAGTTCATGATATTAAGACTTGTATCATTGCATAATTAGAGATGATATGCTTGTCTAGTGTCTAGATCGTTCTAGTCAGTTCTCTATGGCATGGGGAGGCTATTAAACCTCTTCAGGTGACTGTGCTTTAGATATGTTTCTATGATTTGAAAAAAGTATTTCAAAGCATTCGTTTATCTCTTGGTTAGTTGTACACGATAGGTTGTTTACTAGAGATCATCTCAAAAGATGAGATTTTGCTACAACGACTCATTGTTTACTCTATTTGTTGATCTCGAGATCATCTATTTTTTTAAGTGTCCTTTCAATCAAGCTATTTGGGAAAATGTTCTTTGGGCCAGATGAGATTGTTTTTTTTTTCCTTCTATTCGTCTGTATTTTGGTTTGTGTCTGCTTATCTATTTAATTATAAGCTTTTGTTATTTCGTGTGTGCTCATCCTTTGTTAGTTTGTACGTGTTCTTGCCCTTTTTGCCGTAAAAAAAAAAAAAAAAAATTAACAGATTAACGGACGTTAGTTAAACAAAAACTAAAAACAAAGATGTTAAATGTTTGATTACATTAAATCATTTTCATTCATATGATATAATATGAAGATTCTCATGCTATTAATTTCAAATCAACGATTTTATAACAACAAAACGACAATTACAAAGGAAGAAAAATTGCCATTAAAATATTGTATTTCACAAAAATAACGTTTAATATATATTTTCTCTCAATCATATTCTAGACTCTAGTCGAAAAAAGTCAATATTATCACTTTCATTTCTTTTAATTAAAAAAGTATATATTATCACTCAACAAACTCTAAATTTACTCATAGTAACTTGTTGATTCAAGATTTTGAAGTCTCTCATCCTATTCAGTCTTATCTTAAAAAATTTGAAATGCCTTAGCCACGTTGGACGACTATTTTATTCATAATTTTCAGTTTTTCAAAATAAACCTAGCTAAATTTAAAGTCATGGGCACAATTTTATAACTAAAAATATTCTTTAAAGTGCACTCTTCTTATTATTGACATTTTCCTAAAAGAATATATATATATATATAAAAAGTGAGAAATAGAACCAGAAAAGATATAATATAAATTAATTTTGGTCTACACACTTTTAAATATGCAATAATAATCTTTGTACTATCAATAAAAGTTTGAGGTTGACTTTTATCGAAATTGATAAAATAGTAATAATAATTTCAACCTAAGAATAGATATAATCTAATTTAAAAAAAAGATTACAATAATCTAAGAGTGTAGATGAATTTTAAATTTTATTGAAACTACAAATATTAAAAACAAAAACCATCATTACAAATCTCATTACCACAGTGATGATAGTAAAAAGGGGGAAAAAAATCCCCCACTTTCGCTCCAACCCACTCCCTATCCCTTTCAATTTTTGGCGATTTTCAGCATCATCCCATAAATCCAATTCTTTTTTTTCTTCTTTTAAAAGAGCAAATAAAAAAAAAAAAAATCTGAGGAAATCCAGTTCTCAATTCTGATTGGTTGCTACAAATTGATATGGAAGAAGCCCACACTTCACCATTTATCTTATCCTCTCTGATTTTTTATATCTTGAAGCCGTGACTTCTTTTTGTATGCTTTGCCTTCTGATCTTTCTCCCTATATATACACTCTCTAGATATTCTCTACCCAATGCTTAAGATAATTTAGCTTTCAAACCATCAATTTTCAGCTCTTTTCTCTTCTAATGGCTCTCCAAGCTGCCTCTTTGGTTTCCCCTGCTCTTTCTGTTCCCAAAGAGGTCTGTCTCTTCAAAAATTGAAGATGTTTTCTTGAATATGAGGAGTTGGGTTCATTTTGGTTTGACATGCATGTGGGTTTTCTTTTTTGCAGGGGAAGTCTTGTGTTTGCTTGAAGGATTCTAGTTTGTTTGGAATTTCATTCTCAGACCATCTCAAATCTGAATTCAGTTCATCTACATTGAGGAGTAAGGTAATGGGTGTTTCTAATTTTGTGTTATTTGGCCTTTTTTACTTTAGAAATGCTGTGAGAATCTGTTGGTATGGCTGGGATTGCATGTTGGTGGGATGGGTTTGGTTTGGTTTGGTTTGGTTTCACTTACATTCAAGCTGAATTGGGGTGGGTTTTATGTGTTTGATAAAATACCAGAGAGAATTCAACCAGCAGGTTGGTGCCATTAGGGCTCAAACAACTGCTACCACAACTCCAGCAGTTACCAAAGCTGCTCCAGATGGGAAGAAAACTCTCAGAAAGGGCAGTGTTGTGATCACTGGAGCCTCTTCTGGGTTGGGTCTAGCCACAGCCAAGGCTCTGGCTGAAACTGGAAAATGGCATGTCATTATGGCTTGCAGAGACTTTCTCAAGGCTGAAAGAGCTGCCAAATCTGCTGGCATGAGCAAGGAAAACTATACCGTTATGCATTTGGACCTTGCCTCGCTCGACAGTGTTCGCCAGTTTGTCGACAACTTCAGGCAGTCGGGCAGGCCGCTTGATGTGCTAGTGTGCAATGCTGCTGTCTACCTCCCAACTGCTAAAGAGCCTACCTTCACTGCTGAAGGGTTTGAACTTAGTGTTGGAACTAACCATCTTGGTCACTTCCTCCTCTCCCGTTTGTTGTTAGAGGATTTGAACAAATCGGATTACCCCTCGAAGCGACTCATCATTGTTGGATCAATAACTGGTACATTCTATTTTCTCGGGTTGTTTTCAGTCTCATAATTGCCTTGTTGATGTGCTAAACTTTGCTTTTTTTTATCAGGGAACACAAATACCTTGGCTGGAAATGTACCTCCTAAGGCCAACCTTGGAGACCTCAGGGGACTTGCTGGAGGACTGAATGGCCTAAACAGCTCGTCCATGATCGACGGTGGTGAGTTCGATGGTGCCAAGGCATACAAGGACAGCAAAGTGTGCAACATGCTCACTATGCAAGAGTTCCACAGGCGGTACAATGAGGAAACCGGCATCACATTTGCTTCCCTCTACCCAGGATGCATTGCTACAACTGGTTTGTTCAGAGAGCACATTCCCTTGTTCAGACTACTCTTCCCTCCATTCCAAAAGTACATCACCAAGGGCTATGTTTCAGAAGAAGAATCAGGAAAAAGACTGGCTCAGGTAACTTAACACTTCACCATAGGCAACGAAAACAATGTCTAACATCCGATCGTATTGGTTCAAGACTCTGATTGGTTGCTTGTAATGCAGGTCGTGAGCGAGCCGAGCTTGACAAAATCGGGCGTGTATTGGAGCTGGAACAAGAACTCAGCTTCATTTGAGAACCAGTTGTCTCAGGAAGCAAGTGATGCAGAGAAGGCTCGCAGAGTGTGGGAGCTCAGTGAGAAACTTGTTGGATTGGCTTAAAATCAGAAGCCTGAAGTTTCTTCTGTGATGGTCTTTGGTTGCTAAAACTGAAGTTCATCATGAGTGCGGCAATTTGTAACTGTGATGTTGTGTTGTGTAAACAAATTTTCTATTGTAAAAGTAGTTGGTTGACTTGAGTTTAGTCGTTAATAAAAAGGCATCACTTCTTTCAAAATTCCAAACATTCTGGCATCTTGGTAGCTTTTACTCTCTATATCCTGTATTTTAAACATTAAGGCCTTGGTCGGGTGAACCACGCGAACAAGTTAGATACGATAAGAGATAGAGGGCTCATAGTGCCCTATTTGAGCCCCATTTCTCGAACGTCTTTTATTCGCTTCGATAGTAAATCACCTACTAAAATAAGTGGCAAGCCTGCACGCCCTGTTGTCCTATCTCATATCGCAACAAGCCTTTATACTCTGTCATTTTTTAATCTAAATTGTGCTATTAAAAAAACTGATGTACTGTTCATTTTTTAATTTCATGACTTCATTTAAAAATTTCTACCAAACAACACATTGTTAAAGACTTAGCTTTCAAAACTTCTCTATTCCAAATGATGGTTTGAAAATTACACCTCTCCTTTCTTTTTCTTTTTTAAGTAATTGAACTGATTAGGTTTATAATTTAATTAAAACCAAATGAGTCGTGAAATAGAATAAAACTGTGGCAGATATTTTATGAAATAATATTTCACACCATTATCCATATATTTAATTTAATTGGGTAAGAATTTGATAGAAAGATTTTAAAATATTGAGAATAACATTGAAACTTGCTAAATAATAGAGATTTTTTTTTTTTAACAAAAATACAGTATACATACAAAATAATTATTTAATAGAAAAGTATCTGGACAATCTCCATACAGTACAAAAGGCCAAAAGTTACAACTGTTACAAACTTTACAATTATCTAAAATGTTGTCAAGGTTCAACTGAATTTCTTTGTACATTCCAGGTGTCTCAGGTAAGTGTCAAAAAAACTTTACAGTTCATAAGCTGGGAACCTTGCTGCAGATGGCTCATTCATGTCAAAAAAGAGATGAGCCATTCCCCCAATTCCTTCAAACAAGGAACAAGGGCGATCACCAGAATGCATCTTCCCTTCTGAAATTAGCTTCTCTGCATTCTGATGCAGAAAGCATGCAAATGCTTTGGCTCTGTACAAGTATACGATATCACCAGTCAACCGGTAGAGGGAAAGAAACAAGTATGTGTTACCGCTGATTCCGTGACAGATGCCAACCCGTTTGAGCAGACCACGGTTCCAGACGACTTCCCCAGCATCTAATGCTGCTTGCAGAAATTCATCGTCTCCAAAAACCTGGTGGATATGAATGCATGGAGATGAATACAGTAATTAAGGCCTCAAAAGATCTGGTTTCAGACTGCTGAGAGTTTCATATAGTGATTGAATCTAGCTAAAATGATGCAAGGGTTTAGTATGTATGCTCCTAAAATGAGCCTGCCCGCCATTTTATCAGTATAAAAGATGCTATGATTACTTGGAACTTTAGTAATACAGGCCTAAAGACCAGAATGATAATGAATACCTCAGCTGCTTTTATGAGGGTGAGTGCAACCCCAGGAGCCCCATGGCACCAGTGCACCAACCGATCAGAATCATTTCCTTCACTCGAAGGATAATTGCCACTTGGAAACCGATTTTTAATCATGTAACGTAGTGTACTCTTGACATCCTTGACCTCATCTGGTTTCAGTTCCATGTTCATCAAGACATGCATAATTCCAGCGAGTCCATGTGCAGCACCCCAGTACTTCTTCCCATGCCATTCATACATCAATGGAGATTTCCCCTTCTTACCCAATTGTCTACCAGCCTCGATAACCTCATCCACAACCGATCTCTGCTCAAAATTTCAATCCATTAGACGGTAAATTCTGCAACTTCTCAAGTTAAGTTAAGAAGATCAAATGAGATGCTTATCAAAATGCCGTACCATAATAGTGTTAGATATTGTGTTCTGACCAACGTGCTTGTTTAGAAACAAACAAGCCCATAAGAACCCTACTCTGCCATATAGTAGTTCATTTGGTAAATCACTAGGTAGTTTGATCTGCTCTCACAGGCATATAAATGGGGTCTCAAAATTCATAAGAATAGAAATGCAAGAAAGCCAACACGAAATGAATGGTGCAAAAAGCATTACATCTTTAAACTTTTCCAAGTAATGGTCAACTAGTCTTCCATCGTTAGCAAGCTTTGCTGTAACTGCACCAAGGGCACAAACTCCAGCTCGCCCACAGAGAAATGACACACGCCTGCAAGACAAGTGAAATGGGATTGAGAAATTTCCCATAAAGAAAGCCACTTCCTGCAAAAGGCATCTAAATTAGGAATGAGCAGAAATACAATCCAAAAAACCAATTTTACTAGAACACAGAATCAATATACATATCTCCACTACAGACAATAAAGATTAGGTTGAACAATACCTTATTCATATTTTATTTTGTCAATTGTGTTAAATTGATCTGTAGCTTCAGAAGTTTCATTTTGGTCCTGTATTTGATCAAGTCTTACTAATCGTCCTTATCAATGACTCTACTATCTCTACCATTCTTCAAATTAACAAAGACTTATTAATTTCTACGTAACTTCTTCACTAATTCAGAGAGTATCCCATAAGATTCAACCTAAATACAAAGAATAAAACTAAACTTGTACAGAAAAACACAATTAAGCCAAAAGATTACCTCGAATCTCTAGATACAGTCTCACAGGCCCTCACAATCTCAGAGCACAATTTGAGATCATTCTGATTTTTAGAAACTACGTACGATTTCAAAGCCAGGAAAGCCGTCCCTAATGCCCCAGTATACAAAGAATAATCCCGCGGACACCTTTCACTCAACGTCCACGTCTCCCTCACGACCTAAAACCACAAATCTCAGACCAAGAACAAAAAACAAAAAACCCTAGAAAGCCCTAAAACCAAAATTTCCATAAAATTTCCCTGAAGGTACCGTTTCTTTGAGGTCGAAAGCTGTTTGTATAAAGCGAACGGAAAGTGTAGCGTGGGGCAGTGAAAGGAGCTCTGTGGGAGTAAGGGGGTCTTTGGCGATATCGGAATCGGACGGTGAAAGTTCGGCCGCCGGTGCTTGGGGCACGAAGTGTGGCATTCGGTTTGGAAAGAAACGGTCGGCCATTTCTGTATGTGTGAGTGTTGTCTCTGATGACGTTTGATCTTCTCTGCAGAAAGGTTGAGCGATGTTGAGAAGGTGAAGAAGAAGAGTGAGCGGGAGGTCGGAGAATTTTGGAACCAGGTTGGCGGTTGTTGCTGATATTCTGCTGCCGGAGCTATAACGTCATGGTATTTCTAGTACTTCCGGAGAAGGAAAGCATATTATTTTAGTTAAATTACAAGATTAAGGTCGAATTTGGTTGGTAACTTTTAAAACAAAGATTTAGACCTCTTTCATAATTATTTATTTTAATTTAAAAAATTAAGCTTTCGGTTTCTATGTTTTATTATATATATATTTTTATGCTTTCAAAAATTAAATCAAGTTTTGAAAATTAAAAAATATGTATGTTTGATAACTATTTGATTTTTGAAAATTAAGTATTTCGATATGAAGGATTAGAAGAGATTTACTTGAGGATTACTTAATGTGGTGAGAGTGATGAAGAGAGAAGTTAAATTCAACGAAAGTGAAAGTTTTTAGTGAAAATTGGTACAAGGTATATATAAGTGTTATTTTAAGTCTGGTTCAACTTTGGTTTATTTTGATTCGTATACTTTTAACTTTGGTTCATTTTAACTGTTATACTATCAAAACATCTATTTGGTCTTTATACTTTTTAAAGATCAAAATGGTTATGTTGCATAGGTAATTTATTTTGCACCATTCGATTGAAAGAAACATAAAATGCCTAAAATTTCTCTCTTCTTTGTGTCTTTTTTCTTCTCCCTCTCATCTCTCATCCCTCCATGGCTTGAGTATCGATGAGCTATTTTTAATGCCCTCGCCGTCATTCATCTAAAATCAATTATGACCATTTTTAGGCATAAAGGTCAAACTAACTACCTTCCAGCATGTAGGTGTTAAAAAGTTACACGAAATTTTAAAAAACAAATCGTGAAATTGAGTCAACTAAGCCTAATGTTATAGCCTCTTAAAATCTAGACTTAGATTATTTCGATTGTTGGGGCATTAATTAAAAGTCAAGATGTTTAAATTTTTTAATACAATCGTGTACTAAGATCGCAGGTGTGGCACAACGATCAAACTTAGGTCATATCTCCCTCAATGTATATTAGTTTGAGCTATAGATGACCACTTCTTTTTATACATTTTTTTTTTCATATTCTTTACCATCATGCTTATAAAATAAACAAAACTTTAAAAGATCTTTACTTTTAATGCCCTCGAAAACTGAAAGGATCTAAGTTTAAATTTTGAGAGACCATAACTTTGAGTTCGGTTGATCAAATTAGATGTTTTTTTTTAATTCCAAGTAACTTTTTGAGATATGTGTTGGAAGGTAGCTTATTCAATCCTTCCACCCAAATATGGTCGTAAGTGATTGTAGATAAATTGTAACGACTCTAACTCTATGACCTACTTTCTAGAGTCATTATTAATCATGCATGTGTTAGAGGCCATAAAATAACATAAATAGAATTAAAATTGAAGAGAAAATAAAACCATTTTAATTGGGATCCCATAAAAGAAAAAAATCTTTAAAACAATATATTTGAAATAAGGGCCTCTAATTTAGAAACAAAGAGTAACCTTCTTAGAATTCTGATCAACCCTCAATTTTTCGAACGTGAGTAAATTTGAACCGTTATAGTAAATTTTTGGAATGGTTTTGTTTTGTGATCTAACTTTTGGATCGTGAATTTTTCTTTAGGGGACCTATTTGATACTAAAATAGCGATATTTGGGACAAATTTGGTGACGTTTCGACCTACCACTTAGATTCAAGGTAACTGAAGTAGGTCCATTAGAAGTGGATCCATTAGATCTATAGATTCTTGATTGACGTTGTTTGTGTATTGGACTATAATTTAGGAAATTGTTTGTTAAGCAAGCTCGTAGGGGCGTCGTGCTAGGAACCAAAATTTGGGAATTGAGGCTAAGATAAAGGATCTCACTCCAAATTTTTAAAACTGAGATTGATTTTTTAAAAGCTATGATTTCAAGACTTTTAAATGTAAATTTTTTCCTATGCAAAGCTATGTTCCTTTCTTTATTTGTCTTTGGTTTTTAACCCTTACAAAAATTTCTAAGCCATGAATGTTGTATCATTACTTGAATGAGAATGTGTTATCTGATTTCACGTTCACTGTAATTATTGCATCACAATAATAATGAAAATGTTGAGACCTCATGCATATATATGTATGATTCATGAAAAATGTTTACGAATGATGTGACAATTAACTCCTGATATAGTTTTAGAGTCATAAATGAAAAGGGACTTGAACGGGTCATATTTAGAAAAGGTGTCTGTGAAGGACTCAAACGAAAACGTCATGAAAAGAAAAGGGATCAGAATAATATAATTGACCATTAAAACCGAAGAGAAAAGTCATGATTATTTAAAAATAAGTTTTAGGTCCTGCTATTGAAAATTTAAAAATCGTGATTGCTTGTGATTGCATATCTCAACCCCGATAGTGGAGTTACTTAATGAGTATTTTTATAATACTCACCATTTTGTAAAACAATTGTTTTCAGGTAAAGGCAAAGACATACTTAATATTTATTTTAGTTGTTGTATTTTAAAGCATAAAGATTTTAATCACCTTCCCACAAACAAATACACAGGCAAGATCCATCAATTTTATAATCACACTAAATCATAAATTAATATAAACATATTAATTTACTGTATATGTTCCCGCCAAATATAGGAGCGAAAATTGAATCTGTATATACACATATATTGATTTTGTGAACAAGTTTGTAAAACCTTAAGGCTCAAATGCGAACATGGCTCTACAGGACCTCCGCTTTGATCGATAGTTGGTAAATTTTGGGCGCTTTTTCTGCCGCGATTCAAGCGGTTTCATATCTATATTTGGGAATTTTTATGATTGAATTTCGGAAATTGATATAGGATTAATCTGTGCGTTTGATTAGTTAGGTCTCCGCGTTTGATTGGGTCATCATCATTTATCACTTTGCGACATAGTTTAATTTGTAAGAAGAACAAAGTGTAATCGAGCTCTTTCTGCCTGTTTTCTGAGGTCAGAAACTATCTCACTTTATTTTCTGTCATTAACATTAATGTTTTCAAGTTTTTGAGCCTTTTGGGGATTTGGGGTTGGGTGAGTTTTGAGAATATAGCAAATTTCCATTAATTATCAGAAGGGAAAACAGAATCTAGTCGGCTTTTAAGTTTGAGTTCTACAAGAAATTACGGAGAGAAAACTGAAATGTCAAGGTGCCTGCCAAGTGTTTGATATAATTCCTCTTAAACCCGAGCTTCAAGTAGGAATGATTTTCTTCACTAATTTACTGAAAATACCTCAAGAATTCATCAATTTATTTGTCTATCTACATTTGAAGAAGTTTCTGAGCTTACTTTGTGTGACCAAGTAGGTAGGCAAACACAAATTTTATTGTCTAAATTACAACCATTGGAGAGAAAGAGATGTTAGAACAGGGGAGAGAAAAGGAGAATTGTGAAAACAGCAACAGCACACACAGAGAGAGATCTATCTATTTTGTTTCCCATTCAGCCCAATTAGCTTCACTGCCTCTCCTTGGAATGCTGTTGACTCTTGTATACACATCAACCTTGAAGTTAGCTCCACACATGGCTCCTTCACTGTCAATTCTAGGCATTGGTTTCATCTTGTGCAATGGATGCTCAAAGCTCATTAGACCTCCTTCACTATGGAACATACATCCTGTTCATTCATTCAAGTTTCTTTCCCAATTAGAACAAATCCCCACTCCCTTAATCAATCAAAAACATTACTGTTAAGGAATGCATTACCAGTTGGGAAGGGTGCATATGATTTAGCACAGCTTTCTTTTATGACATCCACATCATCTGATATCACCACTGACCCATCTGCTGCAATTCCCCAATAGAGCTTCACTCCTCCATCAGCCCCCTGTTTATCACCCATGAACCAATTATTTGAATGCCAAATTGCCCATTTTAAGAGAGAGACAGAGAGAGAGATAAATACAGAAAAGAGAAAGTGTACCAAGGCAGCAAAAACAGCACCAGCCCTGCTGTCATAAACAACAAAGGCAAAGCTTCCATCAAGCTCCTTAAGGACCTGATCAGCTGGGTAAGGACCTCTGTCCCTAAGTGTCCTATAAGCCTCAATCAAAAACATGGCCTCATTTGAGCCTTTTGATAGACCATATTGCTTGTTGAGTGCACATAGATTGTTCAAACTTCCCAAGAACAGACAGTATATATCATCAAACCCACAGAACAGCCTACAAATCCACCAAAACAAACAAAAAACACTTGAGCTGCTTGGTTGAGAATTAAGCCCTCCACACTTATAAACACTTCTTCAACAATTGGAACAAAGTCATTCCAAACGCACCCTCAAAAACTCTTCTAAGTACTAGAGAAATCATTCCAAACAGGTTTTAATACTCTAAAGAGAGAGAGAAAGGGGGGGAAATTACCTTTGGTTGAGAGAGAAAGGTCGATCAGGAGGAACATAAGCAAGAACAGCAGCCTCACCGAAGTTAACAGAGAAAGTGTTGTGAGGGTGACGAGAAAGAAACTCTTTGAGTGTTTCTTCAGGAAGCTTAGGGGCCTTAGAGCCACTGAAAGATGCAGGGCTGTTAAGTTCTTCAGGTGGGTGTGCGAAGGTTTTGTGAAAAATGGCTAACATTTTCAGAAATAGAACTCTTCTTTACTGGTTTCCTCAAAAATTGATAAGGAAGAGGAAAGCTTGACGAGAGTCCGTCTTATATAAAGTTTTTAAAACAAAAGAGAAAGGCAAAGACGGTATGGCAATGCTGTGTAATTATTGTGGGCGTGGATTTTAGTGTGATGGGATGGGATAAGGTTCTCGTTTTTCAATGAGGCTTATCTCTCTCTCAAATAGATAATATATTTTTTTTGAAAAAAATTTGGGTGTGTATGCTGCTAACTTTTTTTAACTGCATAAAAAATTTTGGTTTTTTTTTTTTTAAAACAAAAAAATTTGAGGTTAAAAAGTGTGCACCCTATTGTAAAATATGTAGTATAAATGCCCATCCACATGTCATATATTACCTATGCCAAGTGGCAAAATTTCCATAGCCATACTTGTCCTCCAAGTGTCAAATTTTTACCAAATGTACTAACTCATCCTTGCTAAATCATAAATAAATAGTGGCTTTTGGTGGAAAAATAAAATGCATCCATTGGTGAAATTCTCTTCATTCTCTCCCACTTTCTCTTTTTAGTCTTTATTTAATTTTCCATAAATTTCCACTATCTCTTTATTTATATTATATATATTGCCTTCACTTTCCAAACACTTATTTTAATATTATTATTATTATTATATTATTCTTATTATATTAGTATTATATTAGTATTTAATATTGGTAAAATTATACCCGGTTTTCATCCTATTTTTACAACACGTTATCAAATACGAAGAAGCTCTGCCGATTTTTCCATGAAGGTAAGTCCTCAAGGGTAAGCCATTTTCTTTTATAATAAAATGTTATTTTGCATGTCTAATTGATTTCCTAATGTAAATGCAATTTCTTTGTATATAGTATTACTTATGGCAAATCTTGCAAAATTAGAATTTGCATACTGGATATTAATGGAAATAACTACTTGTCATGGGTCTCTGATGTTGAGATCCATTTAGACTCCATGAATCTTGGAGAAACAATTAAAGAAGGAAATGATGCATCAAATCAAGAAAAAGCCAAAACTATGATCTTCCTTCGCCATCATCTTCACGAGGATTGAAAATGGAGTATCTTTACAATAAAAGATCCTACATTCTATGGCAAGGCTTGAAAGAAAGGTATGATCATCAAAAACAGCTTATTCTTCCAAAAGCTCGTTATGATTGGATGCACGAGGTTGCAAGATTTCAAATCGATGAAGTGAATATAATTCCGCACTATTCGTAATTAGTTCAAAATTAAAATTATGCGGAGAAAAAATTTGCGATGTTGATATGTTAGAAGACATTCTCCACTTTTCATGTCTCGAATATGCTCCTCGCAAAGCAAAGAATATCGAGAGAAAGACTTTTAAAAATATTCGAACTAATTTCATGTCTTCTCGTGGTGAACAAAATAACGAGCTATTAATGAAAAATCATGAATCTCGACCAACTAGAGCAACACCATTCTCAAGTGAATGCCGTGAATTTTAATAATCGTGGTCGAGGTCGTGGTCGTAATTCGGAGTCGGGACCGCGGCAGAGAGGAAGAAATACCTATTTTCGTGGTGGGCATTATAACTTTAAGAAACCCACACGAATCGATGATCATAAAGGAAAAGCTCCACAAGATAAAAGTTCAAAAGGTGATGAACATAAATGTTTTAGGTGCGGAATGAGTGGGCACTGGTCACGCACTGTCGACGTCAAAACACCTTGTTGATCTCTATCAAGCTTCTTGAAGGAAAAAGGAAAAGGGAAGAATGTGGAGGTGAATCTTGCCATTCAAGAAGATGATGTATTCGATCCTCCAATATGGTGCATCTTGATGTGGTGATTATTTTGAATCTCCGGAGAGAAAATTGATGCAATCAAACAAGTAGAGAATGTTTTGTATGAAGATATATAATTAAGTCATCGCTTTATAATATGTTTCTTGTTTTTGTATATATATTTAGAACTTTTTTTGTAATCGTTTTTCCTTTTCTTATCAATGAAGAAATATGGACAATTTCAATATGTTGAGTAACCGAAAATGAGCAATGAGGATTTATGTCTAGCAGATCGCATGCAACTACGCACGCACACGATACTCATAAACAGTAAAATATTTTTCTAAATTGACAATGTTGGAAGCAAAAATCAATACTATATCGAGTTCGCAGACTGATTGAAGTTTTGGAAAAACAAGTTTTATCTTGCCTAGAGGAACAAAATTTTCAATTAATAATGTTTTGTTCTCTAAGCAAATCAAAGAGGAATCTATTGAGTTTCAAAGATATACGTAATAATGGTTATCATGTTGAAACCGATCGTAAAAATAATATAGAGTATCTCTATATCACATCTATTGTTTCACATGAAAACGCATATTGGAAACATCGCCAGCTTTTTCTTCCGGATTATATTATACTCATATACGAGTAATCGAAAGTTATGCAACAATGAACCGTAAGTTCATGAATCCGTAAATATTCGGTGTTTGGCATGATCGATGGTCATCGGGATCGATAATGATGAGGAAAATTATTGAAAATTCACATGAACATCCTTTAAAGAACCGTAAGATTCTTCAATCCAATGAGTTGTCATGTGATGCTTTGCTCTCGAGGAAATTAATTATTAGACCATCACCACCTAAAGTAGGCATTGAACACCTACATTTTTAAAGCGAATTCAAGGTGATATTTGTGGACCCATTAACCCACCGAGTGGTCCATTTAGAGATTTTATGGTATTAATTGACGATCCAAAGCAGATGGTCACATGTATGCTTATTATCAAGTCGAAATCTTGCATTTGCAAGATTACTTGCTCAAATAATTAAGTTAAGAGCACAATTTTCGATTATACAATTAAGACAATTCGACTTGATAATCTTTGGTGAATTTACATCCCAAACTTTTAATAATTATTGTATGTCAATTGGGATAAATGTTGAACATCCCGTAGCTCATGTTCATACACAAAATGGTCTAGCGAGAATCATTTATAATACGCCCGCAATTAATTGCAAGACCATTACTTATGAGAGCTAAACTCCTACATCGGGTTTGGGGTCATGTCGCTTTTACACGCTACATCATTATTACGTATTAGGCCAAAGAGCCTATAATAAATATTCCCCATGCAATTAGCTTATGGCGTGACTAAATGTATCCCATCCGAGAATTTTTGGATGTGCGATGATATGTTCCAATTGCTCCACCACAACGTATTTAAGATGGGTCCTCAAAGGAGGTTAGGAATATATATTAGATATGATTCCCATCAATTATTAAATATCTTGAACCCTCGACGGATGATGTATTTATCGCACGATTTCTTTGATTGTCATTTTAATGAAACAAATTTTCCAACATTAGGGGAGGAATTAAGAAGTTTGAAAAAGAAATTACGTGGAATTCATCATTATTATCTCATTTAGATCCTCGAAGAGATCAATGTGAACTTGAAGTTCAAAAGATAATTCATTTGCAAAATATAGCAAATCAATTACCAGATGTATTCACATATGCTAAAAAAAGGGTGACTAAATCATATATACAAAGAAAGAAATGCTCCATCAAAAATTGATATTCCACAGAACAAGTTGTCAATAATGAGTCCGAGCACGCCAAAAGCGTGGTAGTAGACCAATGGGTTCCAAAGATAAAAATCCTCGAAAAAGAAAAGTAGTTGAGAATCAAAATGATTCGATAAAAGGTATGGATGTTCCAGAAGAAATCCAGAATATAACTACTCAAAAGAGTATTGATGAAAATCAAACGCTTGAGGATAATAATGAAATTTCTATAAACTATGTTACAACAGGAAAAAGATGGAACCGAATGATATTATTGTTGACAACATTTTTGCTTATAATGTTGCCCACGATATTATTCATGAAAGTGACGATTTTGATCCAAAATCTATCGATGAATGTAAACGTAGAAAGGATTGGTTGAAGTGGAAAGAAGCAATCCAAGCAGAGTTGAACTCACTTTCAAAACGTGAGGTTTTTGGACTGAAGAGTCCTAACACGAAGGTGTTAAACATGTGGGATACAAATGGGTATTTGTAAGGAAAAGAAATGAAAAGAATGAAGTCACAAGATATAAAGCGAGACTTGTTGCACAAAGGATTCTCGCAAAGGCCCAGTATAGATTATGAGGAGACATATTCTCCGTGGTGGATGCAATAACGTTAAGATATTTGATTGCTTTGATCAGATATGAAAAACTTGATATGCATCTAATGGATGTAGTCACGGCGTATTTATATGGATCTCTGGATAATGACATTTATATGAAAATCCCGGAAGGATTTAAAATACCAGAAACATATGAATCAAGTTCTCGGGAATTGTATTCAATAAAGTTACAGAGATCATTATATGGATTAAAACAATCAGGACGAATGTGGTATAATCGCTTTGAGTGAATATCTCATTGAAAGAAGGATATCAAAATAATCCAATATGTCCGTGTGTTTTTATAAAGAAATCTCGATCGAGATTTGCTATTATAATCAGTATATGTTGATGACTTAAATATAATTGGAACTCTCTGAAAAGTTATCCAAGGCAATAGAATATCTTAAGAAAGAATTGAAATGAAAGATCTTGGAAAAACAAAATTTTGCCTTGGTTTGCAAATTGAACATTTAGCGAGATGGGATATTTGTTCATCAATCAACTTATACAGAGAAAATCTTAAAAGATTTTATATGGATAAAGCACATCCATTGAACATTCCAATGGAAGTTTAGTTCACCGGATGTAAAGAAAGATATATTTCGACCTCGAGATGATAATGAAGAACTTCTTGGTCCGAAGTACCATATCTTAGTGCAATTGGTGCATTTATGTATCTAGCTAATAACACAAGACCGGATATTGCATTTTCAAGAAATTTATTAGCTAGATATAGTTCATGTCCTACAAAAAGACATTGGAGCGGAGTTAAGCATGTACTCAGATATCTCGAGGGACGATTGATATGGGTTTATTTTATTCTAACAAATCTAGCTTTGATCTAGTTGGTTATGCGATTCATCCACACAAAGCTAGATCTCGCACAAAGTTATCTATTTACATGTGGAGGAACCGCTATATCATGGCGATCAATGAAAGCAGACCATCACGGCCACTTCTTCGAATCATGCTTTGAAATTCTCGCAATTCACGAGGCAAGTCGAGAATGTGTATGGCTAAGATCGATGATACAACACATTCGTGAGACATGTGGATGGTCTTCATGTAAACATCCTCCAACAATATTATACGAAGACAACACAACATGTATATAGCTCAAATCAAAGGAGGATATATCAAAGGAGATAGAACAAAGCATATCTCTAGAAGCTTTACTACACTCATGACCTTGAAGAAAATGGCGAGATCTCAAAGACAAATGATTTGTTCGAAGGATAACTTGCGGATATATTTACAAAAGCATTACCAACTACAACATTTGAGAAATTGGTTCACGTGATTGGGATGCGAAGACTCGAGAGATCTCAAGTGATGTGGTCATGAGGAGTAAATGTATTATATAAAATATGTACTCTTTTTCCTTCACTAGGTTTTTATCCCATTGATTTTTTCCTAGTAAGGTTTTAATGAGGCATATATTATATAAATGGGCATTTAAGGGGAGTATTGTAAAATATGTAGTATAAATGCCCATCCACATGCCATATATTACCTATGCCAAGTGGCAAAATTTCCATAGCCATAGTGTTCTCCAAGTGTCAAATTTTTACCAATGCTTGGTGTCCAAATGTACCAACTCATCCCCTTGCTTAAATTGCTTTATAAATAGTGGCTTTTGGTGGAAAAATAAAATGCATCCATTGGTAAAATTCTCTCCTATTCTCTTCATTCTCTCCACTTTCTCTTTTAGTCTTTATTTAATTTTCCATAAATTTCCACTATCTCTTTATTTATATTATATATATTGCCTCCACTTTCCAAACACTTATTTTAATATTATTATTATTATTATATTATTCTTATTATATTATTATTATAAATATATTATTATATTAGTATTTAGTATTGGTAAAATTATACCCGGTTTTCATCATATTTTTACCACACCAATTTTTTCTTTTTTCTTTTTAGTATTTTGGTTTGAGTTTTATGGAAATTGAGGTTTTAGGAAAAATGTCTATTTTTACTTTTAAATTTATCTGGATCAATTTTCAGTAACTTTCAGATTGAAATTTAAATTTTTAGATTGAGTGGAAGCTATTCAATTTTATTAATTTATCTACTAATTTGAATGAAGAAAAAAGTCTATAATTAATTCACTAATTTTAATAATATCAAATTTTATATAAATTTAAATTTGATTAATATATAGATTAATAAATAAATAATTTTAATGTTATTTTTCTTTAAAATTCTAAGATTTTATAATATACACGTTTTATAGTTTTTTTTTTTTTTGAAAAGTAATACACATTTTATAGTTATTAAAAGCGTATGATATTATTTTTTTTAACGAGATTTTATTAAAAAAATTATTTTTCAAGGTTAAGATTATCATATTTATTTAAATTATAAATTAAAAGTTTATAATAAAAGTTGAAAATGGATACAATTCGAATATAAAATTAATATAAAAATGGTAATTTTTGACTTTTTTTTTTCCTTATTACATGTTGGGGGCGTCTACATGAATTTTCCTAAGCTTTCAAATTCAGAAATGCAAATCTGTCGGCCCAGGCGGTGGTAATTGGCAAAAAAAATATAAAATTCGAACTACGTGTAAGGGCAATGATATGCATTGATATTGACACATATTATAATTTATGTGTTTATTTTTAGTATAATTAAAATTTACAGATTCGAACTACACATTTAGTGGACATTAACACATTTATCATGTTGGTTGAACTATGTTCTCTCTAACTATAATTTATGTGTTTAAATTTTATTAGATTATTGTCAAGTAAATTTTCATAGAATGATTCATAAATTCAATATCAAAATCCATATATAAAACTTAAACCATAAATTCACATGATGCTCAAGCTATGCAATTTTTTCTATATTAAATACAATAAAAAAAAATTATTGTGTGCTAAAGAACTATAATAAACTTTTAAGTAAACTATCAAAATGTGTAAACTGAAATAGAAGGTTTTTTAACTTTAAAATTAAAAATATTTCAATCTAACTTAAAAAAAAAACTGTAAACTTTATGTTCAAAATTGAGTCAAAAGTTTTGTTTCGTTGGTTTTGTTTTTTTAAGATAAATCAAACCAATACATTAGATTAAAATACTATTTTAATCTTTTTTTTTATTATTATTATTTTGAGACTAATTCCATTTTAGTTTTTACTTTCAATAAATTTTAAATTTGGTTTATACGTTAGTTCATAATTAACTTTTCTAAAAAAAAAAAAATAGTTTATACTTTTCTCTGTAAATTTAAAAAAAAAGAATATTCATATCGTGTCTTTTTTCTAGAAATTATTATTATTATTTTATTAAGTTTGTCAAAAATCAACTTCAAACAAATAATAAAAACTTTTTTTGACAATATGTGGAGTGAGTAATTTGAACCTCTAATTTCTTAATCTAGAGTACATGTTTTATGCGAATAAGGTGAAATAAGAATTAATTTTAAGGTTGATTGAAAGGACATAGACTAAATTTGAACATTTAAAACTATCTAAACTAAAATGAAATAATACTCAAACTAGACGATCAAAATAATATTTTATGTAGTACATTATTAACAAACATTTATAAATTAGACATGATTATAGAAAAAAAAGTTAAATTACAAGTTTAGTCTCTGAACTTTGAGATTTGTGTCTATTTGGTTTCTAAACTTTCAAAAATGTCTAATAAATCTCTAATTTCTTAATTTTGTGTCTAATAAGAATGTGAATTTCAATTGTGTCTAATAGGCCATTGAATAGTTCAAGATTTTTAAAAACTAAAGCTCCATTTGCTAATAATTTTATTTTTGGTATTTTTGAAAATTAAGTTTATAAATACTACTCTCACTAATGGATTTTTTTTGCTTTGTTATCTACTTTTTACCTATATATTCAAAAGCCAAACCAAGTTTTTAAAAGAATAAAGGGAATGGTTTCCAAATACTCATTTCTAGTTTTGAAATTTGGCTAAGAATTCACATGTTTTGTCAAGAAAAATGAAATTCATAGTAGAGACTTAATGAGAAAATAAGTACCGTTTTTATAAACAAAAAAAGCTAAATGGTTATCAAACCTAGTCTAATTGATCTATTTTGATAAAACTCTAAAATTTGAATTTTATGTCTAGTAAACCTATAAATTTAAACAAACTAAAAAATTCAAAGAATTAAATTTATAATTTAAAAAACTCAATCACCAAATCGATAATGAATGAGGAAAAGAAAGCAAAGGTTAATTTGGAGAAAATATTGGGAGAATAAGTTAGTAAGAGAAGGGAGGAGAGAGATAAGAAAAGAATAATAAAGAAACGTGGGATTAGGATGTGGTTTTGATATGGAAATAGTTAAAGTTATCCAGAAAATCATAGCCACATCAGCTGCCTTCAACTGCCACAGTCTCCCAATCTTTCCAATTCTGTGGGTCTCTTCTCAAAAGACGAGCTAAATCCAGCACCCAGTTATAGCCCCCAACCCCTATCCAAATGTTCCAAAAATAAAAAAATAAAAAAAATTTAAAGTATGTTTGGTAGGTAATCCAAATTCTGTTTTATATTTCGCATTCATGACATACATATTTTCGAAAACCGTTTTTAGATTCTGTGATCTAAATAGTAGAAATTCTGAAAATAACATTTTTATGTTTTCATGGTACTTAGATTCTGAATTTAAAATTTTAAAATGTAGAATTATTTTAAACAACGATAAAAATCTTAATAAATATACTATTTCATATTTATAAACTCAATTTACTTTTTTAAATTAAAATATGTATAATATAATATATTATAAAATAATAATAATATAAAAATTATGTTTAAAAAACATGTTCATAAATTAATTAATAATGTCTTATATTCAACCTAATATCTAGTTTTGCAACTACATCTAATTTTATGATCTATAAATATATTATAGATCAACTCGTTTTAAACTCCTGTTTAAAATGGAATCAATTTTTTAAATCTGTCACCAAACACATATCTGCAAACATGAAATACAACTTTGTTTTTATTGAATTTCTTGTTTTCAAATTTCTATTTTTGGATTGTCTACCAAAGCCCTTACCTATTCAAAGTTTGTCATGCCAATATTTTTTTAAAAAAAATTAGGTAGAATCTATTAATATTAAAAAATTTAAAAATATATAGTATGAACAAATAGAGTATAGCACCACGATAGTACTAAAAATTTTTTCCAAATGTTCTCAATAAAAAAAGAAAAACTCATTAAATTTTTACGTTTTACGAGAGTACAATATTCTCTTTGTTAACCTTATGTTTTTGAGTTTGTAAATGATTTTTTCTAGTACTAATAGACGCTACATAATTTATAATAGACCTCAGATCATTTTCAAAAATTAGCAAACAATAAAAGAGAGCAGTATAGAAAATTCTCTATAATCCTATAGTATTATAATTTTTTTTTTCTGTTCTAGACATGTTTGACCTTTTGACTCACTATTTTCTAAATAGCTTATTGGAATTTGAGTTTATATGGCTTGTAGTAAAAATAGATTTGTAGTTTAAGACAAATAATTGAATTTCTATATTAGGTACGGGCTCACCTCTTAATTCTAGGTTACATAATTTAGTTTTTTTAGTTCAACAATATTTAGGGTGAAAAGGATTCGAACACTGACTTTTTGGGCGTATAAATCAAATTTGTGAGTTTAATAATACCTTCCATTATTATTGAAAAAATGTCAATTTATACCCGTAAACTTTAGAGATTGCATCACTTAAAAGTCTATACTAATAATTATGTTAATTAAAATCCTATGAATCAATTTAGACCTTCCATTGAGATTTCGTTTTCATCCTTGTATAAGACTTTTTAAAGGTAGGAATTGATGTTATATTAGAAGAAATATAAGAATCATATGAATGGTAGCGACTTTTTATTTTTTATTTTTTTTTATAGTTAATAGGAGTGGTTTTCATCTTCTTATCTTAGCTCCTTTTTCTCTACTAAGAACTAAGTGATAATTTTTTTTTTCCTACTCAGGTAAGATTTTGTGACTAGAATAATTTTAATGAAGGTGATTTTGGGTTGATTCTAAATGAAATCAAGTGAAAATCATTATAAATCACTAATATAAATGGTCTAAATATATTATTAAGTCTAAGATTTAAATGGATTAGTTTGAAGTTTTAATTGACACAACTTCTAAAGTTTAGGAATATAAATGGAATTTTTTTATTCTTTTATATAAAAAAATTATTATTATAGGGAAAAGAGATAGTTAATCCCACGAAAATACCAAAATGAAAAAACAAATAGCATGAGCATTTATGTCATCTCAAAACTAATACTACCAGATTACATTCCAAGCTCCTAGAGCTTAAGAATTCTTTCCAACCAATCATCTTGCTCATCCCATTAAATAATGTTAATAAATTGTTTTAATATGGATATTTTATAGTTTCTCCCTTAATTATTGTCCACTATTTTCTCGCTGTTTCATTATATAAATTTCATTTTATTCATATTTTCTATAAAAACAAGCTAGAGTTGATTTGACCCTTATGTTTACATCACAATCTTGACTATTTTCAATTAATAATTCTCCCAACGTTTCTCTCTTCCTTCCTTTCCTTTCTTTTCCTTTTTATAATAGTGTTGTTTTTTTACGGGCAGTAGATGGCAAAAAAAATGGAGGATGGCCGTCTCCATCTCAAAATTTTTAAGAAAATCTATTTCTGGCATAATAGTTTTTTAATTAGGTTTGGTTGGACTCGAAATCAGAAAAATGGGTAAATTTAAAAGCCAACAAACCACTATGTGTGAATTTTCTTAAAAATTTTGAGATGGTCTCGACCATCTACCTCATTGTGCACATTTGGACATGATCGTTTATTGAAGAGACGACCATCCTCCATTTTTTGTATCATCTGCCACCTATAAAAAAAATAATATTAATATAAATAGTTTTAAAACTACAATATTTTTATAATAAGTTAAAAAAAAAGTAGAATATTAATTAAAAAAAAAAACCCTCAACATTTATGCTATTGTATACTCATGACTTGGAAAGATTATGATTAAATTTCGAATCCAATAGAATGCTTTGAAATCTTTCCCAATGATATTTTTACTTTAAAAAAAATCTTAATTAATCAGATTTCGTAGGATTTTATAAATTTTGTTCGGAATTAAAAGTCTGTATCATTAAACTGTTTTTTTTTCATCTAAACACAAAATTTTAAATTCATCAATTTCTGAGATCAGTTTTTTTAAAAATCATTCGAATTTCAAATCATAGAATTTAAAAATAATTTCTTGAACTTTTTGGTTTTAATAGAGTTAAATTTGTAATTTTTTTCAACTTTTAAAAATTCAATTTATACTCACTTTTGTCCTTAATCTCTTATGAAGGTAACAATTTAGTCCTTTAACTTTGATTTATAATGATTTGGTCCATGAACTTTCAATTTTGTAATAATTTAGTCTTTTTTTTTTAGTACATCAACAATTGGGGGTAAGGGGATTCGAACCCATGACTTCTTGGTTATGATCATACTTGATGTCAGTTGAGCTATGCTCTTGTTGGCTGTAATAATTTAATCCTTAAACTTTAGTATGTAATAATTTATGGGTTGTTTGAGGCGCTGAGTGCATTATAATAGTTTATGGAGTTATGTTTAGGATACAAAATTTTTTAATCTAGATTATAGTAGTATATGTTTAGGGTGTAGAGGATTCCACAGACTACTATAACCTGCACTCCAAACAACTTCGTCTTTGTAATTTTAAATTTTTAACAATGTATAAAGAATTTTATCAAAATTAAAAGTTGATTTTTATTATTTAACGATTTAGACTTTATAGCTTATAAACATATCAAATCCCTATTTAGTTTATGGATATAGTTAGGTAAGAAATTTCGTTAAACCTTAACAACACAATTTTCAAGATAGGGATTAAATTGCAACAAATTTTAAAGTCTAAGGACTAAATTGTTACATACTAAAATTCAGAAACTAAACTAATACGAAAATGAAAGAAAGGAATGAGTGAATCATTATAAATCAAAGATTAAAGATTAAATTGTTACTCTCATGAAAGTATAGTGACTCGTGATTCTCACCCTTCTATGTATGATTAGAAATACTGTCATGTTTTATCTTTTTCTATTATCTCCACGTTCCCTATTACTTTTTCTTTTTGTTGGTCTTTCTTTTTGTATCTAATTTATTTTCTAAGTTTTTCCAAATTTCTCTTTGTACATACTTTCTCACTAATCTCTTTCTACCCATGTTATCATCTTTCTAAGTAATCATTTTACATATACACATAGTTTCTCAAACAATATTTTCACACAAAATTTTTCATACTATTTTCTTTACATACACATATTGTCTTGCTAACTTTCTTTCAAATTAACTCACTCTTTACTCACAAATTCATATCACTGATTGTGGAATTAAAATTTTTTCCTTTTTGTTCAAGATTGTATGTCTTAACCAGTTGAGCTATGTTGAAGTTGAGTATCCAGCGTACTTATATGAGAGATGTCTTCATATATGAGTCTATCCTAACCTATATTCATTTAATACATGGCAATCTTTTCTAGGAATATTATTCTAGTAATATTATATTCCAAGATCCTGAAATAATGGATCTAAGAGCATGTTTAGCAGAGAATCTGAAAAACAAAATTTTGAAAACGAGAGATTCAATGAAAAGAAAGTTGTATTTCATGTTTTTAGATAAGTGTTTGGTAGCAAATTTAGAAATTGGATTCTAATTTAAACAATGGTTGAAAATGTGTTTTATAATACGCATGCCGAAACTAGTTCTAGTTGTATAACTAAATATTAGGTTGAATATAAACCATTATTGATTAATTTAAGAACATGTTTTTTGTTATACAATTTTGTATAATTATTATTTTATAATATTATTATACATATTTTAATTTAACAAAAATAAATTAAGATTATAATAAGGAATGTTATATTTATTAAAAGTCTTTATCTTTTTTTTTTAGTATAATTTTGCATTTTAAAATTTCAAATTCAAAATTTAGATAGGTTGAAAACATTAAAAAAAAATGTTGTTTTTAGAATTCCCACTATTACAGAATCCAAAAAACAGTTTTCGAAAACACATAGTTAGTGAACCCTAAAACATAAAAAAGAATCTAGATTGCCTATCAAACATGCCCCAAACTATCCTGTCACGATTGATACATCTTTGGTATTGTTAATTTAAACATAGTTCAACTAGTAAGATATACGCCATCGATCTTAAATGTTCGAATCTTCTATCTCAAATGATGTTGTGTTGAATTTTAAAAAATAAATAATCTTTTTTTTAAAAAAAAAAAATCCTTGATATCATGGACCATTCTTATATAGGCTTCTTGGGTCGTGATCTTCTCATTTAAAACGGGCCTCAAGACAGGCCCAGGCCCTTAAAATTCATGAAGCTCCCGTATCGGCTATGTACGTTGGTTCTTGAAAACTTCAGACTTTTACACTCTTAGAATTAAAATATAATCAAACTTTCTTATCAAATCAACCAAACTAATCTCATGAATTCTGCTCATTCGTAATTTGTTAACTGATAAATTTTAATTAACCTAGCATTATTTTATTAGTTCAAATTCTGCTTCCACTCATGAGAATTTTTTTTTTTTTCAAATTTCCCTCTAATTTTAACTTATTGTCTTTAGATAGTGTAAATGTATCTCATAAACAGATTTTTCCTTTTGTCTCATGATAAATATTTAGGAGGTGTTTATGGATAGTTTTAATAAGCTTGAGTTTGTATAGTTTCGCTTTGAAAACTGGATTTCTATAGTTTGAAATTTGGATTTTGTAGCTTATGTTAGATGTTTGGATTTCGAATTCCGTAGTTTGAGAGATAGATCTCAAAAATTAGAATATCTTCTGGTTTGATAACTATTTTGTTTTTCTATTTTAAAAATTAAGCTTATAAACATCACTTCCACATATATTTTTCATTCTTTTTCACTAATTTTTTTTAAAAAATCATTTTAAAAAATCAAGCCAAAATTTGAGGACTAAGAAATTAGTTTAACTTGATTTTGTTTTTAAAATTTATCTTAAATTCAAACATCTTTTTAATAAAAGTGAACAACTTACTAAAAAATTGTGAGAATACAAGCATAATTTTCAAAAACAAAAAATCAAGAACAAAATGATAATTAAAGAAGGCCTTAGATTTATGCATCTCAAGCTTTCGTAGCATGAGAGGTTAATGAACTAGTACCTAAGTTGAAAAGGATTGACTTCACAACCATAAGCTACACAATTCCAACCCCTCTCTCTCTATATATTTATTTATGTATGTATATGTATATATTGGGTAGTGGGAGAATTTGGAATACGAATTCTGACCTCTAGATCAATAGTACATGTCAAATTTTTTTTTTAGTACATCAACAATTGGAGGTGAGGGAATTCGAACCTAGGAGATCTTGGTCATGATTCATACTTGATGTCAATTGAGTTATGCTCCTGTTGACAATAGTACATGTCAATTACTATGGAACTATGCTCACTTTGTCCATGAATTGAATTTGCTCTATAATTACAAAATTTTTATTACTATTTTTTTTTCCTTTAAAAAAAAGCCATGTGAATTTATCCAATTAAAAAGTAAATGTCAATAAAAATTTCCAACCTTCTTTACCAAGAGAAACATATACCACACAAAAATGCTAAAATGACTGTCCTAAAGAAGACAGCCAAGCATTAGTTTTGTGGAAAGGTCAAATGACTTTGTTACATTTTGTTGTCCTTTGTGTTGTGTTGATGTAGGAAGCAAAACAAAAGATGCCTTTCCTTTCACCATACATTTAATTGCAATCTTTTCTTTCATTTCTTGTTTTATGTGTGTTATTTATTGGTTCTTTGTGATTAATTGATCTGAAATTATTGTTTTTAATAATGTGTGGAAAACATATGTACATACAGAAACGATGAATAGTTTATTAGACAATTTTTTTTTTTTTTTTTAAAAATCATGATGTTACTTTCTAAGAAATATTGGGTGGTATGAATAATTCATCGAAAATGTATAGATGGACTATATAAGTGGTGTTTGACACGCAAAGTTGAATTGAGTTAGACAGAATTAGTTTGTCACTGAGTTCAAAAGTCTGTGTTTGAGATGTAGAATTGAGTTGTCAAGGGTATAGTTTTTTTAACCCAAAGTAGACTGATTTTTAGCCGATTGTTTTTTCAATCATTCTAACACTAAATTCATGTGTCCATTTTATTAAAAAATAATAATATATTTCAACAATGATCTTTAAAAAAATATCATTTTTTATCTTTCTTTTTTTAGATATCAACTTCTTCCAAACTACATGTAACATAGTCTTATTTTCTCTTTCTACTATACTTTGAATTTTCTTTTAATTTATAAAAATCAAATATTACACATCAAACTTCTCTCTATTTATAAAAATCAAATCTTGCATAACAACAAATGGATTGGAGCATTGTAACATAACTAAATATCCAATTTAGCCCCTATTTTTCAACTTTCATAATCTTTCAAAAATTTCAATTTAATATCTGACAAAATAATATTTTTAATTTTTAAGGTTTGGATCAATTTACTACTTTATTAATGAATTTCGTTGAGTAAGGTACTAAAAGTAAAGGCACACAAGATATGGAAGTATTTTAAAACATTATCAACAAAATTGAAAAGATGGCTCAAATATTAGCAAAAGGTTATATATTGAATCTTACATATATTTAAAGACAAAATATAATCAAATTGAAAATTTGAGGATCTAAATTTAAATTGTAACGACTCTAAGCACTTCAAACATCAAAATCATAAATTTGTTTTTCTCTCATCTAAGTTAGGATCAATCAATTCACCATTCCTTGTCTACCAGACAAATATTGTAAATAAGTTTTACACTACCATTACTTTATAATAAGACTATATGTGAAATAATTGGACTGCAAACAAAAACTGAACCATATATATATATTTGAAATGATATGAAGTGACAATGTTGAAAATTGATAAACACCAAGTAATTAACATGTTTAAAAATTAAAGAAAAAATTGCACAAATCAAATAGTTACAATCACACGTTCAAATTTTTAATTTGACCAATTACCTCTTTAAACTTACAACATTATTGTAACTAACCTCATAAATATTGCAAAATGCATAAATCAAGGTAAATTAGAAGTGTTGTTTCAATCAAAAACTAAAATTTGTTGTAATGTAATCCGTCATGTGTGTGTTAGGAATTTTAGGGCTCGTTTGATAATGTTCTCGTTTCTTGTTTCTTGTTTCTGTTTCTCAATTTTTAAGAAATGGACTTGTTTGATAATCCATCATGTTTCTTGTTCCTAAAATTTGAACTAAATTTTAGAAACTATATAAAGTAGTTTCTTTTTGTTTCGTTTTTTAGGCCTCGTTTGATAACGTTTCTGTTTCCTGTTTCTCGTTTCCTATTTCTTATTTCTTGTTTTCCATTTTTTAAGAATAAGAAACAAGAATGTGTTTGATAACTGTTTTTTTTTCTTGAAAATAAGAAATAGAAACATAAACTTGTTTGATAACTATTTCTTGTTTCTTGTTCTTGAATATTTTTTCTTGTTCTTTTTTTTTTTAGTTTAAAAAGAATTTAATTATATAATATAAAACATATAACATGCATTAAGGATGAGAAGAAAAAAACACAAAAAATTTACACGATAGTTCAAAACCGACCGAGTCAATTTTAAGGGAGCTGGACAGTCAGAGTCAATTTGTCTTTAGTCTTAATTGATGTTAAATCAGATGAAACTCAATTATATTGCTAAATGTTGTAGTTATAAAATATCGAAGTGGATGCATGTGTTTCTTTTAGTGAGCAAATTTTATTTATAGCAAAATCTAATGAGTTTTTAGTATGCTAAAACTTTAAAAAAATATATAATATAGAAAAGTGTGAAATTTACACTACTTCCTTTATTTATAATACATTTTTTTTAGTTTATAAATAGTTTTTTAATATTAGTGTCTCCACATAATTATTTTCTTTTTTTTTTTATGGATTCTACGTAATTTTTTATATTACTAGAATTTTTTCCGCTTTTGAGAGACTTTCTTGTAATTATCTGTCCGCATGTGAGAGGTACGGACAATGCCTCACAGCTCACTGTTTTCTTTATTATTGCCCTTTTTCCTGTCCAATCCACGTGCTTTTTTTTTTTCTTACCATTTTTTTTTCGATAATTATTTTGTTTTCATTTTTTTATTTTTTATTTTTATAAATTATATTCATTTTAGAGAAATTGTAATGGATAGCAAAAAAAAAAAAAAATAATAGGATATTTTTAAATCTAACCATAGTTTTTTAGATATGCAAATATAACAAAAAATTTTAAAATCTAATTTTTTCGTTTTTTTATTATTCCAATTTTACTTTCATTGGTGTATAGTAGGATATCTGATATACTTAATATTTGGTATATCAGTAGTATATCAGTACGATATCTGATATACTTAATATTTGTATATCAATAGTATATAAGTAGTATATTTGATATACTTTATATTTGGTATATCAGTAGTATATTAGTACTTTATATTTGGTATATATTAATCAACTAATATATACCTATATATTTGTAAGCCCTAGGCTTAGGATTCAAATCAAGATTTGGAATCCATATTTGGCCCTAACATGAGATTTCTCCAAGCCAAGCACACTTAACTTTGGAGTTTCAGCCATAGTAAATTAGGAAGGTGCATCTTATGGGTACATCAATTCTTGTAAGCCTTTTTCATGCATGTTTTCACAACTTCGAGATCGTTCTCATTCATTTACCCTCCTTCTTCAGACATTACAATATTCAATCGATACACTTCTTTTTAGGTATCATTTAAATGATATACTTTATAGATATTGTAGCGTATTATGAATATTTTGAATATTTGATATCGTTGATATACTTCATTTTAGCTATATTTATTTCATTGATATGTATAATATTGAGTATATCAGTAATATACCTCATTCTAAGTATATCGAGTATACTAAATATGAATTTCTCATATACTACTAGCCAAAATGTATCAATTAAAAAAGTCTATTAACTAAAAACTAGTAAATACAAACCATTAATAAAATAAAGAACTAAAATAAAGTATATCAGTAGTATATCAATGATATACTTAGTATTATTTATGTCTTGTATATGAGTTATTGATAGACTATTGATAAACTTTATACAAATATCAGTAGCAGATCACTAATATACTTCATATTAGGTATATTTGATACATTGGATATAAATCACTATTATACTCTTGATATACTTCATATTAGCTATTTTTGATATACTGTTGATATACTAAGTACCAGAAATTCAAGTTCATTGATATTCTTAAGTAAAGTGTATCAGTAGTATATCATTGATATACTTCATATTATGTATATCATGGGTATATCAACAATATATCATCGATAGGCGATTGATATACGCCATATTACAATCACACAAGATTACATAGGAAGAGTATTTTGGACATTTCGTTGACTCCAATTGGGTTGGGCCAATTTTTTCTGCTATATTTGCAATAGAAAAAAATGGTAGATACGCTTGCAATTAAACATTTATTTTTTTCCATTTGTGCAACTTACCCTTCATTTTATCATAATTTTTTTTAACAATGGTTTGAAGGTACATTTAAATATTTAGTCCAATTGTAAAACCTACCGTCTCAATGGATAACTATTTAGGTTTTGTTTTTTTCACTATTTTTCTATAATGGTATTCATCCTTAAAAAATAAAATATATGAAATCTTAACTAAATTCCAAAAATAAAAATTAAATTAAATTTTTTTTTTAGTTTTCAAAATTGACTTTAATTTTAAAATCATGGGTAAAAAGTAGACAATAAAAAGTTACATGGGTAGAAATAGTGTTTATAAGTTTAATTTTCAAAAACCATACTACTAAATGAAACCTACTTTTTTAGTTTTCAAAATTTTGAATTACATTTTGAAAATATATCTAAAAATAGATAACAAAAATAAAGAAACTCATTGAAGAAGTGTTCATGAGCTTAATTTTCAAAAATCAAATGATTATCCTACAAATTTTTTTTTTCAATATATTTCTAGTCAATGCTTGTTAACACCATCAATAGATCTTCGATGCATTACATAATTGTTAGATGATAAATTTTAGAGAAATTAACATGTTCAATAGATGAATTTTAGATGAGTTAACCTAACTTAATAGAAAAGTTGGACAGTCAAATAAACATGTGATTTAGTTGATATTTTATTTGTGTGTGAAAGTATAAGAAGTATATAAGTTTAGACTTTTACTCTGTGTTTTTTTTTTTTTTTTTTTTTTTACTTGGGTATTTTGCTAAGGGTTCTTGTTTTTGTGGTGAATCAAACACTTGGTTTCACCCAACAACTGGTTAAACTAAAAAAAAAAATACAAAACTCACTTGTTTTAGTGATCAGATTATGGAGATATTAAAGTCATTAATTAGCTATAGCAAGAGCAATGGCAAGAATGAGAAGCATTTTGTCATGGAAAGGAAGAAAAATGGGATTTGGCTTCAAATTTGGTAAGTTGAGAAATTGATTCTCTGTCACACATACACATGCATGAATATATAATTAACTTGAAAACAAGATTGATTTTTTTATTTATTTATTTTTAATATTTGGAAATGGACAAGCAATTAAAGAAATTGGAGTGAGTGAGGTTTTGTGTTGGCCTCATCTTGTCTTGATTAAAAAGACAAAGTGATTCCTCAAAGTCACAGGGCACGTGACAATATTCCCTTTCTAAAAGCACACCTCATAAATTTGTTAACACTTATTTTGGTGATATTTGCTATAAACTATATAGCTGTTCTTCAACATCCAAAAGACATCTTATTATAAGCACCCATTTTGCCCTTGATAAGCAATAAGCATTTCAATGCTTTTAATTTCATTTTCCTTTTCTTATATTACTCGATTTGGCATCTACTTTATACTAGTTATTTTTTAATAGGGATGACAATGGAGTGTGACAGGATAGGGTCGGGATGCAGTCTCCGACTCTGATTCTCTAAAGAATCCCCGATAAGAGATCGAGTCTCGGCAGGAAAACATCCCTAATTTTTTATTTTTTTTCTTTTAGTTATTTAAAAATAAAAACTAGATGAAAATCATATATATTATTATTATTATTATTTTAAATCATTAAAATTTTGAAAGCTATTTAATATAAAAACTTATTAAATTTTAAAATTAAAAATAATATATTAAAAAACAGTAACACACTGTTTCAAAGACTTGTTTTTTAAAAAATTATATATATTAATAATATTATATTATATAATAATAATTATTATTATATAATATATAATATATATTTTCTTTTAGAAAATAATTATTTGGGATCCCGCCCCGACTTGGGACTCAAAAAGAATCCCCAGTTTGACCCCATACCCGATAAATCCGAACAAGGCGGGGATCCGCGAAGACTCAACTCCACAAGTATTTTTGCAATTTCTATTTATGAATATTTAGCTATTAACTTACAAGAGCTACTAGTCTATTCTCGTTCGAAATTTATCTTCCTCCCATTCATTTATTTTGATTATTCATATTGTGATTCTCAAAGTCATTATTTGTTTTTGTTTTATTACTGAAGGTTGTCTTTACTATTTTAGTCTTTTTAGTCTTTTTTTATATCATCCTTGATCTTCTTTCATGTCATAAAAAGTTGTGATGAAATAAGACGTTTCTCTTTCTTCAAAGATAGAGAATAATTGAAGGATGAAAAGGAGTGAATTTATAGGTTGATCGGTTTTATTTGCATACGGCTCAAAGTTTTAGTTGTTCAACCATTTTAATTAATCACGGCATCAAAGGTACAAATTTTCAATTTAAGCGTATATGGAATCATAAAGTCAAAACCAATTGCTTGTTAATCACCTAAAAATATTGTAGGATTTGTCTTTAGAGAAAGGTTTCACGCCAAGAAGATAGAAAATCTCCTACACATTTGCAATTATTTAGAAGAAAACTTAAAAAAAAAAAAAAAAAAACTAATTGATTTTACTCTTGTTATAAGATAAACCTAAATAATTAACAACATTAAGGAAATTAAACATCAATATAAGAAAACAATAAATTTGATAACGACCTTCAATAATTTGTTCTCATTATGAAGCTCCTAGTTCACCAATTAAACTTGTACAATATATCAAAAAATAAGAAGTTGAATCTACCTTCGATATATGTATTTGTATCTATTTTAGTATATGGATTTGTTGATCTCACAGATTATATAAACTCCTATCACATTAAACTCAAGCTTATGAAATTTATTTTTGAACCAAATCATCTACAAATTAAATATATGTTTGGATGCCCTAAATGTGAAAAAAAAAAAAAAAAAATCCCCAACACTTGTTCACTTTTTCTCTGTGCGAACACGACAGATCGAAAGTAATATTATGAAATCAAATGACTAAAACCGACAAAAAAGCCAACAATAATATGTTAAAAAATGGTCCCATTTTTCAAGCCTTTATATAAATTTATATAAACATAAAACCAAACACTTCCATTTTACCTACTCTACAATATCGTGCAATTAATTTTAAAACAAAATATCCAATACTCAAAATAAAAAATAAAAATTCTCAAATAACTTTTTTGATCAGTGACAGAATTTTTTCCAAGTTCTTTTTGTGTTAAGTCAACCAAAGAGAGATACCTAATTGTGTTTTTCAAAGTATAAATCCATGTTCAATCATTTAAAGCATAATAATTATTCTGATTTTTTTTTTCATTTTCAAAATCCATTTTTGTTTTTTTTTTTCTCATTTGACAGCTATTTTACTTCACCTAATCATTTTATTTATATTTCTTTTCTTTTTAATTCTTCTTTTCAAACTATCGTTTTAGAGTTGTAGATACTGTTTTCATGTGCATCTTAATAAGAGTATGATTTATGAAATTAGAAAAATGAGTCACCTTTAACTCATGGATTTTTTTTTTTTGAATAATCATAAATTTTGACAATCTAATTGCATTAATAAAAATAATTTTGGAATTTTTATTTTTATTTTTATATTTATAATATTGACTCAATATGAGAATTAAAAATTGTAACCAAAATTTATGTATAAATTTTTTCCTAAGAAACTAGCGTCGCTATGGTTCGCTAACCTTGATTTTTTTTCCTTAAAAAATTTTGATGTTGCTGATTTGAGTTTAAACTATATTGTTCAAATTACTATGTATTAGTATTTAAACTTTAGATAAAAATATTTTCATGGGAAAATAATTGGATTATTATACAAATTTATTATTACTCTTTTTTTTTAGTCATAATAGTTTTGATGTAGAAATTTTCCATTTATATTTAGTCGTATTACTATCTACTTTATTATTTTATTAGCTGGTTGCTCTTGCTTGCATGATGATGATTTGTTAGTGTATTGAAAAATTATTATAATACTGACTCAAATTTTTATATTATCACAGTGTAGATATTATTACGATAATGACTATACTCGATTGTGATATGTATTGACATTCCCTTGTGATATGCATTGGAGACCAAATATATAAGTATATATCTAAATCAGTTAAACTATACCAAGATCAACAAGAAATTTAAATTCAAATTTTAAGGACAAAAATATATTTTATTAAAGAAAAAAAAGTTAAATTACATATTCAACCTCTAAACGTATTTATATCTATTTGATCATAAACTTTTAAAATTACAAATTTATCTTTAAATTTTAGAATTTTTTAAAATTTATGGAACTACTAAATACAAAATTTATATTTATATTTGATAGATCAATTAATTTTTTAATTTTAATTCTTTTTAGAAATAAATTAGATATAAAATTAAAAATTTAGAAACCAATTTGACACATTTTAAAGCTTAAATTACAAGTTTAGTCTATAAATTTTCAGGTTTGTATCTATTTGATCCCTAAATTTTGAAAAGTGTCAAATCAATCACTGAACTTTCAATTTTGTATCTAATAAGTCCCTAAATTTTGAGATGTGCTTAATAAGTCCTTAAACTTTCAATTTTATGTTCAATAGATTCATGAATTTTCAATTTTATGTCTAATAAGTCTTTGATCTAGTTGATATATTTTAAAATTCATGAATTTACTATACTCAAAAATGAAAGTTTAGAATCATATATTAGACATAAAATTCAATTTTGTATTAGATCAATTAATTTTCAAAAATTTTAAATATGTCAAGGATATATTTATACAAAATTGAAAGTTCAAACACTTATTAGACATTTTTAATGCTCATGGATTTATTAAATACAAAATTAAAAGTTCAAGCACTTATTTAAACTTTAAAAAAAAACCAAATATACACAGACTCAAAAGTTTAGCAGTAAATTTATAATTTTACCCATTTTAAAAATTGAACGGTCAAAAAGTCACCCTCTTTAAATTTCACAAACAAACTCTAAACTAACAAAAAAAAAAAATAAATATATATATATATAGATCGTACGACGTCGTTCTTGCGTTTGGTAATGGTACAGCTGCGGAAACTTTCAAATTGATAGAGACGTGTGTCGGTCACTCTCCAACTCCCACGTGGTGGAGCCCACACTATCCGATCTTTTTAACTTTATTTTCTTTTAATTATTTTTCTGATGTGATGGAAAAAAAAAAGGAAATTAAGGGTCTATTTAATAGAGAAATTTGCATGGAAAACCTTTTTTCACATGCATTAATGTGATTCAACCGTATGCTCAAATTAAGACATTTGACCTTTTTATCTTGTGCATTTCGGTCCAAATTACCGTAGAAGCGTCATCATGATCGACAGGCTCTAGCTTTCACTTTCGCTCGCGTCACGCTTCTCGCCTGCTCGTTCCTCGCTTCGCTTCTCGCCTCCTTTTGTGATCGTGCATTCCATTCAAGTCTTGTTCTCGCTCTCGCTCTCGCTCTTGTTCTCGCTCTCGCTCTCGCTTATGATAGTAATTAAATAAGACATATCTCTCTCGCTCGATTCTCGTTACCATTTGGCTCATTTCTTTCTCCGCTACTCAAAAATTTTCTCTCTGTTTTTTTGTCATTTTTCTTTATATTTTTTTCATTCATTTGGCGAGAGCGAGACAACGGAGCGAGAGCGTGAACAACGTCTTGGAGCGTGAACAAGAAAGATCGCTTCATATTACCCTTATGAGTCATTTTTGCGTGCATTCTTGTATGTATCGAATAGGTCATATTTCATTATTTTGAAATGTCAGGTCAAATGACATTAATGCATTGGAAAATGGGTTATCCGTACAAATTCCCATATTTAATAAGCAATGAAATTTGAAATAAATAATTCATACCCGTTTGTTAATCATTTTTTTTTTGTTTTTAGTTTTTAAAAGTCAAGCTTATTTTCACATAATTTCTCTATCATACACATCATCTATTTTAAGTAAACATTTCAACTTTTAGCTAAAGTTTAAAACTAAAAAAACTAGGTTAAAGACATGTATTCATATTTTCCCTATTTTAAAATGAAAGTTTACCATTTTATAATATAATATTATAATACATTATGTTATATATATTTTAATTTAACAAAAATAAATTAAGTGTATAATATGAAATATTGTATTTATTAAGGTTTTTATATTTTATGTTAGAACTTTTGTATAAATATTATTCTATAATTTTATATAGTTTATAGTATATTATGTTATACATAGTTTAATTAAAAAAAAAATTAGTTTATAGCGTGAAATATAATATCTATCAAAATTTGTGTAATTATATGATTTATATTTTAAAATTTAAAACTTGTATAAATGTTATAACTTATACTCAAAATTTCTACTATTTAGTTTTAAAAAACAAATTCACTGGACTTATGTTAATTAAATTCATCTGCTTTAGTGAATGTGAAAACAAAAAGGCATAATTTAAATTGTATATCAATTAGGCCCAAGAGTTTGGAATCATTTTTAGTAGAAGATTTTAAATAGACAATTTTTAAAACCTATAACGAAGGCTTTCAAGAAGCACTTACAAAGTTGGATTCTATACCTTTGAAAATACCTTATTTTCTAGGGTTTAATTTTGGATGAATCACTCAAGTCTTTCTCACAAATAATAAAATACTTTTTGACCCTTTTTTCTAAAAATGTTTTCATGTTACTTTTACTCTATAGTCTCTATGGTTTTAAACGTAAAGCTAAAATCACTCTGATGTATACAAATATATTAATTCAATAACATGTGAAAGTGAGGATTCAAACTTCGAACAAATTATGTTGATCATTTACGTATAATACGTTTTAATTAAATTGTTATCGAAAATTAGATGTGATTTATAACTTAAATAAATTATAATGTTGCGTAATTTGTGTTGCCCTCATTATTATTTCTTTCTCTTTTTTTCTTTCTCTTTTCATTATTTTTAATTATGGTCGTCTGGGTTTGAACTTTCAAATTTACTATTTCACGTTTGAGGAATAATTATCAACTAAATGAGAAATCATTTCAGATAGCTTGATCTAAAACGTGGATTGGATGTTCTCAATGAATTATTATTCTTTTTTTACTTCTCTCTCTAAAACAAACTTTGTTAGGGTAATGTATTGTCTTTTGAATGAAAATTGTTTGGAAAATCCTCTTTATTATTTTGGCTTTATAACAATCATGAGCATCATACACATCTCTTACTATTTTTTTTTGTATAAATTTCAATGCATGTATTTTGGTATTTTTATTAATTTGGGTTTTATCTATTTTTATTTACTTTATGCATTTATAAGTATATCCAACAATATAACCTTGTTAAATAAATAAATAAGTTGCATGTTTGAATCTCTAATATATATTCTGACTTTGACCGTCATATTCATTAGCAATTTAAGAATTGATTGTTGGAAAAAAAAACTTCCCACCACTAGGAATAAGCAGAAATAACTGAGAAATTAAAAGAAAACAACAAAATAAGAGACACAAGAATTTACGTGGAAAAACTCCAAACCCGGAGAAAAAAACCACGAACAGAAAGAAATTTCCACTATGTGAAAAATTGTTACAATCACATAGAATTCTCTCCCCGACCCCAATTACAAAACACTCTCCCAAAGCTTATACCACTCACACCCTTTTCCTCACTCTCAGACCATAGAATATAAAGAGAGAATTTAACCAGAGCTAGTACTCCAAGCTTAAAATATTTCTAATTGGGATGCTTTGAAACCAAAGTCATAGACTCCTTTTATAGTGTCAGGAGCCCATCACTTTCCTAAACCTTTTAGATGTAGGACAATTCATCACTTTCTTAAACCTTTCAGATGTAGGACAATTCATCACTTTCCTAAACCTTTCAGATGTAGACAATTTTCCTTCTAATATATTGTCAAAACCCAACAATTTTCACCTTGACAAGATATTTGAAGAATCCACATCTCTTGTTGCATCATTATCTTTACCAACAATCATAATCCTCAATACAGAGAACTATAACCTACTCCACCATAAAAGTAGACCACTTGGAATATCACCTTCCAAGACTTTTCTTTTTCGTCACATGCCGATATACCCAGCTGAAATTTATGGTGCAACTTCCACCTACTTAGCTCACCCGGAAGTTCTTCAGCCATCGACATAACTTCCACCACACACCTTGCATAACCGCCAAGTCAATGCCCGTGTGCAAACTTGTGGAATCGCTAACATCACATCCTCTATCATGGTAAAGCGGACATACCATAAGGATGAATTCTGTCTTTCTTCAGAAGATGTCACCATCTCCCCTGACGAGAGAGACCATGCATGTTAGCATCCGACCCAGAGCCTTTTGACGAACTTGCTCTGTTAGGACAATTCTTTTCATGTGTCGGACCACCCACCTTCCCAAAGAACCTTTCTTACGCACGAAGTCTTTCTTCTTCTTCTTCCAATTCCAGATTGTCGTGCTAGACTTCTTAGAACATTTGCTGGAACCACCACTGGACTCCGCTGGATCACCATCACCGCTTAACCTTTCAGGAACACCACCACTCGGTCTTCCCTTCAAATCCTTGTGTAACTTTCAGTTGTATCAAGACATCTTCGACTTGCACTTGCCACGTGCCAAAGTTCATCTTTCCACAATTTCTCCACATCAATCTTTATTGGACTCATAAAGCTTGACATATCTGCTTCCCTCCTAGTGAATCTGCAAATAGTGAACAACTATAGCCCGTTTCAAGAAATCTTTTCTGATGTGGAAGCTCAGACAATGTTGCAACCACAGAGCATACTCAGAAACTCGAGAAACTACAACCTAAAGCTCTGAAACCACTTGTTGGGAAAAAAAACCTCCCACCACTAGGAATAAGCATAAATAACTGAGAAATTAAAAGAAAACAACAAAATAAGAGACACAAGAATTTACGTGGAAAAACTCCAAACCCGGAGAAAAAAACCACGAACAGAAAGAAATCTCCACTATGTGAAAAATTGTTACAATCACATAGAATTCTCTCCCCGACCCCAATTACAAAACACTCTCCCAAAGCTTATACCACTCACACCCTTTTCCTCACTCTCAGACTAGAGAATATAAAGAGGGAATTTAACCAGAGCTAGTACTCCAAGCTTAAAGTATTTCTAATTGGGATGTTTTGAAATCAAAGCCATAGACTCCTTTTATAGTGTCAGGAGCCCATCACTTTCCTAAACCTTTTAGATGTAGGACAATTCATCACTTTCCTAAACCTTTCAGATGTAGGACAACTCATCACTTTTCTAAACCTTTCAGATGTAGGACAATTTCCCTTCTAATATATTGTCAAAACCCAACATTGATGTTATCCTATGCTTTTTTTTTTCCTTTTCTTACTTTCTTTTTAGTAATCTTGGATATATTAAGGCATGTTTGGTAGGCAATCCAGATTCTATTTTATGTTTTCGAATTCAGTGAATACATGTTTGGCAGACGTGTTTTTTAAAACTGTTTTCGAATTCTGTGATCCAAATAGTAGAAATTCTTAAAACAACATTTTTATGTTTTTATTGTATCCAGATTTTAAATTTGAAATTTTAAAATGCAAAATTGTATTACATATTTATAAACTTAATTTACTTTTTTAAATTAAAATATGTATAATATAGTATATTATAAAATAATGATTATATAAAATTTATTAAAAAAAATACATGTTCATAAATTAATTAATAATGTCTTATATTCAACCTAATATTTAGCTTTGCAACTACAACTAATTTTATGATCTATAAATATATTATAAACTACTGTTTAAAATGGAATTAAATTTCTAAATCTGTTACCAAACACATATCTGAAAACATGAAATACAATTTTATTTTCATTGAATCTCTTGTTTTCAAATTTCTGTTTTCGGATTACTTACCAAACATGCCCTTAATAATCTTTCTTCTAGTTTAAGATTTAACACTTTTTTTTTAAATTATTGTTCATTATTTTTTTTTTTTAAGAAAACCCAATTTAAACATAAATCACATAATAAATCATGAGTCATTATGCATTTTTATTAATCATGATTACATCAAAGTTGTATTCATCCAAACCTACCACTCAAACAATACTTAAAACTCTTTTAACTTGCTTTCTCAAATAAGTGCCTCTTGAGACTCTTTTGCCCCTCAAAGAAGGTCTCAAGGTAAGTTGATATTGAAATCAAAACTAAAATTGTAAAGTTTAGGAGAATTTTGTAATATTATTAGATTGTTGAACAAAAAGAAAGAGATCAAAATGATTTAATTGTGATCCTATGCTCTCTTATACTGTTACTATTCTCTTTACTATATTCTAAATAGATTAATCCATCTTTCTTTTCATTTAATATTATTTAACACTTCTTTTTCACGTTTTCGTTATTTTTATTATTATTAAAAAATATATCATATTATAACTTATAGGGGTAGGAGATACACTTTTATTAATTATGATCATATTAAAAAAAACATTTTTAAATTACTAATGTATATATTGATGGAAACTTTCTCATGAATAGTGTACTTAGTAAGATATCAAATTGAGCATTGCAATTCAAATATATGGCCCCCATGAAACCACTTGTCTTCTATCTTCTACATAAAGGAAAGTACCAACATTTTAGGTAATTTTCTTTTTGAGTTATTATTTTAATTGAGTTGATTGCACACCTTGTCAAGTAGAAACAAGGTAATAATTTATGGCCTCTCAAAATTAATGCTATATTTTTTTGTTTGATGTGTAAATGTGAAATTTTTTTGCTTGTTCTTTATCCTATAAAGTGACATTTACGCCAATAAAAGCATAATTCAACTGACATCAAGTATGACTTATTACTAAGAGGTCATGAATTCGAATTCTCCCACTCTAAGTACTCAAAAAAAAAATTACAATATTTAAAAAACACACACTTATAAAACATTTTTTCCCTTGTCAATAAATGAACACTGACGTCACTACTACAAATTTGGCTTTTATTGACAGCTAAAAACTGTCAACATTCACTTTAGTTGACATTTTTTGACCGTCATTGAAAGCGGTGTCAATAAATCTAAGCGTCAATAAAAAGTTGATAGTTGACGGTCTTTAAACGTCAACGATTATGTCTTTATTGACGGATTTTAACTGTCAATAATATTAATGTTGACACTTATTAGCCGTCAACTATGACGTAAATCTATCAACAAAGACCTATTTATTGACATTTATTTGTCGTCAACATAGGGTATAATTGATAGTTTTTAGCCGTCAATATTTAGGTAAAAGCGCCAATAAAACCCCTTTTATTGACACGTATGTGACGCCAACATATAGTATAGTTGATGGTTCTAGCCGTCAATATTTAGGTCAAAGCGTCAATAATAACCACTTTATTGACATCTGCGAGCCGTCAACATTAAGTATAGTTGATATTTTTAACCACAACATTTTTAGCGAACCGTCAATAATAACCCTTTTATTGACACTTGTTGCTGTCAATATAAATATATCTTGACACTTTTTAGTTGTCATCTATAACTATACTTGATGTTTGACATTGTTGACTATGACATATATGTTGACAGTTTTAAACCGTCAATACTGTCGGTTTTAATGTCGTTTTTTAGCCGTCAACTATAACTATTTATAAAAAAAAAAAAAAAAAGGATATTATTCACCCATTCTCTACCACCGTGATCAGATGAACAAGTCTATCGAGACTCAACGATTTGTCAAACTATATAAAATAAATTTTATCAAAATAAACAATAATTGCAAATGAACTAAAACAAAATTTCATTGACTAACTAATAAGTTAAAATTACTAAATATCTTTCTAAGCAAAATTGTTAAAGAACATAACACTAACTCTTGAAAATCAAATAAATGAAGTTTGATAACAAAAATGTTCATAAATCTTGATTTACAAATTCACATAACTCAACTCGTATCTCGTCCAACTCATCTTGGGTGTACTTATCGTTTCGTCAAATGAAACACACAAAAAAGTGTACATGCATTAAAAATTGAATAAATGAAGAAACCGTGAAACACATAGAATAAGATCAAAGTATTACCACGTCGTTATCGGTTGACTTCTCCGTGTTACTATATCTCGAATAAACTTCATTGTATAGTACCCACACTGCACTCCCTGGTTAAGTTTAGCACAATCGTGTATAAATAAATTAAAACAAAACAAAGTAAGAAAAACTCGAATAAATAAACAAAATGATGGAAAAAATGGTAGATTTGAAACGACACTGAATAAACTATCCAATTAAAAATTGGACTTCTAGCGTTTGCTTGAGCATAGAACATCCTAATAGCCCTATACAAGTACAAATAGATAAAAGTATGTGAATAACGCTACCCATGTCAATAAAATATCAATGGTAGAAGTTTCATAATACTTACGTATTAACTATATTTTTCACATAATCTCGAATGCCATGTCCTATGGAGTCAACCGACCAAATTGTAGATGTTTTCAATGATATAACCACCAACAACCAATGATGTCTAAATACGAATTACCAACAATAAGAGTTAGGAATATATACAAAATACAAGTAAATTAATAAGCACATGGTTTACGTGACCTCGAATTACAAGGATGATCAATAGTTTATTCTTGGTCTCTCGTGAACCTATTACATAGGAATCGACAACGTTGCTCTTCAGTCCAGAGGCATATGAAATCAAGGATGGTTGAAGGAATGCATATTGTTCTAATATGATAGGTTGAGATTGACACAAGTACCTAACAATAAATAAAAAAATATTAAAGTTTAAAACATTACAATAAAAATTAATAATATATGATACAATGTACCTTTCTAAAACAAAAACACACTTCTAAACTCAAAGATCCAAATAACTCAATCAAACTCCAATTCACTAATCATTTTAACGATTCAATAACGCTTAGACCACAAAAATGATACAAAACATACACTCAACAACTTCAAAGCAAGTATAACTCACATGTCACAATTGCTAAGCAGTAACTCAAAACTAACAAACTAGTTAATGTCTATCCTAAAGTGGAGTTTACTCTTAATTAAGTCTCAAAATTTCAAGCAAAGATAACAACATAATTACAACAATACCAAAATGTTACATGTACTGTCTCGAAAAAAAACACTTCTAACCTCAACATCCGGATAACTCAATCAAACTCCAATTCACTAATCATTTTAACGATTCAAGAATACCCCTAAATTTGAGCAAAGATAACAACACAATTAGAACAATACAAAAATTTAACATGTACCGTGCTTAACAAAAACACACTTCTATACTCAACATCCGGATAACTCAATCAAACTTCAATTCACTTCCATTTTAATGATTCAAGAATACTCAACCACCATAAACAAAACAAAACATACACTCAACAACTTCAAAACAAGAATAACTCACATGTCACAATTTTTAAGCATAACTCAAAACTAACAAAACCAAATTTACTATGTATATCCTAAAGTGGTAAATAACGAGAATATCAAAGTTTACATAATTAAATAATACTTACACGATATAAGTCGATATAATCGAGATTGCAAGTTCCTCCATCATGCGCAGAAGAGTCGCTGCATGTCGTCTTTCATTAAATGAAAGTTGAATTGATATCCCGACACTTGAAATGGATATTGGGATGTCTATATACTCGTCTTCATGCCTTCAAGAATTTTGATCATGTATTTAATCGCAAGTGGCATATGCACTCGTGGCACATCATTTCTACCTCTCTTCTCCCTTAATGCCGCTAGCTCACGGTGAGGTTTCTTACGTTCCTATGAACACGATGTTATATATTAAAAATCATAGACATTAAGTTAAACAAGAACAAACGTTTTCAAATAAATTTACCTTTTCTATTTTATCTACTATTACAAGATTCTTTGGCCATGGAACGTGAGAACCAATCGCATTTGAAACTCGCCCCAATACTCCTCGCTATCGGTATAGGCAATGCAAAGATTGAAATCGGATACAAGAGTGATAAGTACTCTTACATCATTCGATCCGAGAGGCACACCGCACACAACTTCATGTGGACTTAACCTCTCATAAACCATTCCCGATGCCACAATATTGTTTATATTTTCAACAACTAAATCACAAGATTTTTCCTACATAGTATATTAAAAATTATGACTTAGTATTTATATACACATTTTCTTAAAATTCAATTAACGAATATTTAGAAAAAGAGTTACCGATCAAGATTTTCGTAGATGTCGAAGCAATGGGTGGTTGTGCTTGGCAACTACCCCTATCCGGCAAGAGAGTGACATCACCACGTTTCTTTCCATCTTTTTCACGTGTTTGTTTTGTCGCCATTTGATCGTGATCGAGTCATCGCTTCTTTCTTTTCTTTCTTCCAACTCGTTTCTTCTTCGCTACCATAACGTTACTTTTCCGAGTCGAAGGTGTGGGTTTATGAAAGAAGAATGAGGGTTTGATTAAACCTCCCACACCTCTTACACGCCCCGAGTGTTCAGGAGTGCCTAATGCCTCCGCGTGGAATATCATCATGCGCATTCTCCGGATCTTTTGCTAGTTGATCCTACAATTTAATAAAAATATAAATATATATTTACTACTTTAGTATAATGTCAATAAAGTATAAAAAAATATGAACATTATTGCTTACAATTCGATCGCAACGTCTGCAATCTCTTCATTCAAGAATTTGCCATCTTTTCCTTGTCGAGCTTGTATCCATAGCTTAGCTCGATCTGCATCCAAATCTACTTGTCCTTTTTTATTCTACAAACATATGTAGTCATCTAATTAATAAATGAGCAGGATATAACATACTAATGTATAAATTCAAAAATTAAAACATACCAACTCTTCCACAAAAATTATGTATCCCTTACGAGCAAGCCTATGATTGTATTTATTTTTGGAACGTCTCATCCTTTTGCAAACCGCTTACTTTCTACATCACAAAATTATAGTACAACACAAAGTTAATTAGTATCTTTGTGTAAACATGTATAAACAAAAACAATTCATTTTTCAATACTTACTTGAAACTCTTGAGATAGAACTTTACCAACGAATTCATCCCAATGAACTTGCTCGATGTGGTTATATGTGGCGGTGGAGACTTCAAACATTCAGCATATCTTGAAATGGAATAATATATTTAGTCCTCAAAATGCTCTTAAATTGCACTTTTAACGAAATTCCAAATTTTCATCAATATGTCTTTCTTTGATTTACGACCTACTACGAAGGAATGTCGACAAAAAGAATATAATATATATAAGTAATTTTCATTGAAACTAGTAGCACATGATATTTAATGAGTTAGTGAAATAATAGATTACCTCAATGCAAGAATAAATCTTTTCTTTCAATTCTCTTGGTACTTGTGCCACGAGTCATATGTAATTGGAATGTGGTGTCGCACACACGCTCCAATATAGCTTATCATTTTCGTTGCATTCCTACCAATCCACCGTCCATGAGCATTGTATTCGATCACTCTTCGATCGACTTCATTTTTAATTCCCGCAAGCTCGAGCATCGCGATGGCGCCTCGAGTAGAGGCGCACATTGGAGGTTGCACCATATCATCATTCTCTCGCCTCATCTTCAAGTGGCATGCGGTCATCATCACTAGAGTATTGATCCATAGAGTATCTCCGCGCTAAATACCTGCAGACATTAGTTGAGTTAAATATAAATCATAAAAACATCAAATTGTATCAACATCTAAATTCAAAGCAGAGTGAAAAGTTATACCATATAATTTATGCTTCATTTTCATTTTCGATCCAAATGCCATCACGATCGATATGAACATATGTTGAACTATCATCATCTATTTCATCGATTCATTAGTAGTAAGAATGTAGTTAGAGTTATTGTAGTTTAAAATTAAGTCCCCGAGCTCGTCTTCGTTAATATGATCTTCGTGACTTCTATTTGGAGGATGCAACACAATAGACCATCGGGAGTCACTTGGATCTTCTATATAGAACACTTGTTTAGCTTGTGAAGCTAAAATGAAAGAATCGGATTTGTATCCAATACGCCTAAGATCAACTAGTTTAAATCCAAGTTCATCTGTTTTAACACCCCATTACTTTCAACCCCGCTTACATTTGAACATTACAATCTTAAAATTATGGTAATTTAATTCCCATATCTCTTGAATCACACCATAAAAAGACATGTTTGTGGTTATTGGATTTTTATCTTTTGCACTAGATACTTGCATCGATCATGGCTACTAAACATACTCCACTATTTTGAACATTTCGAGTACCATCACGAAGCTCTGTATTGTAGCGAACACCATTCACTACGTAGCTTAAATAGGTTATCACGGTGGGTGAAGGACCATGTGATACCTACCTCAATGTGTTAGTTATAGTATGGTTTGGTACTTCAAGATCGGAGAGCAACCTATACACATAAACCCCGTTAATATTTGAGTATAAGTCGTTAAAAACTAAAATGAAAAAAAAAATTAGCGTAATTGTTAAAACCATACTTGATCACGTATCCAAGAAATGAAGGTTCTATTGTGTTGATCTTGTAACCACTTCTGATTTCTTGATCTTGATGGATAGATATGTTTCAAATAGTTCATATGTTTTCTATAATAAACATAGAATCATTAGTGTTAGTATATTAAATTTAAGGATTAACTTTAAATTAGTATAAGAAGTGAACGACTCTATGAAAGGTTGAACGTCATCCGTATTTTCTAAGACATATAGATGAGCTTGCTTGAGTTGTTCCTTATCGTGCTTCATATGAGAAAGGCTGGCGATGCAGTCTCCCAAATTCATCATCCCGAGCTCGCTTCATTGCCTTTCCGAGTCCAATAGGTTTTACATCATGCAAAAAATTTTGCAAAACTCTATAGCTTCCTCGACAATATAACCTTCAAAGAATACAACCTTCGAGTCGATTCCTATTTCTCACATATCCTTTAAGAACTTTCATGTATCTTTCAAAAGGATACATCCATCGAAGATACACGGGACCACAAAGTCGCACTTCTCAACCGGATATCGTTAAGTGCATCATTATCGTGAAGAACGATGGAGGAAGTATTTTTCAAGCAGATACGCAGATTACTACTACGATCTCGTGCTCCAACTCACTTAATTGTGAAACATCCACCACTTTATTGCATATTGCATTGAAAAACAAGCGAGAATCGTGTGATAGCAATTCTCACGTGCTTAGGTAGTGTAGATCGAATTGCAATCGATAACAATTGTTGCATGAGCACGTGACAATCATGTGACTTCAATCCATTAACTTTTAGATTATCGAGTGATACAAGGTTCTTTATATTGGAAGAATAACCTTCGTGAACTTTCATTTTTGACAATGATTGACAAACCGCACGTTTCTCATTTTTCGATAATGTGTAGCAGTCAAGCGGTATGAATGTTCTTCTTCCTATAACTTTTGGGGCCAACTCGGGACGAATACCTAATCGTTCTAAATCACGTCGAGTTTGTAATCCATCCTTTGTCTTACCGGGATGTCGAGCAAAGTGCCTATTAAATTCATGCAAACATTTTTCTCGATATGCATTACATCTAAGCAATGTCGAACATAAAGCTTCTTCCAATATTCAAGTTCAAAAATATAGATTTTTCTTCCAACACGAACGTAAGGCACCTATTGGTTTTCTCTTTTAACATATCTTCATTGGAACGCTCGTTGTTGGTAAATTTTTCACTAATTTCTTCTCCGACAATGGTTGTGGAGCCTTTCCAAATTCTTTTCATTATTGAATGCTTTCATCTGTCTTCTAAATGAATGAGCTAGTGGCAAAAATTTTCTCGTGTCCAAGATAAGCCATCTTCTTTCCAAATTTTAAATGCATAATGATGTGTGTTCTCCACATATGGGGCATGCACAATATCCTTTGACACTACAACCTGGCTAAATTACCATATGCAGGAAAATCGTTAATTGTCCACAACAACACCGCTTTTAATGTGAATACTTCATCTCGATATGCATCATAACAAGGCACTCCATCATTCCAAAGAATTTTTAAATCATCTATTAAAGAAGCCAAATACACATCTATGTTGTACCCCTGGTTGCTTTTTGGCCCGGATATTATCATGGTTAGCATCAAAAATTTACGTCTCATACATAACCAAGGTGGGAGATTGTATGTTGTCAATATTATGTGCCAACAACTCGTATTTGCTATTCATCTCACTATGAGGATTTATTCCATCGGTTGATAGGGCAAGGCGAAGGTTTCTCTCTTCACTTCCAAAATCAAAGCCACAAATGATCGATCAATTTCAAGATGGAGTATCAATAGGATGTCGTAACTTGCCATCAACTAATCTCTCATTAGCATGCCAAGTTAAATCCTTGGAAATTAACGTGCTATTGAACATCCTTTGAAATCGTGGAATTGGGGAAAGTACCATATAACTTTTTAGCAGGACTCCTCTTTCACTTCCAACGAATTCTTACGTTTCATCCATCTTGACTCGTTCATGGTGAGGACAATTAGATGCATCGGCGTATTCTTTCCTATATAAGCAACAATCATTGGGACATGCATGAATTTTTTCATACGTCATTCCCAAAGTGACTAACGTCTTCTTTGCTTCACACGTAGACGCGTCGGCAATTCATTCTTTCGTGTAATATATCTTTCAATAAAGTCAACAACTCTGTAAAGCTAGTATCACTCCACTCAAATTTGGCTTTCAGGGTGATACAATCTAACTAATGTACCTAACTTAGTTAATCTACTACATCACGGATATAGAGGTTTTTCAAAGATCTGCAAGCAACTTCTTAAATTTTTGGATCTTCTTCAAAATGTTGTTGTGCGATTTCAACCATCTCCACAATGTTGTCATGAGTAGTTCTCTTCATATACATGCTCATTAGTGGTGTAGTTTAAATTTGACTTTACATTGTTTCTAGAATGTCTATCAAGGGTTTCTCCGTGCCAAATCCAATTATCATATCTTTGATCGATACCATACGCAATTAAGTGGTTCCTGACTACATTAATGTTGAGAATCTTCAAATTTACACACTTAACACAAAGGGCATCGTATAAAAGGTTTACCACTGCGCATGTTCGTGTGCAAACCGAATAAAAGTGTCTACACCTTCTTCATATACTCTTTAGAGAATCTATCTTTCGACATCCATAATTTGTCCATTATGTTATAACCTAAGTAAATGAAGTCAATAGATATTTTTGAATTAATAAAATCAATCTAAGTCCTAAAAAAAGTAGAATAAACTACATATTTTTCATGTTAACCATAATTTTTCATGTTAATCATAACCAACTATAACGACCCTAAAACTTAGGACGAACCTAATTAAGAAGGTTACTCAGCCATGCCGTTTGCGCTGAAATTTCGGCAGCATAACGACATAACTAGGAGATAACCAAAATTTCTCCAAGTCCTGTAAATCCAAACAAGCACTCCTTAAGGTACAATAAATGCCCAACCTCCAACAGACTTCAACAAACATTAGGCTGGGCTTCAGAAATAACAGAAACTCAACATGCTTTAAACTTACAAATAGGCAAAAAAATCGTAAATTACACTACCTCATGCACCCATTACAAGCACAAGAACCATATTATGAAGCACATTCCTACAAGAAAATTTTAATTCATATATATGACAATGGATAATAATTTGATAGGTACTTAATTATGACTTCATAACTTGACATTTTAAACAAGCCAATCGTATTTTATGAGCAATATGTGAAAATCAGATAATTGTTTCAGCCAATACCAAAAACAAAGAGATGCTCGTTTACAAATTTAGAGCAATTGTTAATGTTTCTTCCTAAGATATTTGGTTTCAACACTAATGGATATCCACTTACGAAATTTAAATAGAAAGAGATGCTCATTTACATAATACTAAAAGTAGAAAAGATGCTCATATATGAATTTCACATGAATTACACATTTTTGTTAAATTTTGCATATTATTAATCTATCATACTTAAAGTATTGATTTAAGGATATTGACGGAGCAACTGAAAATAGAGATTCGACTTCACTGATTACTGGCGGTGAGAGATTCGATTTCATGTTAACCATAACCAACTACAAAGGACCCTAAAACTTAGGATGAACCTAATTAAGAAGGTTACTCAGTCATGCCGTCTACGCTGAAATTTCGGCAGCATAACGACATAACTAGGAGATAACCAAAATTTCTCCAAAACCTGTAAATCCCAACAATCACTCCTTAAGGTACAATAAATGCCCAACCTCCAACAGAATTCAACAAACATTAGGTTGCGCTTCAAAAAAACAGAAACTCAACATGCTTTACACTTGCAAATAGACAGAAAATTTGTAAGTTACACTACCTCATGAACTCATTACAAGCACTAGAACCATATTCTAGAAGAACATTCCTACAAGAAAATTTTAATTCATAACTTGACATTTTAATCAATCCAATCATATCTTATGCATGATTGTGTGAAAATCGGATAATTGTTTCAAATTGATACCCAAAACAAAGAGATGCTCGTTTACAAATTTAGAGCTATTGTTAATGTTTCTTCTTAACATAATTGGTTTCAACACTAATGGATATCCACTTACGAAATTTAAATAGAAAGAGATGCTCATCTACATAATAATAAAAGTAGAAAAGATGCCCATATATGAATTTCACATGCTTATGAAGCCAAAAATTCCTCTTACCCCCATAGGAGCCCTTAGAAGCACTAATTTTGGAAAAATCATGTTCCAATCCGTGAACTGTTATAGTTTCCGAACTTGAGTTTACATATTCTCCTAAAAGCCTTCTTCCAATAGAAGGATTATTCCCGCAAAAATTTTCAAAAGATCTAATCTTATAATCTTTCATTCCTAATGGCATTCCATCACTCTAAGACTCGGGGAGCCCCTTGCTTCCTCATTGTTATCTCTCAAATAGCCTCAAACATCTATTCTTCCTTACACTATTGAGAAACTTGGTCTTTTTTTAAGAAACCAAATAATAGAAAAACATGTAACCAGAAACTATGAAAGCTGCAGATTCACATTTTCTTGGCTTAGAGACTCTCTATGTCCTGTCTTTCTCGGAAAATAACCCACAAACTCAATGATGTAGTGATGCAACAAAAACTCAAGTTTGGTAACAAAAATAATTGTTAATTAAACAATAAGATATGCATTGCATACACGTAAGGCATAAAAGAGAAGGAAAGTTGCAAAGGCCGATGAAAATTAATGAGTGCAATAAAAGCAAAAATTGAAGACTAAATAATACTTTTAGACTAACCTTGAATAACAGGGCAATTTGGAGGATGAGGAAGAAAAAGAGGAAGAATGGTTCGAATTGGTGGGTAGACCAATTTGTTGTAATATTATTTAAAGCTATAATATCTCAAATTTGTTGTAGTGATTCGATTGTGATATGCGAGGTGATTTCGGCGAGGGTATGCAACAACTCGAACGATAGCGACTTCACGTGTCAAGAACTTCAGCGACTTGAACGGCGGCGATAAGCTCGACCTTCAGTGTGAATCGAGCGGCGGCGGCTCGACCTTCCAACTCAGTAGCGACTTGGCGGTGTCGAACCTTCAGCGATTTCGACGGGGGCGAGGAGAGAGCTCGACGGAGACGAGGGAGAGAGCTCGGCGGAAAAGGAGACGAGGGTCAAAACCTCACCTTCCAAGTGATTCAGACGGCGACAACTTTGAGAGAGAGAGTTCGGCGGAGACGAGGGAGATGTGAGAGAGAGAGCTCGACTGAAAGGAAGATTTCGACGGAGAGGGTGAATGGGAAAAGGGTTTAGGGTTCTTTTTCTTTTAATAATAGGAAAGGTAAAACGGCGTCGTTTTATCTTTCCTAATTTTGTTATTTTTTTAATTTTAAAAAAGCTAAACGACGTCGTTTAGCTTCAAACACGACGTCGTTTAGCATGTTTCATTGGACGGGCATTACCCGCCAATGAAAGAGCGATATATTGACGCTTTTTAACCGCCAATGAAAGGTGCGCTTTTTTTAAAAAATTATGAAAGCTAAACGACGTCGTTTAGGTTGAAAACGACGTCGTTTTGAAGGTTTCGTTGCGGGCATTACCCGTCAATGAAACATACATATAATGACGGTTTCTAACCGTCAATGAAAGCTTCCACTATGCGTCAATAAAGCGACCATTTATTGACGGATTTTAACCAAATCAAGAAAGCTAAAACACGGATTTTATTAATTTTGACGCAAAATTTTCAGTAATTAGCGTCAATAAAACTATATTTATTGATGATTAATTGCAAAATTTTAAATTTATACATTTAATGACGCTTTATAACCATCAATATAAATGTTTTAAAATTAATAATGATTTTTAAAATGAATTTTGGCCTTTTGTTGACACTTTTTTTAGTCAAGCGTCAACAATTTGAAAAAGGAACGCGTCAATAAAGGCCTAATTTGTAGTAGTGACACCCACATTTTTGTCTAACATCAATTTTTTAATATGGGCAATTGAGGCTAAAAATATGGTTGTTTAAGAGTCAGAGCTATCCAAAATTTTTTATTAAGTTAACTTGATATCAAAATTTATAATAATTATCTTAGTGTTTGTGAGTATCAAAAGCTACTTAATCAAAATACTCGAAAATATTTAGATGAAAGCTACAAATAATGTTCAAATTAAGTTTGAACGCTATATATTTTACCTTCTCTCCATGACTTTCTAAGAGAGTTTGTATGAACTGCAAAAGCCACGAGTCGAAGAATGATAGTATATTGAAAGGTACTCATCAAAATATTTATTTATGAAGAAACACATAAAAAAAAAATTATCATTGTTAAACCTTAGAAACTTTTTTCCAATACAAATGGGAGTCGAGATTCTTTTAACAAATTGACCGTTCTACTCATGTATCAAATGAGAAATATACCTGAGTTGTGATGAAAATTAATATAAAAGTTATTTTATATATATCAACACTATCCAACCACAACAAATGAACTTGAATTTAGTGATAATGGTGTTTTATGTGCATTGATTTGAATTCAAAATAGTGAAAGTTTAACTTATCAAACCTAGCAGTGGAACTTACCTTATATCACATAAGATCTTTGTTGGATTTCCAAAATAAAGAGGAGATATAATATTTTTTTAAAAAAAAAAAAATTACCTACTCTATTGACATTTCCCCTTATAAATCAATATTGAGAAATAAATTTTTAATATTTAATGGGTTAATATTTTAACTTTTAGAGGTAGTACAAGTATAAAGAAGGTTAAATTATCAAAAATACCCCTAAATTATGGATTTAGTTTCAATTATGCCGGTGAATTTTGAAAAATTTAATTTTAATCTTAAACTTTGAAGTTTGAAGTTTGTTTCTAAACACCGCTTAAAGATTTTTTTCGTTAAATTTAGGGACGAAAAAAATGATATATTTGCATATGTTTTGATTTATTTTTCAACATATTCTCCTGTTACAACATCCCCAATAGGTGGCTATAAGTTTTTCTCATTGAATATCCTCTATTTTCGAATGGAACTACAGAGGCATCAAATATATTCACATAAGCAATAATAAAAATACAAATACAATATCTTTCGTCTATAAATTTAATGAAAAGAAATTTTTAATAGTTGTTTTGAAACAAACTTCAAAGTTCAATAGATAAAATGAAATGTTTCAAAGTTTGAAGGTATAATTGAAACCAACCCCATAGTTCAGGGATATTTTTGATAATTCAACCTATAAAGAATAACGTAAATAGCAGTTGGTTTAACTATAAAGGTAAAAGTTTCTTTAAAATACAATTTCAATAATTTGATTACATTATTCTTTGACAACTAAAACCCAATACTATTGAACATAACCACCTTGATTTTCTTTTACATTATTGAAAAATCCTATCAAAAGAACAAGGAATTGTTGCAATAAATCCTAGGCCAAACTCACTTTAGGTGAACGAAACTTAAGAAAAATTATTTACAATTGTGTTAAATGTATAGTTAGTAATAATTTTTAGTTTTTCTCTCCTACATTTAATTATATAAAAAAAATGTCAGTCATATTGTACCACATTCTTTGAATAATTTTTTCAAATTAAACTTAGCATCTTTCTTATCTATATATTTTTTTTATATTTCTATATATTCCATAGAATTTTCATTCTTTCATGTCATAACCTTACAATTTCTCCATTCATAAAAATTGTAATAGTTGAAGGATTAGAAAGTTGAGTTTCATAAATATAAGGCCTTAAAGAAACATTCACCAATTAATAGCATATCAATATATATCGTTTTTAGACAAATCTAAATATTCTTTAACCTATCATAGTAATAAAATTGAAGCATGCACATATTAAACATTTAATGTCAAGGTAAGAAGTCCCCAACCAAAATTAAGCACTTGTTAGCAAAGAATAATCAACCTTAGTGTGAAAATTAGAAAACTTCGAGAGAGAGATTTATACTTAAATATCTAAACACCATACTAATAACTTAAATGCAAACAAGGAAATTTTGAATTCTCCAAAAAAAAAAGGGTAAAATACCTTTTTGGTCTCCAAGTTTTGAGTAATAGGTGTCTTTGGTCCCTAAGTTTTTAAAATAGACCATTTTAGTTCTCCAATTTTGAGAAATAGGTTTAAAAGGTCCTTCATGTTATTTTTTTTATTTTTTTAATTCTTTTTTAATTAATTATATAAAATCAATATTTTTTAATATAGATTTTTTTAATTAGAAAAATAAAAAATAAATTATCTCTTAATTCTCTCGTTACACTCTCATCTGTCCTCCCTCAATCTTCCTTCTCTTTCTTCTTTTTCTTTTTCCTCTCCCACAACATTATCTTCCACACACACTCTCTCATGTATCTCACTTTTTTTCACTCTCTCTAACCCTTCAAAAGGGTGGATCTCAACTACCATCCCTTCAATTTACAAAACTGCAACAAATCAAAAAAATCTCTCTTAAGATTTTATTTTTTTCCTCAATCTTCTCAAATCACCCATAATCCATAATCAAAGTTATGATCATTTTCTTTCAAACCCACTTAAGTTTTGAACATCTAGATTAAACTTAAGAGGTTTTTATGTAAAAGTTTCATATGATGTACAGAGGGAGGAGAGAGAGTGGGGTAGAAGATGTGAGAGAGGGAAAATGAAACGAAGAATAGAAGAAGATGAAGAGAGGGAGAGAGGAGATGAGAGAGAAAATATATATATATTTTTAATTAAAAAATTATTGATTTTATATAATTAATTAAAAAAGAATTAAAAAAATAGAAAAATAACATGAGTGGCCTTTTAAACCTATTTCTCAAAACTGGGGGACTAAAATAGTCTATTTTAAAAACTCAGGGACCAAAGATACCTATTGCTCAAAATTCGCGGACTACAAAAGTATTTTATCAAAAAAAAATGGAAATTTTGAACTAAGATGAGTCAATTCAATCCATCTGGCATCTATTTCTTGTTTTCTATTTATATTAAAATCAAATTATTTCACGTAACTTCTAATCTGACCGATTCAATATATGGTCAAATATTGGTATCTAATAATTCATTTTGAAAAAAAGAAAACCATCCCTTATCATATTCTAGATAATTTAAATATTTAGGTTTTGTTGGATAAATTATTTAGTTTTTAAGTTTTTTTTTAAAAAAATTAAACTTAAAAATATTATTTCTACTACTGAGTTTCTATATTTTCTTATCTACTTTATAATGTTAGATTATCTTAGTTTTTATTACATTAGATCTTGGTCTTTATTGCATTAGATTAGATTTTATTTTATTTTATTTTATATTGTCCTATAAATAGAACATTTAGTCTTGTATCTCAACAACACAATATCAACACAATATCAATTCACAATGTATTCTCTCCCTTTTCCCCCTCCATCCTCTAAAAACAACATGGTGTCCATCGTCTGATCCGTTCGGATCCTTCTGTCTGTCGCCTGTTCGGTCCCTAAACGACTCCTGTGTTGTGCTTCGCCACCTGCACGCCGCCTCTGTTGTGCTTCAGCACCTGTCCTCTGTTGTGGTTCGGCACCTGCCCTCTCATCTTAACAAACTCACATAGGATTGTGAGTTTGAGAGGGGATGTTAGATTATCTTAGTCTTTATTGCATTAGATCTTAGTCTTTATTGCATTAGATTAGATTTTATTTTATTTATTTTATTTGATTTTATATTGTCCTATAAATAGGACCTTTAGTCTTATCTCAACAACAACACAATATCAATTCACAATGTAAATCCTAGCCACCATTTGTGTTCTCTCCCTTTTCCCCTCCATCCTCTAAAAACAACAGTACTTATGTTTTAAAAAATCAAGCTAAGTTTTGAAAAAAAAATAGTTTTCAAAAACTTGTTTCTGTTTTTGAAATTTGGCTAGAAACTTAAATGGTAAGGAAATATGAAAATCATTGTAGAGAAATATGAAAATAAACTATGAAAAAATAAACATAATTTTCAAAAAACTAAATGATTATCCATCGGAGTCTTACTTAGTTTGCTTAGATTTCATCCCTACAATCCTTAAGAGAACACAACACTCAAATTTATTTCTATTTCTTTTAGATTGACATATGGATCTTGATTAAGAACTAAAAATCCTCAACAACATATCGATATATCTATAAACAGTTGCATATCCAAGACTTCTTTTTGGAGGGAGCTTCATTCAAAATTTTATAAAAATAATTTACGAGTAATCGATCAAAAAAAAAATTAATAAATGAAATTTAATTATTAATTTATTAAGTTTTTCACAAGTTTTCATACTATGAAAATTATTTATCTTATCAAATAATGTTTTTAAAAAATTTAATATTATTTTTTATCCATTTCATTCATATTTATAAAAAAAATTGAAAAAAAAATTAAAAATTATTAAGAAAATAAAATATGGTTTATATAATTCAAATTTATAAAATATAAAAATTTAAATTAGTTTTTTTTTTCAGAAAAGAGTTTTGTATAATATTTTTAAATAAATAAAAATAGTGTTTTGTTCTTTATTGAATACATATATAAAATATAAATATAGTAATTTTTTTTAACCATCGTAGTTCTGCTATATAAATAACAAAAAGATCTGTAAAAAATGCATCCATTGAGAATTGAATCCAACACTTGAGGAGGAATTAGATCCAAATACCACTAAACTAAATATCAAACTTTATATATGATGTCAACTTTATTACTTCTAATATATAATATTTTAAAGCCAACATGAGCATATCTCAACTGGCATCAAGTATGATTCATGAGTTTGAATCCCCTTACTCCCAAATTGTTGATGTACTCACAAAAAATATATAATATTTTAAAGTTTGGGGAACTAGTGGCAGATCCATAAGTTTATATCGCGGGTTGTGTAGAGATAATTATGAACGCTTTGATATATTGATATGTATTGATATCAATTCATATATTTTGATATTTTTAAGATTGTATTTGATAAGTCGTTGACTTTAAAAAGTATCTACTAAGTTGCTAAACTTTCAATCATTTGTTTAATAGAACTTTAAATTTTTCAATTTTTGATTCAATAGATCCCTAACTTAACAAAGACAAATCTATTAGGTTACAAAATATAAAATTAAAAACTCGAGAACCTATTAGATACAAAATTAAAAATTTGACGATTAACAACATACTTTTTTTAATTCAAAAATTTGTCAGAATAGATCAAACTTAGAAATATATATTAAAAAAAATCCTACAATAACAATTATATTTTTTTCTCTTTCATAAGAACTGTAATTTTTTATTTAATTAATTTTAAAAAATAATTTACTAAAATTCTAACATATTTGTAATGCTCTTTTTTTTCTTTTTGGAGAGTTTAATACTCCATACCTCCAGAAAAATCAAATTTAAAAATGGAATTGAAAAATAACTATAATATAAATTATTTATAATAGGAATATATTTAAATTATTTTAAAAATATATTAAAAACCCAAATATTACTTTTGGAAAGAAAAAATGGAAAGGAAAAGTAACGAAAAGAAAAAAGAAGAAAAAATATCGGGGACCAAAAAAAAAGTAAAATAAAAAAAACGGGAAAAGGAGAAGGAAAAATGGGGACCAAAAAGAAAGAAAAACAGGAAAGAAGGGAAAAATAGAAGAAAAACTCGGACAAAAAAAACACATAAAAGAAGGAAAAAAAAAAAGAAGAAAACACATTTGGTGGAGCTTTAATTAGAGAATTGATAGATTTAATTCAAGGGGGTTTAGTCCACTAAGCCATTGTTATAGCATAAAATACACGTGAGATTTTAAATATTAATTAATACTTGTTCAAAGTTGAGGAGGGCTCGAGCCCCCTGAGTCCAATATACCTTCGCTCTGTCTATAAATCGAAATGTTTAACATTGATGTTAAGGTTCAATTGATGTTGCATATATTTTGTATAACTATGAATGAAACATAAAATACACTAAGTGTGAAAATTTTCATTTATTGATATTTTTATAAATATATTGATTTATAGGAACTCGATAGTTTATCAATGTATTCGTAAAATTGACATCTTAACATCTTTATCATATTTAAATTCTTGATCTAAAACATCTATTAAAAAAACATTTGATTTTTGAGTTCCATGCTAGGAGGAGCTAAACTTTTGTAGCCAAAGTTGCTACAATCTAATAACATAGAGTTATAATAGTCTATGAGTTATTATAATATGTGGAACATAGTAGTATAGTCTATGTTTGGAGTGCAAAGTATTCCACAGATTATAATAACACAAGCTATTATAACCTATGCCCCAAACAATCTTTTATGTTTTTTCAATCATTAAAAAAAAATTCATTTAATTTGATCCATCTACACTCCTCTATTGCCAACAAGAACATAACTCAACTAACATCAAGTATGACTTATGACTAAGAGGTCATGGGTTCGAATCCCCCACTCCCATTGTTGATGTACTAAAAAAACACTCCACTATTGTAATTATAATATTAATATAGAAAATCAATATTTATCTATAAACTTCTCAAGTTGTAATTTTCACATTTTTAATTTCATCAAAAAAAGTGTTGCAATCTTTATCCTCTATTTTTTGGGTTAAAATATCATTTTAGTCTCTGTATTTTGAGTATTATTCGATTTTAGTTCATATCACTTCAAATATTCAAATTCAATTCATGTACTTTCAATAAAGTTTAAAGTAATAATTTATTCGTTTAGAAACTAGCGTGTAGCTCGACTAATATTAGGTTTGTACTATTACCTTGAGAGCCAAGATTTGATTCTCTCACCTGGCATATTCTTAAAAAAAAATTTGAAAAAAAAAATCAAAATCAAAATCGTTTTAACCCTCTAAATCTAAAATTGAATTTTTTTTTTTTTTAAAAAAAACCTCCCCCTACCATTTATACCCTTAAATCCAACATTATAATATTACATTAAAGAAATAGAAAAAGGGGTCAGTGGGCCCCAGTTGTCATATTTTTAGTACCGTACATCTCATAACACCTTTTTTTCAGTTCCTTTTAACTCTCTCATTTTAAATATTCCATTTCTCACTTCCTTTTCTTCTCCACCACCTTCTCCCATTTCTCCGATCTTCCGCCATTGCCGGCCACCGTCAACCTCCTCCTCTCCGCCGCTCTCCTATATCCATTTCCGTCGGGGTTTCTTCAAACTCTTCCCTCTTAGCTTTTGTATGGCAGTGAGCTTGTTTTCGCATGACGTTTCTGACCTCTGTCTCGGCAAGCCTGCGCTGAGGCCGCTGTTCTTGTCCGCAACCGTCGCCGACGCCTTGCTTGCTCTCAAATTCTCCGACGATTACTTCGTCAGTGTTTGGGATTGCTGTTACTCGAAGAACGGTTGCGGCGGCGATGGTTGTGCTGGCGGCGGCGATTTTGAGTGCTGCCGATGCGTCGGGAAGCTGTGTATGGTAGATGTGATTTGCTATCTCTGTAGGGACGAGAATCTGTTGTCACCTTCGGCTGCATTGCGTGCTTCTGTCTCTGAGATTTTGCCTCAAATTCCTGGAATCGTGATGCATTTGGAGCCTTCTGCTAGGTATAGAAATGAATCAGATGAGATTTGGATCTCTGTTTAGCTGTTTTAGGGATTGTTTCAATTGATTCTTTAATTGATTGGTTTTCGAGTGATTGTTAACGGCTGCGGTTCTATTCTATTGATGTTTGAGTTTGATATTGATATTCTTTAATTGGGGTTCTGAAGTTTTTTCAGTTACTGATGTGAAATGGGCGTTACAAAACTTTTTTTCCAAACTCTGGCTTGAATTGTTTGTTTCTTTCCTTAGCTCATCAGGGGAAAAAATGCTTTCCTCATTTGGTTTTCTTTTCTTTTGCTGTCTTTTACTTTTATGATTCTGAATTCATTAAGAGAATAATAGAGTTCTATAAAGTTCTCGTGTTGATATTTCAGCTTGTTAGAGGCCATTGATCTGGTTCTCCAAGGTGCTCAAAATCTTGTAGTCCCAATCAAGACTAAGCTAGGAAGCAATTCAAGAAGGAAGCAGCTCAAAAACCCCACAAATGCCATCCATGGCGGCCGTGAATTCTGCTGGCTGACTCAGGAAGATATAATCAGATATCTCCTCAGCTCAATTGGCCTTTTTTCCCGCATTTCTGCCCTCTCCCTTGACAGCCTTGGCATCATCTGCACCAATGCTTTATCAGTAAACTACCACTCCCCTGCCTCCTCTGCCATTGGAGCCATTTCCCGCTGCATCGCCAACCAAACCTCGGTTGCAGTCGTCGATGCTGATGGAATTCTGATCGGTGAGATCTCACCCTTTGCCCTTGCCGGGTGCGACAAGGCCGTTGCAGCTGCGATTATGACCTTATCGTCCGGAGACCTGATGGCCTACATTGACTGTGGGGGGCCTCCGGAGGATCTTGTTAAGGTGGTGAAGGCTAGGCTGAAAGAGAGCAACTTGGAAGGAATGCTGGAGGAATTCACTAATTCACCATCCTCAATTGGATTTGCATCTTTCACTTCTTCATCATCAGATGAGGAGTTCTCACCATCTCCAAGCTCGAGAAAGTATAGGAGATCATCAAGCTACTCGGCACGGATCACTCGTCGTGCTGAGGCCATAGTTTGTCATCCAAGGAGCTCCTTGGTAGCTGTTATCATCCAGGCAATCGCACACCGTGTGAACTACGTCTGGGTTATCGAAGACGACTGCAGTTTGATTGGAATTGTCACATTCCTTGATATGTTAAAAGTTTTCAGAGAACATTTAGAGACAAGTGAGTAGACTTTCAAGCCATTTGGCTTAGAAATTTTGCACCCCCTCTCCCCCTCCTACAATTGTGTAGAATAAAAAACTGAAAAGTCCAAAACTGTGTTGCCAAATTGAGACAATTTGGGACACTAAAATCAATTAGGTTTGTGTTGTTTGTGATGCTTTGTTTGTCTATAAACTTTTGGGATCTTCATGTTTCAGCCTTGTGTTCAAAAAGCTCAAAAACAGAGTGCATACATGGATCTTTCTATGCAAACACTTTTTGACTATATTATGCTTTTAACTAATCATGAACTACCATGATTAATTAATTCAAACAAAATCTTGAGTATTGTAAAAGTGGATCAAAGAAGATTAAAAAAAAAAAAAAAAGTAGCCATTTTCCACAGATGGGATGCCAGCTCACAAAAGTCTTACATGTCCTTTGAATATTGGTCAACTGTCTGTCATTTGGACTGTAATACCAAGATTCAATTTTTTTTTGTTCATCTGTCATTCTCATTTTCCACTCAACCTCTGGTGAAGCATATCAGATTTGGACCTTCCTTGAGATCACAAATTGATTCTTACATGTTTGAAGGAAAATCAAAACTAATCTAAAGAATTTCTTTTTTTTTTTTATTTTATTTTATACATATAATGTTAGGTTGAGTGTAATCAGAACCCACTCATCTTGTTGAAGTTTTGTATTAATGTTACATACATACACTTCACTTGAGACTATAAAAATCTCTATTTGCTTACCTCTTTCTACTTAAAAGATTCATTTTTACTAGCAAGGTATCATTTAAAATTTGAATGTTTTCCAAGGCATGTTTGGGTGATAATATAATGTTATATAATGAAAACTAGTTTTACCTCAATTTCCAGCAATATTTAAGAAAAATTTAAGTGAAATTAGATTGGCTTCTACTCAAAACTAGTCTTATTGCTTTCCATGTCATATTTCATTTGATTTTTAATTCCAATTGAAATCTTAATGATAATTTAGTCAAGAATATACAGATAACCCATTTATCAAAGTTCCACATCAGTGTTTGGAACAACCCTTATAATGCACCCCTTTTCTAAAAATAGTAGAGAAAACAACAAAAGGAGATTAATCAGAATAAATAACTTTAGTAACAAAAGCAGTAAAACTGAACTAAAATAGAATGTTTTTAGTCTATCTTTCACAGAGAAAATACTGCAAATCCGTTACAGTGACGAATAAGTTGACAATGGTGATTGAAATGTTAATATCAATCAAACATGAAATTACATATATCTAATGTAAACATAACATATCAAACATAAAATTACAAATATCTAATGTGAACATAACAGCTAGGTTAATTACTCAGATTCTGAAACAGCACTCTCATCATCCAAATCTTGGATGAAGATTTCAGTGGGTTCAAGGCAGCCTCTCAGAGATTCATGCCCCAGTTGTGCTCGTTCGTTATCTCCGAATCCAAAGATTTTTCCTTTGTCAGTAACTACGATGGTGTGATACAGCCCGGTGCTGATTTGAGAAACACGGTGAGCTCTTAAGCTGTCGAGGCTTCGAGGTCTCAAGACTTTGTCAGATACTCCTCTGTCTGGAAATCCAAGGCTGCCAAACCCCATCCACCCAAAACCATAAACAATACCAGTGTCAACCAACACAAAAGTTTTCCTCTTTCTTGCACATACCTGAAACAAAAACAAAAACATTATCAAACAAGCCCTAAATAACACGATCTTATGCTAACAAGGATAATGCAAGATATGTGATATCAAATATTTCTCAAGGCTGTGCCATGAGCTTACTTCAGCAACTCTTGAAAAAAAGACTAAAAATGCAATTAAGAATCACACAAGAAAGCTAAACAGATTTTGAAATTGTTAAAACTACTTTTGTCGTATTCAAAATCGCTTTGAAACATGCTTTTATTTATTCAAAATCAATTTTTATGGTATAAAAATCACATTTAAATGAGAGTAGCTTTGAATATGTCAAAAGTTATTCTAACAATTTCAAAATCATTCCCAAGCATGCACTTAGTTAATAAAGATCCCGACCTGTACGGCAAGGTGGTTCTTAAGACTGCTCAGGGGTTGAGGAATGGTCTTATCGATCTCATCTCCGTGGCCCAGTGCACCACAGTAGCCTTTTCCCCAAGTATATACCTGCAATGAGAAATAAACAAAATAGATGTCATAACAGTTCTAGCAATGTCGCCTAAACTAAAACCTAGAATGTTAATAAGGTTACTATGCTCATCTTGAGTTTGGGAACTAACAAATCCATTAGAATCTAACGCCACTGCATGCTCGTCACCAGCAGAGACAGAAACAATATGAATGTCCTTTAATCTAAATGTCTGGAGAACACGAGGCTGGAACTCATTGTGCTGCTCCCCATGGCCAAGGCAGAAATTAGACCCTGACCCAAAAGAGTATACTCTCCCATCATTAACTACAGCCAATACATAGCTTGGACCAGCAGCGATCTGAATTACAGATCCAATTTCCTCAAGCCGTTTGACAACCTTTGGAGTAGATTTCTCTAGAGTATCACCATGGCCAAGCTGACCATATGTGTTTGTTCCACACGTATAAACATGGCCTTGTCTTGTTAAAATCGCTGAAAAGTAATGTCCCACAGAGACCTGAAGAAAATTTACATGCCATAATTACCAAGTAGTTTATCAGTTTATGAACAACGACCAAGCATGAATGTTTATGGAGGCTTCTAGAGGCTTGAGTTCCCTTTTTGTGTAATATTTTATTCCATCAATGAAATGTGTGTTTCCACTCAAAAAAATAATGCATGTATATTAAGGCACGCAATTGTCAACTTGTTAGCTACAATCAAGTTCTAACTTCAGCCTGTAATTCTCTTAGCATGTTTATGTTTTGCTGACATTCTCTCATCTTCTTTCCAGTTTTCGCTTTCTCTAGATTTATTCTTCTTCTCAACAGCATGTGTTTCTGTAAGACCCCAATCCTAAAGAAATATGCAAGGAAGGGTAAGAAGGGAAATGAAAAAGAAAATGAGGTGAGAGAGGGTGGGGGACCACCTTAGTTAGTTGGGGTCTGGGATCGTGGGAAGTGGTATTTTAGCACTGGCAGGAGAGCAGGTCGTTTTTGTCGAGTATTTTGGTATTTTGGTTGTAGGAGAGACCCAGCCTCTCGAAAGCTGGAGGGACTTGTTTTTCTTCTTGTGTTGATCGGAAATGAATAATCCTCTCTCCCTAATGAAGAACTATCACTAGAGGAGAGTTGGATCCTATTTCTATACACTGTTTATCTTGAGATTATTGTTTGTACTGTTGAGTTTTGCTGAGTGCAGGTGCATTTGTTTGGATACCTAACAGTTTCTTTATTATATGTTCTAAAATTACTCATTTGGAAGTTGTACGGTTGAACATAACATTTTTATGGAGGAACTTAAAAGTAGAGAGGTACCAACATGTTTAGATGGCTAGTCTTTGTGGCTTTTGGAACTGTATTGGCGGTGATTTCAACATGTTTAGAATCTTTAGATAGTCCATGAGGTATCTCAGAGAATATTAAACACACGGGCCTCATTGACGATCTCTATTTGATTACATTCCTCTTAGAAGTTGACAGTTTACTCGGTCTAACATGAAAAAAAAAAAAAGTGAAAATCTTCTAACAGATCTCAAGATTCTAGAACCATTAGAGATCTCAAACCACTCTGACAGTTCTCCCATTCATCTTGAAATGGATTCTCTTAAATAAGGCCTAGCCCCTTTGAGATTTGAAAACATACAGCACTAATATCCCAGATTTCTTCAAACATCAGAGGGCTGGTGGGATAATTTGTCTGATGAAAGTCGGGCTAGTTTTTATTCGAAAATTTTTGGGATATCAACCCCCCAAAAAATGACTGTCACTAGCATTTATCATATATCTACAAATGCAACCACATCAATTATGACACATATAAATAGAAATACACTAGTACATGGATCATAATAGTGAGGAAAATAAAAATAAACCACAAGCAAAGATTTATGTAAAAACATTTCTTGCTAGCCATGACAATCTGTACATATGACGTTGCAATTAAATGTGAAATTCAAACAAATCATGGAAGCACAATACATATGTGACAACTAAAACAGAGATTATAAGCATTTCACCTGCTTGCAAGGAATTCCATTTAATGTTTCAACAAGTCTAGGTCTAAAGATTCGACAGCTTGTATCTCTGTGCCCACAACAAAATGATGAATTATCTCCACAGGTGAAAACCTATTGATGAAGACAAGCCATAGGATTATCAAAGACCGTAATTGAGAATGACATCCATGAAACCATGTACTTCAATGTCAACGAGTGACAAATAACTATTGCAAAAAAATCTAGTTAACAATGATCTGCAAGTACCTGTTGCTTTCATACACTAGTAAGGCATCTATATACCACGAAGTAGGAATTAGAATTAAAATAATTAAGACCATGAACGCAAGCAAAGTTTGAAGATTCGACACAGCCGTTTAAGGTTTTATTATGACTTATAAGATGATGAAAGTAGAATTTTGGAAGATAAAGGGTCTTCAAAATCAGCTGCAATTTCCAACATGGTACTTCTAAGAACTCAAATATACTGTAAAATATAGGAATCAGACAAAGAGCTCAATTAGGGATCAAATTAGCAATAAGACTGTAATAATTCTATAATACAGGAAATCATACACGTCAACTTTTCTAATTCACTGACCAAATCTGTAGAGCAATTCAGACAGTTTAGTGTGTGGTGTGGTCTATTTGAGATTAGAAAGATATTAAAAAATATATCCATATATGAAAAAAAAAAAAGAAGAGAGAGAGAGAGAGAGAGAGAGAACCCTCTGTGAAGTACAAAAACTGTATCAAGGAGAACCAATAACAGTATATAACAGAACAAATGTAGCAAGTATTACAGTATAGATCAAATCCAATATAAGATAAAATTGTTTACCTGTCCTGCCTGTGTGACAAAAGCAGCATGGTTGTGAGAAGCAGAAACTTGCTCAACATATACAGAAGGTGGAAAGTTAATTCGGGTAAATGATACACATTGCGTGGTCTCAGCGCCATGACCAAGAACACCACATAAGCTGGAACCACATGAGTATACCGACGCATTGCTGATCAGTAATGTATGAAATCTTCCAGTTGCAATCTGCATCTGCTATATAAATAGGAAATAACTTCAAATTCTCTTCCACAAATAAAAAGTATAAAAAAGAATCGACAGCAAACAATCAGAATCATATCATTGGCACGACAGAATATTTTTATACATATTAAAAGTTGAGTAGATGATCATTACCTATGACTATAAAAGACACTGTTAGCTACTATGCTCGTTCAATTGAACAATCCGAACTCTACTTATACTACTTAGTAACAAGTAAGGTCACATATCTAGGTAAGACCCTTTGCTGATACTTCTCTAGTGTCTCATCAATAAACTCTCCGTTCTATAAAATAAAAATAAATAAATATTGACAATTATTAACATTTTAATTAAATCAGGGGCCAAGGCTCTGCATTATTTTATGTTTTACGATCTTGAAAGAAAACCAGCATATATGAAAATATTGATGACGAAAGAATATCTAAGAAGGCCAACCTAGAGAGGGAAACTATAAACTATGCAGTCACGTCATCTTCTTGTCAAAGTGCAAAAGTTAACATCAACTATATTTCTCAAATATGTCCTAATTCAATATCAAAGTCGAATATCCATCCAAAGAAATTTCAAAGCCAATAAATAGCTAGATATTAAGTATGAAAAATCCAAGCACACTAACAAGTACAGTCATTTAACTAAAAGAAAAATAATAGTTCTAGAAGAAATAATACATTGCCTTCTGAGGTCTCAACGATGTTGGAAGATTTCTCCACCAATTGCAAGAACCTAAAAACCCGTTTCCACTTCCCTTGACAGCGATCAAAGAGTTGTTTCTGGGAATCCCCTCCCATTCCGGAATAAATGCTGTGTGATATACATAATTGAAATGCTGCAAAATCAACTAATGACCGAAACTTGAGAGGGTACAACTCATGGCAGCCTCCAAACATCTTGCAAGTCAACTCCAAGCAAACAAGATCACGGGCGCTAAGCCGACCAGAGGTTAGAACTTCTAAAATCAAATGTGAAGGCAAGTCCGCAAATGAGGTTGAATGAAGCCATTTAGCCATATTTTCAGTCAAAATTCTGACTTTTCAAGCTTGAATGTAATTTCAAATAAACCCCCCCCTGAAATACAGTAAAAACTGATTCCCAGCTAATTACAGAGACGCTGATAGATGTAACCAATTACGGCCAACACGTAAGGGTTGTCAAATTTTTAGGCGAAATCTCAAGCAATTAAAGCAACATATAAAGAACACATCAGAAGGGAGGAAAATATGGGAAATAGAGTACAAAAAAGGCGTTCCTGAAAAGAATTTCAGCCGTAATGAGTACAATGATTGGAAACAAATCATCAGATGGGACAAATGGCACCCGCACAAGTTATCCCAAATTTGAAGAAATGCAATTCTTTTTCCTGCAAAAATCAATAAAGCCAGAACAAACAATTAGAATGCAGTAAATTACCTCAAAGACAATAACAAAATATCACGTCAATAGCACTAAAAAGATTGCAAGTTGACCCAATAGTCAAAGGTGGTTCATGCTTAAAATTAGTCGAGACAAGTATAATAATTTGGGTTCAGCCAATGTTACTAACAAAAAGAAAAGGGATGAATTTGAAAATGAACGATGATGTTGATGAGAGATGAGGCTTCATGATTGCAATGTCTGGAAGGCGACCAAGCATGCAACATATTGAGGATTAACACAGGAATCAGAGGCGAAAAGGATAATTACAAAGCTTTTCAGTGCCGGTCACTTACTTTTCTGCAGAAAACTTGAATTAAATAACTTCAATGACAAATGAGAGGGAGATGAGAGGGAATGTTAATCCGCGACAACTTGGGATTCTCACCGCCAGAAAGAGAGAGAAAGGAGGCGAGAATGATGATTACAAAGCTTTTAAGTGCAGGTCACTCGCTTTGCTGCAGAAAAGTTAAGATTAAATTACTTTAATGACAAATGGAACGGCAATGAGAGAAGAAGTATATTGGAGACAAAATTGGATTCCCGTTGTGAGAGAGAGAGAGAGAGAGTGATGAACTAACAGCAAGCAAAGTAGAAAGAATAACAAATTAGGACTTCAGGAACTCTCTCTAAATAACATACTCTGTTTTTTCATTTCAAGGGAATTTCAAAACAAAGATGAAAGGATTTAGACGATGTGTCTGAAAAAATAAAGAATAATTCGCAAAAAAACATGCTCCCACAAGGACGCCTATGCAAAAGCCCACGCACAATTTATCATAATTTTGAGGTTGGACCTAATATCCGTGTCTTCTTTAGTCTCACTCTGAAAACTTAAAGAACAACTTTCACACGAATCACCATATGAAAGTTCTTCGTTCCCAAAAAGAAGCTCGCACTTTCAGAAATTGCTAAAAACGAGTAAAATTCATATGTCACCCATATGTCAAAATTGAAAACCCATTAAGAAATGAGAAGCATGATTCTGGCCAGAAACCCAAATTTCCTAGTTCCATCCACACATTTGAGCAAAAATAAATGCATCGACCACCGAATTGACGATTATGGGAGGGAATTTGGGCCTTCAGCGACAAACAAACTAGTAGAATCCACCCCAGATTTTCGGTAAAGATAATACAGCATCTCAAACAAGATCCTCCGGCTTTTGGTCAGACATTACGCATTATAATCGATTTCATGACAATTCAGATCTTGTTTTACGCCAACCAAAGAAAGTAGATGCACACTAAAGAACAATTAGAATGAAGAATACCATTCGCTGACTGAGTATATACAGAATCAATTAGAAGAAACAAAAAGGAAATTGGAAAAAACCTGTGGATTGAGATGCTTGAGCTCTGACTTTTAGAAGAAAGTGCAAAATCCTCCTCGATTTCTGGAGAGAGTAGGAAGTGCCTTGCCTTCAATATGCACAGAAGAAAGCTTCAATTTTTAGAGAGAAATAGAATATGCTCCCGAGTTTCTCATTTCCTCACTGAATAATAATAATAATAAATAAATTTTTTTTATTTTATTTTATTTTTATCTAATTTTCAAAATATCAATTTTTTAATCTCTAAATTTGGCATAAAAAACCTTTTTTTTGTCTTTCAATATTTGACATTATTTTATATAATTCATTTTTATAGAACTCGTGAGCATGATGTGACATTCTTCCCTACTTTTTTTTAGTAGGTCAACAATTGGGGGTGGGAGATTCGAACCCATGACCTTTTAGTCATGAGTCATACTTGATATAGTTATGCTCTTGTTGGCATTTATCTTTACTTAGTATGATATTTATAAGACATTTTTTAGTACTGTAATGATAAGGGGTGTGGAATCGAACCATCAACTTTTGAAAATGATAATCAGTATTTTATTTTTTGAATTAGGCTCGAATTGACGATAGATAAGACATTTATTACTTTCTCTAAAATGGAAAGTTTGATCTCCAACTCACATTAGCTTAACTAGAAAAACGTAGTAATATTAAAATTTGTGATGATATCCAAATTTCATTAGAATGATTAAAAAAACTAAATACTAAAGTAGTATTTATATACAAATTTTAGAAACTAAAATAAAAAATCGAAAAGTCTACCCACCACTAAAATAGAGTAACTTAAAGTTTCGGGACTCAAATAAAATAAATAATAAAGTTTAGAAGAAAAAAAAATTGTTCTTACTCCCTAATGATTTGACTTTTGAATCAATAAAATATTAAATTTTGTGGAAATATAAGAAAGATGAGTTTTTTAAAAAAACTAGTATGTCATATTTCTTGATGGCTAAGTATTAGTGAGGAAATAATTCAACATCACTTTAGCTTAAGATGGAAGAATAATGTTCTACAAGTCCAACAATATGGAATTTGGGCTTGGATTTTTCTTAACCAATCTTGACATTGTGCTTTTCTATATGTAATTTTGTATTAACTATAATCATTGTGATTGTGCACATAAAATTGGCAACAGTCCAAGAGGAAAGAAAGTTAGTTGTTGTTTGTTTAGATCTTAAGTTGTAAGGGATTATATATGTTACCTAACTATATATTATATTAATCAATTATTGTGTTTATTGGTAAAGTAGATGCGTATAATAAGAAGCTAATTCATAGAGCTTTAGAAAGTGAGATCTTGACCAACAACAAGAGTCCATGATAAAACATTAATTGGTTAGGCAACCTAGCTATCATATTCCCTTTTAAAGGTAGGGGCGAATAGTTTCTTTTTAAGCATAGTAAGACAGATGAAAAAATAATTTCATTCTATAGTATACTTTGTTTGGATTAGTTAAGGTTTAAATGTGGATTAAGATACTTTCATGTAGTTTTTAGAGTATATATTGATATTTCAAAGTTCAAATGTGGATTAAGGTATGATAAGCCTTAGTATTAAGACTTATTTAACTTCTAATTACTTAAAATATTCTTGTTTTATCTCCATATTAATAAAAATAGCTAAAAGAATCCTGAAATTAAGAAAAATGAAGAACGAAGGCAAATTAGGATGAAAATTCTAAAAAAGTTTATTTTGTGTAAAGTTGCAAAATCAAAGAGTAGAATTGAGGGAATTGCAATATGATATTGCAAATTTCAAGCAGTAGAAAATCAAAAAAAGGAAGGTTATGTGACGCCTCAATTTTTGAAAATCATCCATTATTGCACGATTCAAGGGATTTTGGGTAGGGAAAGCCCATTTTTCCCGCCCCCGTGGGGTCTCGGCGAATCTCCGTTTATGCGGGGAGGGAGTGGGGAGAAAATTTTCCCTGTTGGCTAGACGGGGACGGAGAATACATTATCTGTCCCCGACCCAGACCCCGTCCCCGCCCCGATTTATATATATATTTTTATATATATATAATAAACCATAATTCAATCTTTTATTAAATATCATTTTATTTTTCTAAGAAAATTGAAAAAAAAATATCTTAAATATAAATCCTTAATTAAGAATTAACCATTTAAATAAAAATTTCTAAAATAAAAAAAAATTATTTAATAAAATTTAGAAAAATAAAAAAGATAAACGGGGAACCCGATCCCACGAATTTCTCGCAGGGAATCTCCGTCCCGTTTCTCGCAAAATTAAATGGAGAATTTCGCGGGGACGAAGAATGAAATAAGGGGCGGGAACGGGGACGGGGAAGCATCCCCGTCCCGTCCCGTGGACATCTCTAATTTTGAGCAAAAATCACCCGAATAGAACCCTATATAGGGAGAAAAGATAAGATGGATTAGGTAGGGAGAGTCGTTTTTTAGGGTCGTGAAGCATTTGTTTTAGGATTTATTTTCGTGTTTTCTATCGTTCTTTCCTTTGTCTTTCAGCCATTTCCTTTTTGTTTTAGTTTTTACATTATGTATTCGTATTAGTCCAAATCGAGGTCATTTTAAGTTTGATTTTGAAGGCATTTTGGAGTTTTTGTCATGAGTTTTCTTCCTTATATTTTTCTCTCATCTTCTTCTATGTTTTCTTTTCATTCGTGAACTCTATTTTCATTTCATTCATGAATTTTAGAGTTTAGTATTTTTATTTCTGCTCGTTTCAGTTCAGTTCTAGAATACTTATGGTTGTTTTTCATTTATATTGTAATCGTTTAATTTAGCTTGAATGGAATGAAATTAAATTCTAAGTTTATGGGTTATGGGTTGTTTAGTTTGCTTTGTTGAAGGTTTTCTTCTAGTTGTTCATGAAAGGGAAATTGCGGGAAATTATCACAATATTCTTTTCAAATCCCAATTCCATTACAACAACTAACTATGGTTTATTTTCTTAATTTCTAATACCATAACTCATCCCCCTCTCTTTTTTTTCATGTTTATTAGCTCTAGAAATAGTTTTGAATTTTACAATTTAATTTGGAGCTAAATATTCTTATGGGTTCAATGATGTGAATTTCCTAAGAATGTAATGGTAGCAAAAATTACCGATGAAACTAAGCCTATACTTCAATTGTTTGCTTGTGTTGAGTATAATTCCATTGGAATCCTAGATCTAATACCGACAATGTTAGAAATAAATGAATTTCACACAAGTAATGGAGACACGAGGTTAGATATTAAGTCGATTCTTTACCCTAGACATGGGGATTAAAGACAATTTTAGTTTGCAAATTACAGCTTATGACATTTTTTAGCCTCACTTTACTTAGAATTTTCCTTTGAAAATTTTCATATCACCATTCTTAGCAATTTTTAGATTCTGAATTTCGTTGTTAAATTTGCTATATCACCAATTTTGCAATTAGATTTTGCAATTGACTTTAACATAGTTAACCTTTTAGTTATCTTGATATTTCATACCAAAAACCCCATAAAACTATTTTGTATTTTTATTTTCCAACTTACAATTTCTCTTAAATAATTGTTTTTGCAATAATTTTTGTTACTCTCATTCCTTATGGGATCGATACTCAGGAATACTCTTATTTTTATTACTTGCATCGACAGTGTGCACTTGCACTAGGGTTGAACATAATTGCTTATTTTTCTTCACCCTAAAGTTCACCCGATCAACGTACCACGAAATATGGCACCAAATGTTCACAAATTGACATTACATCAAAATAAGAGATCACTACAAGAAATTTACGATTTTCCGACTTAAAAAATGGTCGGAAAAAGACCAAAAACTCATCAACAAACGTTTTTTCGACGCAAAACAGGTCGTCGGCAATATGGTTGGCAGATCCTCGTCGGGGGTGCTTTTGCCGACTCAGTTTGGTTATGGTCGGCCTTTCCTTGGAATGCCGACCACAAAGGATTTGGTCGGCCATTCTAGGGAATGTCGACCAAAGTGTTTGGTCAACAATTTCAAGGAAAGGCCAACGGCAAAGGATTTGGTCGGCCATTCCAGGAAATGTCGACCGAACACTTTGGTCGGAAATTCCAAGAAAAGGTCGACCATAAAGGATTTGGTTGGCCTTTTCTTGGAATTGCCGACGAAACACGCTGATCGACATTTCCTGGAATGGCTGACCACAAAGGATTTGATCCGCATTTCCTTGGAATGTCGACTAAAAACTTTGGTTTACATTTCTAAGGGAAGGTCGACCAAAAGACATTTGGTCGACCTTGGCTTCGATATTCCGACCAAAAATTTAGTCGACATTTCCAAGCCAAGGGCAACTAAACGTGTTTTGGTCTGCCTTTCCTTGATATGCCAACCAACAATTTTAAATTTTGTGGACATTGCTTATATTTGATATTTTACCTATTCAAACAGATATTTACCTAGATTTCACTATAATTTAAATTGTACTTGAAATAAATTATACACAAATTGAATAAAAAATTACTTGCATTAAACTGAGGTTAACTACACTTTGTTCATAATACATACAAAATTCAAATATAATTTTAACACAAATAACCATAATCCAGATACAAAAGTTTATACTAAACTAAAGTTAATTACACTTCCTCATCATTTTCGTCTTGCATTCAGAGTAATGTTGATTCGATCCACCTACGAAAAGACATGAACCGAAGATCAAAACTATATAACACATAATTAACAACTAAAATAACATTTTAACCGTAATAAACAATAATATCAAAATTTAACTAATTAGGTTACACAATTATATAAACAAAATACCAAATTTCAAGAAGAACCAAAATTAATCTAGCTTCACTAAGCAAATCAAAATTACAAAACTATATACATAACATTTTCTAAACACATATATGTACAAATCTAGAATTGAGCTTAGACACCAATGAAGTATGAAGTATATGTATACCAAGAAAATCATCTAACTTATAACCATTTATAAACAAGACTATTCAAGGATAGTTAAGAAAATGATGTATTCTATTTTCTTCTTTGGTTTAATTTGTGGTTGCAAATCACCCTCTTTGTTAACTAAAGCCTAAAATCTATCTTTTATTAAGAGAACAAACTCTTTCGGTCTAAACAATGGTGAATAGTAGTGCTTATTTCATTTCATCATCTTTCTTTGGCCATTTGTTTGGAGTTGGACAGTTGGAGTAAAAGGTGAGAGGACAATTTTTGCATCCTATCCAATGGAATTCATAGGTATTTTTTTCCTTCTTATGGAGTGTTTGAACCTCATATTGCCATAGCCTACCTAGTAACACATCACAAGCATGCATATATTTCCGATAGATTACAAATTATTTGATATTTATAGTCAAATATTATAGATAAAGGAACAATACATATCTGATCATTTACTTGAGCACCACACCTTTTCTTTATCCAATTTACCTTATAAGGATTTGGATGAGGATTAGACTTAAGATGCAATGCTTAAACTATTTTGTGTGAGATGATATTCTACCGATTTCTATTATCAATGACAATATTACAAATTTTACTATTTATTGTGTATCTTATCCGAAACGAGGAGTATCTTTGAAGATCAGATTAATGTTTGAAATATAAAATTAAGCTCCTTTATTCTCATCATTTTGTTTGAAATTCTTATCATCATCGATCATAGCCACAATATTTTTACTCTAGGACCATTTGTTGGAAAGGTGCCCTTCTTAACCTGGCCTAAAACACTTTTTAAGTAGGCTGGTTATATTGATTAGTTATTTTTGTGAAATGATACCCTTCATTATTTTTGGATCCGCCACATTCTTGATTTTTTTTTTTAATCAGAATAAGTATTGGACAAACTTGATAATTTCTTGAAGCTTCTCAATTATTTCTTCGGTTGTAGGGGTTGATTTTGTTAGTCTTCCAAGCTAGCTACTTATTATTTGAGATTTTAACTTAAAAAAATTATTTTTCTCAACCTTATTAACCAAAGAAATAACAACGGTTAAAGGTGTTGGAATTTATGACTTAAAGCCTTGTAATTAATAATAATTTTGATTACTTTATTTGCAATATATATAATATTATCAACTATATGACTTAGTATATGAATAAAGTTGAATGTATTATCCAAGTAACAATATTGATGCGATCTACTTTATAATATTTACAAATAATTTGATCCAAATCGTTCATGTGGAGATATGTGAGTAAGGATATCTTATACAATGAGTTTGTATAAGGCTGAACCACGAGATATTTAATCTCTCATTATAAATTCGTTAATTGAGAATATTAATATTTTATCAGGATAATCATATGCGACTTGATCTTAATCTGAGTGAGTTGTGAACCTCTTCCTATGAGGGTTTGTCCTTTGATTTGCATGGGTGAGAGTGACTTTTGTAACCGATTCAATAAGTCTACCGTTCTTGGGGGCTTGATCAAATAAGGAGCTAGGAACCCTATCTCATAAGAATGGAATTCACCCATTCTCATATAGGATAAGTAGATGAGTAGTCTCCTTAAGTGCTGATTTTCGGACTTGAACAATGAGGCTCCACCCTCTCATCGAGGGACTTAGTTTATGGTTGGATAATAAACAAATTGTTTATTAGATGATCAGTGATACTTAGGGTGCAATATGTAGTTATAAGGGTAAAACAGACTTTTGACCTAGCTATAATTGCAAACAACTCGTGAAAAATCGACTTGCATTTAGTAATTATATTCATAGACATAACTTGTCTTGTAGTGCACACAAGAGTGCACCTCTAGGTTTTTAGTGGAGTGGTATAGAGTTAATGAATGAAAATTAATTAATTAATTAATTTTGTATCACTAGAGCTTATAATCTATAGGTCCATAAGATCCTCTTGCTGGCTCATATATTAACACTAAAGGATAAGTTTAGTTGAAAAAGAAAATTTTGAAAGGTTCAAATTAATATTTAATTTAAAGTGTTCAAATTAATATTTAATATATTAAATATAAAAAAGAAAAATATATTTATTGTATTTGATACATTAATTATTAAAATGATTAATGTGTATTAGATACATTAAAGAAAAGAAATATATATTTGAAATTTGAATGAGATTCAAATAAGTTAAATATATATTGTGTTGGATCGGCATGGCAACCCTAGAGGGGGAGGGGTGAATAGGGTTTAATTAAATTTTTTGCTAAATAAGCTCAATTTATTTAATTAACAAACTTTTTTAAAAAACAATTAAGAAAAACTAATTCAATAAGTAAGATAGATAAAAAGTATACAAAAATTAATTCTATCCAAGACTTAGCAATTAAGGACAAATCAAACCATGCATAAATTACTACTAGTAATTGCAAAAATAAATAAGAAAAAGTTAGAGAAATTGACACCGAGAATTACAGTGGTTCGACACAACCTGGCCTACTCCACTCTCCAAGCTCCTCTTTAGAATTTGAATAGAAACTTTAATCGACTTTTTCCACGGATTAAAGCTCAATAGCTACATCACTCTTTTTACGAATTCAAGAGCAAACCCGATCATTTCCACGGTTCAGGATCAAACCGTTACAACTACTCTTTTTAGGGATCAAGAGAAACTCTTACGAAGTTTAGAAGATGAAGAGCAAGATAAGAAACTATCTCAAAGAATAGATATACAAATTTTAGCTCACACACCTTGTAAGAAAGGATTTCTTACAAACTAAAGCCCTCAAATGACTATATAGAATAAAAAATACAAGCTAAAAAATGTTCAAAAATTGTGAAAATGCTCTCTAAGAGTTGTAGAATTTTTTCAGAATTTTTCTCCATTTTTTCCATTTTTTTGGAGCTTTAAATAGAGAAAAATGGCTAAAACTAGTCGTTAACTACCAAACGTGTCAGCTTCTGATTGGTTGCATAAAATAAATTAATAATTAATAATTAATAATATAATAATATTATTCTAATAATAAATAATATTAAAATATTAAAATAATATTATTCAAAATTTGACCATTGAAATATTTTTATTAATTATTTTTATTTTTATTTAAAGTGCCACGTGTCACCATATTATTAGTCCACATAGTGTCATGTCATTGTCCACGTCATCTTTATGACCGTTTGAGGATGCCACGTCACTGTCACGTCATTATGTTGACCATTGACCGCCACACCATCTGCCACGTGTCATACCATGTAGGATTTTTCCTTCAATTTTGTTTTGTCCATAACTTCTTCGTTTGAGCTCCGATTTGAGTGATTCAAGAGGCGTTGTAATCGTTATTCCGAGCTCTATGCTATGAACACTTCAAAATATTAAAACTATTAGTAATTAATAGTAGATTTCTTATCATCAAAATATTAATTAATTAATTAATTTTAGATTAAGCCCAAAAAGTCAACATATTGTAGGGGATTTGAATGAGATTCAAATAAGTATAATATATATTTTAATATATTAGATATTAAATTATAATATGTTAATTATAGGAAAGATTTGGCGTAGGTCTTTATAAATAGGATATTGGGTTGAGCTATGAGAGACACTATCTCTTTAAAAAACAATTAAGACCATTTCCTCTTCAATTCTCTTGTGAATTTTCTTTCAAGAGGTTCACACAAGTCAGAGATAAAACCCGCCTAAAATTATTTTTCGTTTAATTCTAAAATAAAATCAAAGTAGATTCCAATATTTTTTGTTGTGGGTTTAATTTGATTATTCCGTTCAAAATGAAAAATAGGTTGCAAATTCACTTTCTTTCTAATCTCTTTATCTTAAACCATCGACATATCAAATGATTAAATGATGCATCTCGACAAGATTGTTTCTTGTCGTTAATATGTGCAATTCTTCCATGTATTCGATCAACCATCGATCTTCTTCCTTGATAGCAATGTTGATATTGATTATACAAATATTTGCTTGTAGTTGAGCGACAAGAAATGGTTTTCTTCAACTTTAGCATCTTAGACCACGTTCAGATGGGAGTTTTGCCATATTTCTATTGGTTTGAATTTGTTCTCATCATGAAATACTTTAAGTTTGAATGACACTAACTTCACATTTTTGTCATTAGGACCTCCTGCATGTGTAATTAAAAAAAAAACAATATCATTTACGTAACCACTAGCTTGCCATTAATAGTTGGAAGATCAATTTTCATTGTGAAGTCTAGATTTTCCATGGAATAATTGGGAGTGAAAATATTGTACTCTCTCAAATTGATGAAAGTCTAAAATTCCAGCATGATACGAATTGTCTTCTTCCTCACTCAAGTTTTCCATTTCATATAATCTTGAATCACTTCCAAGGTTATGGCAATCTATTTGGAGGAAAGCGATTTCTTAAATTTTCTTGAATCAAAAGTGATCACTCCTCACTCGAGTTGGAGGACTTTTCTTTTTAGTCATAGGTCTCTCTTGAAGTGAGCGCTATGAGACCATTTTTTGGTGTACACCAAAGGTAAAAAAAATTCAAAATGGTTATTAACCTTGAACAACCAACCCTAGTCCAACTTACAATAATCGAGAATTACAACTATATGACTATACCAACAAGGTTCACATTCTTTTTTCAATGGCGTAGTCACCAACAATTCTAAGATTACACATTTGATAAGAAGCAACTCTATATTACTAATTTATTTTCTTACAGAACTTTCAAATGATTTGAACTCAGATTCAAAATCTAGATTCATTGTCTTTACGTCCCAAACATTTATATGCATGCAACTTCAATAACAACACGTCGCCATGCATTAACACTTAGTCATTTTCTCGTGGTTTGACCAAGATCAATATGTGAGAGATAGTAAGATTCGAACTTCTAATCTCTTGATTGATGATATATGTATTAAGCAGTTGAGCTATGCTCAAATTGTTAATATTTTGTCTCATTAAAGTATGTTACAAGAATTGGGATATGAGACACTTTGACTAATCCTAATGGCTTCTTATATCACTTTCATCTTCACAGTCACTCCTCAATTTTTAGCTTAATTGCCAAGTATCACACATGCAACCTAGTTAAATCCCACCCACTAAATATATCTACATGAATTACTTGTTATATATATATTACAAGTTTATGTTTTTTTTGGTTAAATTGTTAATTTCATCTCTATGGAAAAAGCTAAAATCAGTGTCTGTGACTCTGTGGTTTGATTTTTTTTCAGCGGGTGAATTTAAAAAGAAAAAAAAAGGGGAATAGAAAAAGCTATAGTTCTGCTTCTGCATGAAAATGGTTCCAAACGAAAGTGTGAGGAATGAAACAGCTGCGAGGGGTCCATTAAACGTGGACGATGATCTTCAAAGCAAGCAAACACAGAAGATGCCCCAAATCCATTCATGATGCTTCCAAGGCAAAACGCGGAGTCGGCCGTGGGGATTGAGCACAGTGGCAACATCAAATTTATGGTTTCAGAAACCGGGAAGCAAAGAGCTGTTGGCCCTCAAACCCATCACATCCACATCGCATTCAATTCCCTCCTCAATTATTGGAATTCAATAATGTTGTATTGTATTCTCTTCTCTTTTCTATTTTTTTCACAAACCCAAATCACAAAAGTTCCCATTTGGACTTTAAAAATGGGTTTGTTTAACATTTTACTGGTTCCCAATTTGCGGAAATGATATGCAAAAGAAACCGAAGAAGTTTTGACTATGCACTTCCATCGTTAGCGCATCTTTTGGAGTCGCCAGAAGAATGCAGAGAAATATATAAGACAAAATCAATCATAATCACATTGATGAAATCTCTCCTGGCATGTGTGTGCGTTTTCTTGCATTTATGTCATTTGGGTCTTTCTTATTTGGTTCCTTTTCTTCTTAATTTCACTGGCTTTATTCTTAGGATGATGCCTCATTTTTCTGTTGGGGACTTAATAATACTAGGAAGCTGCGGCTTTGTCAACCCCAAGAAGTTTGTGCACATGGGGTTGTCATTTGTCTATTAATAAACCTTAGTCCGAGGCTTTTTCCTAACCCTGTGGCCGTTCATTTATGTATATTGTTTCTTTTTGGAATCGGCTGCCACTTTGAGTTGGATTTGTCTCTCTCGCATCTGCTCTGCTAGAGGTATAGTAAAAAGCAGCTAAATGGGACTTTTGAGAGTCGGCTTCTGGATTTTTCTTGCGAATGTCAGTGAGATTTGAAGGGGATCTTAGGAAAAGTTGAGTACATTGGATTGAGTGACATCCTGTTTTGAGAGATTTGAATTAAAAGCATTTACCGATGGGTTCTTCTTGTTCCCTCAGAACATGATGGTTTGTTCTTTTAGGAGTTTTCTTCTGTTGGATCGATTTCAGGCTCAAAGAAGCTTTTTCGTTTGTGGGGTATATGCAAGCTCACTTTCTCAAACTGGAATGCCAGGAAGATTGTATTTTTTCTTTTAAAGGAAAAAAGAAGAAGATTTGTTGGAGTTCCTCCTGGGTCCAGTTGGTTCTCTCAGACGGGAAAATTTGATCTGTTCTGATATTAATTGGAAAAGGTTGGAAAACTAAATTTGTACTCATTCCTTGAGTGGTTTCTTCGATGAGGCGTTGTTAATGTTAACTGATGTTCCCTTTCCTATATTAGTACAGTGATTCATAGTGCTCTCGAAGAAAGATGCCCCTCTTAATCTTGGGAACTGAAGAGTTTTATCTTCTCTCTTCTATTTTCTTCCTTTCATTGTAGTTCTGGCGAAGTCTGCTGGTACTGGTATAGGACTGCAAATTTTGAAAGTTTATCTGTTAGGTTGAAGTCTTTGAGATTTGTTGGAAATGGCTGAAAATGCACCCCCAGAGGGGCGATCTCTGGCTTTGACGCCTACTTGGTCTGTTGCTTCTGTGTTGACAATTTTCGTCGCTGTTTCATTGCTTGTAGAGCGCTCCATTCATAGGCTAAGCTCTGTGAGTATATTTCTGGACCCTGCTTGTTATGCTGTAAAGAAAGAATCTGTCCTGTTAACTAAAAAAGATAGCATACTTTTGAAACTTTACGTCTTTTAATTATGCAATTGTGTGATGAACTTCGTTGGAGTTTTTTTTTAGATGTACTATATGAAATTTGTCTGGAATTTGGATTTTGTTGTGAAAAATCTTTAGACTTTGATTGCATGCCAACTTAGCTTTACATTATTCTTGGGTATTGAAGATGTGAAGGTCTGTACTTCTTAAGAAATATCTGTATACTTTTATGCGTACGTGTGTGATTCTACTCTGTAGAAGATACATAATCTGGCTAAGTACTTTAGAGACTCCAGACATTTTCTCCCTGATCCTTTGTGTTTCAACTACTGTAGATTTTGCTCTAATCTTGATATGAGTTTGTTACTTTCTCTCTTTCAGTGGCTGGGAAAAACTCATAGAAAACCCTTATTTGAGGCAGTGGAGAAAATGAAAGAAGGTAACTGGCCTATGTATTCACTCAATCACCTCAAAGAAGAACAGCTTCATATTGTGCCTGGTTCTCATTTAAATTTAGTTATACATCTCCATTTTGCTCATTATAAATGCAATTTTTTGGCTTTGCAGAGTTAATGCTGCTTGGATTTATTTCTTTGCTTCTGACAGCAACATCAAGTGTGATATCAAACATCTGCATTCCATCCAAGTTTTATAATACCTCTTTTACTCCATGCGCCCAATCAGAGATTGATGAACAAAATGAGGATAATTCTTCATCTGAGAAGCGAAAGCTATATATGGTTTCTGTTTTCCCACATTTGTATAGGAGGATGCTAACTGTGAACAAAAATACTTGCAAAGAGGCACGTTATGGCTTTTTATTTTTTTTTAAAAAAAGATAATTTTTTAGACATTGATAAGAACGCTTTCTTCTTCCATCCCGAAAGTCAATTGAAATTTGAAATTTCCTCATTGTGCAGGGTCATGAGCCATTTGTTTCATATGAAGGCCTCGAGCAATTGCATCGCTTTATCTTTGTAATGGCAGTAACTCATATATCTTACAGTTGCTTGACAATGTTGCTGGCAATTGTGAAGGTTAGATATTCTTTCATAGTCATTTATATTAAACCTTTCTGAAAAATTAATCAGTTTCCAAAAAGCTATACAAAGGGATTTTTGGGATAGTTTAATGTACTTTTTTTCTTCACTTGAATCTATAGTTTCAATCATAGATCTTCTTTCACTCAACCAGTTTGCTGCATTCTCTAAAATCATAGAGACTAAATCGTGTTGTTTTTTATTATTTTCGGAATCCTTTTTTGCGGTTGATTCGGGAGAACAACAATAGAAATTATACTTTGATTATGTAGCTTAATAGAAATTCAGCTGTGTATGGACGTAATGTAAAAATGCTCTTCTTTTGATGCTTAAGCATGATAGGGATCATTCTGACTTCTATCTTTGTAAAGTGAATTGGATCTTAATACCATTTGCTTGCCGTGCATTGAACATTCCTAACTTTACTTCTTATCAGATGGAAGTGAAATAAATTTATCTGATATTCAATCCAATATCTATTTGTGTACCAGTGTTGAATGATTTTTTTTTTTTTTAAATCTGAGGCGTTGGCTATTCCTCTATTATGAAATAAAATGTTTGCACTTTGCTTTAAAAATTCATATAAGATATATTTATTCTAATGGTTGACATTTGATATATTTGACCAGATCCACAGTTGGAGAGTATGGGAAAACGAAGCTCACATGGACCACCATGATTTATTCAGTGGTGAGCTCTATGATTATGTTATGTGTGTTTAGCATTTAACTCAGTTAAGTTATCTTATCCTAGCCTCTAAAAGGGTTCACAAGCTATCTGGGAGTTCAAACCCAGAACTTTGGAGGTATCTCCAACCATGCCTAGCCCCTACCACCAGCCACCATATCAGATTTCATTTCACATACAGTTGATAAGATTTATCTATCCATTGGCCACAAAACTTCCAAGTCCTTTTACAAAGCTTGCATCATTTTAGACCTGTATGATATATTAGATCTGAACTTCTGAATCTCTTATTCATAAAAATTCTCAAGGACTTCACTTTGTGCTCCTCTAAACCATCTTGCTCAGCCCATAGATTTCAGATTGTTCAGAGACAAAAACGTGCAAAAAGGGGCATCTATTAATAAGCTAGCTTGTAGTTCTAAGTGCTAATGTATGCTTGAATCTAATTTTTAGTATCTATCTCAGATTGTCCTTTAGCATTGATGTCCTTATATTCCTTTAGTAATTATTGGTCCTTTGCAATTCCCCATATTTTAAGCAAAGTTTCGACAACATCAGTAGTCCACAATGAACGTCCATGAACAGCACCTCTCTGTTCTAAGGGACCATTTTTGAGTTTTAGTTACTTTGTAATTGATATTATGGTATTTAGCATGACCACCTTTTGCTTTCTCTAGATGGTTCGGATTTTTTTTTTTTTGGTGAATTGACAATTATTTCTCTGCTGTTATTATAGATACAACGAGAGAAAAGATAATGCAGAGACAATCTACCTTTGTACAATACCACACCTCCAATCCTTTAAATAGGAATAGTGTTCTTATTTGGATGGTAAGCGTTTAACTTCTTTTCATTTAGGCAATGCCGTGCATAACTGCATTTACTCATAGACCCACCACCTTTTTGGATACATCTATTCTTACTTCAGCAGTGTATATCTGCAAGGGGCTACCATAGTGAAAATATTGGGTGTTTTCCCACCAAGTATATGCTTTAATGAGCCGGATCCAAAAACATATGACAATGGAGCATACAAATTCAATGGAGAATGAGGAACGATAACCCCTCTCTAAAGATCCTATCTTTATATATATATATATATATTACAGCACAATGAGAAGTTATTTGACATACTTTATATACTTGATTTATCAACTCACACTTTACCCTTCTTCCCATATTCTGAACCTCTGATACAAATGATGTGTTTTGCATGTTTGGTCGATTAGTTTGGAGTTATCAACAAATCGTTGATTACCCAGTGAGAGCAATTGAAATTGTGAATTTAGATTACTCAATGTGGTGGTCAACCACTATGGTCATGTCATGAGTCAGTCCAGTTCAAAGAACAAGCCGTAACTGTAAATGCTTTTCAAAGTTATGAGTTCATGTCTTCTTTAAAAATTAAATATTAATGTCCAATGTGATTTCTAATCTTAAATGTCGTAGGATCTGTCTATAGTTCCTTAGGATTATCTCTGCATAATCTGGTGGAAAACCTCCGTTGTTGAAAAAGGAATCCTCATCCCTTTTTTTTCCCTTTGAACTTGGCCTTCATATACACCTGATAAAGTTTAGCCTTCTTCCTGTTTTATTCAAATTATACTGCTATGGGCATACATATCGACATTAACTCTTCTTTGAAATGGTTAAATGATAACTGTAGACATGTTTCTTTCGGCAATTTGGGCGTTCTGTTGTTCGTTCTGACTACCTTACACTTCGCAAGGGCTTCATCATGGTACATTTATATGTTTAAGTGCTCTATAATTCTTTAGGCTTATATTCCTTGCCATCCAGTTATAATTTTCTTTCTGTTTCTTCTTTCATCTCTCTCTCTCTCTGTACCCGGTTCTTAATTTGACATAGAAGATTTTCAAATAGTAAAAATAATTTATTTGTTTCGATTGCTAATTTTCTTTCATGTGTTTACCATTTACACTACGCTTTAGACTTTAGAGCTGTATAATTTTCAGCTGCTTGTTCGGTTATATTAAAAAAAATCTTTTAGTTATCAATCGTTACGATTTTCCTGCATCTTATTAATTGCAGAATCACAACCTCTCATCAAGATATGATTTCCATAGCTACATGGTTCGTTCAATGGAAGAAGAATTCCAAAGGATCGTTGGTGTGAGGTAGTTGAAGTGTCTGTTAATTGTTATTTTCAAATTTAGAATCTATATGCATGTGATAATTCTGTTTTTTCTAGTCATTGCGACCCAGATAAAAGAGTGCAGGTTCAGCTATTACTCTTTGTAGATATTACTGAAGAAGGAAAAGTTCTCTTCCGTTCTTTGCTGGGATTTGCATTTTGTAGGGCCCCTTAAACAAAGGAACTTCTGTGTTAATTTCAATTGTTTGTCCTTTGAGAGCGGAATAGGAAAACTTTGAAGACAAGTTTGAAGGCATCCAGAATGTTGATCCGATATGCTTTTCTTTTTTGCTTTTCTATGTTTTTTGTAAGGAAATTAACTTTTATGGGTTGTTGGGGCACTGAGTGGTTATAATAACAGGGGGTTATAATAGTCTATGGGTTATTATAGTCTGTGAAATCATATAATATTATTTTAAATGCAGAGTAGTATAGTCTGGAGCTATGATAGTCTGTGTTTGGGGTGCAGAGTATTTCACAGGTTATTATAACACGGGTTATAATAAGCTAAATCATATAATATTTCTTAAGTTTCATTCCCAAATATAGCTAAATTTCTTATTTTGATCTTCTGGGAATTAAGGAAGCTGATCCCCTGTTCACTTTATTGCAGCGGTCCACTGTGGGGATTTGTCGTTGCATTTCTGCTGTTTAATGTGAAAGGTATACTAACCCTGGGAAATAATAGTTTTTCTTTCTCAATTCTAATCATCACGTGTCAAAGCTTTTTTCATGCTCACCAGTTCTCCATTTTTCTGCTCATTTAAACAATTTATTTATTTACTCGAGTGACTTAAATCATATTTTTGAAACTGCCACTAGCTTGTTCTTATACATTAAGCTGACGTTATTATTTGATCTCTTTTCCCATCTTTCAGGGTCTAATCTATATTTTTGGATAGCAACTATTCCTGTTACTGTAAGCCCTCTGTCTCCCTCTCTCTCTCTCTCAAGAGCTGCAGCATGTATCTGGTTGATGGCCAGCTGATCTTTTGGCTACTTTTCATTTTATATACAGCTTGTTCTTTTAGTAGGCACAAAGTTACAGCATGTTATTGCAACTTTGACATTGGAGAATGCTGGTATAACTGGATTCTTTTCCGGAGCGAAGCTGAGACCTCGTGATGATCTTTTCTGGTTTAAGAAGCCTGAACTCCTGTTGTCCTTGATCCATTTTGTTCTTTTCCAGGCATGTCTTTATTAACAATGTTGCCGAAAAATTGACATCTACTTCTGCATTGAAAGAAACAAAGTTTATATTTTGGTTTTTTATGGGGAAAAAAAACAATATTCATAGTTCAATCCTTTTGTCCTCTTAATCTTCTTGCAGAATGCTTTTGAATTGGCCTCGTTCTTCTGGTTCTGGGTACTTCCTCTTCTCTAGTCATGGCTTCTTTAATCTCAGTGTATAAGAAGCCACCTTCAAATTTCAGTATTTCACCAATTTATTCTAGTGAAATAGGAAGCATGTGTCATTAACAACACATTCTAGAAGTTTCTCAGCAAAATGACATAGAACAAGAGCTCAGATTATCCAGTTTCCCTCAAAACTTCATGACTTTTTCTCTCCCTTTCATGTTACTCCAGGCATTCTTTTTTTTTTCTCCTCATAATCATTATCTTGTTTAATCTGACTACAGTGGCAATTTGGATACAGTTCTTGCTTCATTAGTAATCATCTGCTTGTCTATGTAAGGCTGATCTTGGGGTATGAATCTTTAATTTGAGACAGTCATAACCTTGGATACATAACTATGTTAGTTGTGTGGTGCGAGATAAGCATCCTGAAAATAATTTGCTATATCTTTTTCGTAGGTTTGCCGGACAATTTCTTTGCAGCTATAGCACCTTGCCCCTATATGCACTGGTTACTCAGGTATTGTAAGGCATAATATCTTACATTCTGATAGGCTGTTTACAAACTATTTATACCCACTGATTAAGACATGAAACTTAGACATCGATCACTTCGTTTTGGGTGGGCTCTCCTCAATTTCTTTGAGTTTCATCTCCTGGATAGGTCTTCTGAATGATGAACAAAAATGTATTCTTAAAATGCATCGAAGCCTCAGGCAGTAGAAAATTTTGGGATGCTGCTATTAGAGTTGAGTCCACTCTTTTCATGGAAAATGGGTATACAGAAACAATAACAAGAGTATTTCTAATGGAATGGCAATGTAAGATAACCAAGAGGACTGCTGGAGTACCTCTGTCAATAGGGTGTTAGTTAGGCAAGAGAACCGTTAGGTGAGAGAACACAGCGGGAGGTGGAGTATAAGCCTGAGGAAACACAGGGAGATTCTAAGAGATATCGAGGAGAGCCGAAGCCTCGCAAAATCTTGAGAGCCAGCTTGTAATCTAGTGAAATAGGTAGCAATTGTGGTCACGTTTCAATCGTAGTTATTTAAGGAATAACTTGAGGTATGGGGCGGATTACTTTCTTCTTTCCTAATACCAAACTTTCTAAGATCAATGATAGGGAGACGTAGATCAACTTATTCTAGGATTTAGGACAAAAGGGTGTGGTATTGTTGTCCAAGAGTTCTTCTCATAGATTTTTTCTAGTACCTTGTTTCCACATTCTCGGTTAATTGCCTTCTTGCCTCAAGGAAGGATTAACCTTAATGACGCTATCTAATGGCTATCGTTTGCCATTTGCAGTTTCCCATTGGTTTTGATTCATTCTTTTTGCTTCATGTTTCTAACTGCAGCCTTTTTGCTTTATGTTTCTTTTACAGATGGGAACAAACTACAAGGCTGCCTTAATTCCACAAAGGATAAGAGAAACAATCCATGGGTGGGGTAAGTCGGCTAGAAGGAAGAGAAGGCTCCGAATATTTACTGATGATGCTACAATCAACACAGAAACAAGCACCGTGATGTCACTTGAGGACGACGACAATCGGCATATTGATACACCCAAAATTGCCACTGGCTATGCCGAAATCGAGTTGCAGCGACCTACTGCAGCAAATGTGTCTATCACTGTCGCAAATGATACATCACGTGGGGTTGGAACTGCCCTTCTTCAACCCTCTCTATCCCTTTCCTCACCTGTCCCTCAAAACTTTGATGTCGAAAACCCTTTAAGAAGCTCATCTATGCCGGTACAAAGATAACACCTAGCTAGTAAACAAAGCTTAGGAGTATCATATAAATTAGCATACACTTTAGTAAAGGAAACTATAAAAGTACCATGTAAGTTAGTACAAACTTAATTGAAATTGAGAAAGTGTTCAGCATGTGAGCCTAAAGGTTTCTTTATAGGATACTGAGCTTGTATTCGTAGGAAACAGTAATGAAGCTGCTTGTATTGTAATATATCCTCCCAACAATGTAAGGGAAGTATAGACTGCAATCATAGAAGAGAGTTCCCTGATATTCTATATTTCATAAGTTTATTAGAAAATGAACTCCTCCACGAAGGCTTTTATTGTAAGCTACAAGAAGACATTCCTTTGAGGTATAAACTCTAAACCGGACCGCCAATGGATTTCATGTCCTGATTTGCTCCCCCACTGGATTTTATGTTATGATTTGCTGGATGGACTGGTGGAACGATTCTAGGTGGATCAGGTTCAGCAATTTGAATAGATTCTTGGACCTTAGAGTTCTCGATGGCGCCGACTTCGCAGCCACAGGGAGGTGATATCTGGCATCCCTGGCATCCTTGACATCCTTGACATCCTTGGCATCCCTGCCATTGACACGGCATACAAGTGTAATAGGATGGACAACCAGAGTTTCCACCACAACTGTAGTCCGGAGGACACACATATCCTCCACAATGGTGGCCGTAGTTGCAGCAATCGCCATTCATTGGACCAATGGAACTAAACTCCGGTATGCTACCTTTCGATACTTTGCTATTTAGCTCAACTTGGCTGAAATTGTGAAGAAGTTGATCATCTTGCTCAGAAGGTACACTGTTACTTATTGATTCATTCTCAGCATTGTTGTCTTTGAGAACTCGATTGGCAGAGCTAAGGTTTAAGCAGAGAAACACCAAGAGACCAACCAAGAAACCATTTTTTGTAACAGACATTTTCATGAAACTTTGATCTCTCTTTTCAGGAGGAAGTTGAGTACTTTTCTGTGCTTCTCAAAGTGAAAGGTCCTGCATTTTATAGAGTGGGGGAGTTTGGAGGAGAGAAAGCAAAAGCAACAAAAGCATTGGCATTGGTTTGGCCTAAGAGTCCGGAGGCCATCATTGTGTGAGTTTATTGCCTGTAGTTTTGAGACTTTGTTGCATCAAATATCAAAGCAAAAAGATCCTTTCCAAAATGCAACGTATTTAATGTAAATTAGATTCTCATGAAGTGAGTTATTATAAGAGATTTTAGTTTGAAAATCACCCAATCAAAATGCACCATCTGTTTAAGTTGTAGAGTAGTTTTTAGAACATTAAAGGCCTGGATTTGGGGTAAACGTAATAGGATTGTGGGGTAATGGTAATATAATTGTGGGGTAAAAGTAATGACCCGTAATGGGAGAGAATTGTGTTTGATGTTGTTTATTAATCGTAAATTGGTAATCACAATTCAAACTCCAAATACGTATGATTATCATTATCCTCTTTTATATTTATAATTAATTAAAATACAACAATATGCTACAGGATTAAGATCTTCCTCTTCAATTTTACTTATTTATTCAAATTTCGATAAAATGATTTTTTTTAACAAAAGAAAAATAATGTGTAAAAAATTATACAAAAATCATAAATTTTCGTGCAATTATGTATATCGATCGAAATATAATATGATCAAATCTAAAATATGATTTTTCAAATTTTTAAAATGATTTTTTTAGTAACGGTTCAAATAAAAAATAATAATATTAGTTTGATCAAATCTAAAATAAAGTACCAGAATTTAAGATCTCTTTTTTCAATTTGTTTCTATATCGATTGAGAACAATCAAGCCAAATCTCACGGATAAAAAAAATTATTGTTTCGATTATTGTTTCAATTATCGTTATCGGTAACAATAGACTATGGATAAAAATTTGGTTAGACCAAAATTCGGCCAAAACTTAAGCATATAAAAAATATCGATCTAAAAGTTTTAGTAAAACCATGAAAACAATCATGGATTATGTTTATGAACTTCAAGAAATTTCAGAAAAAGAAGGAAGGAGGAGGAGGAAGAAGGAAGAAAAGAGAAATACTACGACAAAACTCACATACATGTTTGGCCAAAATTTAAGCATAAAAAAATATTGATATTTTGAATTAGGGGTGAGCAAAAAAACACCGAAAATCGACTCGACCGACCGAACCGAGGGCGGTCGGTCGGTTTTGTGGCTTTTTTGGTCGGGGTCGGTTTTGTGCTTGCAAAATCGACCGGTTGGTCGGTCGGTTTGGGGAAAAAATAATAATAATAATTAAAAAATAAAAAACTAAAAAGATTTTCTCAAAATATATTAAATAATAATAAAATAATTATTATAACTTATTAAATAATAATAAAATAATTATTATAAATTATTAAATAATTAATTAAATAAATATTTAAAAATATATAAAAACCGACCGAACCGACCGGTTGGTCGATTTTGGTCAATTAAAAAAAAAAAAGTCGGTTGAACCGACCGACCTTGGTCCGTTCGGGAGTCGGTTGGGATCGAAAACCGACCGATGCTCACCCCTATTTTGAATGAGAAAATTTTCAATAAAACGATAAAATAATTATGGGTTCTCTATCAACTTCCAGGAAAAAAAAAAGGAGAAGGAGAGATGAGGATGAAGGAAGAAGAAAAGAAGAGGAAGAAGGGCAAAATGTGGAAAATAAACACAAAAAGATGGTGGATCTTACCTAATTCTCATTCGTAACGTAATGTCGGGACTAGATTAACGTGTCAGAAGTGGGACTCTCAGCCTAATTGCAATTACAGAAGGCCAGTAAATACAATCAAACGCATTGCAGTGGGGTCTACATTTCAGATTCCGTTTGATTCATTACGTTTGAAGTTTAGTAAACATGACCTAAGTTTTAAGTATATAATAATCTCATTATTCTAAGTTTTAAGTTGAGAAATTTTCACCCGCCAAGACATAGTACTTGTTGAAGTTCAGAAAAAAGTTGGAAATTCTCAATTGAAGCCTAAGACCTTGGAGGATATCTTCAAATATTTCAAGCTTTTTTTTTCACTAAGGCCATCTTTTATTTCATTGGTTTTAACATGAGTTCTCCTAATGACCAAAGTGATTATTATCTTTCTTAGAGATAGCGATTTTTTACTAGAATTTTTTTTCTTGGAAAATGAAAAAAGAGAAAAAGGTGTAAATTAATTTTAATTTTTTTAAGTTATTACTTATTTAATTGATATAAATATTTTTATTAAATCTAATAATTTAAATGATTTTTTCCCTAAACAAAATTTATACCACAAACTCAGACATTTAACTCTCACATTAATTATCTTACCTACCCAAATAAGACATTTATTATCCTAAATTTTAAGCCCAAGATTTTTAACTCTTATATAGTTAATATTGGTAATAAGTCACCTGAGACGATTGAACACATCCTTTGGGCTGCAAGGTAACTTCACAATTCTGGGACTATTTTTTTCCTAACTTTGCAGATTTTTTTCATGATAATGTAAAGCAGGTGGGCGGTGTGCGGTGTTTTGATTGGATTACTAGTATGGATAAGATGGAAACTACATGTACGCTGATGTTTCTTGTCTGGAGAATATGGATGTATCGTAATGAGGAGGTTCATGACTCTAAAGACAGACGATCTAAGGGAGGGGAACACATGATACAATCTGCAGATATATATTTACAAGTAATACTCCAGAGGGGAGACCTTTCTCACTCTGAAATTTCTAGACGCCAGGTTGTTATTCCTATTCCTACTCAGGAGGTCATGATGTGGAAGTCGCCACGCCAGGGGTGGATGAAATTAAATGTGGATGCGGCTTGGACCGAGTCAACAGCTAAAGGAGGCCTTGGTTGGATTCTGCGAGATCATCATGGTGACATTCTGGGAGCAGGCCACAAATATTTTGATCATTCCTGGTCAATAATTATTTGTGAATTAGAGGCTATCCACGTTGGCATGTCGATGGTTCAAGATGTTACGTTTCCGCTGGAGGTGGAATCAGACTCTTTGAATGCAATTTCTTTAATCAATGGGGAACGTGAGGACCTAACTGAGGCAACAAACTATGCTAGGGATATACGGTCTATGACCAATAAATGGGTTGGAATTAGCTTCGTCTATGGTCACCGAAAATCCAACGTAACTGCACATAATTTAGCTAAGAGAGCTCAGCATTGTATGGATACTCAAAATTGGTTTGGCTCTGATTGTAATGGTCTAGAGGGTTTACTTTCCTCTTTATAATTAATATTAACTCCGATTTTCAAAAAATATATATATATATATATTGGTAATCCAAACGATACCCTTGAAGAATAGTTCTCTATGTTTCTTTTATTACATCCAAAATAAATAAATGAATAACTTTTTATTAATCGCAAGCCTTTTGTTTCATTTCATATGTAAATAATCTATAGACCAAACCGATTGGTTCGTTTGGTTCAGCGATTTGATTCAGCCAAAAACTGAACCAAATCGAACCAATGTACACCCTCACATACATCTACACAACTTTCCAACAACTCTCAAATTTGCCAAGAAAAAAAAAACTTGCAACAAGATGCAGAACATGAGACAAAAAGAAGCCACATAATATTAACTAATGTCAATGCAGTAACAATGGACAGTACCATGTCTTAAGTTTCTCAGTAACAAGTAACAAAAGAAGGAAAAAAAAAAGGCCTAAAGGTATTCCCTGACTGTCTCTTCTCTATCACTTTCCCCCCAACTTCCACACTGCCAAGAAATTGATTATTTACAGTGAAAAAACTATGACAATGGAGATTTGGAGATGAATGCAGCAGGAGAAGGTAAAGGCTATTTTGGTAATATTCTCAAAAGAGTAATAAGGAAAGTAAAATGGTGAAGGTGAGATTTTATGAACTTGGAGGTCCTTGTGTAAGTCTTTGCATCTCATTTTGATCATTGAGTGTTTCCATGAGAAGAGGAGGGGCATACTGAGCTGTACCTTGATGTTCTTCAGAATCTTGACAGAAGGAAAGAATTATTGTGTCAATGGACATCTCCACCACTCCAAAGAAAAGTGTGGCAACTACATAGCCTAGACCCCAGCAAACCTGTCGTTTCGAAACGAGAAACGGATCGAATGAGGAAATTTACAGTTTAGCCATGGGAGATTATGTACAAAATCGAATAAAAGACTCGCGATTAATGAATTTTGATGTTTAATAATAGTAAAGATTGAAATGATATATTTAGAGTTAAAATACCATTTTGGTTATGTACATTCAAATGTTTAAATTTAGTCTTATGTACTTTTAATAAAGCTTAAAATTTGTCTCTATTATTAGTTTATTGTTAACTTTTCTATAAAATAATTATAAAAAAAAAGTCTCTATTAGCCTTCCATTTATAACTTTTAGAAACATGTTCAAATTCTCTTTTCTGGCATGAAAATTATTATTATTATTTAATCATTTTCGATAGAATTTAACTTCAAACTGTAGGGACTAGTTTTAAGATTTATTGAAAGTACAAAGACTAAAAATTGGACACTTGAAAGTACAAGGATTAAAATGGAACAAAACCCAAAATACATGAACCAAAATGATATTTCAACCTATATTTAGCCTAATACTTATATGCCTAATTCAGTATAGCTTAGCAGTAATTGACATGTACCCTCGACCAAGAGGCCAGGAGGTTCAAATCTCTCTCCCCTAAATGTGGTTGAACTCAAAAAACGAAAGGAAAAAAGCCTAATATTGATGTAAAAGAGAAGTAACCTGCTTTGTTCTGCTGTCAAAACAGATTTTTATCCATAGAAGAAGTAATAACTATTCTATAAAAACTTCAGGATACTGATATGAAAGACACTGACTGACTGCTTTGACTGTACTATCTTTAGACTATCTTTTTTTTTTTTCCCTCTCCAAAAACTGTATGAAAACAAATTTATATATATATCAGGTTATAAGTTTGATTGTGCAAGCCTCTTTATCAGCTATGGAAGTTTTCTCTACATGAAATGAATATGAACCAAGTGAATCAATAAAAGAACTTACCAAGACTGGAAACAATGGGGAAGAAATCTTGTTATGAGCAGATCTGTATTTGTGAGTATCCAACATGAGGAATGCAAAAAGAGCACTTGAGAGGCTGACACACAGTTTTCCAAGGAACAAAATGACATCTCCAATCACATTCACTCTTCCGATCCGAAGGATGTTGTTAATTATCAACTCCGTCGCAATAGCAGACGCCTTGCAAAAGCTCTTGCCCGTTATCGCAATCTGCATGAATCAGAATAGCATGGAATAGAAAATTATTCGAGAAATGGGAAAGATTATAGGTGTGATCCTTGCGCCATTGTAACCTTTGCTGGGCAATCAATGATGAACAGGTAAAAAGACTGAGTGAATGAGAATCAATTTACCATTATATATGCATTGCGGTTAACAGATTTGATGATCCACTCAATACATCTCAGGCAAAACCGAGATGTATTATGCGCTGCTCTGCCAATCCAGCTATTTGGCGTGGTACTTGCAACTTTCAGTTTGCGACGAATAGACTCGAGTATGAAACGAATTGATTCCATAAAGGACACAGTCAAGGAACCCAGAGCCATGGACCCGAGGTTATATCTTGCTAGCCGTTTCATCGAGGAGAAAACTGGAAGAAATGGAATTTCAGGCTGCATTGACCAGAAACAATAGTATTTAAGAAGGAAAGAATCCACCAACTAAAGTAAATTAATTAAGTTTCAAAGAATTGCATGCACAATAACAAGAAACATATGGGTTAGAGATGGGTCATGGGACTATTCTGTGAATATGATAGTTATAATGTGGAGGTTGTCATACTTGAAACTAATTCCTAAGTAGTTAAATGAAATACTTTTAGGTTGAAACTAATAAATAAAACAAGATAGTTGACCAGGATCTAATTCAATAACTCATAGCCCCAAAAGAAGTTCCGATTGGTTGGATACACCGACACAAATGGCTTAGTAACTTACCGACGTTTCACCACGAGCCCAATAATAGGAGGCCACTGAACCTGCAATCACTGTTGAAGAGCATGCTACAAAAAATTGAGTAGCCCAGTAACAACCAAATAGGTGGAAAAAAATGGCAATGTCGATATGAGGAGTATAACGGATGCTATAACCACAGCAGCGGTCGCAGTTCACTCGTTTTGAAGCAAGGTCATAGGCACAGCAGTTTGAGTTGCAATTATTCTGGACAACCTGACCAGAGCTGAAGAGATGAAAGGCAGCTGACAGCCATAACATGTAAAAAATTGCAAGGATGGCATAAGGTATGATTGGAAAAATTATGAGTGCTTGAACTTCTCCAATCACCTTTGCAGCTACCTGCATACAGAGTGGTATAAAACCAAAATGAAATAATGATACCATAGGATATTAATCAGTTTAGAAACTACGGTTGCCTCGATGAAATGAGCAGAAATAAGTGACATATAGAGAAAGAAATCAAATGTCAAAAACTTGCAATGCTGAAGTTGAAGGCTAACTGAACCATATATCCTTGTGAGTACTTTTAGTTTATAATTTTTTGCTGCCAATAGAAAATATCTATTCTTTTTCCTACTTATGCATGTATAGTAAAGTACTTGCCTTGAGGACGGATGTTGCCATTATGATTCGGCGGATGACAGCAATTGATGTAAGAACAGAGACAGCCATAATAAAGGTCATTAGAACAGCAGCAGCGCGCATATGATTGAGCTCCTGAACAATAAAATATATTGAGTGATTGAACTCAGATGAGATTTTCGATCCAAAAGGCTCACAAGGTTAGGTTACTTACCCTTCCAAATATGTGGATATAGGGATCATGTTCACCAATGATGGGAGTTATAGCATCATTTCCAATCCATCCAGCTATAGCGATAAAGATAATTACAATCGTAATATTGATACAAGACATTGAAATATCAGTAATGTTGATACAAGAAGATGAAATAACAACATTAACCTAAACAGTATAACTTCACAACATTTGAGTTTTGCGAATTCAATTGGATATTAGAAGTTTGATTTAAGATACATGTAAGATGTAACAGGAAGTTTGATTCCAACTAAATCTAATCAACGCTGATGAATCTCCTAAGGAAGTCAAAGAAGAATCATATAAAAATGGTGGTCATCCCCATCAGAAGTCTGACATAAACTTCAGGTTTTATATCAAACAGTTCCACAATAATTCTAGGATTTCGAATAATTTTCAGGTTCAACTGAAGCAAAAAACATGAAATCCTTGAGCCTTAAATAGAAAAGTGGAGTAAACATGTTTCTCACCTTTGAGGTAATAAAACATTGTGACTGATACAATGAGAATGTTGAATAGAACTACTGTTACCCACGGCATTGCAGCAACAAAATGCCGAATCATCAGCAACCAAATCACTGCCAAAAATAGAGGCAAAATTCCGCCGCAAACAATCAATACCGGCCATGACTTCCCAATATCCGCCATGTACCTCTGAGTAGAGTAGCACAGAACACGTTTAAACTTCAGACATGGTATGACACAACAAACAAAGTTAAGACATATGATAGAGAAGCTTCAGACAGGGTGCTACAGAGTATTCTAGAGAGCCTTGCAATTTGAAAAATGAACTCGAGCTAAAATGTTACGACACTTTACGTTTAATAAATAAGTAGAATTGTTGTAAGATAAATGCATGCATGCATACATTATAATAACAGAGTTAGAGTATAATTTATCAAAAGGAAAAAATAAATTCTTACCTTTAAGACAGATGATCGAGAGTTGGTTGACTTATGAATAGATTTATCTATGATCAAATCTGCATCTATGTTCATTCCACCCATCTGCTTCCAATGTGTTAATGACACATTTGAGGGGCGAGCGAGGAACTGGCAGCTCCAATAAACTGTGAAAGACATCATTCCAACAGGGGTTACAAATTAAAGAAAATTAGGAACATGTAGACATTGTTATTAATAACAAGGGCGTGCTGATGTTGTAAACCAAGGAAAAAAGCTTGAAAGATTTACTGCATCCAAAAGAATCTAGACGTGAAGTTTTCGATATCATCTTAAAAAGGTAAAAACAAATAATGGCAACTTACCATTTACACTAGGAAAAATGACAGGGTAACAAGGACCCTGAAGGTTAACAGAGCTGTTTCTCATCTCAGGCGTAAGGAACTCAAAATAATCGTAGTTCCTGTCAATCCAATCATCCATCGAGAGGCGGATTTCACCTTCTGGATAATCACAAACCCAGTTTAGAGAGTCTTCCGAAGGAGCTGGGCAATCCATCAAGCATATACTCCGAGCATCGGCCAACTTAAATTGACTGTCCTTCAGACCACTTTGATAAACCTGATTAGGATTCAACCAATATTTAAGCTCCAATTCACGGAGGCCAGGATTAGCATGCTTGTCACCACAGACATTTCCTTTGTAGTCTAGTCCATATGTAAGCCTGACAAACAGTAGCATAAAGGTCAACTTAAAGGAGACTGATTAACAAAGAAAAGGAGAAGGTAAGCACCAAGTAGAAAAGGAACATAACCGTGAAGTTTGTTCGGGAACTCAATGGCAGAAAGAAAGCAAAAGGATATCAACAAGTTAAATGTCTTCTGAAATTTTTCATAGCAATGGCTACATATCAAAATGTACTTCTAGGATTTCCAGAAATACTTTAAAAAAAAAAATCATTAAACAGTGTTTTATCAAATGTGCTAGTAGAAAAAGTAGTTTCTTTAAAAATACTACTCTACAAAGCACTCGTAAATACACTATAACTAGTTATGACTTAAAGGATTAATTTTAGTTCCTCGATAATTGATGCAATTTGTAATCATCAGATTGCCATCACCGTAAGAAATTAAGCAATTAGCAAACCAAATCACAATGAATGAATAGGAAAACCATGGCAAAAATGTGAAAGTTATTGCGACAAAGCGACACGAGGGGCAAAGGAGCACTTGGTTCTTCAGTTCCAAAGGGTTTTGCATGAATTTTACAGGGAACAGGTCCATCGAGGATGTAATGTCAGTTTTCACATAAATTTAAAAAGAAAGGAGAACAAGGCAAACTAAAGAATGGAAATGTCCCACCCTTATGCAAAATTTCCTTTAAAATGCAAAAGGGAAAAAACAAAGGAGGACGCCCAATTAAAACCACCAGCAGCTATCTAGCCAAACGTTGAGTGTTAGGTGATACTACACACCAAAATGTCAGGTGGGGAATGATGATATAGTAGAATTCCATGTCGAAAGGAAGAGCTAATAATAAAGAGTGAAAACATAGGAAAATTGACTTGAAATTCCCAACCAAATATCAGCCATTGCAGTATGACTATTCAAAGTTGTGCCCACCAGTTCAAGTCAGTACAGGAAAGATTGCAAAATTGGAAAACAGTGAGATAAGTACAAGAAAATTGGAGACCATACATTGACATAGCCAGATATGGTAATAAAAGAGTAAAGTAGAGAAGCCTGAACTCATCCTAACTAGGACCAGCAAAAGTTAACATAGCAAGAAGTTCGATAGGTAGAAATGTAGAAGATAAAGAAATAGAAGAGGGGAGAAGGGAAATCTGCAAAATGGGAAAGCACTTGAGAGATTTTTCAGGGACCTCCATAAATGAAAGAGAAAATGTGCAGGAATAAGCAGTACCCATTGAAGTAGTGAAGTAAAAGAAGAGGGTAGCATCAGATTTCATACCTTAATGGGATTCCTTGGTTAAATCCAAAGCTTGAGTTAACAATCATTCCAACCCAGAAAGCTATAAAGATCACAAGAAACACAACATCCCTGCATTTTCTATTATGCCTAATGATCCCACCCATTTGGGCACTCCCATCACTTGAAGGGTACCTCCCAATCACTGCCCCTAGAGGACCCCTCATCTTCAAACACACCCTGGTTTCCCCTTCCAAACAGAAACACAAAGAGAATCAAGTGAAAGAAAGAAAGAAAGAAAGAGAAAGAGAAATGAAGCCAATGAAGTAGCAAAGTAAAGCTTCAAAGCCCTTACAGTGTGAATGAAAAAAGCAACAAAGAAAAGGGTTTCAGATTTGGAATCTTTCTGCTAATTTTTCCTTTGGGACTTCTGGACAAAGATACTGTAGTGTTTTAGTGAAGCGTTTCAAGGGGGGCTCAGCTAAAGAACAATTAAAAAACACCTCGAAAGAAAACCAATGAATTGAAGACATCCATGAGTAAAAGCAGGTGGAATAATTTGGAATAAAAACCTTTAATTCGTGATGGGCAGCATTAAATTTGGATAAAGAACTCATTTTTTTCCCTCTAAAACAAAAATTGAGTGGAGAAATGAGCCGTTGAACCGAGTAAAAGCCGAGCCAGCCAGTATCGGAGTATCTGATATTAAATTTACATAAAATTAGGCTTGGTTATAAGATTTGTCTTAAATCTCTCTGATTATTCCACCACAAAGCTGACAGAGACATTTGTGTCTGAAGATCTACGGTCTTTGTCGGTTTTACGCTGTTGCCATTGCCATCACCGTCGATGTTGTCAAACTTTTTTGTTGACTACAGTGATCCAGATCATCCAACGGTGGATAATAAAGCTGCGTACTTTATGAATTCGTGTGAGTGGATTACACCCAGAAGCCTAAAAAGCAATATGCTCTGTTAAAAAAAAAAATAGCATAAATATACTAGGAAGTTTCGCTTCAAATTTTTACTCTGGTGGGTGCAGTGAGAAAGTTTTTGTGGGGTCACTAGGAATTTTTAAATAATGTTAATTCCATGATAGATAGATTGATGATTTCATTGAATTACACTTTAGATTGGGATATATGTTATAATCTTTACCTTAAAAATGAATGAATATTACTAGTGTTTCAAATTTTTAACATGACAGGTGGGTGCAGTGAGAGATGTTAAGGAAAAAAAATTTATTGTCCCTAAATTTAGCGAGGTATTTCTTCCTCTAAACTTGTAATTTCATTAAATTGACTTAGACTTATATAAGTAGAATAATATTTAACCTTTTAAACTTCATCTACCTTTACTCATTAATTTTGGAATAAAAATAACGATACAAAAGTTCTCCAAACTTTACTAATTTCAACTAAAGTTAAAGACTTGCACAAAACTAGGTCCACTCAATGTTCAATTATTTAATAATGGTATCAAAACTTATAATTTCTAAAAAAAATAAAAAATCAATTCTAGTGTCATTTTTAATACCTCATTCATTCCACCCCCATATATGGCTTTTTAATTAGGTGAATACATCAGAATTTTTTGCTTCAAGTGAAACGATATAAAATTTTTAAAATTCAAGTTTCATTTTTTTTTTTTGTCAAACGTTCTGTAATAATATTAAACAACTTTTTTGTCATGTCAATTTTGTATTTAAAATATAAATTTATATGATACGACATCACACAATATTTCTATTAAATGTATTAAGAAAATTGAATGGCAATAATAATAATAATAAAAGTAAAATTATCAATTAGAATATAGTATTTAAAAATGGAAAACTAAAAATGGAATGAATATAAAAATTCACACGTTGATTACAAATATATATTAATTATATAAAAAAACATTATATAATTATGGTGAAGAGCATAATCATTGGGTAGACATCATAATGAATGATTATAAGGAATTATCATTGCTCATAAATGGTGGGATTAACCAAATTTTGTGGGTTTCGACTTTTAAATTCTAACAACATTCTGTAACACAAATATTGCTGCTTTTTATCACAATTTTTGGTGAAATTATTCTTGAACATAGCAGGTAAGAATAGAAAATAAACGTTTTTTTTAATCATATTTTTATCAGACATGTAAATGTTTTGCTTACTATTAAATAGATGTTGAAGAATGATTTTAAAAATATTGATTTTAGTATAATTAATTTATTAAAAGTGATTTTCATATAATCATTTTCATGTTTAGTTTTATACTTTTAATAGTAACTTTGGTTTTTGAAAAAAATCGCATTTTTATAGAAATTTATAAATTTTGACAAAAGATTACAGTTTTTACTCGTAAGTATACTATTTTAAAAAATGAATAATAGTAATTTTAAATTACAATCACTTGATAAAAATCACTTAGAAATCACCTCCCAAGTGATTAAAAATGAATCACTTCAAATGATTTTGAATTTTTCCAAAATCACTTGCTTAATATTACCAAACATCACACTTTTGGTAGAAAAGTGATTTTGGTCACTCCAAAATCACTCTCAAACATAACCTAAAACTAGCTCCAACTCCATTGAATTTGTTAACTCGAAATCATACCATCCATTGCAAAGAGTTCCAACTTATTAACATGACTTATATACCGGTGTCAACAATATCTGAAACAAAAATAAAATTAGAATTAGACTTTATATTATTTTGATATGATAAATTATTTTCTGGGGTGGAAAAACAGGGGGTAGTATTATATATAAACATGCCATCCACACAAAAACCAAAAGAAATTACAAAATAATATGTGATATTAGCTAAACCTTCTGTACATAGATGACTTCTCAGAGTAAAATCATCTAGCAAAATTCTAGCTGGCTTATCTTTATATCATATGGTTCTCCATACAACATCTATTGCCCAGTTCAAAACAATAGAAGACAGATAATAAAGCAGCAAAATAGAAAGATGGAAACTCTATTAAGAGACTTATCCAGCTGCATTTCCTGTCTTCTCATTCTGCTACTTGCATTCCCTGGGATGGAGTTGTTGTAAGGCGGGTACGACAACAAGTTCCCATCCATGCTACCGAAAATTCTAGTGAATACCGTTTCCCCGAACATCCCGATTGTCGGGTTTAGCAGACTTGTTATCACGGCATTACCGAGATAAGACGGTGCATATGAGGCAAAGTCACCATAGGCCTGGGGGAAATATTGCTGGTGATAGATTGGCTGCGAGGGCGAGCGGATATAATCTGGATGAAGCTCCTGGCTAGGATGCAGTGCAGAGGTTGCATTGGAATGGGGTGGTGTGTTCATTGAGGGTGGTGGCCTTCGAGGTACGACCATACCCAAGTGAGACTTCTTGGATTCGGAATCTGAGTTCGACGTGCCACGGCCATAGAGGGGAACCAAAGAGGAGGGAGTGATGCTAGCCTTACAAACGGGGCAGTTCTGTGTGTTTTCAGGTTCGTTGCTGGAGATTTGTACATGAAGCCATTTGTAAATGCACGGCCAGCAGTAGAGGTGACCACAGAGGGTGACAACAGGGTCAGCTGCTGAGTCTAAGCAAATGTTACAATCGAAGCAACCATTCGCATCTTCGGAGACCATCGACTGGGCTGAGATAGATTTCCAGTTTTGCTTGAGAGAGACATCTTGTTCAGACTCTAAATATGCCTCAGGTGTAGAGTAGTTTTGTTCCATGGAAGAATCACGTTCTGTTTACAAATGAGTAAATCAGTGAATAAAATTAAATCCAATCAACCATTTTAGAACATTAGAGATAGATACCAATTTCGCACATAAATAACAATTCTTCATTGGCAACAATACTATGTGGTGAAAAATGATAAATTCTATCAAAATTATCTCTAGTACCCGTTTGCTTTCCCAACAAAATAGGATAAGAAATGAGAAAAACAAAGGCCTAAGGTAGAATAGGTTAAGAGAAGCTTCACACATAGGCTAAGAAACACTTTCATGATTTTACCAGGGAATTTAATCAGGAGGGTAAAGAGCACTTGAATTAGCCAAAGTCCAGAAGAAATCAATAATTGGCAATCAGTGTTGAAACATTTATAAAATCATGGAATATTTAGGATAACTAAGGCCCCATTTGATAACTCTTTCGTTTTTTGGAAATTAAGCTCATAAACGTGCTTCCACCTACAGAATTGAAAGGAGGTAGGTATAATTTTTAAAAACAGAAAACTAAGAACGGGATGGTTATCAATCGGGGCCCCAAGGACCAAGATATCATCATACAAACACCACCAACACAAGCCAATTCATCAGAAAGAGGCCAACGGATTATGAAAAGCAAAAGATGAAACAGGTATCAAAGATTCAAGGGCCGATATATAGCACAAGAACCGGAATCAATGTATCAATGTTGATTGTAAGATACTGGCTACATTTGGAAAATTTTTAAAGAAAATCTCAACCAATAAATGTAGATACAAAACACCCAGACCATCCAACAAAGGGCTGTGCCTGCCACAAACCACAATCGTGGCTCGGAATGCCCTCTCTTTAAGAAAAGAGACAAAGATGAATATTATTTTCGGCAAAAGATGAGAACAACATAAGCTAGCAAACCAATTGCAGAGAAACAATGCAAAATTCCAAACAAATAAGAATCAATCGTCCAATCAATGTCTCAAAGTATTGAAAAGGAGAAAAACGTGGATGCAAGTGGGAACCAAGTCCTTCTGGAATTATATCAAAGCCCCAAATCATCTCGAAACGGGGAAAGATTAGGCCAAAAAAAAAAAAACAAAAACGCTACAAACATAAAATTCCTCCACAAAATCATGCAGATCATATTAAAAAACCCCCACAGAATATCATTTTCGAATCAAAACTGTAAAGAATCCATCATCACCTAAGATCAAATCACATCGAAAGAAGGAAAGGGTAGTTGAAATTGAAGCCAAACAAATTCGCCCCAACGATAAGAAAAAAATGCATAGATTTAAATTCAGCATTCGTTTTCTTAAACAGGAAGAAAACCCCATTCATTCAAACAAAACCTTAACACAATTCAAACAAAGAATCAAAGCGAAAGTAAGATTTATAAATTAGAAACACACAAACATTAAAAACACTCACCGTTAAATAAGAATCCGACAGGTTTCGATCGACAATCTCCGACGGGAATCAAAGAGAGGAATGAAGGCAAAAAGATGTTGACACAAAAGGGAATTTCAAGAACAACAGAGTTAGAGAGAAAAAAGAAGGGAAAAAAGAGGGGTTATATAGAAAGAGTGAATTGACGCGTGTACTTCACGAAGCGGGTAAGCGCGTTCCTGGTTAGAAGTTTTTACGACCGTGTCGGCGCGTCCGGTTTAACTTTATTCAGCTTTTAGTTTTCTTTTTCTTTTTCCCTTTTTTTTTGTCGAAATTAAATTGATTTTTTAAAAGGCTCGGACCGGTCATACGGTTGAAAACTTTATGCGCGAATAAAGCGGTTTTGTTGGCACGCGTGATGGAGGCACGTGCGAAGCCAACAAACTTACCAGCTATCTCTTATTATAGATAATTGACACTCTTTATCATTTTCTTTCTAAAAACAATCAAAATTAGGTAGCTGTTTTAAGTGAGGTGTCGATTTATTTTCAGTTAATGTCAAATGTTAATTTATTTATTTTTATTAAAATGTTTAATTAAGTCAATAAACAGCTATTTAATTATTCAAATATTTAAATGTTGGAGTATATTTGGAAGTTGGCAAAGTGGCAACTAGTTCTCTAAGTTGGTGGAAATTTCAATTTTCCAATCATGTTGGATGTTATACTTTAATGTATTGACATTTTAGTTTTACAACAATCTCATTCATTTAAATAGTATAAGTATGAAAAATCATCAAACAAATCACTCCTCCTAACAGTGAAAAAGATCATTGATCTCACATATCAATATTGAGTTATTTCAGCATGTTTTATTTTCATTATAGAAAAATTTCTCAAAATCATGCTTAACTTTGGAGTTTATATGACACTAAAAAGGGAGGTATACTTTGTTGGTTGTTGAAGATCACACATTGAAAAAAAAATGTAGAGGGTAAGATACATGAGCTACTACTCTTATTGTCAATTGATTTTGAAATGAAATCTCATGTAATCTAGTATGGCATCAAAGTCCATAAAACTCAAATGGGTATTCGGGTCAAAAAATTGAAATTGAACCCGATCTAAGAATGGTGAATCAAAATAGGTATCATCTCATTGGAAAAATGTAGAGGGTAAGATATATGGTTTACTCCTTCCATTATCAATTAGTTTTAAGATGAAATCTCATGTAATCTAATATTAATTAGGTCTACTTTTCTTTCTTTTTGAACATTCAAAACTTTACATGTATATCTTGAAGATCTGTCTCATTCAGATGTTTTCGCCGATTCATTAATGATCTCCTCTTCAAATATCACAAATTAAGTGTCCAATTTTCTAATTTATCTAAACTCTCCTGTATTCTCATCCCAACTTATCTTATTCAGGCCCTTTTTACCCATTATTATTTAAGGTACAACTCACTCTATACTCTAATAACTTCCAAATTATTTTGATATTTTATGGGTTTCATTTATTTATTTATTTATTTTTGAGCTCAACGCAAACAAAAAAAGATATTAATAGTAATGGAATAGCCCATGGGAAAGCTTGTTACAGGATCCGGTTTTGACCTTGAAACAGGAATTAATGAAATAGTTTTCAAAATTTGTTACCCTTTCCGGCATTACACTTTTCTTTTTTAAAAAAAATGTTTAACATTGTTATACTCCTTTTGACAAAAGTATTTGGCATCACTTGATTACTAAAAAAATTGATAAATAAATAATATAACAATTTATTAACCGTTATTATTTCTGTAATTCTACTCTTTCATTTTATATAATACTTCATTAGATAATGTACGAGTGGTCAACAAGAGCAAAACTCAATGTTAATTGATATGTAGCTTTAATTAAATTATTTGAGATTTGAAACCTGTTGTTGCCAAATTTTGGACAGGAGAATGCACACTCACCTCCACGTGACAGCGATGACGGTAAATTTGTAATTCTCGGGGAAGAACGCATTGCAGAACAAAGAAAACACGGACTTTGGTGTGGTGTAGGCCACATGCAGACCGATCTTAAGTGAGAGAGAGTTTCAAGAGAATTTTAGAGTTGTAGTGAGTTTTGATGGTAGGAATGAACTTACCCCTCTTTCCCATCCTCAGAGAGCTTAAATAACACCTCCCTAGGATTTTTCGTGGGTTTCTGTTGCTTAATGGGAAAAGGAAAGGTCGGAAGTGGGCTGCAACTGGGCCTACAAATCAAATAGGACCGATGCAAAGGCCCGAAGTGAGCCTTGCATCTGGTCGGCCGAGGCCGACCACATGCTTGGGCCAAAGCCCAAGCACGCCTCTAAATCCCCTTTCGCCGCGGGTGGAGTCCCTCATTCGATTTCGGTTCATTTGAACTTCATATTGGGTTTCTTTCCTCGTTCGGCCTTTCGTTGTAGCCCTTTAACCAGCCCGTTCATTGTTGATCCAATTTCACCCATAACATTAGCCCCCACTCCCTAGTTAGGATTCTAGATTAGGAGCATGTGAAGTAATTGTATGGAGTCTGACTTGGGAGTAGCCTACTAAGCTTTTTTAGAGTCATTGTCGATCTTTCGAGGTGTGCCTCGAATTCTCTCTAGTTATTGTTGTCCATCCTTATGAGGGTACTCAGTCTTTTAGAATGTCAATTCCTCTAGAATTCTTCTCTGGATTCACGATCTATATCGTTTTCCTGGAGAGAATGTGTAGTTTTGAGGTGGTTTTCAAATACGTAGCTTCAGGCAGTTTTGTAGCTTCAAGCTTTTCATAAACATTTCTGGACTAATGTAACCTTATCTCAAGTCGATACCGAGAGAGGATAAGAGAAAATGAGCAAGAAAATGGGAATTGAGGGTTGGGCAATGGCCTAGATTGGTTAGCTTCGGCCTCGACCGGTTTGGTCAACTTCGACCAGTGTGGTCGTCCTTGGCCGGTCTGGTTAGCCTCGGACGGCCGGTCTGGTTAGCCTCGGTCGGCCTGGCCGCCCAAACCCTTGCGCGCGTCGTTTTGTCAACTGTGAACAAGTTCTCCTTAGCCTCTGCATCTTATTTTGGTGATCTTGGAATTTTCTCAGCGAATCAGCTTGATCTCTACTTCTTAATTTTCTGCTTCTCATACTTAGCTCGGATTTTTAGGATGCTCAGATTAATTAATCAAGTCCCTCTAACGGACCTAACTAATTTTCTGGGCGTGTTCAATGGGGACCCATCGTGAGATTTTTCTCAAATTTTTGGGTTGCCAAGATCAGTTAACCGAACCCTTTTGTGGTCCAATCAACCTTCTGGGTCGCTTCCTCTGCACCTAAGTGCTCAAGAGTTTTGCGTGTTTCGTGCTTCGTTCGCACGACATAATCTACCGTATCTGGAGTAGGCTCCAGATTTTGAATTTAATTCTGATGATCGATCTTGTCTTCCTCGTTTTTTCTTGTGATTGAATGCTGGAAAAAGCTCAACTATAACCACGAGAGTATGTTCCAATGACAGTGGTTAGCTTCGATCAAGGTGGTCAACCTCAGCTAAAGAGGTGGTCGTCCTCGGCCGATGGTGGTCGACCTCGACCATATAAGGTCAACCTTGGCCAAGGTGGTCGGCTTCGACTAAAGAGGTGGTCGGCTTCGACTAAAGAGGTGGTCGGCCTCGGCCACATGAGTTCAACCTTGACCATGTGGTTAGTCTCCCTTTTCCAGCCCCCTATCTCGTTTGTTTTTTCTAGCTCATGATTATGTTGCTTCTATTCTCCAGATATCTAGTATGGTTGGTCTCGGCCTATGGTGGTCGGCCTCGCTTGTGTTGGTCAGCCTCGCCTGTGATAGTCGACCTCACCTGTGCTGGTCGACCTCGACCTATGCTGGTCGGCCTCGACTGTGCTGGTCGGCCTCAGCCTGTGGTGGTTGACCTTGGCCTCTCCTTGTCGACCTCGACTCTGCTAGAATTGATCTTTTAGGTTTGTCATGTATGGGTCTGTGGTGGTCAACCTTGGCCTCTGCTTGTCGACCTCGACTCTGCTAGAATTGATCTTTTAGGTTTGTAATGTATGTCTTCCATTTTTTGTTTGCTAGAGATGCATATCTCTATGTAGCTTTACTTTTTGTTCAACAGAGAGACATATCTCTATGTAGCTTTCCGCTTTTGTTTAATGAGGAGGCATATCTCCTATGTAGCTTCTACTTTTTGTTCAACAGAGAGGCATATCTCCTACGTAGCTTCTGCCTTTTGTTTAATAGAGAAACATATCTCCAATGTAACCCCCTACTCAAGTGAGAGTTTTTGTTGAACTCATGCTTGAGTGACACCACTTGTAGCTTGAAGAAGATAAGTCTATTGCTAATAGAACTTCAATCTTACATGAATGGATGGAATCAACCTTAAGGAAATATAAGCAAAAAGAAACCCCCTACTAAAGGAGAATATTGAGTGTAGGAAAGTCTATTTTGCTTGAGTACAAATTTATTTTCATAACTTGTATCAATCAAATAAAATTAAGTAATGACTAACCTAGTCTATAACATGATACTTTTGAAATTGAATTTAAATAATCTAAACTCTAACAAATATAAATTGATCAAAAACAAAAAGATAAACTATTTTTATAAGAAGATTGAGGTTGGCCTCGACCTAGGCCTTCAATGAAGTCTTGACCTTTTTTTGGCATGCAGATTAGTGTATTCCCTCAATAAACCATTTCGGATTAAAGCCTCAATTTCGCCCTTTAGCTGGAAACAGTCTCGAGTCATATGACCAAAATCTTCATGGTAAAGACAATATTTTTGTTTATCCCTCTTGTTTGATCCTATTTTCATCTTTTCAGGTTGCTTCAATAAGTTTGAATGGCGTATCTCCATTAAAATATGTTCAAGGGGAATTGATGTTGGGGTGTACTTTTCAAACTTTCTGGACGGGTAACCAAATCGAAGTGGTCTCGGTTGTCTATCTTACGTCTCTTGGCTTCTTGATGTAATGTTTCACTTGATCTTTTTTCAAGCAAATCGGTCTTCTTCTTCGTATGGAGTAATTCTTACTTGCACGCACGTACTTTTGAGCTCGAGTGATGAGCTACACACACGATCTGAGTTTTCTTTTCCCAATGATCGTATGAGTCTTGATCTCTTAGTCCATTAACTATGGCCATTAATGCTACTTCATCATCGGTGCAATCTTCAACGCCTAAGACTTCACTATTGAGGCAGAGCAATATATTCTCGCAGAGTTTCTTTGGATCCTTGCTTGATGGAGAGTAGATGAGTTGTTGGCTTGCGTTGATTTCTTCCTCCTAAGAACTTTGTCACGAATGCTCGAGTCAATTCCTTGAACGAACCTATAGATCCTCTTTTTATGTTGCGAAACCAATCTCTTGCTGGTCCTTTTAGAGTGAATGAGAAGGCTCTGCATCAGATTGCGTCGTCCACTCCATGAAGCTCCATCCACGATCTATACATATCTAGATGCACCATAGGGTCTTTGTTTCCATCATAGGGTTTGATTTTTGGAACTTTGAATGTGGGAGGTAGTTTTACATTCATGATTTCATCAGTAAAAGGTGGATCTACCTGCCCTATTAAAGTTTCAATGTCAAACCCTATGTCACTCACTTGGTGTAAGTTACCTCGTACGTGGTCTAATTCTCTTTGAATCTTCAATAATTCTGTCTTCCATGGTGTATTATTTGATTTACCTTTGACTCTAGAGCTGGCCTCGACTTCAAGATCGACCTCGGTCTCAAGGTCGGCCTCAGCCTCGGCCTCGGCTTCAAGGTCGCCCTCGGTCTCGACCTCAAGGTTGGCTTCGGCCTCGGCCTCAGCCTCGACCCTCTGTTGCTTTTTCCACTCGATGACGCTTCTTAGATCTGTCGTTTCGATACTTGGAGAATTGCTCGCCTCGGCTTCGGCCAAGGTTCTCTGTCGCTTCTTATCCTCAATTACGCTTCTTAAATCTTTTCCTTCTTCGTATTGATCAAAGGTTAGGATTTTATTTTTTCCTCGGCCTCGGCCTCGACTCTGTCCCCTACATTGACTTTTCGATCTCGTGCATATGACGGATTTCGACCCCGTTTTTGCTTCAACAAGTAAGTCGACCTCGACCACGTATTGCTCGGCCTCGGCCTCAATCTGGTCGGCCTCAGCCTCAATCTGGTCGGCCTCGGCCTCGATATGAGGTCGAGGAGGCTTGTCTTCCTACGATCGTCGCAAACGACGGTCTTGATCAAAATTGTGTTTCTTCTCGTTCCAGGGCTTGTTTCCCATAATTCTGCTCATATTTCGTAGGATAGACCTAAACACAAGGGTTTCCAAGCAAGCGTTGTCGTTTCCCACAGACGGCGCCAACTGTTGTTGCCAAATTTTGGACAGGAGAATGCACCTGACCTCCACGTGACGACGACGGTAAATTTGTAATTCTCAGGAGAAGAACGCAGCCTGCAAGACAAGGAAAACCTGGACACCGGTGTGGTGTAGGCCACACCGACTCCGATGCTTAAGTGAGAGAGAGTTTCAAGAGAATTTTAGAGTTGTAGGGAGTTTTGATGGTAGGAATGAACTTACCCCTCTTTCCCATCCTCAGAGAGCTTAAATAACACCTCCCTAGGATTTTTCGTGGGTTTCTGTTGCTTAATGGGAAAAGGAAAGGTCGGAAGTGGGCTGCAACCGGGCCTACAAATCAAATAGGACCGATGCAAAGGCCTGAAGTGAGCCTTGCATCTGGTCGGCCGAGGCCGACCACGTGCTTGGGCCAAAGCCCAAGCACGCCCTCTCGTCCCTTTTCGCCTCGGGTCAGTCCCTGTTCGATTTCGGTTCATTTAAACTTCATATTGGGTTTCTTTCCTCGTTCGACCTTTCGTTGTAGCCCTTTAACCAGCCCGTTCATTGTTGATCCAATTTCACCCCTAACAAAACCCAACTCTTATCGTTAAAAAAAAATAAAAAAATAAAAAATAACTACAGGAAGTATTTGTAAAAAAATCAATTTAAATTAGATAATGCTTCACTAAGCTAATTCATAAAAAGGTTTTGGAAACACTCTCGTTCAAAAACAAAAGGGAATGATTAAATAAATGCATAGAAATAATTGGATAAGAAAAGTAGAATATGTTTTAAAAAAATAAAGTAAATATATATTGGAATAAAATAAATACAAACACGAAGATCTTTTTTTAAGAAAAACACACAATGATTAGAAAATCATAGACCAAACACATTAAAAAAAAAAAAAAGTGGCTGAATCAATTTTAAAGTTAAACTTTTAATAGCATATATTTTTTTTTTCAATATATTAGAAGTGAAATTGTCCCACTTCTGAAAGGTGCAAGAAAGTGATAGACTCCTAACACTATAAAACGAGTCTATGGCTTTGGTTTCAAATCATACCAGTTAGAAACACTCTAAGTGTACTGGCTCTAGTTAAATTCTCTTTTTATATTCTTTGGTCTGAGAGTGGGAAAAAGGGTGTAAGTAGTATAAAGTTTTGGGATAGTGTTTTGTAATTTGGGTCGGGGAGAGAATTATGTGATTGTAACAATTTTTCGTATAGTAGAATTAATTTCTGTTTATGGTTTTCTTCTTTGGGTTTGGAGTTTTGCCTGAGCTTCCACATCATAAAAGATTTCTTGAAACGGGCTTGTTCACTATTTGCAGATTTGCTAGGAGTGAAGCAGATATGTCATGTTTTATGAGTCCAGTGCAAAAGAAATGTTGTTGGGAATGCGGACAATGCATGGTATGTTCGCTTTACCATGATAGAGGATGTGATGTTAGCAATTCCACAAGTTTGCACGCGGGCATTGACTTGGTGGTTATGCAAGGTGTGTGGTGGAAGTTATGTCGATTGTTGAAGAACTTCCAAGTGAGCCAAGTAGGTGGAAGTTGCACCATAAATTTCAGTCGGGTTTTATCGACATGTAACGAAAAAGAAAAGTCTTGGGAGGTGGCATTTCCAAGTGGTCTACTTTGATGGTGAAGTAGGTTATAGTTCTTTGATGATTATGATTGTTGGTAAAGACAATGATGTCGCAGTAGATGTGGATTCTTCAAATATCTTGCCAAGGTGGAAATTGTTGGGTTTTTGGCAATATATTAAAAGTTAAATTGTCTCACATCTAAAACGTGCAAGAAAGTGATGGGCTCCTGACACTATAGATGGAGTCAATTTCCTCTTTATATTATATGGTCTATTTTATGATCTGAGAGTGGGAAGAAGGGTGTGAGTAGTATGAAGCTTTGGGAGAGTGTTTTGGGGTCGGGGAGAGAATTCTGTGTGATTGTAACAATTTTTTACATAATAGAATTTCTTTTTGCTCGTGGTTTTTTTCTTCGAATTTGGAGTTTTTCCACGTAAATTTTTGTCTTTCTTATTTTGTTGTTTCTTTTAATTTTTCAATTATTTATACTTATTTCTAGTAGTGGGAAGTTTTTCCCAACAAATATTACCATCAACATCTCATTCAAATTAAAATGACTTTTTTTTTCTCATAAAACAACCAATAAATCATATAAAACTCTTGGAACAAACACTCCAAATCAAACCAAAGTAATGCTCAAACCCAATAACAAAATATTCAAATTTAACCAAAAAAAAAATCGATAAGAAAAAAATGCTCAAACTAAAAAATAAATAACAACTAAATTCAACTAACATGGAAAAGCATCAAACATAATCGAGGATAGAAGAACAGACACGTATGGAATAGTTCTTAGAAATAATCACATTTAGTTACAATGATCCTATAGCTTCAAAAAATGAAAAAAAAAAATAGTCACAGAGCTTTAAAAATATATTTTTTTCCCTTTTCCTTTTTCAGTACAAATGAAGAAAAAAAAAATTTGAAAGTACTAATTGCACACTTATTGAAGTATAAAGTTTAAGTAGAAACTTCTATTCAATTTTAGAGGTTAATTTAATTTACATCATGTTGGATAACAATTTGATTTTTTATTTTTGTTTTTTAGTTTTTGAAAATTAAGCCTATAAATATTACTTCTATCAATTAGTTTCTATGTTTTCTTATCTACTTTTTACATATGTTTTTAAAAACCAAGCCAAATTTTGAAAGAAAAAAAAAAGTTTTCGAAAATTTATTTTTGTTTTTAGAATTTAATTGGAAACTCAAATATTTCGACGGAAACTACTGTCTGATGATACTCATTGTAGATAAATTATGAAAAAACAAACACAAATTCTAAATACCAAACGATTATCAAAGAGAATTTAAATTTTTTAGTTTAAAATTGGCTCACCTTCCTAATGGTAGGAGTATAAATGAAACCCTTCTCATACTAACTACTTTCCAATTTATTTGTTTTTTTAAATACTAAGTAATGACCATATTTTATTTTTTACTTTTTTAGTCATTTATATTTAAATTAGGAAAAAAATCAATTAATATAACTCACTTTGGGTTGTATAAGTTTAAACTAATAATTATATCAATTAAAACTCTAAAATTTAATTAGCGAATCAATTTGCCAAAAAGAGCATAATTCGATTGTCATATTCTTTTAAAGAATGATTAACAATAAACTTATTATAAGGACTAATTTTAAGCTTTGATGAAAGTATATTGACAAATTTTAAGCTATAGAAATTTAAATACTTAGAAATTAAATTTGTAATTTAAACAACATAATTATTATTATGATTGAGAAATTAACGTAAATAAACTTAAAATCGTTGACCTAAATAAATTTATGGAAACTTCTAAAAACGGGGCTTCGTTAGAGAAATATTACGCCAACTCACGCCGGAAACAACCGTCCGGCGGCTGCGGAAGCGGGGGGTGAAATTAAAAATAAAAAAGAAAAACAACAAATTAATTTAAAAAGAAAAATTGTTTTTGTTAGAGCCCACAGAAAGTTGGTCGTCTTCACGGTTGACGGTGACGTTCGTGGATAACAAGAGATACTAAAATGTGGCTGATAATTTTGGGGTAAATTATTAAAAATAATTATACTGCTGAATTTTGAAAAATTTCATTTTAAACTTTAAAATTTAAAGTTTGTTTCAAAATAATCCTTGAAGATTTTTTTTTGTTATATTCATGGATGAAAAATGTTGTATTTGCATTTGTTTTGTTGCTTATGTGAACATATTTAAACATATATATTAAAAGAAATCAAAACTCATGCAAATGCGTCATTTTTTTATCCATAAATTTAATAAAAAAAGTCATTAAAAATTATTTTGAAACAAACTTTAAAGTTCAAGGATTAAAATGAAACTTTTCAAAGTTTAGGGATATAATTGAAACAAACACCGTAATTTAATGATATTTTTTTATAATTTAACCATAATTTTGCACCATTAAAATAGGAGATAGACATTATAAAAATATTTGAACTTTTTATCTCATCATTATTATTGGCAGACAAATTTTTTAATGTTGGAACTATGGAATAATTTTGATTAAAATACAATTTTGGTCCATGTACTTAGAGAATTGTTCTATTTTTATCTCTATACTTTCAAGTGTCTAATTTTAGTCTATATACTTTTAATAGAGCTTAAAATTGGTCTATGTGATAAGTTTGAAGTTAATTTTTATCAAAATTAATTACAAAATAATAATATTTTTTATATAAAAAAAGATACAACGTGAATATATTTTCAAAATTTATAAGAAAAATCTTATGAAGACTATTTTTTTTAAAAAAAAAATAACAATAAACTAATGATAGAAACTAATTTTAAATTTTATTGAAACTACATAAACTAAATTAGACATTTGAAAGTATAAAACTTAAAATATAACAATTATTAAAATATATAGATGAAAATAATATTTTAATTCATAGTTTTTTTTTCACTCAGATAAAATAAAAAAAAAAGTATAAAAACATGGACAAAATGAATCTAATCCAGTAATAATTAACCTGTACTATATTTCTTAAAATCAACAAATTTATTGTACTCGTTTCTCCAAAAAAAAAATATATATATATATTGTACTCGAGGAAAGAAAGGTACACATATTCGATATTATCCATTGAGGGGGCCGGGTGGGTGGGGCCTACGTGTTTCCGTTTGTGATGTCGCTATTTTTTTAATTCCAAAATTATACATTAAAAACTTTATCTTAAGATTTATGATTAATTACTCAATACGAATTCGAATCCATCTCAAAATGGTTTTAAATTAACAAAAAAATAAAAAATAAACACATAAATCTATATATTTTTCTAATCAACAAATGCAAATGGGAAAATTTATACTCGGTAGTGAAGGTTTCTCTACATTAAGTCATGTGTTTATTATTTTAAATTAATTTCACGTATCTCTCCTTAGGGGTAGTAGTGAAGATTTCTCTACCTCTCCCATTAACGGTATGTCATGTGTTTATTATTTTAAATTAATTCCACGTATCTCTCCTTAGGGGTGTACAACTAATCCGAATAATTCACACTACCCAACCCAAACCGTGAGGGTTGTGTAGGGTTAGTTTTTTTTTTCTGTTTGAGTTGGGTTAGAAGTTGGGTTAGAAGTTTGGAAAGTTCGAATCGGTTCTTCGATTGGATTTTTTAGATTCGGGTTGACCCAACCCAATCCAAAGTTTATATTTTTTAAAATTTATTTTAATTAAATATATACTTCTGAATGAATTATTTGTCAATTTCTTATGTTTTTCTTATAGACTTCTAACAAAGGTTAAAATGTTATGAATTTTGAAGTTTGATATTGGAATGTTATGTGATTTTAGTTTTTAATTCAAAAAAAATATTTTAAATAATTTAAAAATTATAAAAAAATAAAAACAATTAACTCGGTGACCCGATCCAACCAACCCGAAAAATATTGGGTTGGGTTACTCTCATGAATAGGGTTGAAGGAATGCGGTCCAAAAATCACGCCCAACCCAACCCAATTAATCCGGCTTATGTACACCCGTGTATCTCTCCTTTTCTTCTCCCTCAATATACTTTTCTCTCTCTCATTTTTTTTTTCTTTTGCCTATGCTAACTAGAAGCAGTTTTAAACTAATATATTGAGAGAGAATCAAGAGAGATAAGGATGTCATTTAAATAAAGACAGAGAAAAGTATAGTGAGAGAAGAGGAAGAGAGTTAGGTGAAAAAGAAAGAATGAATATATTTAAATTGGTGGGACTCATATAAAAAAATTAACTTAAAATAACAAACACAGAGCATGTAGTCAATGGAGGAGGTGGGAAAATCTTCTCCAAATGCAAATGGGAAAATTTCTAGTCGATAGTTGAGAGTACTCCCTACCTCTTCAAAATGCATGGTTGTGTTTGTCAATTTCCTTTACCATTAAAATTAAATATAAATTCATAGGATAAATTTTTTCTCTCTCCCTCAACTATCGTTTTCTTTATTTAATAACTCCTTTCTCCCTCTTTAATTGAAAAAAAAATATAAATTCACGATTTTTTACCTTTTATCTTCTATTTGTTTCTATTTTATTTTACACTAATTAAAACTTATTTTATTAAAAAAAATTCAAAACTTATTCAAAACTTCATTTTCTTTATTTTCTCCACTAAAATCTCGATTACTTTCAATTGTAAAAGGTTTGCACTCCAACTATTTTTATCAATTTTTTTCTTCTTTTTTCTTTTCTCTTAATTTCTAACACATTTCTATATTTTTCATTTATTTCTTGAATGTAGAAATATTTATATATATTCATCCATACTTAAAAAGAAGTCTTGAGGTATGTTAAAGTTTTTTTTTTTTTTTTGTATTCTTTTTAGTTTATTGTTTCTTTATAAACTTTGATAATGTGTGTATGTATATATTTTTTTCTTTTATTTTTATCATTTTGAGTATTATTATTATTATTAAATTTTAGGTTTGGTTGATAATTTTGTTGTTAAATCAATTACTAGCTCAAAACATCTACATTTGAGTAAGTTTTTTACCTTGATTGAACATATAAATTACACTTTCTGCTTCATATATTTTTTTTATAAAGTCGATTATTATAATTCTTGTAGGTAATATCGACTTAAATGATGATATTGATTTAAAGTCTATTGAAGTAGACAACTCCATTTAAGTAAAAAATGAGGCAGAAAAACCAATACAAAAAAAAAAAAAAATTAAACATAAGACATAACATACATAAATACTTCTTTTAAGTATGGATGAATATACCAAATATTTCTACATTCATGAAATAAATGAAAAATATAGAAATGTGTTAGAAATAAAGAGAAAATAAAAATAAAAATAAAAAAAATTTATAAAAATAGTTGGAGTACAAAGATTTTACCAATGAAAGTAATAGAGATTTTGGTGGAGAAGAGGAAGATAGAGAAAGATGAAGTTTTGAATAAGTTTTACATTTTTTTCAATTAAAACGAGAGAAAGAAGTTATTAAATAAAGAAAACTTTAGTTGAGGAATAAAGAAAGAAATTATCTTATGAATTTATATTTAATTTTAACAGTAAAAAAATTGACAAATGACAACCATGCATTTGAAGAGGTATACTCTCGAGAAAATTTCTAATATTATGATAGTATCATACTCTCTCTGTGTTCACACTATGTTTTAACACTAGTAGATCTCACACCATTTACAAAGATGCTAACGTGGCAAACAATAAATAAGAGTAGTATGAAAAATTTTCTATACTATACTACCATAGTACTAGAAATTTTTCCGAGACAAATCTATCACGATTTACATTCTTTACTTCACCCTTACTATGGGATGATTATTTTCAAAACATGCCCTTCCCAATTTGGGAAATTCCTGGACCTCTCTGGAACAGTCTTTCCCGAGTCAGGAAAACTAGCAAAATTCTTCATTTCTTTCATTTAATTTTTGTATTTTAAATTTTCATGACTTTCTAAAACAATTTTCTAAAATATTTTATTATTTAAAATAAAAATAGAGAAATCTTACAAGTAAAAAGACCCAAAAAAAAATAAAAATTTTGTGTCAGTTTTCCAGATCCCTTCCTGATTTCTAAGAATGTGAGACAGTAACTAGTAAGGGCATATTTATCCATTTGTGGCCATTTTAACTCGTATTTTGATTTTTTTTTTTTTACATTTTCACAAATTTTGAAACCTCTTATAATAATTTATGAAATATTCTATTTTCTAAATATATATTATTATAATTTAATACTAAATAATTTTACATTTTAAACATTATTATATAGTTCTACAGACTATTATAATTTAAAACTCACATACTATTATAATTCATTCAATGTTTATAGGGTAAATATAGCACCATCACCCTAAAAACCACCACTTAACCCCTTCATCTTTTTTTATATCAAGAAGAAAATTTAAAATTTATTATTTAAATTTATATCATTAAAAAAACTTATTATTCAAACCATACACAAACATATTTGACCTACTTGAGACAAATAACGTGGAGGGTTCAGATCACCCATATTTAAACTAAAAAAAAAATAAATGAAAGACCATTTTTTTTGAAAATGTGTATGTGTTGTCCCAATCAACTCAACACATTTCAATTAAGTTATATTATAATTTTGGTATCTATATTTTGACCTACTTTCAACTTGATTTATAAGTTATCCTTAAAATACGTTTTACCTATTCAAAAAACCTACATATATACATATTGTGTCTTAATTATACATTTTAGTACACCACCTTAAATCCTATCATGCTGAATTAACTTAGCTAGGCAAAAATAGTAAATATCAACTCACTATCTTGTAATCACAAACATATCAGATAATGGAGATTAAAGGTTTTGAATAGGTTTTTGACTTCTAGATCAAATATTTCGACGGTACAATCTCAAATATCAAATTGGAGTTACCCTTTAAATAATTGATGGAAACTAAATTTCAATGCATCATGGTGCCTCATCAAAAAGTGGAGATTTGAAATGGATTGTTCGAGATTGGGGTGGAAGCATTGTTGCTACATGACACAAAATATGTGTGTGTGCGCGTTTGGTCAGTTTTACTTCTAGAGTTGTGGGTGATCTTTCAAGGAATGATATTGATATCTAACAAGTCTATATTCCTCTAGTTGTAGAGTCTGACTTGCTTATTGTTATTCTACTTATTAATGGTCGCGATGACGATATTACCAAAGCCCAAAGCTATGTTCGAGAGGTGTAGGGTATAAAACACAATTAGACATTGACATTGTTTAATCACATTTCTCGTTACAATAATTTAGAAGGGCATAAGCTAGCTAAGAGAGATCAACACTTGAACATGAATGAAGTTTGGGTGGAGGAATAGACTTCCTTTCTATGTAATTTGTTCTTTTTTGTTTCTAAAAATAAAAATTAAATTAAATTATATGATCCAAATTGAAACTAAGCAAAACGATTATAGTATAAATCTTTCAACTATTTTATCCTTTTATCTTCGTGGATGTATTGTTTATGCTATTCAACATCCACAAATAAAAAAATATTACATTGTATTCTTATCCACATATTTAAGTATATGAAATATTCTTAATTTAATACGTTTTAATATAATATTTTCATGGCTCCCGACAGAGTTGGAGTATATTTAAAAAAGGATATAAACCCTTTTTCAACTCTTATTATTTATGAAATTAGGAATTCACATAAATTGTTATATTCTCTATGGGCGGTGAGAGGCGGGACCCACAAGAACACCATCACCCACGGCACAAAGGGTGGAATCGTACATGCAGAAAGAGATATATAATATTAATTAATAATCATAAATAAATAACTTATGATCATTTATTCAAAAATAAAAAATAAAAATAAAAATTTAGGATAAGTTTGACACCTCATCACAATTTTATTTTTATTTTGCTATTTTTTTTAAGAGCCAATTTCAGATTCGTTCGAGGTTATCCACTCTGCCGATTTTCGAAGTGGGATCCCACAAACCGGTAACTTGTTTCAATTTAATTAAAATATTTTTGTTTTAATTTCTATACATTAACAATTTAGTTATTTTCAAAAATAAAATTAAAATAACAGTTTACTCATAAACAAATTCAGTCTTTATCTTTTTTTTAATTAATAATTTAAGTCCTATTTTATAACTATTTAAACGATGTTGGATAAGTATTCAATTTTTTAAAATTAAATATATAAATATTGTTGATTTTTTTTTTTTAATTTTGTTATTGACTCTTAAAAGAAATTGATAAAATTGAAGGAAGAAAAATTAAATTACTAGGATTGAGTTGAAGAATCGAATATAACTTTTCAATATTTAAAACTACTTTTATAATTTTTATTTTAAAGATTTGCTTTTTTAAGTAACTTTTTAATTTATTTGCCTAGTATTCTTATAAAATTGACATGTCATATCAGGTATATCAATATATAACGATTCAGTCAACATTCTGTTAAAGTTAAAATTAATTCACAAACTATTTATAATCATTTTTCAAATTTGAGGGATTAAAGTGTCTATTTTTAAACTTGACTAAATAGACATTAACGCCAAACTTTGAGAACCAAAAGTACATTTTACCCTTATTTTTTACCTATATTTTTAAAAATAAAGCTAAGTTTTGAAAATTTAAAAGTAGTTTTCAAAATTTTGTTTTGTTTTTAGAATTTGGCTAAGAATATCAAATATTTTCTTAAGAAAGATGAAATTTATTGTAGAAAAATGATAAGAAAACAACTACAATGGTCAAAAACCAAAAATTAAGGTTCTGTTTGATAATCTTTTGATTTTTTTTAAAATTAAGCTTATGAACATTATTTACATCGTTAAGTTTCTTTGATTTGTTTTTTGTTTTCTACTTTTGACTAATGTTTTCACAAGTTTTGAAGATTAAAAAAAAAGTTAAGAACTTATTTTTATTTTTGAAAATTGACTAAAGAATTTGAATTTTTGCTTAACAAAGATAAAAAATGGTGAGAAAACAAACATAATTTTCTAAAATCAAATAGTTATCAAACGAGGTTTTAATTTATGAAAATTGTATTTGGTTTCTCATAATTTACAGTGTATTTTTATCTTTTTTGAAGAAAATATTTGAATTCTTAGCCAAATTCCAAAAATAAAAACAAGGTTTTAAAAGTTATTTTTTAAAGATGTCGTTTACTAACCATTTATTTTTTGATTTTGAGTTTTTGGCTTTTGAAAATTGTGTTTATTTTCTCATCATTTCTCTACAATGGTTTCATGTTTCTTAAGAAAAGATTTAAACTTTTAAGAAAATTTCAAAAACAAAAACAAGTTTTTGAAGTATACTTTTTTTAGTTTCCACAATTTGCTTAATTCTTAAAACATAGGTAAAAGTAGATTAAAAAAAAATCTACTGGTTTTCAAACAGAGGCTGAGTTTTCAAAACTCTACTCGTATTTTGAAAACATTTGTAGAAAGTAGATAAAAAAACTCATGAATAAAAGCAGTATTTATAAGTATAATTAAAAAAAAAAAGGATACTTTTTAGTTCTCTATAACTAGTCATAGCCATTATCTTTCTTTACGTTGATTTTAAATTTGAAGGTTCAAAAGAGGCACGCTCTTGCTTTTGGTCGAATAGAAATTAATGACTTAAAATAGTCTATTGTAATTTTTTTAGTTCAACAATATTTGAGATGGAGAATTCGAACCTTTGACCTCCTAGTTGATAGTCCATGTCAATTACCGTTGAATTATGTTCATTTAGATTATTTTTTTTAATGTTAAAGATACTAGCTATTGAAAAATTGAATGAAACATTCTTCTAGTGCACTAGCCAATCATTTACCCCTATTTCTAGAAATTGAGGTTTAAATTGTAAGATATAATGAAAATTTAGAAAATATTTAGATATTCACTTATGTTTTTTTGAAGTGCACTTTTTACCATCATCCAAAACACTTCTCAATCAAAATCATCTTTGAGAGAATTCAAAAATATTTTAAAAAAAAAAAAGTCAAAAGGACTTGAGTATTTTGTGAGAAAACAACAATGAAATGTTTTTGCCCCAATTATTTAGTCCAAAAATACTTTAAACCACTTTTAAAAGTGTAGAATCAAATATTAAAATAATCTATCGTAAATGCTTTTTACTAAAGGGGTGCCATTTGTTTTATTTCTTTTAGTATACATATTTTAAAAGAAATTTAACCATTTAAATTACAATTCCACATTAATTGGAAATTTTATTTTTAAAGAATAATTTAATTAAGACATTTTTATTAAAAAAAATTGAGCGAAAATAATTTTTCACGGGTAAATTTTGCCCCACACCCTGTAAAGTTAAATGAAAATTTTTGCAGACATGGGGCACGTTCCCGTCCCGTTTGGTCAAGGAACATCTCTACTAAGAGTGAAACTTCATTATCATCCACTTACGTAATGCAGACGAAGTTGTATTAGATTTTTTAATCAAACAACTACTTTAATTTATTATTTTATAGGATAAGTTATAAAGTTACTCTTCATTATCGTCTGCCAATTCATGATAATTTTGTAGATAAGATATCAATTACCAAAATTTAAGTAATGATGGGAATTTTATTGGCATTACCTAATCACACAACTACTCTAATTCATTATTCTACATTATGATGGGCATTTGATACTTACTATCCACATTAACTGCCCAGCTCACCATTGATAAAATGCATTTGAATTTATTATTATTATTTTTTTTATTTTATTTTTGAGTTCCATTGAATTTCCTCCCAAGAGCAACTACAATGGTCAGAATCCCTACAAAGATTTTTCAATTATATATTATTTTAAGTGCAAAAAGAAAAGATATTTAAGACAAAATTAAAATGCAATTCTTTTACTTACTACATTTACAAGAAATTTAGTTGGGCATGAATGTGGTTCTAGAAAAGGCACCAATATAGTTTGTTGTTGGTGGAGAGATTTAATTTAAATTTTAAAGAAGGTGACAAATGTTTTAATTTATTGAGCTATATATATTTAGACTGATTTGTCTAAAGAAAGTGTAGAATCATAGATTGTGGCTTGTTCAAATCACACAATTGAATACTTTGAACAATAAAGAGAAAAGAGTTGTAAAGCAAAGAAAGAAGTTGAGATAGCTAATTGCTATAGAAACATTATATTATATGAGAGATTGTATTTATGATAGATTTGAAAGGCAAAAAGTCTTGGAACTTTGGCCTAGGTAATTAAGCCAAGCTCTATTGGACAAAAGGTGATGTGCAATGACATGATTGGCTCCCAAAAAATGAAAATTAATGCATTCATTTATTGACTCTATTTGATAATAGTTAAGGTCTTGTTTGATAATCATTTAAGTCTGTTATAATCATTTGGTTTTTTGAAAATTAAGGCTACAAATATTATATCTACCTATGAGTTTCTATGTTAAAAGATCAAGCTACATTTTGAAAACTAAAAAAAATAGTTTTAAAAACTTGTTTTTGTTTTTAAAATTTGCCTAGAAACTCAAATGGTTCACCAAGAAAGATGAAAATCATTGTAGATGGAGAAAAAATGTGGAAAAATAAGCATAATTTTCAAATACCAAAAACAAGAAACAAAATGGTCACCAAACGAGGTCTAGTTTTTTATTTTTGGTTTTTCAAAATGAAGCATGTTTTCTCTCAGTTTCTTTACAATGGTTTTCATCTCCCTTAAGAAAGCATTTAAATTCTTAATTAAATTCTAAAAATAAGAAAAACCTTTTGAAAACTACTCTTTCTTGTTTTCAAAATAAGACTTGGTTTTTTTGAAAATATAGGTAAAAAGTAAATAATAAAACAAGTAAATCCATAAGTGAGAATAGTATTTATAGGCTTAATTTTCAAAAACCAAATGACTATCAAACGAGACCTTAGGCTCCGTTTGATAACCATTTTGTTTTTTATTTTTAGTTTTTGAAAGTTAAGCTTATTTTCACCTAATTTCTCTACAATAGAGATCATATCACTTAAGTAAGCATTTGAGCTCTTAACCAAATTCTAAAAACAAATTCAAGTTTTTTAAAACTACTTTTTTTAGTTTTCAAAAGTTGGTTTGGTTTTTGAAAACATAAGTACAAAATAAATAAGAAGACATATAAACTCATTGGTAGAAGTAGTATTCTTAGGTTTAAATTTCAAAACTAAAAACCCAAAACAAAATGGTTATCAAACGGGACCTTAATTTTTTGTTTTTGAAAATTTTGCTTATTTTCACATCATTTCTCTATAATGGATTTCAAAAAAAAAAACATTAAAAAATTCTTATCCAAATTTTAAAAACGAAAATTACCTTTTGAAAACTATTTTTTAGTTTTTCAAACTTGACTTCATTTCTAATAACATTACTCATAAATAGAAATAGTATTTATAGACTTAATTTTTAAGAACCAAATAGTTGTCCAACGAGATTTTAGGTTTTCATTTTTGAAAAGCTTCCTCTGAATGTTTAGGTAATAATTCTAGCATCAATATGTATAGATCAACTCAAAAAAAAATTTCGGTGTTAAATAATATATGACTTCATGACCATAGACTTATAATTGAATCTTAACTTCAACAAAAATTTCAATGACTAATTATTGAGAAGAAGTTTCCTACCAATTTCTTTCTCAATCCAAAAAAAAAAAGAAACATATTAGTATTCCTCATAATTAAGACCAAAATTGTCACATCAAAATGTTGTGTTGTGCTTTTGCTAGGTGCATGTACATGGGATTGTTTATTGTAATCTTCATGTGTTTCTCAAAATAAAATAAAAACATTGTGCTGAGAATGAGATGATAGATAGCAGCCTTATTCTTAAAACACCTTTTTTTTTTCTTTCCATCATGTGTTTGTCCTAATTTTAAGGAACAATTTTCTAACTTTATAACATTTGACTATTGGAAGACCTTTATAATTTGTCATACTATGACGATAAAATTTGAACTCATCCTCTTAAAGTCCTTTTTTTTCACAGCTCAAATGCTACTACTATGCCAAAATCTTTTTACCGTTACCAAATTGCGTTCTTTATTCTCCTACTTCTATAAGGATAATACCGTCCTCTTCACTTGTTATTAGATTCATATGAACAATCACTACAACAAAATGTGACTATTTACAACATAAAATTTGCAACGGTTACACAACTATTGCAAGGGCTTATACAATTTCAATAGTTTTATAAAAATATTTAAACCTCTGCAATGGTGTACATTACAACAATTAATTTATAACACTTTGAGTAATTGTTGCAAGGGTGCGTATTGCAACAGTTAGTGCACTATCATTCTAAAAGTTATTGCAATAGATGGATACAATTGCAATAGTTAGATGTAACGAAGTAAGCTATACTAGAAATAGTTATAACAAAAGGTTAATGTAATTGGAGCAAATATGTTGCAATTATTTAGCAACATTTTTTGAAAAAAAATATTGAAAATTCAAAATAATTGTAATATGTTATGATCAATGTAAGTATACTTGAGGTATTGTATATATATATATATATATAAATTGATAATTTATTAAAAAAATTATGTTTTTTATTAAGAAAAAGTTTATCAATTATATTAATTAACCTATTTAGAATTTTATTTAGAATTAATTTATTTTAGAAGTAACTATTAATATATAATTATTAATATAACATTTAAAATATTTTTTATTACTTTTTAGAGAATTATGCAAAAAGTAAATTAAGTTTATTTTAATTTATATAATTTATAATTTATAATATATATGTAATGATTATCAAATATAGTTTATTTAATCAAATAATTATGATTCAATGAAAGTAATAGGTTGGCTTATTAATAAATGTAAAATTAAAATATTTATATCTATGGTAACGTAGTTCCATTTTGAACTAAAATTTTTAATTTTATCAAATTGAATCATAGACTTAGATATGTTAGAAGTGCAAAAAAATTCTAACCAACTAGATAAAGAAGATATCCATAGAATATAAGTGAGCACTATGTATGTAGCCTTTTAGATGAAACCAAAAGTAAAGTCGTGAGGGTGTTTATACCCAAAGTGGACAACAAATCATACCATTGTAAAGATATGTGATGGTCTGTTATCCTTAATAAGTGGGTCTTAAAATCATGATCTTAGCCTAAAGTATGAATAGACAAATAGTGAAGCCTTATAGCCATACGACATTGTAGATGATGGAGAAGATTAAAAGATACAATTAATAGTTGGTGACACCAAGTGAGATTAAGGATTAGAGGTGCAATGAATAGTAGTTAGACCATTTTAATATAAAAAAAATTGTGAAATATTAGATCCCTCTTTAACACTATTATTTTCTAGAAGTTCATAAATCCAAAAAAGAGTGTTGTGACATTTAATAACTGTTTCGGTAGCTCAATAAAATCGCTGCTATATGGAGTACTATTGCAACGATTGTGAAAATTTCACTTCCAACAATTTTAAAAAGTGTTGCTAGATCCTTCTTAATACTGCTTCTGTCAGAGGTTCATAAATCATTGTAGCAATAAATAGTTATTGTGATAGCTCAATAAAATCGTTGTTATAGATCTTATTTCTTATAATGCTTGGCTGCATATCGAAACATAGGAATCTCTCTACCACACAATTCAATTGTTGACAACAAGAAGAGAGACAATATTTTTTCACTCTTCTCTCTTTGTTGTCAATAATTGAATGGTGGAGGGTAAAGAGATTCCTGCATACCGGTATGTAGCCAAGTGTTATTCATTGACCACTATTATGTTTTTATTTTTTACAACTAAGAGAGATAATGTATAATGGAAGAAAGAGAAGAGTTTTTTTTTTTTTGTTCAAGTTCGTATGTATATTCCTTCTATAATTGACATTTTTCAATTTTTCTCATCCATCCAAAAGAAAAAGTCGGGTGTGTCCAACTCTTATAAGAGAAAATCATGGGAAGATAACAATCTCAATCTCCTAAAACTTCATTCATCAGATTGATGGTAGGAAATTGAATTAAATGACGATTTCTTCAAATGTCAATTTTACAATTTCGTAAATGTAAGCATAGTTCAGTAGATAAGACATCAATTACCATTACAAAGATCGATGGTCTTATCTCCTAGTTTACCATTATTGAACTTGTTGTTGCCAAAATCCGGATAGGATAACTCACCTGACCATCATGTGACAACCATTGTGTATTTGTTTGAAGGGGGAAGAACGTGACCTGCAAAAGAAGGAAGATCTGAACACCGGTGTGGTGCTTGCCACACAGGCTCCGATGCTTAAGTCAGAGAGTGTTTAGATGAGTTTAACAAAGGTTTCTAGAATGGAGAAGAAGTTACCTTTCCTTTGATAAGAGGAATATTTATAGGTCTTTCTAGGGTGTCAACCCTAATCCATCATAAAACAGGAAAAGGAGAGTGTCATCTTCTGATGTGGATCCGGGGCCCAGAAGAGGAAGAAGAAGACGGATCGATCCATCAGAGAGGTCGGCCTCAACCTCGGCTGGGTCGTGGTCGTGGTCGGCCTCGACCCAATTGGGCTCGGCCTCGGCTGGCGTGGTCGACCTTGGCTTCGACTGGCGTGGTCGGCCTTGGCCTCGACCTTGGACAGGCGAGCCCAGTCTTCACCTATTGCTTTCGGTTGAAGGCCCGCCGTCTACCTTTTGCATGGTCTCGGTCTTTCTTTGTGTGTTTGCTTTTTTGTTTCCTCTGTATTCCAAATTTGTCCTTATGGTCCAATTTCACCCATAACATTAGCCCCCACTCCCTAATTAGGATGCATGATGTAGTTTCAGACTAATGGTATGGAGACTGATTTGGGAGTATTTAGATTCATCTCTTTACTTAGGACATTTTCATTTTGGTCATAGTAGATTACTCTCTAAAGGTGTAGATTTAAACTCTAAGGTAGTCTTTAGATTATCCTTGGGATTTCCTGATCAACCCTTTGTAGGATTGATTTTGGTCTTCCCAAGATGTAAAATTCTCCTCTGGATTCATGGTGTTCGACCACTTTCCTGGAGAAAATTTTAAAGCTCCAAGGTCGTCCTTTGATTATCTCGGATTGCTCGATCATACCCCGTAGGGTTGATCCTAGTCTTCCCATGGTGTAAGATTCTCCTCTGGATTCGTGGTGTTCGACCACTTTCCTGGAGAAAATTTTAAGGCTCCAAGGTAGTCCTTGGATTATCCTGGGATTGCTCGATCATACCCCGTAGGGCTGATCATAGTCTTCCCATGGTGTAAGATTCTCCTCTGGATTCATGGTGTTCGACCACTTTCCTGGAGAAAATTTTAAGGCTCCAAGGTAGTCTTTGGATTATCCCGGGATTGCTCGATCATACCCGTAGTAAATTGATCCTAATCTTCCCATGGTGTAAGATTCTCCTCTGGATTCATGGTGTTCGACCACTTTCCTGGAGAAAATTTTAAGGCTCCAAGGTAGTCCTTGGATTATCATGGGATTGCTCGATCATACCCCGTAGGGCTGATCCTAGTCTTTCCATGGTGTAAGATTCTCCTCTGGATTCATGGTGTTCGACCACTTTCCTGGAGAAAATTTTAAAGCTCCAAGGTCGTCCTTTGATTATCTCGGATTGCTCGATCATACCCCGTAGGGTTGATCCTAGTCTTCCCATGGTGTAAGATTCTCCTCTGGATTCGTGGTGTTCAACCACTTTCCTGGAGAAAATTTTAAGGCTCCAAGGTAGTCCTTGGATTATCCTGGGATTGCTCGATCATACCCCGTAGGGCTGATCATAGTCTTCCCATGGTGTAAGATTCTTCTCTTAAAGGTTCGCACATTTGGTTTTCTAAAAAGCATATCAGGTTATCTGTAACTTCAATTCAGGTGATCTTGACGGGATGAAGACGTCATTTAATTGTTGGAATTTTTAGTCAAGCCTTGTTGAAACAGAGCTGAGAAGGGAAGAGAGAGTTCAAATTGAACATGTGGTGGACCTTCTTGGTCGGCCTCGGCCTTGACCCTTAAGGGTTGGCCTCGCCACGCTCATCGGGTCCGGCTCGATGCAGGTGGTTGCCACTTTGGTTTGCTAAAAATTAAGCACATGTCTGGTCGGCCTCGCACTATGCTCCCGGTCTCGGCCTCGACAGTAACCCCTTTGTTGAAACAAAGCTGAGAAAGGACGAGAGAGTTTGGACCAAACACGTGGTGTGGTCGGCCTCGACCTATGCTCCTGGTCTCGACCTCGACAGTAACCCTCTTGTTCGACATGCTTAAACAAAATTGTAGTTTTCGTGCAACGGTCATCAAAAAATTTCTCGTTGGGGTTCATGATTAGGGTGATCAACATCAGGTAGGACTTGAGAAAAATCTGGTCGGCCTCGGCCAAAACTGCCGAGTCTACCTCAGTAGTCTCTCTCTCGGTGGTCCTCCAAAGATAGTTTTGATCTCCTCTTGGAGGTTCTAGGTCGTCGGCCTCGACGCTTCTGCAGTCGGCCTCGACTCCTCATAGTCATCGCCCCTGACATATTCCTTCAAATAACCTTCTCGGATCAGTGTTTTAATTTCATCTTTCAACTGGAAGCAATCTCGAGTTGCATGTCCATGATCTTGATGGAATGCACAATACTTATTCCTGTCTCTTTTTTCAGATGAGGTTTTCATCTTTTCTGGGTATTTGACAAGATTAGTACTGCGAACTTCCATCAAAATTTTCTCAGGTGGGAGTACTGTTGGTGTGTACTTCTCGAATTTTTGACCTCGGTTTACCCTAGGGTCAGGTCGACCTCGGTCATAATCTTCAACCTTCCTCTTTTTTGAGTTATGATAGTGGCTTTCTCTTGCCCTATCATGCTCAGAAGTGCGTTCACTTCTTCCTTTGCTCCTCTGCACTCATATATTTTTGTGCCCTAGTAATAAATTCAACATAAGAAGTTGGTTCCTTCTTACCTATTGATCTGAGCAGCCTTTTGTCCTGGAGTCCTGCTACTATTGCAATCAAGGTTGTCGCTTCAGTAAATCCTTATACTCGTAGCGCTTCATTGTTGAATCGGGAGATATAATCACGTAAACTCTCTCTTGGCTCTTGTTTTATAGTTAACAAGTGCATTTGTGGTTTGCGTTGGTCTCTTCCTCCTAGGAATTGGGTCACGAATGCTCGAGCTAACTCCTTGAATGACCCTATCGATCTTCTTTTGATTTTCCTGAACCATTCTTTAGCAGGTCCTGTTAGGGTAGAGGAGAATGCCCTGCACTTCATTGCATCTGAGAATTCATGTAGGTCCATCAGGGATCTGTATGTATCTAGATGTTCTACTGGATCTGAGCTTCCATCATATGGTGTGATGGTTGGGACCTTAAATTTTGGGGGAACCTTCTCTTTCATGATTAAGTCTACGAATGCTGGATCTGCTTGTTCAATAAGAGTTTCAAGATCTAACCTTTCATGATCAAGGTTCTTCAAAAAACTTACTTGGAGGTTCTCCAAGATATTCTCTTGTAATTCTTTTTGAATTTTCAGCAGATCTGCCTTCCACGGAGGGCTTTAGGTCTGGCTTTTCAGGGCGATCTTCTTGACCTTGGCCTCAGCCTCGGCCTTAACCTGGTCGGCCTCGGCCTTAGTCTGGTCGGCCTCGGCCTCGGCCTCGGCCCCGTCGTCCTCGGCCTCGGCTAACAGGGTTCGACTCTGGCTTTGGCCTGTTGCTTTCGTTTGTTGTTGATCAAACTTCGTAAGTCTGATCTTGTCGCTTAATCTTCTTGTAGCTTTGTTGTTACGTCCTCGTGACCTGGTCGTTCTTTTCTGGAACTTTTGTGCATTGTCTGGATTACAGATCTTGCCTTGGCTATTCGGCTGGTAGCGCTTTGATCCTTTTGAGTCACCTTTTTCTGATTGTCTCCTAGAATCAGCTTCTCCTTTGGTCTCTGTGTGTGAGATTCTGACTCACCCACATCTTCAAGCATTGGCCCTTTTCCTTTTTTAGGATCTCGAACAAGTGGCTTTGTTTTATTTTTCTTTGGAGGAGTTTGGTTGTTGAGTTTTTCCAGAATCCTAGCTAGGTTCCGATCCATTCCATTCATCCTCCTCTTTAGTTCAACAATCTCCTCCTCTTGCTGGACTTCATGAATATGAATTCGAGGGGGAGTAACTTCCTTTGTTCTTCGGGGATGATGATCAGAATCAGAATCTTCTCCATCCAGATTGTAGTTTCTTTTCTCTACTGCCTTGCTTGACATGGATTTAGGATGTTCGAGAATCTTTCAAATAAGCTTGCTTTTCTTCCCCACAGACGGCGCCAACTGTAGTTGCCAAAATCCGGACAGGATAACTCACCTGACCTTCACGTGACAACCACTGTGAATTTGTTTGAAGGGGGAAGAACGTGGCCTGCAAAAGAAGGAAGATCTGAACACCGGTGTGGTGCTTGCCACACATGCTCCGATGCTTAAGTCAGAGAGTGTTTAGATGAGTTTAACAAAGGTTTCTAGAATGGAGAAAAAGTTACCTTTCCTTTGATAAGAGGAATATTTATAAGTCTTTCTAGGGTGTCAACCCTAATCCATCATGAAACAGGAAAAGGAGAGTGTCATCTTCCGATGTGGATCCGGGGCCCAGAAGAGGAAGAAGAAGACGGATCGATCCATCAGAGAGGTCGGCCTCAACCTCGGCTGGGTTGTGGTCGTGGTCGGCCTCGGCCCAATTGGGCTCGACCTCGGCTGGGTTGTGGTCGGCCTCGGCTGGCGTGGTCGGCCTCGACCTCGGCTGGCATGGTCGGCCTTGGCCTCGATCTTGGACAGACGAGCCCAGTCTTCACCTATTGCTCAGTTTGAAGGCCCAGTTTCATCTACCTTTTGCATGGTCTCGGTCTTTCTTTGTGTGTTTGCTTTTTTGTTTCCTCTGTATTCCAAATTTGTCCTTATGGTCCAATTTCACCCATAACAGAACTTAAAGAAAAAAAGTCAACGAATTCATCAAAGCCATATTTGAATTCATAACCGTTAATATAGTGATGAATCAATTCTGGTCCTGATTTCTCTATCTGTTTTTATGGATCTGACTAAAACAGTAGAGAAGAAGACTAGAAATATTCCAACTTGGGCTTCTCATCAAACAACATGGGCCTTGGAAAAGTGACAAAAACCCAACGGCCCAACAAAACTACTTTTCTATATCCAAATACTGAGTCCACCAAATCCACATGGCCCAAATTCGTTAAAACCCTAAGAATTAACAAAATATATTATTTTTTTTTAAAAAAAAAGACCCCTCATTTTGCTCTTTGTTTTAAAAAAAAATACCTCTATTCGACGACTCGCTATAGATTTTGCTGTTCAAAACAGAGGTGAAGCAAGTCACTTGAATTTTTCCATTTCTTTTCTCTTTGCAGCGGTGAATTTTATGTCTTTTAAATAATGATTTACGGTGTGCCTGCTACTTTCGTGCTCCTATTGGATCGTAGAGAGAGACAAAAAATGGTGATGGGAAAAATTTCTAATACTACCGTAATTAGAGAATTTTACATACTACTCCTACTCAATGCTTGTCACGTTAACATTTTTTTCAAAATTATGTGAGGCCCACTAATATTAACAAACTAAAAAAATTAGAAATACAGTACTACAGTAGTACTAGAAATTTTTCCAGGGTGGTAAATGATCAACCGATCATGTTGGTCGTTTTGTCCTAATTCACACTCCAATGCTCTGTTCAAATGCCCTACTATAACTTTGGCGTAAGTTTTAATTACGAGTTAGACTTTGAAACGTTTCATTTGAACTTCTAAATTTTGAAATTACTTTAAAAGAAAAAAACATTTGGTGAGGATGGAAATTGATGCTACAACTGGTGTGTCAAATTGAATAACGTACCAATGTCATTTATTAAAGAGTGGGATGTTCTCAATGCAGATTCTTCCTCTCCATAGCCCCGACCAATCTTATAGCAAAATCGATTTGAAAAATGTTGAAAATGATATCTTTTGAATTGAAATAAATAATAAGTTTAATTTATCAATTCAAGCATAAATCAACTAGTTAAAGTAATATATATGTTTGTGTATTTATATATTTTTAAATTTAAAGTTTTATTCTTTAATATATCGAACAATTTGATAGGTTTGAATAAACACGGTTAAATATTTAAATTACATTTATGGATAATTTGATATGTAATATTATTTTTATTTCTATGGGAAAGTTTAAAGTCCCATCTTTAAATAAAGAATCTCCATGAAAAATTCACCATTTAAATGAAGATTTTTCATTAAAAATTAACTATTAACTACTAAGTTAAAATTGTATAAAAAAATTTCATCTGATTTCATCGAAAAAAATTCCCAACCACAATCCTGACAAAATTAATTTTAAAAAAAAAAATTAAAATGCAATTTTAGGTTCTGAACTTTGGAATTTGTTTCATTTTGCTTCATGTACTTGTAAATGTCTAATCTTTTTTTAAGTACAATAAGAGTTGGAGGATTCAAACCACAAATCTCGTAGTTGTTAATACATTCGATATGTCAATTGAGCTATGCTTTCTTTGACTTTAATCGAGTGCATGGACTTAAATTGGACTTTTGAACGTACAAACACCAAAATGGAACAAAACTCGGTCGTCCAGGTATCAAAATGACATTTTAACCCTGGGACAGGAAAGCCGTCTCATCCCCATCCCATCCATGAACATCCCTATTGAAGAAGCAACTTTTTGAACACGAAATAATAGTCTTATCATTCATCGTTTTGGTACACCACCAGATCTTTCTATGGACGTGGGCTTAAGAAGCTGTCCCAACAGCCTGAGTACAAACTACAGGATTTCTTATCAACCTAAGCAACAGCAAAAGACATGAGAGAAATGATCTAGCATCTTCTCTTCAATTTGATGTGAGCTCAAGAGACTTTCATTCAATGAGGCATGGTGACACAATCGCACTTCTTTCGGACTTTACGAAGCGATTGCGCGGCACTTACTCCCGCCCTCAAGTAAGTCAGCCAACTCGAAAACGGATCGCCGACGGCACAACGGGCCTAATTCGCAACCTCCACCCCCGTTCTTGGAAAACGATTTTAGAAAACGGGGTTAGAGAAGATTTTGGAAAGCATTTTGGAAAACGTTTGAAAGCATGAATGTTATACACCAACAAGCAAATATAAGGGACAACAACGGCTTGAAAGCATATAACCCGGGTAGGAAGAATTGACGACTAGTCGCATCCCCCTATAGTATATTATATGAAATTTTAGGTATTACATGCTTGAACATGAAAATGGCGAGGAGTCATACGCCAACAAAATTACATGGAAAGTAAACAACAAGCTAAAAGGAAAGTAACTACATGAAAGCAAGCTAAAAGAGGTTGGAATGGGCATGCGGCCATGGGCAACACGCCTTGGACAAGCATGCCCGTGACATCCTCCCCCACTTAAATGGTTGACGACCCCGTCAACCGTCGCTGCTCGAACTCCGCTATCTGGTGTGCGGCAGCCTTCAGGTCTTCGACTCGCTCCCAGCTAATCTCAAAGATCGGGAGGTTCTTCCACTTTACCAAATATTCTTGGACATCTCTTCGAGGTTTACTCGCACGTCGCGCGTTCTTTTCGGCCAAGACTTCTTCGACCTCTTTTTCTGTTGTATTCTTCATTGTGACTGGCGGTCTCGACGCTTCATTTCGATCTGGATCAACTGGGTCGGGGTGATAGGGTTTCAGATTGCTTACATGGATGACTGGGTGAATCTTCAACCATGGAGGCAACTGAACTCTATATGATGTCTTCCCCACCTTTTCGATGACTTCTACGGGCCCATCATATTTACGCACGAGGCGTTGGTCTCGCTTACCCAAACAACGACATCTTTGCCCGGTTTACGACTGATGAGTACCCTGTCGCCCGCTTGAAACTCTAATGGTCTGCGTTTCAGGTCAGCCCACTTTTTCATTCGCTTCGAAGCTTTTTCTAAATAAGCACGGGCTATCTCTGAGGTTTGCTTCCACTCTTTGGTGAAATTATACGCTGGGGCTCTTTTTTTGTGTAAGGGTGGTCCACTATATGTGGCAGGAGCGGTTGTCTCCCACATACGATTTCAAAAGGCGTTTTCCCCGTCGAAGAACTTTGTTGGCAATTAAAGCTGAACTGAGCAATATCAAGGATCTGGACCCAGTTCTTCTGTCGAGCGTCGATAAAATGTCGCAAATATTCCTCAAGCATACTGTTGAATCGCTCAGTTTGGCCAAATCATGCAGGGGTGGTAATTGGACGAGATGTTAAGGTTTGAACCCAGTAGCCGGAACAACTCCATCCAGAACGTCCCCGTGAATCTTGGGTCCCGGTCGCTAATGATACTTGTGGGAACACCCCACAACTTGACCACATTCTTGAAGAATAGGTGGGCTGTCATCTCGGCTGTGCAAGACCTTGGGGTCGGGATGAAAGTGGCATACTTGGAGAATCTGTCAATGATCACCAAAATTGCCTCATACTCTCCGACTTTTGGAAGGTGGGCGATGAAGTCCAGAGAAACACTTTCCCAAGGCCTCGACGGAACTGGAAGGGGCTCCAACAACCCTGCGATCTTTGCTCTCTCAACCTTGTCTTCTTTGGCGGACTGGACATGTCTTGGTGAAGCGCATGACATCGCTCTCGAGGTTTGGCGAGAGTAGCCTTTCTTGGGAGGAGGCGTCGTTCGCGCCACCCAGTGTGTGGCTCGCCCATAATGTGTCGTGGCACTCTTTCATCAATGTCCTTCTCAAGTTCCCGAACGAGGAACGTATAAGCGATTGCCCTTGGTGAGGAGTAAGTCTCCTTCCACCCAAAATCGACGGGTCTTTCCTCTCTGCTAATCGAATGATAGCTGGGCTTTGAGTCCCGTGTAAATGTGCTTTAATCTCATCTCGAATCGTTCAGTTCAATCGGCCGCTTTGCAAATGGGCTAACATGCACAGAGGCCGCATGTTCGCTTCTTCCGACCGAGGCATCCGCCGCTTGATTTGCTCGACTGGTTTGTGTTCAAACCGAAAGTCAAGTCTGCGAGGCATTCACGCCAACGAGCTCGCTTAGAAGACAACCGGTTGGTTGAAGAAGTGGCATATCGAACTATTGTCGATTTTAACCACTTAACTTAGAGCCAAGGAGATATTGTCTCGAGGCCTCGAGCGATGGACCATCGCTAGCATTTCTTTCTCTGAGAGCAAACATATCTCTTTTCGGCATCATTAAGTTTGCGACTTTTCGTATGCGATGGGGTGCCCATCTTGGAGAAGAACACCACCCAAGGCATAGTCGAGCGCGCATCGGCCTCAACTCTGGCGGCTTAGTTACGTCGGCAATTAAATCCTGGACCTTCCATCATGGCTTTCTTCAAGTCTTCAAAGGAGGCTTGACATTCTTTATTCCAGTTCCAGCTGTTGTCTTTCTTCAATAACTCGGTCAAGGGTCCTGCGCGTTTAGAGAATCCTTCGACGAACCGCCGATAGTAATTGGCTAGCCCGAGGAAGGAGCGCACCTCTGTTACTGAGGATGGAGTCTTCCAATCTCGGATGGCATTGACCTTCCCGTCCTCCATACCAATCCGCCCACGTTCGATCACATGTCCGAGGAAGTTAATGCGTTCGTGGCAAACGAGCATTTTCTCTCTTGACATAGAGTTGGTTCTTCCTTAACTTCTCGAATACCAGCTGCAAGTGAATCTTGTGTTCTTCCATCGTTGGACTGTAGACTACGATATCATCAAGATATACCACCACAAACTTATCCAAATATTCGTGGAATACCTGGTTCATCAGAGTACAAAAGGTGGCAGGGGCGTTTGTGAGGCCAAAAGGCATGACTAAGAATTCAAAGGCCCCGTACCTCGTCACACAAGTCGTTTTTGGTTCGTCCCCTGTTGCAATTCGCACTTGATAATACCCGGATCTCAAGTCAAGTTTCGAGAAGTACTTTGCCCCGTGGAGTCTATCAAATAAATCGGTGATGATGGGCAAAGGATATTTTGTCATGACGATGAGTTTGTTTAGTGCACTGTAGTCAATGCACAATCGGAGGCTTCCATCCTTCTTCTTTTGAAACAACACGGGGCCCCATAGAGAGCCTTGGCGAGTCTAATGAACCCCGCACTCAACAATTCATCTAGTTGTTTCCTGAGCTCAGCCAATTCTGGTGGTGCCATACGATATGCGTTCTTGGCAGGTGGCTTTGCTCCAGGTAGCAACTCTATCTCGTGGTCTATGCCCCGATGTGGGGGCAAGGCTTTTGGCAGGCTGTCTGGCATTACGTCTTGGTACTTTTTCAACACAGCCTGAATCTCTCGAGGGCGATGTGCTCTTACGGGTTTCGACATCAATCATTGGAATGGCCATGAAGGTGGGTTCATCGTGGGCGAGCCCTCTTTTCAATTGAAGGGCCGATATCATTTTCACTCCCTCTGGTTGTTTGATGCATGTCTGAACGACGGTGGGGTTTGACCCCGTAATTGCTAAGCATTTGGCCAGAGGCATCGGGATGACTTTATGCTCCAGCAGAAATTCCATTCCCAATACTACATCGAAGTCATCCATTTTTACCACCACAAAATCGACTTGTCCACTCCAAGTTCCCAACCTGATGGGGGTTCTTTTTGCAATCCCCATGATGGGTAGTGCGGCGGAATTGACCGCCTTCATCTTCCCGGCGTCTCTTTCCCATCGTAGGTTCAAACGGCGTGCCTCAGATTCGGTTATGAAGTTGTGGGTTGCACCAGAGTCGACCATAGTGCTTTTCGCTGTTTTCTGATTAACCCACGCCTCCACGTACATCAGTCCCCGCTCTACTGTCTCTTTGGCATTCGTGGCGTTCTTTTGGAGCGCAGATAGAAACTTTAAGGCCCCCATACGGGGATTCTCCTCTGTCGTTTCTGTTTGTGTCTTTATCTCGCCCCTTTCGCCTTCGTTTTCTTGATTGGCCGCCAAAGAAGCTTGGAAGGCCTTCAGGGTAGCTCGGTTCGGGCACTCGTAGACTCGATGGGGCCCTTTGCACATGAAACACGAGACGGGCCCCCACCGATTCGCATTACTTTGGCCCGGGCCACGCCAGTTGTTCCCGCTCTTCTGAATAGGAGGTTTGCGATCTCCTCCCGCAGTTCTGTCTCCCCCTCCATTCTTGGGAGAGGTTGATCTTACAGGTCGATTTGTCCCACTAAAAGTGGGTTGGTTCTTTTTCTGCTCTTGATTCTTGTCACCGCTCAAATCGTATAAACGTTCAAGTGTTTGCATGAAGCACGATAAGTTACGGACCCTTTGTTCATAAAGTTTAACCTTGGCCCAATGCTTCAAGCCTTCTATAAAGCAAAAGACTTTATCTTTCTCCGACATGTCTCTGATGTCTAACATTAACCCAGCAAACTGTTTTACATAGTCTCGGATTGTTCCCGTTTGGCTTAGGTCTCGGAGTTTGCGTCTTGCTAGGATTTCAACATTTTAGGAAGAAGCGTGATCGCAGATTCTTGTTTGATCTATCCCCAGTGTTGATGGTACATCGACCTTCTTGTATATCAACATATCGAGATCTCCACCATAGCTTGGCGCATCATCGCCAAGTGCATCGTTGCTAAGGCAACCTTCGCTTCTTCATCCGCCGTATTTGCGGCCCTAAAGTATTGTTCCATATCGAAGAGAAAATTCTACAGAGCTTTGGCATCACGAGCCCAGCTGAAGGGCTTAGGGTCCGCATGCGCGCCGGTTGAGCGATAGCAGAACGCGCCCAGGTTGGGGCTTGATTTCCCACTGCTCGAATGGTGAGGTCCACTCGGGCATTTATGTTCGTTACTTCCGTCTTCATCTCAGCAAATTCTGCTCTCATTATCTCGAGGGCAGCTCTGAAGTCTTCAGAAAGGCTTGTCACCACCTGAACTATGTCTTTGTGGGAGCTATCTAACTCATCGACACGCTCCTCTAACTGGGCTGTCGAGCCCGTCGAGCTACCACCACGCTCGAAGCTACTAGTTCTCGTAGCTCGTCTTTCAGTGGTCTCTACCTCGGGGACAACTCTTTGACGGGTAATGCATCTAGCCAGGCCATTAACCACGTCGATCTCAGTGAGTTTCTCTGTCATCTCATCGATCCGACGCTCAATATGTCGAACCGTATCAGGGACTTCTCTCAAGAACAACAGTTGTTCTTCGATCTCAACCATTCGGTCACTATGGGCCTTGCCCAGTTGCTTGTTCGCTGACATTGTCGCAGACTGATCTCGGTAAGGAGCTAACAAAGCTCTGATACCAACTGACACAATCGCACTTCTTTCGGACTTTACGGCGATTGCGCGGCACTTACTCCCGCCTCAAGTAAGTCACCAACTCGAAAACGGATCGCGACAAGACAACTGGCGGGCCTAATTCGCAACCTCCACCCCCGTCCTTGGAAAACGGTTTTAGAAAACGGGGTTAGAGAAGATTTTGGAAAGCATTTTGGAAAACGTTTGAAAGCATGAATGTTATACACCAACAAGCAAATATAAGGGACAACAACGGCTTGAAAGCATATAACCCGGGTAGGAAGAATTGACGACTAGTCGCATCCCCCTATAGTATATTATATGAAATTTTAGGTATTACATGCTTGAACATGAAAATGGCGAGGAGTCATACGCCAACAAAATTACATGGAAAGTAAACAACAAGCTAAAAGGAAAGTAACTACATGAAAGCAAGCTAAAAGAGGTTGGAATGGGCATGCGGCCATGGGCAACACGCCTTGGACAAGCATGCCCGTGACACATGGCCTCAATGAAAGTAGCTAAGCTACCAATACTTATATTAAAGATATTTAACATATCACATCTAATCCTCCTCCACAAGGGCAAACAATTCTTATTTGTCATAGAATTCTAGGCAACTTGTTCCCCCCCTCACATGAGAAGGCTTCGGAGTAATCGTTTCATAACATTCCCATTTTTAAAAGAACATGTGTTTCGTAAAGAACCCTGCTGCCCCAGTCCTGCAAAGCATCCCTAACCAGGATCGCTGTAATCCTTTGCAAGACCCTTTTTCTATTTTCCCTTTTCGATCAGAAACTGTACGGATGATTGTTATATTTCTAAATCTTTGTTATCAGCATTTATCACTAGAGTTCGAGATGGACTAACAAGCTAAAAAAGGAGTAAGAATCATCTATTATTTTCACTAGAGTAATTCCTTGATGCATATTCAACTAGAGGAACCATCAATGTCAAGAAAAAGGAAGAAACAAATAATCATCGATAATGAAAAGATCGTAATAAATGGTGACTACGTCAAAAATTTTACCTGAAAGTAGACAAGGTTGCTCATCCTTCCAGGTTGAGTATGGTGTCCAAACGTACCAGTACAGACTTCAATACAGGCTCCAGCAATGGCCGTAGGCAGAAACCTTTATCAGCTGCACAAGGCCAGCATGGATTTTTCTGTAAATTATACTGTTGGTAGAACTTTCACCCTGCCTATGCAACAATTTTGGGCCGAGTGGTAGTCAATCCAATGCATCTACAAAAACTGATGAATCTTGTGGAGATCACAAGCTCCATTGGGGACTTGTCAGACGTGCACGTATTAGCGGCTCCAGGGAGACCTTTTGCCAGATTGGCCAAAGCCATTGGAATCACTGCCATTCTTTCTCCATCGTTTCTTCTTTGAACTCTTCTCTTTACTATATCCATTGTCTTCTTGCCTGCGCTTACCCGTTTGGTTTTCTTTGTCCTTCTTTCTGGACTTCTCACGAGCTTTTCTCTTTTTTTTGGAAGGTGTACTAAAATCTTCGGGTGCGTCATTCCCCCGAGGCAATGGTTCATCATCACCAAACTGCCAATTACATAGCATCTCTTGGCCATCCCCATACTGTGGTTGTTGTATAGGTTCCCCTGCTCCAGGCAGTAAAGAATTAAAGGTCACTTCTCCATCTTTGCCACCTTTTCGCTTCAACAAGACTGGATCAGGTCTGATTATTGTGCCAAGAATACTCCTGTTCGGACCCAGTCCCAAAATGGTCTTAACATTTGTCAAGATTGAAAAGGCCATTGCAAATGCAGATCTTATCTGCAACCATGGTACATATCAGAAACAATGTCTGAGATTAAAAAAAGAAGGAAAAAAATGATGACAGACAGTAGAAAAGATATGATTGATAAGCCAACCTGGAAGTAATTGAAGGAATTCTTGCCAATGTCATTTTCTGGTGCCTGGATTATATCAATAATCACATCAGAGAAAGAACTTATAAGAAGAAAAATTGAGACCTATTTCTCTAAGTTTTTTACATTGTTTAAAACAAGGAATGCTCAATGATCAAGTTATCAATTTTTTTTACGTAAAAAAGTTCAAAACAATCTGAAGATGTATTCATCAAGCAATTCATCATGTTTTGCATAAGAAACTAAATGATAATAAAGACATGGTCATCTTGTAACTTCCCTACGGCCTATTCCAGGTATTTAAATCTAGCTCAGCGGATCAGAAGTCCTTTGGTCCAGATAAAACAAGTGAAAGTACAATGCTGAGGGAGTTGGTGAGATCCTGTATTCTATAACAATCATACACAAACTACCCAAGCAACCCTACTAATTAGTGACAAACGTAAAAGCTAGCATATTAACCTGAGGATCCTCAATGGAAAGAAGAAATGGGCGTGCTTTTGTCATGAATCTACAACGGTACCAAATGAAAAGAAAAATTAGGGAGAGGCCAAAAATAGCAAGTAACGAAATGTTTTGATGTCTGAAAATGAGAATAGTATATAAATTCATCATAATATTTTTTGTTATGCTGTACCCTCTGCTACTCTTCGAGAAAAAAATGCCTCCCGTATTGCAAGATACACCAACATGAGAAGTGTTCAATTTGCGACCATAAAAATCAAAGAAATGTACCTGTTTTTCAAAATTAAGACAATAATAAGAAAATAAAGAAACCCTTCTCCTCCACTTCTGTTTTCTAAATGATACAGATACCAGTGCACGTTCTCCTTCTGTGTATACACAAAAAAAATTGGACTTTTGATGGGAAGAAGTACCCTACACAGTAACAAAGTACTTAAAAAGGGAGAAGAAGAAAAGTGTAGTCTACTAAGGCCGGAATCCATAACGCACAAGACCCAGAGGCAATCTCCAAGAATAAGTTAGCTGGCTAAAAGAATACAGTACCAATACTACTAATAGCAGCAATAGCTACACTAATGAAACTAAGAAAACAATTACTTTTATACTTTCACATCTGGAAAAATGCTTTTCAGTACAAATGCTAGTAGGTACATTGAAATAAAAAATGAAAAACATACCAAAAGGATTCCCAGATTGTGTTCAAGAGAAGATTGACACCCGTTGAGACTCTGTGCAATAAACGAAACCAAATTAAAGGATAATCAGATGAAGATTACAACGAAAATGCCTTAATATAAAATATCGTGGAATATATGTTGCTTATTATTGTTACCAGACAAAATGCCATGCAATCCTGTAAGATGAAAAAATATTCTAAAGAAAGCTCGCCAAACAAAAAAGTTCAATTTACGTATTTCTATTTTTCACTTCTTCACATAAATTCACTTCCCAAAATACAGTTTGCCACAATCTAATGCACATCGCAGTTAAACTTGTAAGAAAAATAAGAACACGATCAAGCATTGCTTCACAAGCAAAAGTATTTTGGCTTGATCACAATATTCTTTTCAAAGGAAAAATAGAAAGTTATATATGATCTTTGGTAGAAAAAATGTCCTATATAGTTGAATGTGCAGTTAAAATATACTGACCTGCAACATTGCCATAAGCATGGTAAGAAGTGCATATGAACCTAGTCCACCAGAATATACCTGCACACCTCACAGAGAAGTTGAATTAGACACAGAAAATTTAAAGGTAACGGATGGTCTAACATACACCATATGACAACTACACTAAGAATTACAGTCCGCAACAGGGGACATACCTCATTCAGTTCTCTCTGCTGCAAAAACACCTTCAAAATCAAACACAAAGGACGCAAAGAAGGCCACTTATTGACTGCATCCTGCAAGGGGAAGAGCACTAGCAATAAGCAGATAAACCATATATTTCAAATCCATCGAAAAGTAGGGAAGTGAATGTTGGTTTTCATGCGATTATTCCAACCCAATCTATTGATCAACTAGATGTACGCAGCAAATTTCAGAAACAATGAAGAAACCATGTAATTCAAATCCATAAAACAATAAGGAAATTGAATTCAGTTTCCATGGGAGCATTGAACCCAAACATCTATTCAATTATGTGCAATCAAATTCCATATTCAATCAAAATATTCCTTGAATACTGATGACTAAAGGCATATTCAATCAAAATATTCCTTGAATACTGATGACTAAAGGCATGCATGTTATGTTGAAATTACGAACGGTAGGAGTGTAATTTATTTTTTTATCATAAGAAACAAGATAAAATTATATATAATGCAAAATATCACAGAACGAATACCATTTTTGGGAAGAGATCAATTTGAGAAAACTTTAAAAGCATAATTTGCAAACCAAGCAGTCACCTAATAAAAACCACAAAAAAATATAAACGCAGCAATGATTGAGCTTGGAAGATCATCATTACAAAAGGTTAAGTATAGCAACAAACCTTAATAAAGTCAGCAGCCTTTGGTCCATTCTGCACGTCAAAACTGTTAAGCAAGAGATAAGATGTCAATTTTTGGACTATTATTTAATTTTACGTCATTTAGTTCTTCCTGTTAAGATATTATAGATATTAATAATATCATATATAGTTTCAAGTTGCAGAAGCATGTTCAATAAGTGAGTCGGCCTTTGGACAGCTCTGGAATGAAAATTTGCTTATAGAATGCAGTTTTAGACTGTTGATTCCTTACCACTATTTGTAATTGTACTGTTCTTAACGTAAATCTTGTTTTAACTTCACTTTTATTTTCTTTCACGGGAAGAGGAAATCTTTTTTAACAAATTTGTAAATCTCAATACTAATCCAAAAGATTGACACGGTACCTTATATCAAAAGATATTCCACTTCGCTTTTCAACAAACTTAATTATTGGCACACGAGCCTTTGCAATAACCTGCTCAAATGATAACATAGAAGATTCCAAAAGTAAAGTCAACGAACAGTTTCCATACTAAATGTTTTTTAAGAAAAAAAAAAAGTAAAGTGAACGAAGATCCTGATGCAATAATGACCAAAGCAATATTTTATTGTTAAAGGATACCTGAATCATTTTTGCTATTCCATTTTGTGATAAAGCCCTGGAAAGAGCTTGCAAACCAAGTTGTGGTCTTGGGATGCCTGAACCCAGAATAACAACCTGCAATGAATGATTATAAATTATAATCATGAACTCAAGGGAGAGATAAAAATTAGGTTGTTTCCAATAAGATATATCACTTGGTTCAATATAACATCCAATTTCTTCCGTAGTGACAACCCTTAATGATAAACCACTCATCAAGGACAAAAAGAAAAACTAGCCCAGTTACATAGAACATCTTCCACTGTTCCATTAAAGATGAAATTGGCAGACCACAAATTCCAGAGTAGAATGTAGTAGGATGTTGTATAGAAGGACCATGTTATATCACATTGACTTCAATTGACCTGAACTAACTGTTCGTATGTGGTGTGTTGCATACTTCATATTTCTAACTAATTTAGCCGGTGTCAGGCATAGTTGCACTAGCACTTAATACTCGAAAAGAGAAGAAGCAAAAACTAAAATGAAATTCCTCCCAAATCCACCATCTCCTTACGCAGCTGGCTTTGATTTTAATCTTACTCTATTAGGGATCAACTTTATCATTGACTTGAATCTCATATCAGTATGCTTGTGCAGATGCCCTTTCCAACAACACTCTTTAACACTTAAATCTTGTAAATTACTCTCCTACTCTCATCAGAATTTCTGTCCAACGATCCAGTCATTACCAACCACATACATTTTGGTTAAAAAGTCCTATTTTTATCCACTCAAATTCCATTGCCTTATTACTCCAGTGATATTCAAGCTCAAATCTCGCCAAAACCGACCTCGAACCTCCAATGGGCATCCATGTGAACAGTTGAAGCTTTTATCACACAAATGAAGAAACACTCTGTACAACTTTTCTTATAACAAACAGTCCATACAAATTCATTAAAGACCGAAATGGGGTATAGGCTATAGGCCACAATGCCACATCCCCCCAAAATATAATTTTTTACATGATACGCATTTCTGGAGACAACCAATTTATACCCTCTTCTATAAACTTCAGAAATTTGCAATTTAACCATTCAGTTAGTAGTTTTGTCCATTTTAACCACCAACACCACATACGGGTAGTAGTATAACATCTTAAAATAAGAGATGAATATCACAAAACGTCTTAAAACATGGATTCTAGTAACTCACATCAATGTCACTGGTTGGAAGATAAAGTCCTGTCTGGAATGATCCAAAAACTTCAACCTAGAAAACAAAAAAAGAAGAAATAAATACACGATTTGCATCTCTTGGGCATGAGCAGAGAGGGCACAGGATTATGATAGGCACCAATCATACCTTACAGTGAGGCCATATATGTTTGACAACACTAAAGACCCTTTCTACTGCACTGTCACGAGCATCGCGCTCTTCTTGAGTCGGAGATAGAAACTCACAAAAATCAACTATTTCTGCATACAACCAAAGTTAAATAATTCATAACTACAACGATGTATACAACACGAGAATATATTATGGATGTAGGTATCAAGGGCCTCGTCATGAACCATGGAGTGATATGAAATTAATGACATGGCAGGTTGTTGGCGTGAGGGAAATTCGCTTTAGATGCAATTTGCTAATTTTTCCAAGTCCACTAGATTATCAATTATGCGTCAGCAAGTTTAAGTAAAAAAACCAACACCGTGAAATTTTATTGACAAATAGATGAAATGAAAGGGATAAGATAACAAACGCAGTGGAATTTAGATTATGTAACCAGAAAACCATATTACACTATAAGTTTTAACTTGAGGAAGAAAATGTGTATGATAAACATTTTCTTTTTTTTATCCAAAACAAAAATTTCCTCTTCTAGGTATCTTCCAATTGGAATCCAATCTAATTCCTCTCAATTCCTCCACCAGAGAGAAAGGTTGAGAGAACAACAAAGGATGGAACAATGGATGAATGATCTTTTAGGCTAGGGCCGCCCAAGAGCCAAACAAGAGGCTGCCGGGGTCCTTAATCGTCGTTTCATTCCAAATGATGAAAAGCAAGCAAGCAAAATTAAGTCAAAACATAAGACCCACAAGCTTTTTTAACTCGAAAATTGAAACTTCTGTCGCCAAGGAAATATTTCAACAATGAGGGTAACCGTTCGAAATAAATCTCTCAATCCGAACCAACTTCAAATTGCACGTAATTATATCAAGAACAGATGCTGCTCTGCGGATTAAACTGTTGCAAGGCCAAGCAACAAAACAGAAGTTAACTCACATTCAAATACCTTTGTGCAACTGCAGCATAGGGCTCTTGAATCTACTATTACCACGGAACCACCCACTTTCAAGCTTCTGTTGGTCCACTTGTTCCGGCGTCCTCGGTTCAGTTTCCAGAACCGAAGCAACCGGCAAAGGAGTAGAAAACCCCGAAATTTCCTCCATGTTGTCAGCGCCAACATCAAGGGAAAAAAAATCGGTTGCAACGGTTTCGGCCGGAGCACAATGGGGAGTAGAGAGAGAGATCTCGTTGCGGAAAACGGAGTAGGGCTCGAGTTCATATGACGGTGACAGTTGCTGCTCGCTTTCCGTGTTGGCGGAGAAGGAAAGTGGGGTTAGAGTATCGTAAAGATACTGTTGAACAGTCTCCTCCTCCATTGAAATTGAAGGCGACGGCGAGAGATGCAGCGGCAAATACAGAGCAAAAAAGGCTCTCCAAAGGGGTTTTGAGAATTTGGAGGTTTTGAAGATTGGGGGAAAATTCTGATTAGGGCTTTAAGCCGTCCCTTTGATTTTGATTTCCTTAACGCCGATGACTGATTACCGTTCCCAAAAAAAAAACTACTCCTTTTTTCTTTTAAATTAAATTGGGTTCGAAAAATAATATAGAGAGTTTTTCGAATAAAAAAAAACACTTTATATTATTCTTAGTAATCTTTTTTTTCCTCGGAGTCCGAACATAATAATATAATTTAACCTAATATATAAAAGATGATTTTAAAATTAAATTTTAAGTTTGTGCCGCTAATCATTGAATTGTTATTTTTCTGTTTTAAAAAAATTAAACGTGTTTCAATGCTCCTTTTAGTTGATATCTAATTTTAATCAAACTTTCATTTTAATAAAACTTTCAAATTTTGGCCCCAAAAATTTGATTTTGTTTTTGGTTTAAAATAGACCCTATTTTATTTCGTAATTTAAATTTTTTCTTTTTGAAAACAAATAAGTTAGTAGAAACAAAATAAAAAATTTATTATTTTCGATATACTAAAATCATGAATGGTTATAATATAGATACTTTAAATTTATATATATATATATATATATATACAAATAATCTTCTAGTTTATGAATTCTCTATAGATTTTTTTTTAGGAATTTTCAACTTATAAACCCTTAAAATGAAAAGAAAAACTCTATATTTATAGATTTTCTCATGGCCTCCATGTGAGCTTGACCCTATTGAACTAGGTCCAGCTGATTTTGAGTGAACCTTTTGAATTGGACCCGATTGGCATTAGGTTAGTCTTGTTTTTGGCTGAGCTTAATTGACTTTGGGTCAACCCTTTTAAACTGGGTTTTGATTGATTTATAACTCGACATTTTGTTTTCGAAATTTCAAATAATTCAATTGTGTAGTTGGATTTTGTCATAATTTAAGACATGTTTGGGAGTGATTTTGGAGTGACCAAAATCACTTTTGACATGTTTAAAATTACTTTCCTACTAAAAGTATGATGTTTGGTAATATTAAATAAGTGATTTTGGAATAATTCAAAATCACTTGAAATGATTCCCGATCAATCACTTGAGGGTGATTTCCAAGTAATTTTTGTCAAGTGATTGTGATTTAAAATGACTATTATTTCATTTTTTGAAAATACCTACTTTTGGTGACGGGTAAAAACAGTCATATTTTGTAAAAAAAAAATCATAAATTTCTATCAAAAAGTTAATTTTGTCAAAACCATCACAATTGATCCATCTGTCATTGTTTACAAAATGACAATATTTCTCCTCTAAAGTTTTTATGATGTGCATCTCTTATTTTTATTATTATTTTTTATTTTTTATTCATTTTCCTCAATTTTTTTTTTTGTTTTAACTCTCTTTAAATTTTTTATTTCTAATTTGTTTTCCATTCCTCCCTAAAATTTTCATATTTTGAAAAAAATTTCTCTCTAACTTTTTTATCTTTTACTCTATTTTTTTCCCCTAACTCTTAACTTTTTTATCTTTTACTCTATTTTTTTCCCTAACTCTTAACTTTTTTATTCTTATTATAGTTTTTCTTCCTAAAACTTTTATCGTGTTATCCAATTTTTTGTTTATCTCTCCATTTTTATTTCTCTATCTTTGAATTTCGCTCTCTTTATTAAAATTCTGTCTCCGAAATTTTTGTCCTTCCTCAAAAAATTTTATCCCTCCATATCTCTAACTTTTTGTTCTCTCTCTTTGAAAAATCTCTCTAGCTTTCCATTTTTTCTCTTTTGATTTTTAGTTCTCACTTTTGTCTACCACCTTATATTTTTTAAATTTCTAATGCAATACCTTTTTTAGTATCTTGATAGTACTAAAATTCTTTTTGAAAACAAACATTAATTATTTTTTTTAAAAAGTATTTTTAATTAAATTTAAATCATTTTTACAATGGTTGAATAAAATATTAAAATGATTTACTACGAAATACTTTTTAAAACTTAATCGCAATTAAATCACTTAGCTTAAAACACTTATTTTTAAGTTACTCCCAAACATCTTAAATTGTATGAAAATCACTATTACAAGTGTAGAGTCAAACATGAAAATGATTATATGAAAATTATTTTTAATACAACAATTATAAACAAATCTGTTCACACGAGACTTCAACCAGCGAATGGAAAGGAGACACGTGTAAATGAATTTCGTATTTGTATTGATTTGTGTAATTGTGAGTACAATCTCTAGCGTTTGATCCTCGATTTCTCTCCTACTTGTATGTTGTGATTGAGGGTAAAAACAACTTGTTCTCAATGTTGGAAACTTCAATGGATTCGTGGCGTGTTCTTGACGATCTCCGTGAAGTGTTCTTCGTTCAGGCAGTGTTTGATCTTCAAGAGCTTCTGGAGACTTCACAGCTTTGTTTCTGAATTCTCTCTAAGCTTCTTGATTACGAACCTTGAAAATGAGCGAGGAGGTCTCTATTTATAGAGTTCCTCTGGGCCTCCGAGATGGGCTTGGGCTTGGGCTTGTTGGGTGGGCTGATTGAAATTGGGTCAACCATTCGGCTTGGGCACTGGTTGGCTTTGGGCGATCATTTAGGATTGGGCTTGACTGGTTTGGGCCTCCGTCTCTGGACTCTTGTTGATGTTGGACCTTGGACTAGGCTTGGATGATTTGGGCCTTCAGTTTGGGCTTCGGTCCTCCAAATGTCAAAGAGCCCAAATGTGTATTTGGATTTGCCATAATTTAATTTAGGGATATATTCTTACAAATTTAATTAATCCCTAATTAAATATTATTTCGCCATCGATGTTGGGTGATGACGTGGCAATTTTGGATTTGTCAAAATTTTTATTCCAACAAATGCCCCTTTTCGAGATTTATACACAAGTATATGTGTGTGAATTTCGAAAAAGTTATTTTGGAATCAATACTTAAAGACTTGCTCTAAATTTGAACGAGTTTTGCTCCTAGTTTGAATTCCATTTATGTGCCAATTTAATCAAATATAAAATTTGGTTCATAACTTGATTTTTTGTTGACACCCTTTTTTTTTGGTCAATTTATCAAAATATGAATTTGTGTAAATATTTTGAATTTTTTTTTTTTGGCATGAAATTTTGATTTGAATTTAGTAGAGTTTATGTTCTACTTTAATCTAAAACAATTTTTGGTAAGATTGAAAATTTTATCCCAATTTTTTTTTAAAAAAAAAAAAAAAAAAAAAAAATTGGATTAAGCTTTGAAATTTTGCACAAACATTTTGTTTGAATTTGGTAATATTTGTTCCAACTTTGGTTTGAGACAAAATTAATCATGACAAAATTGAGAATTTCATCAAAGTTTAGTTTGTGATTTTAATTCAAACCCAAAGTTTTAACTGAGAAGAGCTAAATTTGGAATATAGCCAAAATTTAGCTTGAGCCAAAATTAAGTTAAGCCCAAAATTTAAAGGGCTTAATTTAAAATTTGAACAAAACTTTGATTTATGTCCAAAAATTCAATTTTATTTGTGACAAATGAAATTATGCTTACTTGATTTAAAATAGGTTGGAAAAATTCAGTCACTTTATATATAGAGCCAAAGTTTGAAGGAAAAAAAAAAAAAAAATGATTTCATGAAATTTGGATTTATCTCAATGTGACCTTTTTTTTTTTTTTTTTTTTTAGGAACAATGGGACTAAAAAAAAAATCACATGTGCCCAAATTTGAAGTTGAAATGGAGTTGGAGCATTTCAAATTTAGTTGTGGGTAAAAGTTTAATTTGAAGACAAAATTTAAGCTCAAAATTTGAGAAATTGGATTTAAAATGAACTTTGACATATATTTATTTGGGGCAATAATGTAAGTTAAACCCACAATTTTTGAACTTGTTATTTTGAATTAACTTTCTCACAAGTTAAGTGAAATTGGGGCATCCTCATATTTAACCATGCATTTCATTTAATTTTGGACATTAAGGTGAAAAAAAAAAAAGTTACTTTTCAAGACCCCCATTTTCTTAAGTCAAACTTTCTCATATTTAGTTTGGATTAAAACAGACTTCAAACTCAACCCCCCTTTTTTTTAGTCAAATTTTCTCATGTTCAGTTTGGATTAAACAAACTTCAAACTCAAATCTCATTTTTTTTTAGTCAAACTCTCTCATTTTTCGTTAAATAAAATTCAACCTCTTAGACCCTTTTTTTTTTTTTTTTTTTTTTTTTTTTTGAGTTTACCACTATTATTTAGAACAACTTTCACTAACTTACCAGAAATTAAGCAACAAAATGCTTCCATTCTTCCTATAAATACTTATCAAAGTAGTGTTCGTAAGCATCCAGTTCATCATCAATCTCTTTTTTTTTTTTTTTTTCGACAGTGAGTCATTGCGTTCGTCGTGAAGCCATCGACCCTCGATATTAGGTCGTCATCGTCGCGAAATCATCAGATCTGTTCGAGCTCCCATTGATCGTGAGTCGCCGGAATCACGGTGAACCGTCGGAGTCGAAGCCGAAACTGCAGAGCAACGCTTACTGTCACCGAGAGTCATTGCCATCGTATTTTTTGTCTGTGGAGGTGAGTTACTCGTGAGGCAAAGAGGTTCCAAGAGAGTTTAGGAGATAGAGAAGAATGGATGTGGAGAAGGGGAAAATGAGAGAAAAGTGATGGGGAAGAAGAGAGGAGAAATGTGGGGGAGAGAAAGTGAGGAGGAGAGGGAAGGAAAGTGGAAGAGTGTTGGAAAAGTTAAAAGAGTGATGAGGGAGAGTGAAATGATGAAAAAGTGTTGGAAAAGATAAAGAAAAAAAAGTGATGAGGAGAGAGTGAAATGATGGAAAAGTGTTGGAAAAAGATAAGAGTGATGGGGGAGAGAGAAATAAATGATGGAAAAGTGTTGGAAAAAGATAAGAGTGATGGGGGAGAGAGAAATAAATGATGGAAAATTGTTTTATTTAACTTATCTTTTTTTTTTTTTTTTCTTACAATTTTTTAATATATATATATATATATTAAATTTATTAGATAGTTAAAAATAATAATATAAAATAATAAGTAAATAAAATATATTAATTTTATTTATTTATTTATTATTATTATTATTTTTTTAAACTATCTAAAACTTTTTAAAAAAAAAAAAAAAAAAAAAACAGGCTCACGCCCTCTGCAGCTCGGTTCGTGTCTTGGTGGTGAGTGGATTGCTCACGCTCCCCGCAGTTCGGTTCGTGCCTTGGAGGTGAGTGGATTGCTCACGCGCCCGCATGATTCGATTCTTGCGCTTGGAGGTGAGTGGATTGCTCACGCGCTCGCAGCCTTCGTTCGTGCGCGGAGGTGAGTGAATTGCTCACGCCCCGCAGCCTCCGTTCGTGCCTTGGAGGCGAGTGAATTGCTCACGCTCCCCGCAGCTCCGTTCGTGCCTTGGAGGTGAGTGGATTGCTCACGCTCCCCGCAGCTCCGTTCGTGCTCCGTTCGTGCCTTGGAGGTGAGTGGATTGCTCACGCCTCGCGCTGACGCCGTTCGTGCCTTGGAGGTGAGTGGATTGCTCACGCCCCGCAGCCTCGTTCGTGCCTTGGAGGTGAGTGGATTGCTCACGCCCCGCAGACTCCGTTCGTGCCTTGGAGGTGAGTGAATTGCTCACGCCCCCGCTGACTCCGTTCGTGCCTTGGAGGTGAGTGAATTGCTCACACGCTCGCGCACTCCGCTCGTTCGTGCCTTGGAGGTGAGTGAATTGCTCACACGCCCCGCGGCTCCATTCGTGCCTTGGAGGTGAGTAGATTGCTCACGCTCCCCGCAGCCTCCACTTCTTTTTAACCTCCTTTTTTTTTTTGTAGGGGTCATGGTGTTCTTTTCACGGAAGTTTTGGATGAAGGAACGAGATGACTCGTTATTTTAGATGACGCAGAGTCGACTCTACAAATAAGCGGAACCATCCTCCCAGTAGGGGAATCGGTCGAGTCGATGCTTGAGTCGGGTGATACATGTTTTTGTCCACCTTATCTGCGTCGACAAAACCTTAGAGGCGAGAACTCTCCAACCACCGAGTATGGATTTTACGATCTTCTCTTCACAAAAAGAAGTCAAATGGCGATCCAAAGGTCGACTTTGGGGCGTCGCATTATTGAAACTCGGGCTCGTTGTTGGAGCTACTACTTGAAATTAAACGGAGAGTTTGGCTATATTCCCTTTGTGGGAATGGCTTGAACTTGTCGCGCTCGAAACCGAGAAAGTCCTGCGAGGTTCCAATATGTTAGGTTGTGATGGCCTCTTTATACACTTACGATCGTAACCAAGACGTCATCCGAGCTTTTGCGAAGCTTGGTGTCCGCCACCAACACACTCCATCATCTGCGGTAGGGAGATATCCCTATCTTTATGGGATATGTGGAAGTTTGGAGGCTTGCCCATCGAGGAAGGTTTTATGATGAGGTTATCCTTCTCGTGGAGAAGCTGGTGGGGATGTGCAACTGCACCGATTTCTCACCAGAAGAGTTGTAGTTACCTCTTCCATGCCTATCACCATCTTTGCGTCTCAACAAATGGAAAGGCAACAAATTTACGTGCATCGGTGGATTTCCTTTTGGTTTAAGGGTAAATCAAAGTATTCCAAGCCACCACCACGCAGACCAAGGAAGGGTCGCCTCGCTCCACTTATAATCCCGATGGCTCTAACACTCATATGCGTGAGTGGGTTCTTTGAAAAACGAGGAGGTGTTTCACTCCTTGACGCGTAGACAAAGAATGGGAGGACCAAACTTTCCGGCCTTTTTTCTCTCTTGTTGGCTATGTGTGTTTGTTTTTCCTTACAAAAGCATAGGTTTGCTTCGCCGTGTTTTTAATTTGCATCACTTATGGCGGATGGAAGATTGTTCAACCTTCTTTGTTCAGAGATTGTCCAATATTTACCATGGCCTTGGTCAAATTTATAACACTCCTCACCGAGCAGGCGTTCAGAGATTTGTTTTCCCATTCATTACGTGTATGGATGGCTTGCTCATTACTTTGACACGCATTATAAGCACACCGCGTTGTTGAAGGGCCTGGATGGTGGACTACTCGGGAGAGGTGGTGCAAAATGCTTTGACCCACATGAAGCTCGTGAGATCGATCCATGAGGTGCATCCATAATGTGGGATGTAAATGTTGTCTCTAGGAAGAAGCCCGAAACCTTGCGAGATGTCAAAGGTTTGTCATTTGGTTCCTCCTCTTTTTCATAAGTCTTGGTCATGTTATTTATCTTCTCGCCATGACCAATTGATGACCATCGAAGCTTATAGCCCGTCATCGCTTTGGCGTCGGTTTGGCTTTTACCAAGACGTGCCAAACGACTTACATGGAGACCTTCCGCATGTGAGCTTAGAAAATGTTATTCATCACTGGTGTCTCTGCACTAAGACATTGACTTCATCTTACGTGCATCTACCCCCGTTTGAGTTAAACCCTCGCTCTCAAGTAACTCAAGCCTACAAGAGTTGGTGGTCGCGTAAGCATGACAACTATCTCGTGGAAGGCCGACAACTTTTGGTGAATAGCATGCCCCCTCCTCCGAGTAAACAGAAATCTCTCAGGGATCCAGGAGATAATGGCGTCTGTGAGACTGTCTGCGACGTTACAATTGAAGACCAGGGTGCTAGTAATAAAGGTAAAGGCGTTCACGAGGCTCCAACAGAGACACCAACCGACCAAGAGGGCCCCTCTGGTGGTGATGATGTTAGCCAAAGTAGCAATGATGATCGCCATTGGAAGAGGCCCAAAAAAATTGGGGAGGCTATCGACTCTCAATAATAGCTTACTTGAAGGTGCTTCAAACGTTCTTCCTCTGCTTGAGCCTCTCAGTCTTCAGGTGAGAACCTCTTTCTTTTGACATTTTTCTTTAAGTTGTTCAAGGATTTATCTTCATATATATACTAACACTTTTTCCACCTTGTATAGGAATCTTTGGGAGATCAGTCACCAACAAGTCGCCATATTCTCGATGTTCTTCCGGCGCAGATTGGGTCATTCGAAGCACCGACCAACCAAGTGACGACTTTGATCACCTCTACTATTGTCAGTACACAACCTCAGCCAGAGGTGCAAATTGTTGGTCCGGAGGCTTCCATCTTCAATGCAGACGAGATGATTTTGCATTTTTCTAGCATACAACGCCAGGCTGCACAGACCATGTGGGAGGCTGCAAGGAATAAACTTGCTCGCGCATCTTTTGAGAAAGTTTCTTCTCTTGAACCAGAAATGGTTAAAATATTTCAAACCATCGCGGGCGTTGATGCGACCAACTTGCCGGCTTTTTCAGCAATTTATAGGCGATTACTTTCGCCATGTGGGAAAGTACAACGAGTTGAATCAATTTGCATTCTTCAAAATTAACTTCGACTCAAAAGATCAAAGCTTAGTGAGCTTGGAGTAGGGTTGATGACATCATGACTAGTGGATAACCTTTCTCTTAAAAAGAAAATTATGTACCAACAAGAGTGCGAGCAGACACTTCTTGAGCTTGAAAGACTCAAAGCCCAACTTAAGTCTTTAGAAGCTCATCATGAAAAGACCATGCTCTAAATTTCTGGGAAGAAGAAAATTTATCGGCTCAACGACAATTAGAAATCTCCAAGATACTGAGGAGAGATGGCGCGATTGAGAACACTCGCATTGCGAGTGAACAAGGACATTTGAGAGTCTCAAAGTGCTTGCGAATATTTAGAGGGTACTCGTCAAGAATTGCAAGATTACAAGTGGATGATTTAGCTATGTTAAGATTTTTTTGTAAATTTGAAACCCCATTTGCTTATGCATAATATATCGTTGAATTCAACTTATGACTTAAATTCTCTATTTTTTTAACTCATGACTTAATTCAACTCGTGAATAATATATGTATATTCATTACAATTGGGCGTTCACCTTTTAAGCTCGTGCGGGCCGGGAGCATCATGTAGTTTATACTCTTTACGATTAGGAGTGTTTACAACATTTTAAGCATAAAATTTCTTAAGAAACTTTTTAGTTGATGGGGCCAATCCTCAAGCCACTTTTGTCGACAATCTTGTATGCCCCATTGGTGTAGACTTCTTTAACAACATAGGGTCCGTCCCATTTGGATGTGAATTTGTTTCCCGTATGTCGCCGACTTGGAATGATCGATGTTTGATATTCTTGTTGAAGGCTTTAGTCATTCGAGCTTGGTAACATTCCAATGCCCGTTGAGCATCAAGTCTTTCTTTCATCAAGTGCTTTAACTCTTGAAGGCGCAACCTCGCATTATCTTCTCTTGTTGTCAACCCCTCTTGTATGGCCATTCTTAACGACTGAATTTTCTTTCCAAGGGAGCACGGCTTCCACCCCATAAACAAGCGAATAAGGCGTGACTCTGTGGGAGTGCGATGTGTAGTTCTATAAGCCCAGAGTGCTTCACCAATCCTTTCTTGCCAATCTCTTTTTGTCTTGAAACCACCTTCTTGATGAGGTTGCATAAAGTCTTGTTGAAAGCCTCTGCTAAACCATTTGCCGCAGCTGTTATATATGGGCGACTTGTATTGCTTGAATTTGAATTTCTCGCATAGTTTGTCCATTAGGCTATTGGCAAATTGTCTTCCGTTATCTGTCACAATGCGATGTGGGATGCCGTAACGATAAATTATGTGTGTTCGAATAAAGTCTACCACATTTTCTTTCTTGGCTTCCCTTAACGCAATCGCTCGCCCACCTTGAAAAGTAATCTGTCGCATTTAGAATATAAGAGTGACTCGTCGAAGATTTGGGTGTTATTGGACCGAGCGAGGTCAAGCCCCATGCTTCAAATGGCCAAGAAGCAAACGATCGGATGTAAAGGCTCTGGCGGTTGATGGATGAAGTTGGCATGGAACCGCAAGCCTCACATTTCTTTGCATACTCCATAGAGTCATAGATCATCGTGAGGCAGTAGTAACCTATTCTTTTCAAGCTGGAATCAAGCTTTGGTGGGATCGATGGGCACCGCAAATGCTCGAATGCGCGCCTCCTCTAGTGCCTTTAAAGATTCTTCTTTTCCTAAACATCGCAGAAAAGACCTTCATAAGACCGTCGATAGAGAATACCTTTATAGTAGATGAACTGCGTGCGACTTTCCTTCGTATCTCGACTTTATGTCGAAGGTCGGTGGGGAGTTTTCCATGCTTTGCAAGTAATTTATAATGGGTTGCCGCCAATCTTCTTCCTCAATTACGTGAGCGGATATGAGGTCGACTTCTTCACATTGATCTTCCGTTGATGGAACAATCCATTTTGGCTAAGAATAATGTTCATGGTGACATTGTCGAATCACATGTCAAAGTAGTGGCCAAGTTTGCAGAGCATCCGCCTTCATGTTTTCCATTCTAGGGACATGCTCCAATACTATGTTGTCAAATTTCTCCAATGATTTGCATGGCGTAGATGAAATAGGGCTTTAAATCTTCATGTTTCACCTCGTATTGGAGTAAGAGTTGATTTATTATCAACTTTGAATCACCAAAGACTTCCATGTGCACAATCCCAAACTCCAAAGCCATTTGAAGGCCGATGATAAGAGCTTGATATTCTGCTACATTGTTTGAACACAATTTACTCAAGGTGAAACTATACGGCAACATGTATTTTTCGGGCGAGATGAAGATTATGCCGACACCTGCCCCACTTCTTCGTGATGCACCATCAAAGTACATAATCCAAGGCTCTGCGATTTCAACGTAGAATACTTCTTCGCCCTGGGAGATCTTCACATAATTTCCAATCGAAGGGTTGGATGATCGGCTAAGAAATCACCCAACGCTTGTCCTTTTACCGCCTTTTGAGGTATGTACGATATCGTCATCTTTGTAGTATAATTGCCCACTTAGCCAAACGCCCTGAAATGATAGGTCTGGACAAAATATACTTTATGGGATCAGCTTTTGCCACCAAATGTACGGTGAAGGCTTGCATGTAATGTCTCAACTTATCAATGGAGAAAAATAAAGCGAGACACATTTTCTCGATTGGGAGTAATTGATTCGCTCCCGTCGTGGTTCTACTTAGGTAGTAGAGAGCTTGTTCTTTGTATTTTTTCTCTCTTGTGCTAATAACGCTCAACAGATCTCTCTTGTGCAATGATATAAAGTATTATCGGCTTCCAAGCACTTGGAGCACCTAAAACCGGGGATTGAGCAGATATCTGGTTTGATGTTATCAAAAGCATTTCGACATGCTTCATCCCACTCGAACTCGCATTTTTCTTCATAAGTTTTTGAAATGGTTGACATCCGCCCGACTAAATTTGCAATAAACCTCTCGATATAGGCCAAACGACCTTGAAGACTTCTCAACTCATGCAAGTTTCGGGGTTTGGCATTTTTCGAATGGCATCAATCTTGGATTGATCTATCTCATTCCTCGATACCTCACAATGAAGGCCAGGAACTTCCCAGAAGTCACGCCGAATGCACATTTGTGAGGTTCATTTTCAACCGGTATTTCGAGGCGATCAAAGACAACTTTGAGGTCTCTCGAGGTGATCTTGGCGTTCTCTCGACTTAACCACAAGGTCATCTACATAAGACTCAACATGCTTATGCAACATGTCGTCAAATATTTTTCAGACCGCACGTTGATAAGTGGCACTGTGATTCTTTAATCCGGCGGCATCACCTTGTAGCAATATATCCCTTTTGGAGTTCTAAAAGGCCGTCTTCTCTTCATCTTCAAGAGCCATTGGATTTGATTGTATCTCGATGATCCATCCATGAAGGATAGAGCTTCATGGCCCATGGTGGCATCTACCTTGATCTCCGTAATAGGAAGTGGGAAATCATCCTTCGCACGCGCGTCGTTCAAATCACGAAAGTCGACACAAATACGAAGTTGTCCATTCTTCTTTCTAACAGGACAATGTTTGCTATCCATGTTGGATACTTCACCTCGCGAATGAAGCACCGCCTCAATCGGTTTATTAACTTCTACTTCGATCCGGGAATGAGTTCAGCCGAAATCGTCTTTGAGCTTGTTTGATTGGCCTATGCCCCTGTTTGGTTGCAAGGCGATGTACCGCTACTTTCGGATCTAATCCTGGCATCTCCTTGTATGACCAGGCAAAAATATCTTTATACTCGGTGAGAGATTCATATAATCACCTTCCTCTTCATGAGTAAGTGACGAACTTATAAAGGTGGGGCGTGGTTCTTCCTTCGCCCCAAGATTTACCTCTTTGAGCTCATCTATCGTTGATCGGCTACTGTCTTGAGTGATGGCGAGCTTAAATCCACATTTACTTCGGATATTTCGCCTCCGCTTCCTCTTCAAACGTGATGTGGTGGCAAGACGCCTCACTTTCATCTTGCTCTAAGTCTTCTTTAGTGGGGTTAGTAATGACCACATCACGTCGCTTTACCTCGAGGAAACCATCGCATTGATGTGACAAAAGTCTTCCTTTTTATTCGAGAAGGAACAACGCTGCGGATGTCTTCATCAATTCCTTTTCTTATATATGACACATCTTTTGCAATCTTCACCGATCTTTCGAGTTTAATTCGATCAAAATCGATGCGGCGGACCCTTCATTTCTTGGCGTGGTCACACTCAACCTTTGAAAAGGCGATGGTCGTATCACAAACGAAGTTGAAAGTAATTTCTTCGATTCCTTCTTGGGCTCGCTTAACCTTTGAAAGGTCGATGACCTTACCAAGGTTGGGCTCGATTCGATACCATTCTCTTTGCTTTGCGAGCATATTTAGCCTCCGGAATATTGTAGGTCGAATAACATCGGGAGTTTGATTCGCTAAGATGTTTCTTCTTACGTAATAGACCTATTCAACCTCTTAAAAGTTAAACGTCGGGTGGGGTTAGCATTAGGCGGTGGCTCTTCCTCACTTGTTGTAGTTTCACCTAATCTATGTGAGACCAAAACACGTGCGATTGATGATCCAAGGCGTCGAGAGTGAAATCCTTTGACTTGTGTATTTCTCATTTTTGTATCATCAATTTCATTCACCGTTATGTGATTCACATCGACCACCTTTGCTTTCCCCCTTCGGTTATGCGAATCGCTCAAAGCGACTTATATCCGAGTCCCTCTTGATGTAGGTAGGTAGGCGTAACCATCCTGTAAATAACTTTTTTTGCGTCGGCGATAATTCGGGCCTTTCGTCGACAATCTTCAACTTTTCGAACTTGGTGTGCTTTGAAAAGTCATACCGCTTTGCTAGAAGCTTGTATGCCTTTGGGTCAAATCCGTCTTCCGTTCGTCTCTCGGGTAACACTCATTTTTGCTGCTTCATCATCAGTTTCCTAGCTTCTTGTTTTGTTATCTTTGTGAGAGGCATAACGAAGTTTTGTTTCAGGATCTCTACATCGCCAACTTTTAGATTTTTTGAACATTCCGCGAAAGGTGACTCATCCTTTTTGCGTTGAGATAAGGGAATGTAACGCAAAATAGGAAGACTTGTGGCACCCCTATCTTTTGAAACTTTTCCCCTGGTAGATTTGTTGAAGTCTGATTTTTCCCAGGGCTAGTCACATTTGCCTCTTTGGCTACTTTCTTATTCTCCAAATAGCAAGTTTCGATTCGCCTCCTTGTCTTGGCTCCAATCATGGGGACTCCCACCGGTACAACTTCCCCTATGTTGTCACCCTTCAAATAGAACTTCGCATCAGCAAAATGGGATTCAGCCTCCGAAAATGGATTTGTATCAGCCTCCACTTTCTTGACGCCATCTTGGTAGAATTTAAAGCATTGATGCAACGTGGAAGTTATCACCCCGTTTCCATGGATCCGAGGCGACCTAGCAATAACTTGTAGGTGGTTTTGGAGTCGATGACATGAAATAATGTTTGACTTTTAGGTCACCAATGATGAGCTCTAAACGAACCATGCCAATTGCTCGTTGGCCTCCTTGGTTGAAGCCCGGATTACCAATTTGCTATTCATCAACTCCTCCATCGAGATGCCTAATCGTTTCATAGTTGACTTGGGCATTATGTTGACTACCGATCCATCATCGATGAAAATGCGACCAATCTTACGTTTCGGATATATCCCGAGGCGAACAATGGCTATTATGAGGTTTTGACCCTAGCAATAAATCTTCGTCAGTAAAACCTATTGACAGCAACACGTAACACATGAGCGTGTTACGAGAGGTCGAGGTGCTTGCGTCATTAGAGTTGATCAAGGCTTCGATGAGAACGCCTTTGGCGGCTTGGGGAAGTGACAACAAGTCTTCTATATCGAAGGTAGATGAGGTTTCGGCTCATTTCACCGCTTCTTGACGAATCGTCGGATCTTCATTAATGTTGACGACATGGCATGCAACAAACTCGACCGCTTTCGGAAGTTTCTTGGGAAGAATTACGCCAAAGTGACGTCCGCCGAGGTCGGATGAACTCTTCATTCTCTTGCACAATCATCTTCGCCTTTCTAGTAATCTTCCCGCTTTTTCTTTTGGGAGTTTACTTCTTCTCTTTCGCTTCCCGAAAGATGTGTGCTTCCTTCGAGCATAGTTTTGTCGTCGCTTCTTGCGTCGAGTTACACGATAGTCCATTCGCCATCGTCATTTTCAATTTGTTCATTCTTCTCTTGAATGCTTTGTTTTGGCGACTTATCTCCCGAACGTCCTTCCTTGATACTGATCCTCCGAATCGAATCACAATTGGTTCGAGACCCAATGGATCAAACATTCTCGCATTCTCGTAGAAAGGAGGCTGCGCGAAGAGTGGGACGCTTGGGTTCGCTCACTATTCTTTGCATGGTTTGTTTGAGCTACCTCATCGAGGTCTAACTCAATTTTCTTCTCGCGAGCCAATCTTAAAATTAGCTCCTTCAGGACAAAGCATTTCTCCACCGGATGGCTAATAACTCTCGGTGGTACTTACAATAATTAGGATTATTTACCTTTCCGAGCTCTCCGGTCGTTTACATTCGGAAGCTCAATAAGACGTTTTTCCGATGAGTTGCTCCAACATATCCGGGACATCTGAGTCCGGAAATGGATATGTTTTCTCTTGCATTTCTTTTCGAGTCAAGGCGCGACGCGCGCCGCGCTTCTTTGTTGCTCCCACGGCTTAACTTCCTTTCTTTTGAGGAAAACTTCGGAGGATTGTGTTGGTGACCATTGATTCTTTAGTGGCGTTCTTCGTAGTCTTCTCTGCGCGCTTTAAATTCTTTCTTCTCCTTTTTTTTGCTTCGGGAGTAAGAGGTCTTTATTCCTCTAGCAGCGATGCTCACTCCATGTCATGAGCGAGTCGCCAACTCCTCGAAAGAGCGAGGTTTGATTCCCCGCAAAATATAAAGTAGCCCCAATGCATACCTTGGGTGCACATCTCAACGGTGATATTTTCGTGAGCTCGCCTTGCGATCGAGGTCTCAGAGCCCTCCGGCGATTGATGTAATCAACAACAAGCTCCCACTGCGTTGTTTGGTATTGGTGAGTTCCATCATACTAACCGCTCGCCTCGTCTTTGCCGAAGGCGATTCAAGAATTCTTTTTCAAACCGCTCCCAACTATCGATTGTTTTCGCTCTAAGTCGGTGTACGGTCGAAAGCATTTCCTTTCAAGGTACGCACGAATTGCTTCACCGGAAGGTCACCACGTGTCCTCGCATTTTCGCAGTTTCAACGAAATGTGCAATGTGTTGCTTTGGGTTGCCACTTTCCGTCGAATCTGTTGAAATTTTGGAGGTTGGTACCACCTCGTGGGCATCCTCAGTTATCAATCCTCTTGGTGTATGGTTTGGAGTACATGAGAGGATTTTGACCGGTCCACCGCATCGAGTTCGATAGAGTTCATAATCATGTCCTGCGGTGTTGAACGGATAAAGAAGCAACCGACGCAGAGTTGTGATGGTTGTTCCTCATGGAAAAACAGCTTTTCCTTTGTCACTATTTCTTGCCATGAGGGTGTGGTTGGATTCAATTGTATCCCTACTTTGAATTTGACTTTTGAGGTAGGCGATTTCAAGATCTTTGTCTTCCATCGCTTCATCGTGAGATTGATTTTTTTCTCCACTTCCGCCATACTTTCATCGTGGTCACATCACCATCATGACCGACATTATATCTTGATTTAGCGTCTCTTCAAGTGGATTTGGGCGGGAGGCGATTGGTCAAACAAGGGGTTGTCTTTGATGACAATCTTAGCTTTGGAAGCTTCATTCGATAATTTGGTGAGGTGGCTTGCACCTTTCGCATCGTGAGTTCGATCATCGCTTGTCTCTACCCCTTTGGAACGACTACGAGTTCATCGGCCCATGTGTAGATGTTGCTTGCAGCAGAAGAACAGATTGATGTAACTTTCTTTGATTGCATAGTCCGCGCTTTGATTGGGAGGAAAAAGAGATGAGAGGTAGAGTGGTCCCACCGGCGCGTGCTAATCTGTTCACACGAGACTTGACGGCGAATGGAAAGGAGATACGTGTAAATGAATTTCGTATTTGTATTGATTTGTGTAATGTGTACACAATCTCAGCGTTTGATCCTCCGATTCTCTCTCCTACTTGTATATGTGTGTGATTGGTGAAACAACTTGTTCTCAATGTTGGAAACTTCAATGGATTCGTGGCGTGTTCTTGACGATCTCCGTGAAGTGTTCTTCGTTCAGGCAGTGTTTGATCTTCAAGAGCTTCTGGAGACTTCACAGCTTTGTTTCTGAATTCTCTCTAAGCTTCTTCAGTTCTGAACCTTGAAAATGAACGAGGGAGGTCTCTATTTATAGAGTTCCTCGGGCCTCAGAGATGGGCTTGGGCTTGGGCTTGTTGGGTGGGCTCGATTGAAATTGGGTCAACCATTCGGCTTGGGCTGGTTGGCTTTGGGCCAGTCATTTAGGATTGGGCTTGACTGGTTTGGGCCTCCGTCTCTGGACTCTTGTTGATGTTGGACCTTGGACTAGGCTTGGATGATTTGGGCCTTCAGTTTGGGCTTCGGTCCTCCAAATGTCAAAGAGCCCAAATGTGTATTTGGATTTGCCATAATTTAATTTAGGGATATATTCTTACAAATTTAATTAATCCCTAATTAAATATTATTTCGCCATCGATGTTGGGTGATGACGTGGCAATTTTGGATTTGTCAAAATTTTTATTCCAACAAAATCAATTGTACTACAAATAATATTTCTAAAAGTATTCTCAAACATGCCATTAATTTGAGATCCTTGCAATTTTAATTACTCTCTAATTAAATAAAACTTTGTAATCAATATTAGGGTGAGCAAAAAATATCAAAACCGAGGCTGACTCGACCAGAACCGACTAAAGGCAGAAGCGGTCGGTCGGATTTTAATGCCTTTTGGTCCACAAAACCGACCGATATTTAAAAAAAAATGTGTATATATATATATATAATAATAATAATAATAATTAAAAAACTAAAAAGATTTTCTCAAAATATATTAAATAATAATAAAATAATAATTATAAATATTAAATAATTAAATAAATAAATATTTCAAAAAATATATAAAAACCGACCAAACCAACCGGTCGGTCGGTCGATTTTGGTAATTTTTTTTTTTTTAAAAGTCCGACCAAACCGACCGACCTTGGTCGGTTGAGGTCGAAAACCGACCCCGACCAACCGATGCTCACCCCTAATCAATATTAGGTAGTGACGTGACGATTTCTTGTTGGTCAAAATTTCCATTCCAATTAATTCTTTAAAAAAATACTAATAAAGATAGAATCAACTTGGTGAAATACCTTATCACACCTAATTGATCAAAAAGTTTAATGGTACGGGCTTAAAAAAAACTGTTGTAGAGGAAAAATGATTTTTTGTTCATTAAAATGAAGTGAAAAAATCTATAAGAATGAATGAAGCAATTATTTTCGGAAAAAAACATAAAAAATTATTTATTGAAAAGAAAATATGATAATTCTTTTTAAGATTAATGTTTATACCACATTGCATCGATTAAATTAATAGATAGTAATTATAATATGTTCATGACTTTAGTTTCTTGGTCCTTGTTCTTTGTCGTTTTTATAATAAAAATTGATTCATGAAAAATTGATAAAAATCCAATTCGTAAATAGAAATAAGATTATGAGTCTTGAGAAAATAAAATGAAAATCCGTATTTAATTTTTTGTTTGAAGGGGAGGAGTGTATTCCTTGCTTTCACAAGAAAAAAACAATAATAATGTGTTGTTTTTTGAAAATATGCTATTTAAGGAGTTGTTTTTCAAAATCGATTTTGAAAATAAGTATATCAAACATATTTTCATGTTTTATTGTATCTTTTATTTTTAAAATTATAAAACGAAAAATGAATTAGGAAGCGAATGAGATTGTAATTTTAAAAAATTATTATTTTAATAGTTATAGTTAAAAATTCAAATGTGCTTAATAAAGCAAAGAGATTGTAATCAATTAATAAGTATAATTTTTAAAGATGTTGGGGATGGAAATTCACTTGAGCCCATGTCCCAAGACACACCATGGTACTACTCAGGCTCTGTTTGGCCCACTGGTTATTATAACCCGTGCTATAATAACATGTGAAATATTGTACACCACAAACACAGACTATTATAACCTTAGAATATACTACTCTGCATTTTAAATAATATTATATGTTTCACAGACTATAATAACCACAAACTATTAGAACTTCTGTTATTATAACCCACCCAACGTCCCAAACAACCCGTTAAGCATTGGAGATTGTGCGATCAAACCTTTTAAAATTACATATATTAAATCTTCAAAATGTAAAAAGTTTGTAATTATTCTCTAGACTATATATGAGGATTGTGTTTTTTTATACTTTTAAAAGTTAGAAGAAATAATTCATTCAAGATTTGTGCCACCTAAATAACTCCGTCCATTCAATAAATAATTATTCAAGATTTAAAAGTATGCTAAAAAAGATATTAGAAAGTGAGCATCGATTGATTGGGGTTTGTTTGATTTCAACCAACCAACCAATAAATGCTTTGATCGATTCGGTTTTGATCGATTATATATATATATATATATATATATATATATATATTTAATTAAATATTAAATATTTATCATTATTATTTAATTATTTTGAGAATTTTTTTTAGTTTTTTAGTTTTTAATTATTATTATTATTATTATTATTATATTTATATATGTATTTTTAATTTCTGATTGTTTGGTCGGTTTTGTGAAGGCCAAACCGAATTCCCAACGAATCCTTCACTAAAATCGACCGACCGCCCTCGGTTCGGTCGGTTTCAGTCGGTCGTGTCGGTTTTTGGTCTTTTTTTGCTCACCCCTAAAAGACATACTGCGTTTACATAAATATTAAATTGTATGAGTTTTTTAAAGCAAAAGAGGAAAAAAAAAAAACTCAACCTATACTATAGGAGGTGTTGGCTAGCCTCTTGCATAGCATCTACCTCATTTCATATGGTTAAGGTTAAATAAGCCCAATAAGAGGAGAAATTATTCGGTGAGCTCGCCACAATGTGACCGACAGTTTTTCACCGTTAGATGGAGAGAGAGAAATGCCTCGAATTTAGATCCAAAGAATACGAGAGGTATGAAAATTATTGGATTCATATCTAACGGTTATTATGAGGCAGCCACATTGTGGCGGCCTCATTGAATAATTTGTGCAGACTTCTTAAAGGCAGAAAGCCAATCCATACTCGATCCTGACATGGATAGTAAGGATATTAGTAACTCTATTAGCTTCGTGAGGAATATGTCAAAATCAAACTCTATATATAAAGACTACATAAACACGACTTTAAATCCCTGTTTAGGGCATCTTTTAATAACTTGTGTGCTATTATAACCGATGAAATACTTTGCACCTTAAACGCAGACTATTATAACCCATGACTAAACAACTATGCATTTTAAATAATATTATATGATTCTACGTATTATAATAACCCATAAACTATTATATATAACTCATGTTATTATAACTTACTCAGTGCCCCAAACAACCCTTAAGAATTCATGAACATAATAGACACAAAATAAAAAGTACAAACTTTAGAGATCAATTTAAAGTGTCAAAAATATTAAATTCAAATAAACGTAACTTTGAGAGTTTATTTATCTATAAAAGTGTATATAAACTAGGTAGATTAACTTGTTATTTAACATGTTTATAACTAAGAAAGAAATGCACTTTTAGTCTGCGAGATTTGAGTTTAGTAGCACTTAGGTCTATGAGTTTTCAAACTCAACATTTTAACTCATAAGGTTTGACTTTAGTAGTATTTTGGTTTCTTTGTCCACTTTTTTGTTACTAAGTTGAAAATATGTGGGTGGTGGATTCAAGCTTTTCACATTGTGGTCAATTATACAAATTTTATGTTGGTTGAACTATGTTCCATTGACCCCTATAAGTATTTTGTTCATATTTAAAACCACATTTTTAAAAAAAATGTTGTATTACTGAGGAAAAAAAATAGTTAAATTACAACTTTAGTTTTTAACTTTTAAGATCATACCTGTTTGGTCATTAAACTTTAAAAAATATTTAATAAATTTTTCAACTTTCAATTTTGTACCAAATAAATCTTTGAAATTTTAAAAGTTTTTAATGGATCCTTAAACTTTCAATTTTACAATAAATAGATCCCTGAATTTTTAATTTTGTTTCAAACAAGTCATTGACCAATTCAACATTTTTTTTATTCACAGACCTACTAAGCACAAAATTGACCGTTCAAGGTGTATATACAAAATTAAATTTTATGTATAAAAAAAATAATTAATTTGAAATTGTTTGAAATATGTTAGAAACCTATTATTCACACAATTGAAAGTTCATAGACTTGGTAGACATTTTTTAAGTTCAATTGCATATTAGATGCCAAATTGAAATTTTAAAGACCTATTAGATACTTTTAAAATTTTAGGGACTAAATACATACAAACTTACAAATTTATTGACTAAACTTGTAATTGAACCAATAAAATTACTCAAATATGTGTCTACATGGTAAAAATGTCACTTCAATGACAAAAAAAAAAAAAAAACCCTCTTAAATACAACAAATAAATAAAACCCTTTTAGAATTATAGATACACATAAATTTATTTATGATTAATAATTACACATATTAAATAATTTTGTTTATAATCACTACGTTCTTAAATTTTAAGTTAGAACACCGAAATAGAATGGAGAGTTAAACCTACTAACTCCATTCAATGAATTCCATTTTAATTGTTCATCATCTAATGTAAAAAAAGGGAAGAAAATAAATTCCAATCCATTTAATCGATAACTCATATACAAATACAAGTTTCTTAGATATAATCACTTACAACTTATAAGTTAATGTTATATTTAAAAATTAAATATAACCATTGATCAGTTACCATAATCTTTAAAAACTAAATATGACCACTAATAAAGTTAATAATATAATCTATCAAGTATATGCACTTTGAAAGTACAGACACAAAATAGATTAATAAGAACCAATTTATAATTTAATATAATTTTAAGTGTTTTTTTTAATAATTAGCTTGAGCAGCATATACCTTCTATCAAGAAGTAAGAAGTTTGAATTAAAAAAAAATGCTTAAAATTATCGGTTTAAAATGCTATTAAATAAAATTGCTCGATTAAATAAATTTATTTAATACGTAAAGAACTAAAAAAATGCAAAATATCCTCTCGAAAAAAATAGTTTTGAGATATAGAATTTGATTCATGATTAATATTTATAAATATTAAACAAAATTTACACAACTTATGTTTCTTAGAATTGTTGTTATTATTACATTAATAATGCAATAATAGATTTGAGATTTGAACCCATAGAGTAGGACTATATCCAATGAATTTCATCCATACTTAAATACAATTTTAACCATTATCCAATGTAAAAAGAGGAGAGAAACATGCATCTTGATTTTTAATCCATTTAACCAATGTTCTATTTGATAAAAACAAATCAGTTACTATCATTTTTAAAATTTTAAATGTTTAAATAATAATAAATTTAATACATCACTAATTCCTTCTATTTTCTTTATTTCATTTTTACCTGAGTAAACACCTCACACTCAATTTATACATATGAACCCAAAATTAAAAAAAAAAAAAGGATAACATGAAAAATCAATAAATGGCACGGTGAAATTTTAATTTATTCTTGTAGGTCAAATTATAAAAAATATCTTAAATTATGGAGTTAATTTCAATTATACCAAAATTTGAAAAGTCTCATTTTAACACTTGAACTTTGAAAGTTTGTTTCAAAACAATCCTTGTAGACATCTTTTCGTTGAATTCATAAACTAAAAATAATGTATTTGTATTTGTATTGTTGCTTATTCACATATTTAAACATATATGTTGAACTAAAAATCAAAACCTACGTCATTTTTCGCCCATAAATTCAATGAAAAATATCTTCCAGATTGTTTTGAAACAAACTTCAACTTCTAAGGGTTAAAATGAATTTTTTCAAAAGTCCGGGATTATAATTGAAACCAATTTCATAGTTCAGAGATATTCTTGATAATTTAACCCTTTTTTTTTTGAATAACACATTGACCAAAAAACATAAAAAATAGACTAAGATAAGAACCACAAAGGCAAAAAAGAGCTTATCAAATCAAATCACTAATCAAACAAACTTCTTTGCTTATCCAAAATTTGGTTTTTTAAGGCAATTTTGATATGATTGGTTGACAAATTCCAAACCTTCAAAAATCCCAAAACCCCCTAAAAAAAAAAACTCACTCTTACCAATTCCATTTAAATCCCCAAATCCCTAATTCATTTCCATCTTCAAAACACACACAAACAAACAAACAAACAAAAATCCCATAGCCAAAGAAAGAACTCAAAAACCTCTCAACAATGGCGGATCCATTACTGCCACTCCTCTTCCCCATGGAAACGATGGTCCCGGAGTCGTCTTCTCCCCCAATCGTCCACTATTCCGTAACCCTAGACCTCCGAACCTCCATAATCTTCTCCTTCTCCATAATCCTCTTCTTCCTCTTCCTCTTCCACGTCCTCAGCGGCTTCCTCCAGTGGTTCCTCGACGTCCGGCGTGGCGGTGGAGGAAGCGGCGATGTGGAGGCTGCAACCGCGGAGGAGCGGCGGTTGAGGCGGCCGGAGAAGCTTCCGCCGGCGGTGAGGTTCGGGAGCGAGAAAATGGTGAGGAGGAGGAGCGAGGAGGAATGTGCGATCTGTTTGGAGGAATTTATCGCCGGAGAAAACTGCCAGGCGTTGCCGGAATGTAACCATTTTTTTCATTCGGATTGTATTGATGTTTGGTTTAGCAAGAAATTTACTTGCCCTATCTGTCGTAATTGTGTTGTTGCAGCTTAGATCAACTTCTTCTTCTTCTTCTTCCCCAATTTTTTTTTTCTTTTTAATTGTGTTCGGATTGTATATAATTTAGAGAATTGTATGTATAATATAGAAGTTATATTTATGTTTTAGCATTTCTCAATATAAAGGTTTCAATTTCATCCCACAGCAAAAATACTAGTTTTTAGGTTAAATTGCTTTTTTTTTCATAAAACATTGAGGCGAGATTGTAAAATATTAATAAACTAATATTATCGGTGGTCGATAATTATTTGGTTTTAGTTTTTGAAACTATTTGTCTATGATTTTTAGTTTTTGAAAATTTTCATTATTTATCTATTATAGTTGACATCTACTCTACAAATAGTGATGGTCTTTCTACTAGAATCACTCGAGTTCTTAACTAAATTTTAAAAACAAAATCAAGTTTCGAAACATTATATTTTTTTAATTTTCAAAATTTGGTTTGGTTTTTGAAAACATATCTAATAAGTAAGTAACAAAATAAGGAATATATATGAAGATTATTTTTTTAAAATGAAATGGTCATAAAAATCGGACCTTAATATGATAATTTTAATACTGAAGAATATTTGGTTGTAAGTTTTTTTTTTTACTCCGGTTTAATAAGTTTTATATACTATTTTTTTAAAAAGTTATATGTATTAATTCATTTGAAATGGGTACGTTAAAATATGGGGTATATTTGCTTATTTTATTACGTTAAAACATAGAGTAAATTTACTCAAGTAGTAAAGTGTATTTTTGACGTTGTTAGTTTATTATTTTTTTTTGTGATTTTAATATTTTTGTAACAATAAGGAAGTAATTGGAGAATTTTCAATACATTAAGAACTAAAAAGATTAGGAATTAAAACATATATTTGCGCAATATAAATGGATTTCTGGACAAAAATGGAAAAAAAAATCATCTTGCTTGAAATTCTTAATTTGTCTGACTTTTATTTTTTTTATTTTTCTCTCTGATGAAGTTTCAGTTAAATTCCTTACTTCAATTTGTTTGTTCGTCAATGTAAATTGCAGGGCCAATTTTGATACTTTGCTCCGAATCGTCTCTTCCCACAGTAAACTTTTTTGTATTATGTAAATCTTATCGAGTAAAAAATGTATTGGAAAAGTTTTTTATTTTTTTTTTCTAATTTATACCCATTTAGTTTGAATCAATTAAATTCTAACTCTTTTCATTTGTTTTTTTATAAAATCAATTCAAAATTACATAGGTAAATTATAAAAAAGAACCTAAACAAAATTATCATCTAAATAAAATTAACATATAATTCTTCCTAAGAAATACAAAAAATATGAAAAACTGATTATATTAATGAAAATTTAAGGTTTTAAATTAATGCCATTATTAATATGAGTTTCTAATCCATTCAACTCCAAAAGTTTAGAAGTATAAATTATTTTTTGTCATGATACTTTTTTTAATCATATTTTATATTGATATTATATTAAAATATGAATTTTATAACAGAGCTAATTACTCAAATCCACCACTCGAATGGGTTACGAATTGTGTTTTTTTTTCTTTCCATTTTTCTTTAATAATTTCCCTCCTCTCTATCTTCTTTTAAGAAAAAAATTGAATTTCTAGCCAATTTTTTTTTTTTTTAAATTGAAACTATTTTTGTTAGTTTTCAAAATTTTAAAAAAGTGGATAATAAAACAAGAACGGTAAAAGTTAGAAATACATAATGAAGATTATTAGTTGATTAAAAAGTGACTAAATCCAACTTTATTGTGAAGAAGAACACCACCGTGCATTAAATCAGCATCAAGTATCAGCTTTAAAGTAATTTGCAATTTACGATTGTTTATGAAGCTAATTAGGCAAACTTCTTCAACTATGTAGAATTTGAGAACCTTTCAAATCAAAATTGTTCTTATTATAAATTTCAATCAAAAGCATATTCTTAACAACTCTCGACCACTTAAATTTCAACTAAAGCCTTACAAATGTGCCCTTTTTCTGCCTAAATTAAAATCCTATCCACCTCAATTTGAACCTCTTTTGGGGTTTGATTTTTCATAATTTTTTTCTCAATTTTCTTTTGAAGATTTTTTTTTTTATTAATTTTATGGTTAAAATACCATTTTGATCTCTCTTTTAAATGTCAATTTTAGTCTTTGTACTTACTTAAAATTGGTCCCTACTATTAGTTTTTTTGTTAATTATTGGTTAAATTACAAGTTTAGTCCTAAACTTTTATGTTTGTGTCGATTTAAACCTTGAATTTTAAAATTTATCTATTAGATCTAATAGATCCAGGAACTTCTAAATTTGTGTCTACTTGGTCCATGATCTTTGAAATATGTCTAGGTCTTTAAACTTTCAATCTTGTGTCTGTTGACTTAGTTGACATTTTTAAAATTGAACTTACTAAACACAAATTTAAAAGTTTAGAGCCTTATTAGACATAAAATTCAATTTTGTATCGAATAGATCAACTAATTTTCAAAATTTTTGATTATGTCAAGAACCTAATAGATAAATTAGATATTTTTAAAATTAAGAGACTTATAGATATAAAATTAAAAATTCAAGAAACTATTTAACACTTTTCAAAATTCAAGGAATAAAAAAATTAATATCTATTAACTCCTCTATAAAATTTAAAAATATGTTTATATGGTATCTTTTCTTATATTAAAATTATTATTATTATTTAACCAATTTTGATTAAAAAAAACATAAAAAATTTGTTGAATTATAAGGATCAGGAAGGTATTTAACCTAATTTTATAAAATTAATTTGGGATAAAATATAAAAAATACTCATATTCAGCCCCGTCTTAACAGTTAACGTAATAGTTTTTCCATGAGTACCTAAAGAATAAGTGTGAAGTGGAAAAAATAGTCACTCATATTGACCCTTTTAAAAGACGTGATATCTTTAATAATTTAGACTAAATTTATTTTGAAGAAACAGATTTTCCAATAATAAAAAAGGCTATGAATATGATACAGCAAAATTCATCGAAAAATGGCAAACAGAAGTCGAAAAAATTGAAGAACTGAGTTCTAAGGAGACCATGCCGAGAAGAAAGCGAAATTTCCAACCAAATCATCAATCAACAACATGATATCAATCAAAATTCAAGCAGCAGAAGACATATCGATCAAAACTCATCTTCCCGAGGCTCAGCATCGTCGTTGTCAAAAAAGTCCCCACTGGACTCCTCGTCATTGAATCCATCGAAGTCCTCAAGGTCGCTCTCGCTTTCGACCATCTCATCTACGTCCTCAATGTCCGACTCCCGCTTCCCTCTGACCTCGATCCTAAATCCGCCGTCAAAAGCCGACTTCAGATCCCTAGACAGTAGCGTCCGATCGATCAAGCCTAGCTCACTGGCGATCTCGGATTTAGAGAACTCCACAGCGGATTGCCTCGGAAGATTTTGGATTGTTTGTGCTAATGGAGCGGTGGCTCTGGACGGGGCGGATGAGGCTGGATAGCGAAGGAGGAAATGGATTGGGGCTTTGATGTCCTTGAGAATCAACCTCGAAGCCATTGTAGGAGGTTGAAGAGTAACTGAGTTTAGAGAATTGGAAGGGACGATGATGGGTTTTATATAGCGCGGCCACAGAAGAGGGTTTAGGGTTTTTGGATCGGAGGCCGGTTCTATCTTTGGCTTTACCCCAGAATTGGGGGAAAAAAAAACATCTATTAGTACAAAAAATTTTCCATAAATTTTAAAGGTCAACATCTTTTTAAAAATTATGTTGGATCCATAAATATTAAAAAACTAGTTAACAAAAGTAATATAATAATTTTCAAGAATATAGCTAGAAATTTTTCGGTTGATTTGAACCTAATATGCATTGAGAATAGATATAAAGAGGAAGGATGAGTATGATTTTTTTTTTTCCTTTGAGTACATTAGGATCTGTTTGGTATGCAATTCAGATTCTGTTTTATGTTTTAAGATTCACTAAATTCAGTGAATATGTATTTGACAGATGCGTTTTCGGATTCTGTGGAGCAAATAGTAGAAATTCTAAAAACAACATTTTTATGTTTTCATTTATCCAAATTCTGAATTTAAAATTTTAAAATGCATAATTATATTAAACAAAAATAAAAATCTTAATAAATACGATATTTAATGTAATAAACTCAATTTATTTTGTTAAATTAAAATATGTATAATATAATATATTATAAATTATATAATATTATATTATAAAATGATAATTATATAAAAATTATAAAAATTATGTTCATAAATTAATTAATAATAGTTTATATTCAACCTACTAATTAGTTTTGCAACTAGAACTAATTTCATGATCTATAAATATGTTATAAAACATACTTTAAACAACTATTTAGGATGGAATCAAATTTCTAAATTTGCTACCAAACACATTTCTGAAAACATGAAATACAACTCTGTTTTCATTGAATCATCTGTTTTCAAATTTATTACCAAACAAACCCTTAACAATTGGGAGTGAGAGGATTCGAACTCATGACCAATACTTGATGCCAGTTGAGCTATGCTCTTGTTGAAAAAAGAGTATGAGTTATTAAACTTGAAATTGTTTAGCATGACAAATTAAGTAGTTTGGAGAGTTATTAAATATGTGTTTTGGGTGCAAAGTTGTTGAACTTAATTACCTGTAGGTCTGAATTATGAGTTGTTGAAGACATATTTTGGTCGCATTCATGTTCCTATAAAAGTAGGTGGGACAGGGCATGAGCATCACATTCACCTCTCTGCAATAATTCTTTTTGAGCTCTATTGGGGACGAATCAAAGAACTTGAGTATGAGCATCTAAAATTTGAGAATAATGCACTCAAAAGAATTAATTAAATCCTGCATTTTCATCATCTCATTAAAAAAAAAATGGTAAGCCCTTATGCTACACTAGTAAATAGCCCCATCTAGCATCACAAATAGGTAATCTTTAAGAAACTCATAGAATTTTAATAACTGTCCAATAAGTCCTTAAACTTTCAATTTCATGCTCAATTGGTCATTAAACTTTCAATTTTATGTACATTAAGTCTTTGAATTTTTAATTGTGTCTAATAAGTCCTTAATCTATTCGACGTTTTTTAAAATTCAAGGACCTACTTAATATAAACTTGAAAGTTTAGGGTCCCATTAGATATAAAATTCAATTTTATATCCAATAAATCAATTCATTTTTAAGGGCCTGTTTGGCCCACTGGCTATTATAACCCGTGTTATAATAACTTGTGAAATACTCTGCACTCCAAACACAGATAACCCCAGACTATACTACTTTGCATTTTAAATAATATTATATGTTTCACAGACTATAATAACTCACATACTATTATAACCCCCTGTTATTATAACCCACTAAGCGTCCCAAACAACCCCTAAAAGTTTCAAATATGTCAAGATATATTAGACAAAAAAACGAAAGTTCAAGAACCTATTAGACAGTCTTAAGTTTAGAGATTATACGTCTAATTTAAGTCCTCTCCCTCTATATATATATATTTTAGTTCAATAACATGTTGAGGTGGAGAAATTCAAACCTCTGACCTTTTGGTCGAGTGTATAAGCCTTAACCGGTTTGAGCTCTCGCACTAGAAAGATTATGGTTAATACAAAGTGCCAATACATTCATGACCATCAATCACTGTTCACAGACCTGTGGCTTTGTGATTTTCGAAGAAACACTTCCCCCTAGTTCCCAACTATGTTAGCAAAAAGCTACAAGACAGCTTCCAAATAGCCCTTATTCCTCCCAGCATGCGGTCAGAGAGATTAACTACAAATCATACTTAGAGGCAAAGGGGAAAAGATAAACGGTTGAGGTAGACAAGGACTTGCTAATTCAAAATTTTGAGCTTTGGGGTTTCGAGAATGAATGTGCAAAATAACAGCTTCTTTATGGTTGTTTTTTCACCTAAAACAGGCATAGCAACAAAACAAAGCCTGAGACTAGTTCTACAATGAACCTTGAAGAAAATTCGGCAAAACTACTGATGTTCGCAAAGGTCGGTCCAATTTGACATCAGCAGAAACTCGCATCGAAACTAGCTCATTAACTTACACTGCATAATGCATATACAAACTTCAAATCATACAATCATTCCCTGAGATGAGCTGACTATGCATATATCCATCAGACTCAACATCTCCCAAGATACCAGCAAAACCAAATCTCTGAATAGAATGGAAGATTAGGCTTTTAAAGCAGATAGTGCTTAGTTCAAAACTGCAGACTTTTTCTTTTGATAACCAGGTATTGGAGTATTGCTCTCCTACACCCGAGGGCACCCACACCTGCCCCAAAACTGCAGACCATTTGAAGCAAATTGAAAAGAATATGGCTTTTTCTTCTCAATCATCATCTTCAAAGCCCCTGACTTTGGTTCCTTATTGAATATCATATCACAATTGGTTGGATAAGATTTTTTTTTTTTTTTTTGGAATAAGATATCATATCACAATTTGATAAGTTCAATCCAGAACCTTCAATTCACTCAATTGTTGTTATTTTCAAAAATTACTTGAATTGCAGGGAAGGAACCCAGTATTAATCAAGGAACTACATTAAAGAGTATTTAATTCCATTCTAGATACACACGAGCTATTTAATTTCTGCAAATAGGCAAGTTTTTTCACATTCCCTTAGTAGAAAAGGAACACTAAAAGCATCTCACAAGAATAAACTGGAAAAGCTAAATTCTCCTCTTTCTTTAGTTCAAAACAATTACAAGACAAGGCATAAATCCACGAGCTCTGAAACTCCTAGAGATTCAAAAAGCTCAAGTAAAATACATGTTTGTCATCTTACATTCTAAAAAAGATCAAAAAAAGAGGGATCAATGTACACTATTCCACAAAATCAACACATTCCAAAATAAAATAATCCAAAACTATAATTCACGAAGATGAATCCTTAGTACTACTTCGAAGTCTATAGACAATACGGCCTTTGGTAGAATCATAACGGCTAACTTCAACCCTAACCCTATCACCAGGCAAAATACGCACAAAATTCTTCCGAATCTTACCCGATATGTAGCCAAGAATGAGGTCCTCATTATCCAATCGAACTCTGAACATCCCGTTGGGAAGAGACTCGATGACCGAGCCTTCGTGGCTCCATTTCTGCTCCGAGCTGTCGCTTTTTGGAGACTTTGCCATGAGAGCGAAGCTCGCCGGACCATGGGAAGGGTTGTGGAGGAATTGAGAGCTCGGAAAAGGTATTGAGACGACGGATTGGTGCGATTTGATGGCCGGAAAAAGGAGAGTGGACGGTGGCCGGAAATGGGGTTGAAGGAGAGGGAATTGGAGGAGATTTGTGCTCGACATTTTTGCACCACCTTCAGTTTTCTGGATTTTGGCTGAGGAAGAGAGTGAGCGAAAGGAACTCGGATGGAGAAGGGGATAGGCTTACGGTAATTTTCTTTTTTTTTTTTCTTTTTTTTTTTTAGGGTAAAAGTTCTGATGAAATTTGGACTTGGGCTTCAAGTGGGCTCCACGCGGCCCAATGTGAAGCATACTCTGAGCTTTGAGTAGGCTTGTTTTAGGGCTTGAACAAACGATCAATAATCCAGAGAGAATATTTAGCAATTTTTCGAATTTATAAAATATTTAGGGCCTATTTGGTAGGCAATGTTTTATGTTTTTAGATTCACTGAATTCAGTGAATACGTGTTTGACAGACGTATTTTCGAAAACTGTTTTCGGATTCTATGATCCAAATAATAGAAATTCTGAAAACAACATTTTTATTGTTTTCATTATATCCAGATTCTGAATTTGAAATTTTAAAATGCAGAATTATATTAAACAAAGATAAAAACCTTAATAAATATAATATTTCAGGTTTATAAACTTAATTTACTTTTACTAAATTAAAATAGGTATAATATAATATATTATAAAATATAAAATATTATATTATATTATAAAATTTATAAAAAAAACATATTAATAGATTAACTAATAATGTCTTATATTAAACTTAATATTTAGTTTTGCAACTACAATTAATTTTATGATATATAAATATATTATAGAACACACCTTAAACTACTGTTTAAAATGGAATCAAATTTCTAAATCTGTTACCAAACACATATCTGAAAACATGAAATACAACTCTGTTTTCATTGAATCCCTTGTTTTCAAATTTCTGTTTTCGGATTGCCTACCAAACAGGCCCTTAGCAATCCGTTCAATTATTTTATTTATTTATTTTACATATTTTCTTTTCTAATTAGCTACCTTATATTTGCCAGATATATATTTTTTAAATTCTACGTCGACCTAGCATCATTTCATTATTTATTAATTAATAACAAATTAATTATTATAAATTGACAATATCCCAAATTAAATTTGAAGAAAAAGAAAAAGAAAAATCTCAAATAATGTACCACATGTTTGGAAAACTTTATAAATAGATAAGCTAAGAAAAAAGATTGAAGGAGAAGAGGTTGGACATTTACGAGTTGTTTGGGGCATAGAATACTTTGTATCCCAAACATAAATTATTATAACTTCAAACTAAAACTCTTAATTTTAAACAATATTATATAATTTTATAACTTACATATTATTATATCTCATGTTATTATAACTCATTCAGTACCCAAACAATTCTGAGAAGACTATGAGGAAGATTGAAAGGGGCAAGATGATTATTGAAAATACTTTAAAACTGAAATTAGTTTTATTTTCCTAAAGGTTGAAGACCTGAAAGTTGAAATTAACTTTTTCTAAATAACTGAAGACTTGGAGACTTTGAAAACTAAGGGGATGTTTGACCCAAACCAAAAACCATGTTTGGTATAAGGGATTTCGAAACAAAAAATTTTGAAACACAACCTCATGGGTTACTACAATGCAACTCTATGGGTTTTGTACCATGTTTTCCACTTCTATTTCTCGTTTTCCATTTTCGATGACCACTTCGACAACAACTCTGATGACAACTTCGACAACAACTCTGACGACTACTCTAGTGAATTGACCAACTCTGATGACAACTCCGACGACCACCAACAACGACAACTTCGATGATTACAACGACAACCCGACCAACTCCGATGACAATTCCGACGACCACACTGGCGACCCGACTAACTCTAATGACAACTCCGACGACCGCCTGATCACTACCGATAACGAAGCTTCGACGATCACACCGATGACTTGACCACCACGATGTTTATCTCTATCGATAACTACGATGAAAACTCTATAGATTAATTTAACGATCATCCTTGCGACTCGATCACCCAAACAACTTGATACTTTGATTCCCCAACCACCGTAACCTAACTGGTCTGAACTACCGGCAATAACCATCTGAAAACCACTTCGACTACTAAACAACCCATACTTGACAACCATCCAAAAAATTTGACCACCTAGCAACCACTATCGATGACCACCTAGTGACCATTCAATGACCCGACCACCCTAGCAACCCGATCATCTCGATGCCTACTTCGATGATCACCCCAAGCGTACCCAACCACCCAAAATCATTGTTGACAACCGCTTGGTGACCACTTTAGTGACCACCCAACAACCCAACCATCATATTTACCACTCTGGCAACGACTCCAATGACTCGACCACTTGACAACTACTGTCATAACCACCAAACGACCACTTCGACGATATGACCACTCCAACTCCCCACGACGATCTAACAACTGTGCAATCACCATTGGCGATCATTGACAACCAACCACATAGTCAATTTTTTAAAAGGTTAAAAATTAAACAAAAATGGTAACTAATAATTTTTTTAAATCAATTATATGTTTGAAATAGGTTTCAAAATACTATACAAAATATAGTTTCTAATATTTTAATTTCTAAAAATTGCATCTTATTGGATCATGCTTAGTTCAATTTATGTTGGAAAGAAGAATTCAAATTTTATAACTCATTTATCCTTGAAATATGTTTTAAAATACAGTGAACAATTTTATTTAAATTCCATAATTTCTTAAATAAATCTCCAATATTTTAATTTGTAAAATAAAGTTCCAAAAATAGGTTTATGAATACTTTGTAAAATAGAGTTTTCTCTAATATCTTAGATAGACTTCTAATTTTTGTAATCTCTAAAATAGAGTTTCAAAACCAGGTTTTTGAATACTTTATAAAATAGAGTTTTAGATTCTCTAATTTATTAAATAAACTTCAAATATTTTAATTTCTAAAATAGTTTTATGAGTATTTGGTGAGATAGAGTATTAATTGTACAAACTACACATCCATATTTAACTATTATTGAAACAATTGATCCACATAATTGGTTAAAATATTGATATGCACTTCAAGAAACAATTATCAAGTAAAAAAAAAAAATTGTTATAAAAATACAGCTTATACAAATACAACCCAACCCAATCATGTATCCCAAACACAAGTTTTAGCAAATCGACTCAACACAACTCAACACCCAAACACTGGAAGCCAAGAAACCTCAGGGTTCCAGAACCCCAGAGTTTCTCATTCCAAAATAGCGCGCCAAACAACCCTTAAAAATTTCGTGAAGACTGAAATTAACTTAAAATCTTATAACAGGCTAATGACATTTAATATGCTACAAGTCAAACATCTTAATTCAATATGTTATTGAAGACCTCAAGTTAAAGACCTTCCATAAGCTATAAACTGAATATTTTTAATAAGTTAAAAACCTTCAAAAAGCTACAAGTTGAATACCTTTGACAAGCTTGAAGTAGAAGACTTTCTGGAAATTCAAAGATGGTACTCCATTCATACAAAAGTGGATATAAATCTCATTTTTATTTCACAAATTAAATTCCTTTGAAAAACTCGTCCAAGACTACTATCTAATTTTTTTTCGATTCTTTTGTAGTCTGTATATTTTGTAAATGATAATCTAATCTATATTTGTGTTTAAAATCATCTGTGTTTTTATAGGATTTAAGGTTTTAGAGTTTAGGTTATCTTTTTCAATATATTTTTTAAAAAATCTATTGAATTTCTACGGTTTATTGTTTTCTTTTCCATATTTTATATTTAAAATACTATTTTGGTCTTAGATTTTGCATACTCTTAATTTATTGTTAATGTATTTTTTTAAAAAAAATTACTCTCTATTAGTTTTCCATATAGCTTTTTAAAATATGTTAATTTCTTATATTAAAATTATTATCACTATTTAACAAAATTTTGATAAAAAGTAACTTTTAAAATAAAAAAAGAAATTTGGTTTTTTTTTTCCTTCCTCCTCCTTTCTCTCATTCTTTCACACGATTTAAATATAATTCATTTTTTATATTCTAAAATCAATAAGAAATCAATTTCAAATTTGAAGGATCAGTTACAAAAAAAAAAAATGTTTTACATGAATCTATTGCCCCCCATTGGTGTACGGTGTACCCTTTGTGGAAACAGGACTTCTATTAGGGTATTCTTTTGGAATTTTTGAGAAGAAATAAATCAACAGAACTTCAGGGATAAAGAATCACAATTTATTCACTTTTTCGACACTAAGACTATGGCGTCTTGATTCAAGATTTTTTTTTCTCCTTTGTAATTTCATATTATCAAAAAATTCTCTTTTCAAGAAAAAAAAAAGAAAAAAAGATAGAACTTTTAGAATTTATGTATCATACTATGAGGTTGTTAATCTCATCAGCTACATGAACTTAGATTACTTATGAAACTGACATTTTATATTATGTACCAACTCATACATTCCAATCTCCTAGGCTTCATAAGGCCTTAAAATTATTGGCCAGATATCTTGACAAAGAATGATTTGCAAAAAAAATTTAATTAATATTTACATCTATATGGGTAACCGACCAGATTTTGAATTAGAAAAATATATTTAATAATTGTGTTTCTTTTTTTCATATTTCTTAATAAAATATAGGTTCTTAGTTCAAAATCAAAGATAAAATTTAAAAAACATGGGTAAAAAGTATAAAAAAACGAAGAAAACCACATGGGAGAATAATATTTATAAGCTTCAGAACCAAAATAAAAAAAATGAATCCCGTTTTATAACCAATTTGGTTTTTAGTTTTTGAAAATTAAGCTTAAAAATACTATTTTTACCTATGGCTTTCCATATTTTCTTATTTATTTTTTAGATTCATTTGCAAAAACCAATCTAAGTTTTTATAGACTAAAAGAAGTAGTTTCTAAAAATTTAGGCCCTGTTTTTGTCTTTTACAAAGTAAACCTACTCTCACCTACCTTCCATGTTTTCTTATCTATTTTGTAGATATGTTTTTAAAAACCAAGTCAAATTTTGAAAATTAAAAAAAATATAGTTTTAAAAAACTTATTTTTGCCTTTTGAATTTGACTAGAAACACACATGATTTCTTAAGAAAGACGAACACTATGGTAGAAAAATAAATTTAAATATCATTTTGATCCTCATACTTTCAAATGTCTAATTTTAGTCATTGTACTTTCAATAAAGCTTAAAATTGGTCCTTATAGTAAGTCTAAAGTTAATTTTTATCAAAATTAGTTAAATAATCATAATAATTTTAATACAAGAAAAACATATTGTGAACCTACTTTCAAAATTAATAGAGAAAAGTTATAGAGACTATTTTTTTTAAAGAAAAATTAACAATAAACTTATCATAAGAACTAATTTTAAGTTTATTGAAAGTAAAAAGATTATAATTGGACATTTAAAAGTACATGGACCAAATTGGAACAAAACTCAAAGTAGAAGAACTAAAATGATATTTTAACCTAGAGAAATAAATAAAAACCCACAGTAGAAAAATTGTAAGAAAACAAACCCGATTTTCAAAAATTAAAAATTAAAAATCATCGATTATCAAATGGAGCCTTAGTTTTTATTTTTAGAATTTAGCTAGAAATTAAAGCGTTTACTTAAGAAAGATGGAAACAATCGTAGGTAAAATGAAAACTATTATAGAAAAATGATGAGAAAACAAGTATAATTTTCAAAAACCAAAACCAAAAAATCAAATAGTTATCGAACAGAGCCTAAAATTTTCCTTAAAGATGGGATAAGAATGAGTAAATTATTAATGAAAAATATAACCTCGATCTCGACCGGACCATTGTTTATCACTAACAATGAGTGATCTGTAATGTCATGTTCAAATCATTATTTTTATAGTATTTGATCAAACATTATTTTAATAAGATAGTTCCAAAAAAAAAAAGAAAAAAGATATATTATTTTAATAAATGCATATTCTTTTTTATAAACTCATCCAAACTCAATAGATCAACTTGAACTTAGCTAAATTATCCCCCTAACTTTTAGGACACCTATGTAATGTTTATAAACCAATTGAGAATCAAATCTCCAGCCCCACATATAAACCAACATCATAACTTAAAAAACTAAAAATAGAAAATGATCACCTTTTGTAGGAAAATGAATTGAGGTGATACCCCACTGTCATAGCCTATTGAAAGGGAAAAGACATTCTCCTCCAATGCATAAAGGAGCTATGTACAAAAATTAGAGATCATGTGTTCATTTTATGAGGGAATTATAGACATGGCAGCATGCTCTACTATGATTGCTCTAAACTATATTACTCTGGACAATTATCAACACAGTCATGTTTGTTTCGGTTAGACGTTAACATGCTCAAAATCTATCCCAAAACCAAATTGTTGGTACCATGCCTACCTCCTCCTAGTGGCTTTCTTGCATTTGAAACGGGGGGCGGTTGCGATGACACGAACTTCTCGCAGTCACTGACCCCGATTTTTGTAAAAACATTAGCGAGCATACTCATAAGTTGGTTCAGGGATTGCTGAAAATGGCTCGAGCAGCTCTTGTCGCCCGTGTTGAGATATTGAGCCCCGTCGTTAACTAGAGATCCCACCTGAGCACCATCTGTATATGCTTTACATGCCACCAGAATGTCGTGAGCCCTTTTGAAGAAATGTCCCCTTACAAAGTCCTCAAAATGCTGCAGCAGAAGATATTGTAGTCTTAATATATTCAACAACAAGATACATGAACATCATTGAACTAAGTATATGATTCCTAAACATACACTTGATAAGCATACAACTAGATAAATTTAACAAATCCAGGGAAATTTTTTTTCTTTTTCTTTCTTTCTTTCTTTCTTTCTTTATTTTCTCGTCTTTTCTATTTGCACGTTCCAATGCCAGCTCCCTGGAAATGTCAAGGGTATTCTCTTATTAGGCATCCTACTCGAAGGCTCGACCCCACCCGAAACTTCCTAACCAAAAAAGTCCTTTCCCCCTGTGATCAAAATTAAAAAACACTCTTTCTAGATGATGCCATAAGCCTAAGGTAGTTTTCAACTTCTGATTATACAATCTCTTGATGCTACTACATTCAATCAACTAAAAGGCTCCAAACAGGATAAGAAGTCTAGAACCATACCTTTGGTGGCCTCCTGATGCTATATACCATGGTTTTAATAGACAGGAGGAATGTGTCCTCATTATACCGTTGAGACTTATTCTCACCGACAACGGATCCATTTTGATACGCATACCCGGGTTCGTTAAAGTAGGGTTTTGTATTCAAGATCAACCCTTGGATAGAGACAAGAACTTGAAGCATGGTCGACATGCCTGGAATCCACCTCTCATTTCCCCTGCCATCCCAGGTGTTAAGCAGACTTAGACATACTTTCCCACAGTTATACAAATTCGGGTTAAGTCGAAGGCCTCCAGAATGGTAATGAACTTTCTGTATTTGAGAAACCATTATGTCTGTCAGAAATTTAAGCACAACATAGTAATAACAAAAATCTAAAAAAAAAAAAAACATACTGGCGGTATATCCGGATAATTGGCGGGGAAAAATATGTCAAAGAAAAATAAACCATCATGGTATGGTGTACCCTGTGCTCCAATGATGACAGCCCGCATAAGATCCATTCTTGACTCATATACCCTAACAAATATAGTTTCTGTTGAACAGATTCAGAAAGAAAAAAGTGAAGTCAAGTACTGTTTCTTCAAAAGTTGGCATTTCCTACAGCTAAATCCTGCAGACCTTATTTCAAACTTTCAATTGAAAAAATGAAAAACACTCGGTTTTAAGCTATATCTTTTCTAACATGAATCTACAATATGTTAAAAAAATGGAGGAAAAGAAAAGGGAAATACCAGGCAAATCCTTCTCCAGGATCTTCCATTCCTCCTGAATTTTCTTTGTCCATTTCTTCGGCGCCTGGCAAAAGGAGAAGGTAAGAGCCCCTAAAATAAATTAAAAATTCATAAACAAAAGATTGATTTTTTTCAGGACTTGGTACCTGCTTCAAGCTATAACCATTGTTAGTATAGTGATGGTCAGAATGATCTTCAACCGTATCAAATTGTTTAAAACGCTCAAAGTTCCCCAAAATATTATCCAAGTCTGCAGGTGAAATTGTTACGATTGTCGAGTCGCATGGAGCAAGGTTTGCAAGATTTTGGGTGGGATGAACCCATGGCATATTTACAACTTCTCCAAATGTATGAGGAACAGAAGGATACAATTGAAGACCTGAAGCCACATGAGGGGGAAAAAATGGCTCCTTGGTTTTCATTTGGGCAGATTCTGCCCAATGTGGCATGGGATATCCTGTTTCCGAATAATTCAAGAAGCCCATAAAGCCAGGGAAATTAAAATGGGGCATATTATGCGGACCAGCTTGCTTCTTTACACTATCAGATGTATCAGATGTCTCACCTCCATTATGGAGCTTCATCACATCCGATTGGTTAGTAGGAAGATTATTTGAACCATGTTGCTTCTTTTTACGCTTTAAATGATCCAACCACCGAGGTTTAGCTGCATCAATACCAAGTAAAGAATTTCTGTGACTAACCACAAACGGTGAAACAGATTTGTCCCTGTAGTGGGATGCAGCTGATTTCTTATTTGGTTGAATATCTTGTGAAGGAAACGAAGCAAAAGGGTCAATACCTTCAGGAAGATGATTCAGAACATCAATTTCACCTGGCAAGTTTAGGCTATGAGCTAAATCGTTCAACTTCAACTGAGCAGATGATTTTCCTAGCTGACTATCAGAACCTGGTTTGATTTGAGGTTCGGCTAATAATGAACTAGTTTCAATGTTGATATTTTTTCCATTTTGACCATGAGGAAGCCAAGGTATGGGAGCTTCAATGTCAGGAGGAATATCCATATGATCAAAATGGGCTTGCAAAGCTGAATATTCATCCACATCCATGATCTCATCATAAGGAATCCACCCGTCATCTTCAGCTGATGACTCAGAGCAATAATTGTCTAGGTCAATGAAATTATGTGATGCTGAGGGAAAATTAGATTCAACTTTTTTTGCATTCTCTATGATTTCCACGTCTGGAATAAATGAGGAGCTAGCCAACGTTTCCTGGACAAAGTAAGAACTTTAGCTATAATTATGAATCATTAAAAAAGGATTGGCAAGCATACTAAGATTATTTCAATCTACAAAACTTAGCGCAAAAACGAGCTCAAATTACCTTCTAATGTTAATCCAATCGAAATTATGTTGAGTAATTTCTACTTGAAGGGAGAACGGGATAAATGCATCAGTTGCTTAATTGGAAAAGAAAATGTTGTTAAACTTAAACTAAAGCATGGTTTGGGTACCTGTACATTGATTCTGTTTAAAAAAGTGATTTTGGGTAAAAGTTATTGAGATTTTGCTAGGAACCAACTGTTCTTAGGGTTTGATAATTAAAAGCAGATATGGACTTCTGATTGACATAAAGGCATTTTGGGAAAATAAAATTTTCTAATATTTTGGATCAAAATATAGTAAAACATGTTCAGGTGATTGATATCTAAAGTGTTTTCTATTATTTTTGTTCAGAAATAGAATTTTCTTAAAGAAAAAGTCAAGTGGTTCGTTTCAAACTTTTTGTGAATACAGATTTCAAATACATAACCTGTCAGAAACCTTGACCTTCACAAGCCACTGGATCACATTTCGTAAAAATATCTTCGGAAACAAAAGCATAAAGTTGTGTTCACCCAAATGGCGAGTATAAAGGTTATTTGGTGAGAGACAGAAGGAGAAAAAAAAATGACATTCTGGAAATGTGTGGTTTGAACAAATTTACTGGATAATTTGGTCAGAAGAAATAGAGGGGAAAAAACAAAGCTGAAGTTGCAGGGGATTTGTTCCAGAAATAATAAATCTTTAGATGTTGGCTCTTTTTGCTAGTTTATATTATAGGTGGTATTCTTTCTTGTAATTTATTGTTCATATATGAGAATGCCTAGTCCTCTTATTTCTTTGTAATCATCTCAAAGTAAATCATATTTCCCATGTTTCCAAAAGAAAAAAAAAAAAAATACAACATAGACGTGAAAGAAGACACCAATCAGGCAATGAACAACTACTTTGACAGACCTTCAATTGAAGATCACTATGATGATATATACCCTTTCCTTTGTTAATTGCATCAAAATTTTCCTGAATAAGCATGGCAATATCGGTATCGGTATCGGAAGCTTCATCATTGTCAAGATCAATCACCTCGACGTCAAGTGAAATAATCTGGAGAGGGGGGGCAGAACAAAGAAAAATATCAGAATAGATGTAATTGTGCTTCAATCCTTCATTGAACTATCCAGGTGATCAATCGAGATTACGAACAAAATATAGGGTAATGGGTGGAAAAAAGAGAGAACGAAATGAGTTAAGACAAATGCACAAAGAAAGGAGATGAAAACAGATAACTGGACACCATAAAAGTGAGAAGCTGAAAAGAACAAAAGGGAAGGGGGGCCATTGCAGGACATGCCTTCTTCCAGCACAGCCGAATCAATAAATGTCCAGACAACGAAAGATGTCAGAAGCATTAGAAGAATGCACAAGTTATATTTAATTATAGATATGAATGCCAACCCTGTGGAATTGAACCATAAAAATCTAAAGCTTAATTTGTAAAAACACATTGGCCATTAGCATGGAAGATTGATTACAGGTGCAAAACGATACCATTGCTCAATCTCATGCAGATGTTTGATTTTCAGTGCTACTCACTGAACTGACACTTCACTTTAGACTTCACTCTCTGTCGCTCAATAATACTATGGTCAATCTTTAACTTATTTTTTAGTTCCAATTCAGATGCATCTATGATACTATAACACTTGAAATTTTCCTTTCTGTGCCTTGAAATTTTCCTTTATGTGCCAGTATGTAAATGGGCCATGGTATAAACATTCATTAAAGAAGAATCAGGAGGTGAAAATATGAGAGTAAACAACAACAACAACAAGATCACTTCATTGATAGCTTTCATTCGACCAGAACAACAATGAAAAGACTTTTAAAAGTTTTCATTCGCTAGACGACTCAGAGAATTAGCTTCTAATAATTCAAGACCACCACTTAGTGCTTCAAATAAGAGCTGCTACAGTAGAAAGCGACCACCAAGCGTCACTTCCACTCAGTACACACGTCTGATAAAAAACCAAGCACGCAACGATACGAAATAGGACAAAATCAATTTAGAAACAACGCAATGTGGCATAAAAACAACAACAACAGCAACTGCAATTCAAGAAACAGCCTCCAGTCATAAAACACGATCGTAATTCCCATCATTCCAAACAATAATTCATGAACAAAAAACCCATACCCAACTCATAAATTTCAATCATCCGTAGTGGGTCAGTCTCAAAAGTTCGGAAGACTACAAAACTGAGTCAACCCAAGAAATCATACAAAATGAGAAACATCGTACTCGATGATCAAACCATAAACATCGATTGAAAGCAAACTGTTCGACGAAAAAAAAACAATAACATACAAAAAAGAGACGAAGAACATACCCCTTTGTCTTTGAGCATTTTGGGAGGCTGTTTGATCATCGGCGAGGTTCCTAAAACCTGGGGTTTCATAAACCCAGAACTGGAAGCAGATAGTTTTCGTTCCCTGATGTCATAGCGAGAAAAACAACAATCGGATGGATTAGAGAAGAATAGGAAGAGACAAAGAGAGAGAGTGAGAGGAAAAGAGAGAGTTAAGGAAATATAAGCATATATAATATAAAATCAAAACAGAGAGAAAGCAAAGGGAAGACTTGGAATTCTGGGACGAATTGTTGGGCAATGGCGGCTCCATTTGAAGATCGGCTTCGGCTAAAAGAGAAAAGGGGAGCACAGGAAGAGGCTTGGCTATGGGCGAGTGAGATAAAAATGGCGGCTTGCCTCGTTAAATGGGCTCGCAGTTTGTATGTCCGCTTTGATGACGATTTGTGATTGGATAGCGAGAAAGAGACTGTGAGAGAGCAAGCACAAAAATGAAAAATCGGGAATTTTTTTTTGGGTTTACGTTTAGAAGATCAAGCGAATTGTCGAAGCAATGGCCTGAGCCTGACCCACTTTTTTCTTTTTTCTTTTTTTTTTTCTTTTTTGAAGAATCCTTTTCTTTTCTTATTATTATTATTATTATTATTATTATTATAATATATAGTTAACTATTATCCTATGAATATGGAAATTTGCAAGTTGAATACTTCAAATCCCTTTTCCACGCAATTTCCATCTTTGATATATTTTCAAAAGTCATTATGATTATTTAGATTGGGTTCATTATGATTTTATAATTATTTAATTTGTTTCTGTCAAAAAAAATTATTTAATTTGCTTGATAATTATTTTATTTTTAAGGTAAGTTTGAAATTATTTTTTAAAATAAAATTATTTGGTTTTTTTTTTTTAAAAAAAAACTTCTATAATAACATTGAGATGCAAAGGGATTCGAATATTTGCGTTTTAATCGTGGTAGATGCAAATTACCAACTCGAACTCATTTGACAAATAAAATTATGAGTTTAAAATTTGAACAATTGCTCTAACCTTTCTATTCTAGATATTAGTTACCAACTTAAAGTTTAAATTTAAAGGTAGAAAAAATCAATTTATATCCTAAACTAATAATTTATTAATAAAGTTCATTTGATAATTATTTATTTTTTTTTAATTTTTAAATTGGGTTTGTTTTCTCACCGTTTATCTACCTTGTATCTGACTTTCTTAAGGAAATATATAACAAGTTTATGAAAACTAGCTATTTTTTAGTTTTTAAAACTTGACTTGGTTTTTAAAAATAAATGTAAACATTACATATGAAAATATGAAAACCCATTTGATGAATGGGAATTTAAAAAATCAAATGATTATCAAACGGGACATAAATTTTCGTAAACTAATCAATTTAGACCACTGTTTTTATTTCCATTTTATTCCATTTATAATTGGTTCAAAATTACCTAAACAAAATTGTTGTGTTCCCAAAATCTCATCAACATAGCTAGAAAAACTATCACATAATTATTTCTAAATAAGTAGAGAAAAATAGATGGTAGTGAATAATTGCTCTTATTAATGAAAACTTTAACAATAAATAAGAATGAAATAATTAATAAAGTAATACATCATTTAATAATATGTCAAATTATGAATGAAAGTAGTAGGTACTAAAGTAGTATTATATTTTTTTTTCGAATTTTATGCAACTTGTTGTTACCAACATTCGCTAAGGAAACTTACTTAACCTCCCTAGGATAAAAATTTGTTTAGATTGGAAAAACACATGTGACTTGCAAGGGATAAATTATTCTATGAGGGCGCCACAATGTGACTGCTTTATAATAATTTTTGATGTGAATCCAATCATTTTTCATGTCTCCTAATAATATAATTGGATATAAATTCAAAATACTTATCTCTCTCCATCAAACGGTGAAAAACTGTCGGGCACATTGTGGCGAATAATTTCTCCTCAAAGGCACCGACAAGTTTAATGCTCAAGAATTAAGTCACAGAGGATTTTAGAGTGTATCAAAATATATAATAGATAATGAAATTTTCATATTTCTTTTAAGATGAGTATTCAAAGTATTTTTCCCTCTATCTATAAATCATATTTAGAAAGATTAATCTAGTTCTTTCGAGCCCATTTCTCTTTGGGATATTATCATTTTTATCAATATCCTATTTAATTAAGATATTTAGTTAGGTTAAATTTTACCACTAACACAACTTTTTATATATACGAGATTTTTGTATTTTATTTTTTTAGAATTAGATTATTAATTAAAGGTAAATAATTCTAGTATTAATTACATATCATTAATTTTAGGGCGAAATACACTTTTGGTTCTTGAAGTTTGAATTTGATGTCTAATTGGTCCTTGAAGTTTCAAAATAAACACTTTAATCCCTGAGGTTTGGAAAATAGTTCTAAATGATCCCTAGAGTTAAGTTGACCGTTAGTTAACTAACGGAAAAATGATGTGGCATGTTGAATTGACAATTTTTAGATGATGTGTTAAAATTTATATTATTTCAACATGATGTGGTTATATTTTTAATTTTAATTTTTATTTTTTTTCATCTTCTATCTTCTATCTTCTTTTCTTTTCTCTTCTCTTCTTCCTCTATCTCTATTGCTTCTTACTTGTCTATTTTTTATTCTCTTTTTATTTCTTTGGCTCCAACACCAATATAAAAAATGACGATGACAAAAAAGACTTTTTCGTCACTTTGATATAGTGTCTTACTCAGTCCACCATTCTTAATCTTAAAAAACGTGTATCTGTCCACAACTTTGAAGTACCCCTGTGTTATTTTTTTTAATTGATTCGATTTTTGCAATGAGTTTTTTTTTTTTTTTGGGTGGTTCTTTATTATATAGAGTTGCGGTTTGATAAAAAGAAAAAACAAAATTCATAGGTAAGAAATAGAATACCAGAAAAAATGCACATGAGAAGTCCCAGAAGAAAATAAAATAAATAATCTTAAATATAAACAAATTAAAAAACAAACTACATAATCTTAAATATAAATTTTGACACATCATTTTTCTTTTAGTCAACTAACTTCAGGGACCATTTAGAACTATTTTCTAAATTTTAGGGACTAAAATGTTTATTTTAAAACTTTAAAAACCAAATAAACATCAACTTCAAATTGAGGGACCAAAAATATATTTTGTCTTTAATTTTAATATCCTTAAACCCCACATTTATTCAAACCCAAATGTCCAGCTCCAAACATCTGCGAGCCTCATTATTTTGTCTAAAAAAACAGCTGCAGGTTTTTTTTTTTCTCTTTTTTAATCAGTTCCTTTATTCACGTTTTCATTTAATTATTGTGGTTTGAATTTTATTTTATTTTAATCTATATATCTATGAGCTCTTTGTCATAAATTTTACTTGATGTTAATTGAGCTATATTTTTCTTGACAAAATCAAATATATTTTAAACTTCAAAGTCATTGACAAAGTTAAAATTTGTATGAATCTAGATATTTGTGTTAGGTGGATTTTCTAATGACACCCCTATTACTTGTATTGACAGTGTGACGAGAATATAAAGAAGGTTAAATGATAAAGAGATAATTTTTTAAAAAATGATTTTTTTCGGAACAGAATAAGCTAAAGAGATAATAGGAATTTTTTTCTTTTTCTTTTTAATTTTTAAGAGACACGAGATAATAGGAGTTTGGAACTGTTGTTACACGTCACGAACTGATTTTTTATATTTAATTATTATTTTGAATTTTAAAAGGGAGGAATTCGAACCAACATGTTAATTGAGAGTATATACCAATTATAAGATAACTAAGTTAGACTCACTTTAGATTTAATAATAATAATTAAAAGTTATTAGATTAGATATGTGTAAATGTGATTTTAAGCCACTAAATTAGTTGATAAGAAAAATAAAGATTCAATATAACATTTGAAGCATAATCATAAGATTAGTTAAAATGTCGACCCAAGACTTGGGACCAGTCTATGCAATTTTTCTAAAAGGTAAAAAGTTACCTTGTTGAAAAAAAATTCAACCGGTCAAATTGAGAAATATTATACAATGTGATTGTCTGACTTTTGGATGCATAGTAAAACTGTGATTATTTACTTCTCTCTTATATCTAACGATATTTATTAAATTATCAATCACATTGTACTGCCCTTCTTAAAAAAATTCTCGGGAAATAGGGGGACATTCATTAAAGTTATAGCTAAGGTGCCTTTTAGGATAGATTTGGGTAAAATTATTAATTATTTATTAAGGAATTGTTTGGGATGCAATATGTTATAATAGTTACGGTAGTTATATAATTTGTATTTAGGATCTAGAGTTATTTAATATGAGTTATGATAGTTTTTGTTTGGGGTGTAAAATTATTCATGCACTATTATAACACATATTATTATAACATGCATCTAAAACCGACTCCCGGTGATTTACTTTGAGTTGCAAAATTCGGTTAAACAGTAGATTTGTCAACACAATTAAAGTAAATCACCGAATTGAGGTATTCTGCATATTTTGGTTATTAAAGCTAAAGTGTGACAATTTAACATTAATTTACTAAATACTGTAACATGTTTTTTTATGATTAAGTCTATTATTTAGTTGGTTTTTTTTTTTTAAAAGCACATTTGAAAACAATTATTTCTATACTGTAACAATTTCAAACCTAATAAAAGATTTTAGACCGCTTTAGTTGGTGGTTCAAAAATAATAATTTAAAAACACGAAATTTAATAGTAAAAAAAAACATAATAATGTTTTCTTTGTTTTTTAATTTGTTTGGTAGTAAGATTTAAAATCTAAAAACACTTAAATCAAAATGGTCACTTTCAAGGACACAAAATACAAATACAATTTGTCTTTCCAAAAAAAATAAAAAATACAAATACAATTTGAATACTATTTCAGAAATAAACTCACTAAACAAAAATTAATTGAAAAATAATAAATATGGATAAAAAAATCCAAATTGGTCAATGCTATAAACCCAACTCCTAGCGAAAATTAATGGGCAAACATTCAACTCAAGAGTGTAATATGAGAGAACAAAATTATATTATATTTTGACCTTATCGATTATGAAACTAGCAGCAACATGAAGCAACATGAAGGGTGCATGTTATAATAACCTGTGTTATTATATAGTCTATGAAATACTCTACAGTCTGCACCCCAAATACAGACTATTATAACCCAGACAACATCGTAAACACAAATTATGTAAGTCCACAGACTATCATAACTCATGTTATTATAACACACTCAACGCCCCAAACAACCTCCAGGTATTTTCTTCTTCCTTTGAATATATATATATATATATATATATAGATAGATAGATAGAGTATATATTCTTTCTTCTCAGGCTGTACTGGAAATTAACAAGTGGAACTGGCTATGTGAAGGAAAGATTCTAAATAACAAATTCTGTTTGGACTTTGGAGAGAGGAAAGAAAGTTGTAATTTACCTTACTTGGCTGAACAAGGCTTTGAAGAGATCACCACAAATCCAGCGAATTCCATGCCCTTGTTAGTTCAAAAGCCAGAAATATTTTGCAGAATCTGGAAGTCCAAAACAAACACATTACAGCAGTAAAGTTCCATAATAATGTCTGCATAATTGAAAACCAGCACAAAACGAGACAACTATTAACAAGGTAGTATTCAGGACTTCCATGCCAGTAACAAGAAAGAAAGATTTAGCATAACAATGGATATGTGGCATGTAATTAGGTAAGTTGTATGCTACACACAGGAAGAAACTTTCATATCTACAACATAAATCAATATATATAAATATAAATATATATCAACAATTTCCAGTACAAAATTGGTATCATTTTGTCCCATCAAACAATGCTCTACATCTAAACCAGCTCTCCCTGTATTGAGATGTAAAATTTGAGGGAATGAGATTGAAACTAAGAATGTCAAAAGAAAAAGGCATTTTCTTTTTTTATATGAATCGAATTAGAACAAATTATCCTCTCTATGTCCAGCAATAACTTTACGATGCCGCTTTGAAGTAGACCTCCTCTCGCCTTTTCCCCTCTTGGGAGGATTTCTCTTTACTGGAGGTTTTAGAACAATATGAACTGGAGACTTTGGAACAGTACGACCATCAGGCACTGGTGGAGGACGACGGATTACTGCTACGGCAGGAGGTGGCATGTGTTCCAGTAATTCTCTATGATATGTCTGTAAATGTGAAAGGGGGAAAGAGCAGAATGTCAAGAATCATTTTTCTCAAATCTCAATGCACAAAAGAAGTTGGAACAAATATTGAGAACCCACTAGGTTGAAAGGGAAAAAAAGAAAGAAGTTCAAGTCCTAGAACTAGAACTCAATACTGCAAAAAGCTGAAAGCCATGTTCATAGAATTATATGTTCCAGTAAACTGAATTAAACTGTGCTTTGTTAATTATGATTAGGATTTCTTAAGCTGCATGCATGCTTGTTTTTTCTAACGAGAAGAAAGGAGTGCAAGACCTGTATTACAAAATTGCGCCTTTCACAGTCCAAGAACATGTTAATGCTCCAATTGACTTTAGACATTATCTTATCTCTCACCATCGAGAAGCTTAACTGATCTCTTGAAGTAAAACGATCAACTTCATTGAACCAAAGGCAAGTGAATAAATTTGTTATAGGAACATGTTCACGAATTAGAACACAACCTTCAGGAACATCTGCAGGAAGTCCAATGTGGAGTCAAAAAGATGATGTGAAACATCAGAATAGGTTGCATAGATAAAAAGTAGGTGTGGAACTTGTTGAATCGATCCGTACCACTAGTTATAGGAAGCTTAGCCAAAGAATATGGAGTTAAACCCTCGCTAACATAAAAATCAATCTGCTCATCAATGGAGGAGTTGTCATATTTTCCAGCAGCCTTATTAGCATCAGCCTCTTCAAAGACATCAAATCGTTTATAGTGTCTTGAAATTGCAAAAGTTGCATTTTGACGCCACAGGAACCTGTCAAGACAATTAACATAACAATACATCAGAGTTAAAAATACTTTACAGCGATAGAGCCTAAACCAGCACCCAAACATACATCAGTATAGAACCTACAAACGAGAATCATGCTATCAAATATTCTAAAACGATCCACAGGTAAACATCATGTATAAGAAGCAATAGAACAAACCCATTATTATGTCGATAAGATATGATATAAGAAGATATATGAAGTATTTTCTGCAAAATTATGAGCCTTACAGATCCATCAAGGCATTTTCAAGCTTCCCACTTAAGACAACGCTGGGCCATTTGTTATTATGGTTCTTAATTGTTCACTTTTATTGTCGCTCACTAAAAATGAAAGTGAATAAGATCCTTAGCCAGTGTTTAGATAGCTTTTTATTGGAACTGAACGATCTCCGGTGCAAATTGGATTTGTAAGAAAGGTATTGAAATAATGAAAATTTGCCTCATTGGTAATATTGAACTACTGTAGCCAAACAAACCTCATAACCTCTTAAACCTCCTCCAAAGTTTCTGACTCCTATAAAAATCTGTTAGGAACCCAAATACCAAGAACTAAAAATAGAAATATATTGAAATGTAAAGGATAAAAACTCAAAGATAAACTAAATATAAGGCACTTGGAACCTTCCCTTTCTTGAGTATGCTAACCCAAGCCCAAAATCACTCAACAATTGCTTACCTTCCCTCAATCTCCCTCCCTCTATTTATAATCAAATACACTAACTAACTCCTTAACTAATTACCCTTATGCCCTTACTAAAACCATCCTACTCCTCCCCATAAACTCCTATTAGTAGCCTAACATTACCGGGCCCTTCAAAACACCTTGTACTCAAGGTGTGGGTTATACAACAAAATACCCATTCCCACGAGCTAGCCATACACTAGCAATTGCTGAAACCCCAATACCCAAGCAACCCAACCATCAACAACAAAAATAGCATCTTGGGTTCTACGAATATTCTGGAGCTATCAATTGTTTTCGAGACTCCATCATGTTGCCTATCTTTTAAAGCAACAACTCCAAGAACTTCAAATTTTCGTTCTAATCTTTGGCAAACTTCAGCAGCTAGCCTCCACTCCCTGTCAACAAATGGGTTATTAGCTTTCTTAAACCTATAGCAAACTTTGCATTGATTTGTAGAAACCATAGCTCTCTAACCAATTAATAACTGGTCCATAGTTTTTCTCCAATGGTCTTGGCCCATAGTTTACTTGCTACCCTAAATGAAGAACTGGCCCACAGATTTGCTCCCTCCCTTTATTGCCGACAGAATGCCCCTTCCATTTATTGTCAACATAATGGTGCTTTTATCCATGATATCATATTGGGCATGTTTAGGCTCATTTAGCCCATTCCCAATTAATGAATGTTTTATGCGATGTAACCCCCGCCATATCCATGAAAACTTTTGCCATTTTTGTCGTCTAGCCTTTTACTCCAGCCAGTCAATTTCTTCCATTTCCTGCACATTCCACCTTTTCTTTTCTGTCTACCTGCCGATGAGGTTCAACCCATACAACTTCTTCATCCTCTTCCGCTCGCTAATTACCGCCGACAAGTGCTTCTTTCATCGATTTTTCTTTTTTGTTCGCCCTCCGATGAGCTTCAACACGTACAACATCTTCTTTCGCTCGCCGATTACCGCCGACAAGTGTTTCCTCCATCGATTTTGCGCCCATCCATCACCACGCCTTATCACCAATATTTTATCTCTCCTTCGTCGCTTCTTCCTCCACCACCCGCCACTTTTTCCCATTTTCAGTGTTTGAACATTCTTCTTCGGTTCACTTCGTTGCTTCTCCAACCACAGGTTTGTTGGTAGGTTCTCCTTCCTCATGCGGTGTTGCTTTTCCATCGCTTCTTCCTCCACCACCCGTCACTTTTTCCCATTTTCAGTGTTTGAACATTCTTCTTCAGTTCGCTTCGTTGCTTCTCCAACCACGGGTTTGTTGGTAGGTTCTCCTTCCTCTTGCGGTGTTGCTTTTCCGACTTTGTCCTCGCCATTGATTCCTCCCTCCTCCCTTTCTTCTCGCCTTGTTGATTGGTTTTCCCTTGTGATTTTGGAGGTGCTCTCGCGTAGGATCAACGCCTTCCCACCACTCTTCGACTACAAACCAATAATTTTTGGTCGATTTTGCTTCCCAACCTTCATCTAGTATGATTTTCCTTGCTCTTCTTCTTCATTGCTTCTTCGATTACTCCAACCCAGCTACTGCCCTCATTCTTCCTTTCACTTTTTTGTTCTCTCTCCATCTTTTGTTTTTGTTCTCTCGTCATCTTTTGGCGATCAATTTCCTCAAACTGTTTTTGCATTCTTTTCATTTTTTGTTGCATTTCCTCGATGATTCCCACTATCTTCAACATCACACGATCTTGATACATTACTAAGAACGATGCCAAGATGAACATGCTCTAATACCAAATGTTAGGAACCCAAATACCAAGAACTGAGAATTGAAATATATTGAAATGTAAAGAATAAGAACTACAGGATAAACCAAGTATAAGGCACTTGGAACCTCCCCTTTCTTGAGTATGCTAACCCAAGCCCTAAATCACTCAACACTTGCTTGTATTCCTCAATCCCCCTCCCTCTATTTATAACCAAATACACTAACTAACTCCTTAACTAATTACCCTTGTGTCATTATTAAAACCATCCTACTCCTCCCATAAACTCCTATCAGTACCCTTAAAAAATCCTACTATTCCTCTCTAGCCTAACTCCCCCACAGAATAGTAAAAAAAACAAGCCTGTCACAAGACTCACTTATCCCAAAAGAGAGAGTTCAAGAGCATCTCCCCTATCATAGAATGTCAATCTTTGTTATGTGCAAAAACAATCCCAAATGATGTAAAGCACAGACTCTAAAGGGAATAAGCAAACTCGCAATCCCACAATAATTGGCCAAGGTCCTCCTCTTGCCACTTGCAAAGAACGCACCGTTGCAAACGCAATACAAAAGAAGAATTCCTCTCAATACAGTCTTGAGTGTTCACTCGCTCATGCAAAACTTGTCAAGCAAAGAACTTTAACTTTCTTAAGAATTTGAGGAGAAAGGCACCCCGTGAGGGAAAAGGGGAGCAGGCAAAGGATATGGAAAAACAATCAACAAGAGAAACCCTCTAACGGGTTAATAAACACCTAACGCGAAAATTTCCTTCTCACTAAACTGATCAACTGGTAGGAAATGACCGAAAGAAGGGCAACTACCTCTAAAGTCTCTCAAACCAAGAGGGGACGACAAAAGTTCAAAGAAAGCGAGGAGGAAGTATTAGAGGAAGGCAATACGAGGCCACTGAGTTCGACCTCATAACTGAAAAATGATAAAGCTACGAAAACAATGCATGAAGCGGTTTGTCTCCCACCCAACAGTCCTCCCAAAAGTAAGTATTTGAAGTTTTGAACAAGTCCCAACCAAGCATTTAACGAACTTGGAGAATAAAGGAAAACCTAAAGAAATAATCGTCTAGAGGTTTTTTCTTGAACCATTAAACTCACCACTTGAAATCCACTCAAAAAGTGTGGACCATACTTACACACTATGATCCTATACCACAAAGCATGCAGTTCCATGAAGAAGCACCACAACCATTTTGCTAACAGGGCCTCATTACATAATCTCAGGTTGCCAATACCCAATCCTCCAAGCTCCATGGGCCTCAAAACTACCTCCCATTTGACCAAGTGGGATCCATAGTAAATGTAGATGAATAAAAATATTTTGCAAAAAGAAAAAAGAACTAACAGAAGAACATCCATGCTATGGAAAATGTAATAAAATTACAATCGAACATCAGGGAAAAAATTATTATAGAAAGCAAGTGGGAAGCTTAAAAATGAGCAACTTAGAATTTCATGCTTTGGAAGTCTGAAGGTCCACGGAAAATAGAACCTTGGACATACCTCTCAAGAATTTGAAATGGATCCACAACAAGCTGAAGTTTTCCATCTATCCATATTGAGTATTGGATGTTGGGGAAAAGCCTATGCAGAAGAAGCTTGGGAATCTGCCACAATTAGATCAAGTAAAACCTAATGAAATTCCCATCATGTTCCATCACAGTTCCAACCAAATACCAAAAAAATCTGTATAACCCGTTAATATATTGGCCTCGTTTACGCAAACATCTGTTGATTAATTTTTGAGCAGTAAAGTACTTCAATGCAGAAACTGTGGGGGTAAGATTAATTCTAAAGAGTAAATCCTCCAAAGACTCTAATAATGATGCTCACTTTGGCGCTAAGTTCAGTCCAATTAACTAATCCTTAAAAACAAGCACGAAGTTATAATTTTATGTTTATTAATTGGGTTCTCTCAGTTGTCTGCTATGTTTATCTGTCGGGTTCTCTCATTGCTTTCCACGTTGCCAGCCAACGTCTAGATATATAGAAGTCACAAAGGTTCTCTTCCTATCTACAACAATGTTATGGCCTTATTTAGTATATTTACTTTGTATTTTTAGCTGGGGATTATGAAAATCTTGGGGTTTTAGCAGAAACTATAAATTTGAACCTCTATGGTTACAAAGCATAATAATAATAATGATAAAATAACAATAATAATAGTACCAAAACAATAATAATAAGATTTTAATCTTATTTCAATCTCTCAACTTTCACACTTAACTCTATTTTGGGTTTTTGTTCTGTTTTCACCCATGAATTTTACATTAGAACTCATTTGGTTTTTGTTGTTAAATTTTCGTATTGCATCTAACAAAAACCTTATGTGGCATTAAATAAACTTTTAAACTCCATGTGTGTAGTTTGGCAATGAGTTTAGAAATGGGTGGCATAAATTTTTTGTTAAATGCACATATAAATTTAATAAAGACAAGTAAAATAGATTTTGAAAAAGGTTTTAAGAGGAAAAGAATAGAAAATTTGAATGTGTCGAAACCGAATTAAGATATTTGAAAGCATAAAGAAAAAGTGAAATAAGCTTGAAGTTCAACTTACTAAAACAGGATTGATATCTAATATTAATAACAACAGGACACTAGCTTTGCAATTTGATTATCAGTGCATGGTGGGAAAGATACGAAGACAGAAAGTAACAGAGAAAAATAAGCCGATCATCTATGCTCCTTCCACTTCTAAGCAATGAATAGAGACAAAATTGTCACATATGCATCAAATCACAATGAAAAGAAGAAACAAAGAAAAGAACTTCAAAAAGTTGGAACAAAAAAGCCTATATCAAGGCCAATGAGGTTGCCACTCCGTAACATGCGTACGCCCATAGGGTTATCAATAGAAATGGGGAAAAGTAGTAGGTTTCTGCACAGGACTATGAAGTGAACCAAGTTAAATTATCATCGGCATTCATAGAACATGTTAATAATTTAACAACCCTCTCCACCCAAGATCCCACAAAATGACCAAGATCCAAGCATCCCAACTTCCCAAGAGTTTTAAGCTACAAAATGATATACATTTTATCAGAATTGTTTTTGGCAGACGATGAAAAATGATGCCAATAACAACACTACATACATGTGAGCTAGTAAAACAAATGCTCTGGAGATGCGCATTTGTTGTTCAGATTTGGGTTCGTGTCGACTTTTTTGGAATGGATGCTGGCTCCTTCTCGAAGTAGCGATGGTATGATGTAGTAATGTAATCTTACATCCTCTCTTTCACGATACAAATAATCTTCTATGGCAGGCTAGATTTTTTGGCTATTTGAATATTTAGTTAGAGACAAGACGAATATGAGGATTTTGAGTACCTAGATCCTAAATCCTTTTAGTGATTCTCTTTGGATCACATGATCAAGCCATTTTGTTATTATCTCTGTTTCTGAATTTGATCACTACTACTTAGAGCTCTTTCTAAAATCGATTTGTACCCCTAAAATTTGAGAGTTGTATCAATTAAAACCCCAAACTAATAATTGTATCGATTCAAACCCTAAACTTTCCTAAGTGAATAAATTTAGACTCCTTGTTTGTAATTTATAGCTAATTTCACTTGATTCTATTCAAAATTAGCTCAAAATTACCTAAATAAAATTACTTTCTCCCAAAATCCTGTCAAAGTAGCAAAAAAGATTATCTCGTAATTAATTCTAAATAAGTAGAGAATAATAGAAGAAGATAAGAAGATGAAAAAACACTCATATATCAACAAAAAACCACTTCTATCTATTTGATTTCATTATTTCTCTTTAATTTATGTTAATCCCACCTTTAAAGAAGTCTTATATATGTGTTAAAGTTATGTATTAACGATTTTTAAACAAAATTCTAACGAAGGGTCGAAATTGATCCACTTGTGAAAGTTTAGGATTTAATTCGATACAATTATCCGTTTGGGATTGTAAGTGATACAATTCCAAAGTTTAAGGTGTGAATTGATTTTTTTTCTCTCTTTTACTTTATTTTATTTCATTATTATTATTATTTTTTTTTTTTTTTTGTGAATCCAGTGCTTTATGTTTGCCAATGAAAATAATTTTGAGCAGGTCTTTAATAACCTTATGAAAAAAATGATTCAATGCGAGGAACAATTTTCTTAAAAGTTGAAAAACCCAACAGAAGAATTCTTGAAACCAAGATACCATTGGAACACTCGAATTTTTGGCACAGACGTGGGAAGGAACATATTGGGGAGAGGGAAAGAATTTAACTGACCTTGCCATTACGTCTTGAATCAGCATAAGGAACATTACGAACTACAATGATTCTCCACAAGCCAATCCTCTTTCTGCTATCTAAGATGCTAGAATTCTTCATATATGCTTCTGTCTCTTCATCAATGAACATGTAGAAAGGAACAAATCTTTTTGATTCTTCACTAATGTTTGTAGGCTGCTGTAATACATCATAGTTTCCTTTAAAAAAGAAAAAAGAAAATGTAAATAGTAGTCACAAAAAGAACCACGTCCATAAAAAGAAAGTGAAAGAAAAAGCATTGCAATGCGCCACCATACCAAATATGGCTGATGCAACAATGACCTCGTGAAACTCCTCCAACTCCAAAAGGTCGGCTTCATCAATATCGAAACCACTCTGATTACCAGGTTTACTTCCTTTAACAAATCTAATAAGTACAGGACAGCAGAACACAAGAGTGTATGCATTTACAACAACAAACAAATTTAAAATTTTAGGAACTATGAATACATGTATGATGAACACCAAAATTTAAATCTTTGGAAAAGTAATCATCATTACTAATTAAATCAGTACATGAAAACAAGTAAGAAAGTGAAACATACCCACAGTGAACTGTCATCGACTCTTTTATATTAAAAGAATCATTCCTCTGTCTTAAAGAAGGATATCCACCAAAATCAGACCCCCCATGTGGTTCTGTTTTTATTGGATTTCCGTCATGAATATACGTTAACTTGCGTAGCACAGGAGATATTGATGGTGCAATTGGCATACTAGCAATAGCCTGCTTCACAGGGATATAACATACTGGACAAGCTGGAAAATAAGGGAGAAGAGTATGAGGAGAGTGAATGAGTCACGTGGATCATGGTAGACATGAAAAAGTCATAAAGTAACTAAAACTTACGACGAGCTCCAGTCCGCTTTCCATTAGCTGGAGCTGGAGGAGGAAGCGCAAAGTTCCCGCATGGATGTGGCGATGGAAGGGAATGCCGAGGAAAAAAATCAGAGATTAAAGAACGATTTGGATGAGGCAAAGGAGGAATCAGAGATGAAATTTCATTTCTTCCAAACAAATTTCCATGTGTAGAAGTTATATTATCCTTGAAGTCTCCTGTTCTTGTAACAGCGGGATTTATCAAGTCTCTTAGTGTAGTGTCTTCATAAGGTGCCTTCAAATCATTGCTATCTGGTCAATCATCACAACAAAGGAAACCACAAAACAGCAGATGTTATTGCTGCAAAGAAATTAAAGGCAGAAGGATACAGCAGATAAAACAACTAAACACATGATGTAATTGCTGTGAATCATTGCCAGAAGACAAAAAAAAAAAAACAAATGACAAACACATGGAAATTCCAGGAGAAAGTAAATAATAATCATATGAACCACCGTGCCTGCACAAATGAGCAAAGCTCCGGGTATGCAAGGTATAAATTCAGAGAGGTGAACAATAAGCTAGCATCTTGGCCTCAAATTCATACTGCGAAGAACCTCACTTGAGGTAGAGGCAGGGATTTAGATACAACAAAGTACTGAAATGAATGCTTAACTATTAAAGTGTTTAGATTCATGTAATCAGAATAAGTCCTACGCTGCAGTCATCAGCCAGTATGTTCAAAACAATAATTCAGCTATACCACCATCAATCAGTAACGAGATAGGAAAGAACAAACCTCTATTGACTGCAAAGGATCCAAATACAAAAACCAAAAGAGCGAGGATAAATAAGAGGAGCATTGCAACCCTTCTCCGACCGAAGTATCGACAAAACAAGGGAATAAGTCTCTCTCTTGAACTTGAAAGACTTGTTTTCGAAGGCTTGTGCACAAGCAATGACGTTGCTGAATTTTGCAAAGCACCATTTTGTAGCTGTTGATGCAGTGATGCATAGCTTCCCGTACGAAGACCAAATGACCCTCCAGTCATTATACCTCCAACCCCACAACTTCGACTTTCATCTCCCGTAACTTCCCAGGAAACTGAATTACTTCCCAACACTGAAGTCTGAAGTGATGCACCAACTCCCGCTGTTATCACCACCAACCAACACCAATCTAAAAATTGATCAAGTTCTATGATAGAATCATCACGAACCCAGTATCGCTTCTGAAAAAAACCCAAATTCAAATCCACCAAAACTACTATTCTTTTTCAATGCTAAATTCTATACGGCCGTGGTCAAATACAATGCAAGAAGTGAAGAAACCATTCCCATAAAGCCAAAACTTACACCTACAATCACAAATAACAATCATACACTGGATCTGCTAATACAAGTCTCCTCATAACATCGGACTCATCACAAAACCACCCCAACAAAGAAACTCAACTCTTAAACCCAGTGTTCCTTCCCCGAAACCGATTGCAGCGGTAACTCGTTGAAGCCTACACATCCAAGAACCAAGGCTGAGAAACAAACTCCATCCCATCCCCAAATCCAAATCAAAATTCAAATCCACAAAAAAAAACAGTCGCAAAACTTTATACCCGTAACAGATCAGTGCGAACTCCGATTCGAAACCAATCGGACTTACCTGGAAGATAAGTGGAGTCGAAAGCCAATCCAATCAGAAGTTCCACCAGCCGACGATTGTGTTTTCTTTGCCGGAGGCTATGAACAACGAACGACGGACATTTCCAAAACGGGTATTCCGGCCACAAAATGCCATGGTTTTACGAACCCAGCCAGAGAGTAGAATAATGGAATTTATGTTGAGCAAATTGCTTCTTTTTAATAATTTCTCGTTGATATTTTAATTTATATGTATTGCTTATTTTTCTTTTCGGAATATAAATATATAATGATGGTTTCTTTAATTTATCACTGAATGTCAATTTCTGAATCAATGGAAATGTTGTTATTTTGCATGATTTTTTTTATTAAAAAAAAAACAGTTGGATTGGATTCACGAAAATGATGTCTAATATCCCCTGAATTTTTTTCGGGTCTAATAAGTTGTTATCTTATTTCGTGTCTTATAAGTTTTTATCTTAATTCCATCTATTGAATGCTTCGTAAAAGTATTGTTTTAAAAATACTTGATCAGAAGTTGAAAATTCAATAATTTATTAAAAAATTGAAAATGACATATTTTAAAAATAAATAGAACATATACAATATTTAAAGTTAAAAAATCATAGCGAATCCGAGCATAGTTTAGTAGACAAGGCATCAATTATCATCCAAAAAGTCAATCATTAGATTCTTCGACTCACACTTGTCAAACCAAACAAAAAAAAATTCAAAGATCAAATTTATGATTTAACTTTTTCCCTTGTCCATGCCAATTTACAAAATATTGATTATTAATTTTGTAGGATAATTATCTTGCATTACAACATTTGGTATTAAAAGACAATATTTTAAATTCAAAAGAGTCAATTCGAATATAGTTTAGTAGATAAATACCAATTGTTGTTGTCAAATTTTGGACAGGAGAACGCACCTAATTTCCACGTGACAACGATGGTAAATTTGTATCTCTAGGGGAAGAACGTGACCTGCAAGACAAAGAAAACCTAGACATCGGTGTGGTGTAGGGCACACCGACTTCGATGCTTAAGTCAGAAAGAGTTTAGAGAGAATTTAGGAGTTCTTAGAGTTATGGTGGCTAGAATCTACTTACTTGACTCTCCCATCCTCATAGAGCTTAAATAACTTCTCCCTAGGATTTTTCGTGGGTTTTTGTTGCCTAATGGAAAAGAAAATGCTAGAAGTGGGCTGGAACCGGGCCTACAAACCAAATGGGACCGATGCAAGGCCCCGAAGTGGGCCTTGCAGCCGACCACGTGACGCCCTCTTGTCCCTTTTCGCCTCGGGTCGGTCTTTTTTCGATTTCGGTCAATTTGGACTTCGTATTGGGTTTCTTTTCTCGTTCGACCTTTCGTTGTAACCCTTTAACCAACTCGTTCATTGTTGATCCAATTTCACCCATAACATTAACCCCCACTCCCTAATTATGATTCCAGATTAAGAGCATGTGAATTAATTGTATGGAGTCTGATTTAGGAGTAACCTATTAAGCTTTTTTTGGAGTCATTGTCGATCTTTCGAGATTTGTCTCAAATTCTCTCTAGTTATTGTTGTCCATCCTTATGAGGATATTCAGTCTTATAGAATGTCAATTTCTCTGGAATTCTTCTTTGGATTCACGATCTATGTCGTTTTCCTAGAGAGAATGTGTAGTTTTGAGGTAGTTTTCAAATACGTACCTTCAAGCTTTTCATAAGCATTTATGGACTAATGTAACTTTATCTTGAACTGATATCGAGAGAGGATTAGAGAAAATGAACAAGGAAGTGGGAATTGAGGGTTGGACAATAGACTAGATTGGTCAGCCTCGGCCTCAACCGGTGTGGTTAGCCTCAACCGGTCTGGCCGCCCAAACCCTTGCGCGCGCCGTTTTGTCAACTGTGAACAAGTTCTCCTCAACCTCTACATCTTATTTTTGTGATCTGAAATTTTTTCAGCTAATCAGCTTGATCTCTGCTTCTCTATTTGCTGCTTCTCATTTCATTTCATGAAACCCATCACGAGACTTAGCTCGGATTTTTAGGCTGCTTAGATTAATTAATCAAGTCCCTCTTATGGACCTAACTGATTTTCTGGGCGTGTTCAATAGGGACCCATCGTGAGATTTTTCTCAGTTTTTTGTGTTGTCAAGATCAGTTAACCGAACCCTTTTGTGGTCCAATCAACCTTCTAGGTTGCTTCCTCTGCACCTAAGTGCTCAACAGTTTTGCATGTCCTGCGCTTTGTTTGCACGACATAATCTGTCGTATCTGGAGTAGGCTCCATATTTTGGCTTTAATTATGATGATCGATCTTGTCTTTCTCATTTTTTCTTGTGATTGAATGTTGGAAAGAGCTCAATTATAACCATGAGAGTGTGTTCTAATGACAGTGGTTAGCCTCAACCAGGGTGGTCAGCCTCGGCTAAAGAGGTGGTCGGCCTCGACCACATGAGGGCGGTCTCTCTTTTCCAGCCCCTATCTCGTTTATTTTCTCTAATCCATGATTATGTTGCTTTTATTCTCTATATATCTCAAATGAGAGTGAATGAGCACATGAATGAGAGTTGGTTGTATTTTGCTCACACTTTTTTTTTTATCTTTTTAATCTCAACACAAAACCTCTATCTCTCTATTTATCATCCTTGTTTCTCTTTAATGAATTGTACTTCAAAAAAATCAACTCTAACAAATAGAATTATAAGCCTTACTAAACAAGATAAATTGATAAAAAAGGTGCAAGTTTTATCAAACAAGAAAAATTGACAAATAACTCTATCATTCATGAACTCAAACCACAAAACCAAAAGAAATAACTTACTTATAGTATGGTCGGCCTCGACCTATGGTGATCGGCCTCGGCCTCTCCATGTCGACCTCGACCTTACTAGAATTGGTCTTTTAGGGGTGTACTGTATATCTTATGCTTTTTGTTCGATAGAGATGCATATCTCCTAGGTAACTTATGCCTTTTGTTTAATAAATATGCATATCTCCTATGTAAATTTTGCCTTTTGTTTAATAGAGAGGCATATCTCCTATGTAGCTTCTGCTTTTTGTTCAACAAAGAGGCATATCTCCTATGTAGCTTTTGCTTTTTTGTTAAATAGGGAAACACATCCCCTCAATAGCCCCCTACTCAAGTAAGAGTTTTTGTTGAACTCATGCTTGAGTGACACTATTTGTAGCTTGAAGAAGATAAGTTTATTGCTAATAGAACTTCAATCTTACATGAATTGATGGAATTAACAAAATTAAATCTACCTTAAGGAAAGATAAGCAAAATGAAGCCCCCTACTAAAGGAGAATATTGGGGTGTACCTTTCAAACTTTCTGGATGGGCGACCAAGTCGAAGTGGTTTCTGGTTGTCTATCTTCTGTCTCTTGGCTTTTTGATGTAATGTTTCATTTGATATTTTTTCAAGTAAAACAGTCTTCTTATTCGTATGAAGAAATTCTTCTGTACGAACTTACTTTTAAGCTCGAGTGATGAGCTCTGCATATAATGTGGGTTTTGTTGGGGTTTATGCCTAAAACTCGTAGTTTGTAATAAAGAGTTATTGTTCGTCATTTACGATATTGCCCTTTGTTTTAACCCAAAATCCAATAAACTAACATTCAAGGCTGTAAAATGTCTCTTGAACCGAATGTAGTGTAAAGGATCTCAGTTCGAGATACAACCTAAAGGGTCTATAGTAAGGGGATAAGGTTTGGGTACCTTACCCTGGTAATACTATGGATGTGGCCCACTTTGTATATGATACAAACACTGTGATCTTAACGTGTTCATGTAAATGACATGTGAGTGGGGATATCCTATGTAATGAGATTACATAAGACCGGACCACAAAATAGTAACCACTAGATGTAACTATGTTGACTAGCTAGGTTTCTATTTCACTAGGATGACCTAGGCAACTTGATCTTAATTCTGAGCAGGTACGAACTCATGTTTGCAATGGATTTTTCTTTGACTAGTATGGGTGAGAGTGGCCAGATTCGCCGACTCAATATGCCTACCTTCTTGGGGACAAGATCGAGTGAGCGACTGGAGACTTAACTTAGCAAGATGGAATTCACTCTTTCCCGCCTACTAGGGTAAGTAGATGAATGTTCCCTTAAATGGTATCTCCGGGACTTGAACAAATGGCCCGACCCTCTCATTGGCCCGAGAGGGACTTCTATTTGTTGGTAGGACCACAAACAAATTGTTCATTAGAGGAGCACTGGTACTTAAGGTACAAGATGTAACCTAGGGGTAAAACGACAATTTGACCCAGTTGGTGTTACGAACATTCATGAAGGATTGACTTGCGGTCATTGGTCAATATCCGTGGACACATAAATATATCTGCAGTGAGAAGAGTGCAACTGCGGGACTTTAGTGGAGTGTTCCCGCAGTTAACGTATGTTGATTATGAGGTTAATGAGATTAACCGAGTAATCTCGTATCGTTTGAGCTTCTGATCTGTAGGTCCATTAGGTACACCTTCTAGCTCGTAAATGGTTCTTAGATCGTTTGAATTTGAACATTTGAATTTGAAATGTTCAAATTCAATTAGGGAATAAACATCAATGTATATAGATACGTTATAATATAAAGTTTTAGAACTTTATATTATAAATTTAATGTGAATATGATTCATATTAAATCATATGAGAGAATTAAATATTTAAAAAGGTTCAAGTATTAATTTAAATGTGAATGTGATTCATATTTGAAAACTATAGGTTAAAATTTAATGTGCATGAGATGTGCATTAAAACTATAGCTTAGAGGAAATAGTGATTAAATATGATTTAATCATAATTAAATATATGATATTTAATTCAATTTTGGTTAAATGTGATTTAATTAAAATTAATTATAATTAAATATGATTTATTATTAATTAATTTTATTTATTTATTTATTCTTTATTATTAAATTAATTAAGGGAACGTGATGACACATTCACACTTTCCCTCTTTCTCTCCCTATCGACAGTTAAACAGGGAGAGGGGATATGTGAATTGAATTAATCGATGGTTTTTGGTGCAATTGTGATATTGCTCTAAAAAAGATTTCTCTCATCTCTCAAAATTCCTTAAATTGTTGGAATCCTTCCCACCAAGGATTGATCAAAAGAACTCAGAGGATGAACATTTTCTTCGTGGTGTTGTCCCATTGGAGAAGAAAGAACAGATTTTTCCTTGTTGCTGTGTTGTTGTGCAATTGGAGCAAGAGTTGCTGGATTGATAAACTACAAAGGTAAATGATTTCGTACTTTTAGTTTAAGAATTACACAACATGTTTGTATGCTTAGAATATATGCTCTAATTAGATTAGATTTAATTGTTTGTCTCTGTTTTTTTTAACCAATGTAATGGTATTTGAAGTAAACTAAAATAAACGAGCAATTACGATTTTAATCACGTTTCCGCTGCTCAAGGGGATCTGATTCCCATCAGATTTTCGTTTTCCCAAAGATCATATGAGTCTTCGATCTCTGAGTCCATTAACTATGGCCATTAATGTTGCAATTTTCAACACATAAAACTTCACTATTGAACCGAGTAATATATTCTCGCAGAGTTTTTTTGGATCATTGCTTGATAGAGAATAGATGAGTTGTTGGCTTGCGTTGATTTCTTCCTCCTAAGAACTGTGTCACAAATGCTCGAGTCAATTCCTTAAACGAACCAATAAATCCTCTTTTTATGTTGCGAAACCAATTTCTCGTTGGTCCTACTAGAGTGAATGAGAAGGCTCTGCATCTAATTGTGTTGTTCACCCCATGAAGTTCCATCCATGATCTGTATATATCTAGATGCACCACAGGGTTTTTGTTTCCATCATAGGGTTTGATTTTTGGAACTTTGAATGTGGGAGGTAGTTTTACATTCATGATTTCATCAGTAAAAGGTGGATCTACCTCTTCTATCAAAGTTTCAATGTCAAACCTTACATTACTCACATAGTGTAAATTACCTTGTATGTGGTCTAACTCTATTACCTTGTATGTGGTCTAACTCTCTTTGAATCTTTAATAATTTTGTCTTCCATGCTGGATTGATTGCTTCACCTTTGACTCTAGAGTTGCCCTTAGCTTCAACATTAGCCTCGACCTCGACTTCAAGATCGGCCTCGGCCTCTGCCTCTGTCTCGGCTTCGACCTCAAGGTCGGCCTCTGCCTCGGCTTCGACCTCGACCCTCTGTTGTTTTTTCCACTCGATGACGCTTCTCAGATCTGTCGCTTCAATACTTGGAGAATTGCTTGCCTTGACTTCGACCAAGGTTCTCTGTCGCTTCTTATCATCGATTACGTTTCTTAAATCTGTTCCTTTTTCGTATTAATCAAAGGTTAGAGTTTTATTTTTGCCTCGGCCTCGGCTCCGCTCCCTACCTTAACTTTTCGATCTCGTGCACATGACGAATTTCGACCTCATTTTTCTTCAACAATCAAGTCGACCTCGATCTCAATCTGATCGACCTCGACCTCGATATGACGCCGAGGAGGCTTGTCTTCCTGCGATTGTCGCAAACGACGGTCCTGATCAAAATCACGTTTCTTCTCGTCCCAGCACTTGTTTCCCAAAATTATGCTCATCTTTCATACGATAGACCTAAACACAAGGGTTTCCAAGCAAGCATTGTCGTTCCCCACAGACGGCGCCAATTATTGTTGCCAAATTTTGGGCAGGAGAACACACATGTCCTCCACGTGACAACGACGATAAATTTGTATCTCTAGGGGGAAGAACGTGACCTGTAAGACAAGGAAAACCTGGACGCCATACCAACTCTGATGCTTAAGTCAGAGAGAGTTTAAAGAGAATTTAAGAGTTCTTAGAGTTATGGTGGCTAGAATCCACTTACCTGACTCTCCCCTTCTTAGATTAAATAACTCCTCCTTAGGGGTTTTCATGAGTTTTCATTGCCTAATGGGAAAAAGAAAGGTCGAAAGTGGGTTGGAACCGGGCCTACATACCAAATGGGATTGATGCAAGGCTCCGAAGTGGGCCTTGCATATGGTCGGCCTCGGCCGAGGCCGACCACGTGCTTGGGCAAAAGTCCAAGCACACCCTTTCGTCCCTTTTCGCCGCGGGTCAGTCTCTGTTCGATTTCGATCCATTTGGACTTCGTATTGGGCTCCTTTCCTCGTTCGACCTTTCGTTGTAACCCTTTAACCAACCCGTTCATTGTTGATCCAATTTCACCGATAACACCAATTATCATCTAAAAGGTCAATAGTTTTATCATTCACCCTCGCAATAGGAGAACTAAAAAAAATCAATGACCAAAAATTTGTGATTTAAACTTTTTTTTTGTCCCGACCAACTTAAAAAATATTGATTACTAATTTGGTGAGATAATTACCTTACATTAAACACTTGGCATTGAAAAAATATATTAATCTTGTAATATTTAACATTTTAAAGTACTCAATCCAATCACGACTCATTGGATAAGATACTAATTACCACTCTAAATGTTGATGTTTCGATCCCTGCGTTGTAGTCGTTGAAAAAAATGTTAAAATAAAAGTTGTCACGACTTTAAAAATACAATTTGCATCTAACTTTTTAAGAATTAGGTCAACTCGTAGTGATGACCCAACCATCCTTTTAACCTTATGACTCAATTATTTAATAAAAATAACATATATGGATGTAATGTTATTTTTTTTAGTATATCAACAATTGGGGGTGGGGGGATTCAAACCCATGACATCTTGGTCATGAGTCATACTTGATGTCAGTTGAGTTATGCTCTTGTTGGTTAGATCTAATGTTATTGTTCGTGAGTCAATGACTGATTCTTCTTCTTGGTATAAACATTTTTTTTAATCAAGTACGTACATACACAAACGAATCTTACCTAACGTATTTTATTAAACTAATTTACAAGAAAAAAAACCATAATGCAGCCAAACCTTATATATGTGTGTATATATATATATATATATATATATATATATATAAAAGATTAATGAAAAAATTAGTATATTAACAAGTTTAATAAAAAAAAATAGTATATTGACAAGTTTTTCCAAACACTATTGACAATTTGACATCAAACCAATCAAATCCCTCTATATTTGCTTATTTATTATCAAGTTGACCCTTTGAATTAATTTGACAATAATGTTTCATCTAGTTAGCAATACCAGAATGATGTGCATCTTTTATTGGCTCTTTGTTTGAGTATTATTTAAATCAAAGTTTTATTATATAAACAATTTATTTATTAATGAGGTTGGTTTCATGTTTAATTTTTTTATGATGTGACAACTCAATTATTTGAGTCTCCTTTAATTAATTAGGAACATGAATAATGCCACAAACTTGGGATTTCATTTACTTAGAGAATATGTATATTCTCTACCATAAGCTATCAAATGAAAGTAACTCTTAATCCCATGAGTTTTTTTTCTTTTCTTTTATGATTAAAAAAAAAACTTTTAATCACCTACTTCCCCACTCCATCCAATGAGAGAATGTCTCCCCTAAATTAAAAATGAATTAGGTTAAAAAAACATTTTTGTTCCTCTAAATTTTTATTGAAGTGACAGTTTATCCGTCGAACTTTAGTCTTGTTGTGTGATGTTTAATAGTGATTGACATTGCTTCAAAGTTGAGGGTGGTTCAATGGTTAAGCATGCACATGTTTCTATTTTCTCATAACATTGACGGTTTAAATCTTCATCCCCTGTGATACAATTTCTTCTTTTTTTTTTTTTAAATGTGGCTTACAACAATCCTCTTGTTTATGGGAAAAAATGAAAAGAAAGAAAAAATAATCCTATTGTATGGAGTTGTTTGGTGTATTTGTGTTGGAATCAGAAACTTTCAGTTCGAAACCACAGGGGTTTTTAATCGAATCAAACACTCTTGAACTTGCGTAAAAACAGTGTTTGGAGCACAGAGTTGTGTTGGGATGTATTGCAGAAAATAGTTGTTGGGGTGCAGTGTTATGCTATAATGAGTTGCAGAAAACAGTATTTGAGGTGCAGTGTTGGGTTGGGTTGGGTTGGGTGTGGGCAGTCTGTTTTTTGTAAAATAAATATTTAATATTATTTTTAGATATAGTAATTTTGGTTTCCCACTCTATTTTTTAACTTTATAACTACATAATTATCTATCAACAATTTATCTAATTTGAGTTTATAATATTTAATATTATTTTTAAATATAGTAATTTTGTACAAGTATATGTTATATTTATAATGCACTTCACTCATGATGGCATAAAGTAAAACAACTAACTATATGCCCCAATTTGTAATGTAAGAACTGTGACATCAATGATAAAGTAAAACAATCGTTGCATAGAGAGTGTGGTAGATGAAAATAGAGATAGTTGTCCAATCAATGATAAAGATAACTCATTACGCTGATTGAAATAACTAATAAAAAAAAGTAGAAATAGTTGTCCAACGAAGTTCAACTTAACATAAAATTCTAAAAAAGTCGTAGAGAGTGGTAGATAAAAATAGAATCAGGTTCTCGGTGCTTTCTCCAGAACTTCCACACAGTAATCATACTTCTAATCTGGGGTCCATGCAAAGAAAGAGTTCAGCATCATACTATCCGAGATAAGCATTTTTGCAACAGTTCAATAGATTTCTAAAAAATATGGATCCTTTCTTTTCTATGTTGACTTTGAAATAATTTTAGTTTATTAAAATTTGTATTTAAAAAACTATTTTAGTAATTACTATGTTAATCAATTAAAAAAAATCTAATATAGGAATACATTTTACCATTTCAAAAACTTTTATTAAGGATGTTGAGTGTGGAACATTTGAAAAGTATGGTATGTTACTATTTCAAAAACTTTTTTAGTTATATGTCAAATTGCATAACTTTTTGTCATTTGTTTCTAAATTACCAAAGTTAAAATTATATGAACACATTATCAAGTTAAAATTCTTTTGAACACATTATCAATTTTTTTTAAATAACACATTATCAAGTTAAAATTATATGAACACATAACTTTTTATTGTGATTAACTCTTTTTTTTTTAAATTTTAAATCTCCAAATTTCCAATGATTTGATTTTGTTTTATTTTAAATTTCTAATTTATAAATTTATTAAAAAAAGGAGGTTGGTTTAACTATAAACATAATTTTTAAAACGTAGGTTGACAACAAATATAGCCAAATCATAAAAAATTTGAAATGCTCCTAATGCTAGAATTGAGGCCTGAAGGTATAATAAAATTCAATCACCTAAAAGATTTTCAAATTAAAAATAAATATACTTTTGGATTAACTTAACAAAAAAAACTAGAATTGAATCAATATTATATGATTTCGTTTTCCTATCTTTGTTTCTATTATGATGAAAAAAAATTAGTTATTTGATCACGATTTTTAATTATCTTTGTTGCATCAAATAGTTATTCATGTTTTTCAATTGACTTGATGTCAATGTTGTGATTACTTTTTTTTTTTTTGTTTTAAAGCTAAAAACTAGATATTGTAATTCCAATGATGTGTTTTTTTTTTATTTTAAATTTATAATTTATAAATTTACAAAAAGTGGCTTTTGAAAAATAATTCCAATGTTGTGAACACAAGTACAATAATTCAAAAAAAAAAAATATGAATACAACCACAACAAAACATACATAATTGAACTTATAACCTTAATTATGATTCAAAAAAATAGATTTTTAAATTAGTTTTTTTTTGCAAAATAGACTATTTAACAAACGATTGTAATAAGAAGTACAATCACCTAAAAAAAATATATGAACACAACCACAAAAAACATACATAACTGAACTTATAAACTTAATTATGTAAAAAAAATAAACGTTCTGTAATTAACTTTAGGAATTATACTTAACATAATATAAAAAAAATGTAAAAGACATTACAATTGTCCGATGCACGTGTACGAACCGAACCCTTAAAAAAATAAAAGAAAAAAGAATAGGTAAATAACTAGATGAACTACAAAAGATGAAAAAAATAAATCAGAATATGTAGAATACTAACATTTTGTTTAGTAAATGTCCAAAGTATGTCTTATTGGACCACCACAATTCGAGAGTCCCTATATCCTCAACCACTGTAATCGAATAGAATAACCAAACAATAGAACAGACAAAGATTAGGGGTTGTTTGAAAAAAAATAAATAAAACAGAAGGAGGGAAAGATGGTATGGATACCTATTGCCCAAAAGACAATGAAGTTTGTTTAGAAGAGATATGAGCTCACTTAAATAGAGATTGCAAAGAGAAATTAAGTCCCAACCACCCAACTACCCATATTAATTACAAAAGTTGGTTGTCAAATTTTAAAACAACGTGTGATGTGACACACTGGTTATATCACAATTAGATCACAAGTACAAAAGTTGGTTATCAAAGGCAATGGTTTAAATTGAGGTTAGGTACATTAAATAGGCTCAGGCCATTTAAGTCAAATTTTAAAACAAAGTATGATGTGACACACTGGTTAGATCACAACTAGATCACAAGTACATTATAGTGTACTTAATCAAAAAGTTCAAACATAACCAAAAAATCAAATAATTACACAACCAAACAAGTCCACCATAAAGAAAACCAATACAAAAAAAAATGGATTCATCATCGGCCATGAAGAAAACCAAAACCAACATGTATACCTACTAATCACAAGTAACCAATGACAAAGCAATTTACAAAACATAACTAATATTTTGTGAGAATGAGCCTCAGGACCATTTTGAACAAGTGTAGTAAACCATTCAAATTAGCAAGAACATCATCGACCACAAAAGATACCAGCAACAACAAGTATACATGCCAAGCACAAGTTTTCGATCATAAATCATAGAGGAACGGTGGATTGAGATAAAGAAAACCGTGGGTTGGAGAAAAACAGTGCAAAAAATGTAAAGAAAGCCTCAGGTCTTTTTTTTTTTTTTCAAATTAATTAACAAAATTTAAATAATAATGAAAACTCATCATCGACCATACCAATCAAATAGATCAAGTGCAAAACATCATAAACTATCAACATGGAAAAAAGCTTTCAAGGCAAACCAAGTGTATGAAATCCATTCAAGAGACAAAGAATACCAATCAAATAAATCAAGTGCAGAAATCAGAATATAACATATCACAACATCAGTGAACACAAACAAAATCCAAATAGTATCCATACTCTCAGAACCAATACATGGGCATGCCGATAAAAATATGCAAAGAAAAAATAAGAACACAAACCAAAACCAGGGAAGCCAGAGTAAATGCAAATTGATGGAGTAAAGAAAATCGTGGGAACGAATTGAGAAAACGGAGAGGCAGATTTAAAAGAAACCTTTGGGTTTCTCTAACTGGTGGGCCAAACACAGGTTCATGAAAATGGAACCTAACAGAATCCAAATCTCGTGCACCGACCTCCAAGAAACCATCATCGGCTTTGTCGAATACCAAATAACCCCTCTGACCTCCAAGAAACCAACCACCTCTACCAAGAATCCGAATGAAAGAGATTTGAGAAAAACCAAGAGGAAATAACAAAGGTTTGGTTTCTTCGAGGGGGATGGAAAGCCGTCAATTAGGGTTCCACGAAGGGGCAAAGTCGTCGATTAAGAATCCACGAAGAATACGATGGAAACAAGAAACCATCGACTAGGGTTCTCAAAGAAGATGATGGAGACCAGAGAGAAATCTGAAGAGAGAGAAAAATAAGAGTAAATGTAGTCGGTAGGTTGAAGAAAATGGGAAAGCAAGAGTAAATGCAAACCGATGGCGTAAAGAAAACCGTGGGAACGGATTGAGAAAACGGAGAGGCAGTTTTAAAAGAAACTGATAATCCCATGAAATGGGATTATTGGTGGCACTTTCCTTTGCTTATTTCTACTAAAAATTGAGTGGTTGGCGTGTTTTAGTCAGTTTCTTTGTATGTTTTTGTTGAGTTCAGAGTGTGTCTGTTTTAGTGTCTAGCTATTCCTTTGTCTCATTGTGTAGGGTTAACTTTGGTATTTTGTGTCTGTGTAGTAGCTTTAGATTTGATGTGTTCCTTAGGCTTTGCTGTTAATTTTGTATGTAGGTTGTGATTGTTGTTAATGCTGATGTTTGGTGTAGGGAGAAGAAGAATGTTAAGTGTGGCAAAGCAAAGAATGCCACAAAAAAATGTCATGTGCGACTTCTAAAAGAAGGCAAATTTACGATGTAGCAATGATGTCACAGAAGATAGCAAGAGATCGAATTCGCGAGAAAAGTCAAAGTAGGGCCCACCTTTTGAGTGACGTGACTTGCACCCCCTTTTACGACCTAAATCATTAGATTTGGTCCTTGTTGAGATTTTTGAGAATCAAAGGACTTGGGGTGCAAAAAGAAAGAAAAGAAAAGTTTAAAAGTCTAACCTAATAAGGAAAGAAAAAAAAAGAAGAAGAGAAGAAAGAGAGGAGACAACCCCATTTTTTTTTGCGATAAGGCAATTTCTTGAAGAATGATAGAAAGTGCATCAAGACCTTGAAGAAGAAGAAGAAGCTCTTTGCTCTCATCTACTCCTTGCTCGTTTATTTCCTTCTCTCTTTTCTAGCTTGCTTTTCTCTTACTTGGCTCTTTGTTCTTTTGTTGTAATTTGAACCAGATTATAGTATGTATATAAGCCTAAAGCATTTTGTTCTTAAGCTTTATGTAGTAGCCATGAACTAATCTCTCTTATGCTGGAATTTATGAAATGAAACTCTAGTTTTTTGAAGTCTTTTGTTGGAGGATTATTGTACTTGTGAAGTTTGCTTATGGGTATTTGTTGTTTAATGTTCTTCTTAAGATTGATCACCTTAGGATTGAATATTAGTTCATTTTAATTCTGAAAAGGTTGAAATGGATGGAAAAAGCATAAGCAAAGCATGTATGTCTTTCTCTTGAAAAAGGAAAGGGCTCAAACGGTATAGATATATGCCTTTTGGCTTGTAAACTTAGGGAAGTGTGTGTTAATTGTATGTTTAAAAGTTGGGTATTCACAGACATATGTTAAACTCTGCTTTTAGGCTAAAATTCGAAGTTAGAAATAATTTTTAGAATTTCTGCATAATTTCCCGTTTCTTCACAGTATAGCAGTTCGCAGCAGTGTGGTAGCATTGCTACAACATTAGACAGCAGAATTTAGAAGTTCATCTCCATAATTCCAGCGTTTTCATCACTTAAATCTCAGTCCGTTCATTGTCCATTTGAGTTGTTTATCGTTCTTAGATAGTTGGATTTAATATCTCTTTTGCTAAGCTCATTTCTGTTGCTTTTGAGTTGTTTAGGCGCTTTAAGTCTAGTTTAGCATTACTTATCTTCTCAAACTTTTGCAAACATTAGTCCCTGTGGGATCGACCTTGTTCACCAATTATTACCTACGATTGCGTATGCTTGCGTAGTGAGTTTTTGCACAACAAGTTTTTGGCGGCGCTGTTTGGGACTATTTGTTTGTGAATTTTGTGAATTTGAGTATTTTTATTTGTTGTTTTTCGTTTTAGTTAACTCACTCAAAACTTTGATTGGTTACCTTTTTATCGTGCTAAGTCTTTGAATTCCTTATATGAGCGAGGAGCACGATCTCGATGCGACCTCTTGATCCCGAGATCGAACGCACATTTCACCGTCGAAGAAAGGAACAAAGAGGACGAGCAGTAACTGAAGGTATGGGTGAACCACCGTGAGAATTGATAATAATGGTGGTGCTAGAAAGCGAGTGGAAGATGAGAGAGATAGAGTTATTCGGGAGTATGCGTGCCAATTCGATTAGGGATCATGCCACGAGAGATAGAGGCACCGCATTTTGAATCGAAACTAGTCATGTTTCAGATGCTCCAAAGACACAAAGCGATTTGGGGTACGCGCCAATGGAGGATCCTCATTTACATCTCCGATTATTCATGGGTGTGTGCAAATCCTTTGTAATCGAGAGGGTAAGTGAGGATACTACGAGGTTAACGCTTTTCCTTATTCACTCGGAGGAAAGCGCTGAGTGGTTGACCACGATATACCACCGGAGCTATTTCAAGTTGGAATGAGTTGGTGGAGCAGTTCTTGATAAAGTATTTTCCACCCACCAAGACCGCAAAGCTCGGAGTGAAATTACTTCCTTTCAAAGCAGGAGGATGATGAGTCTCTGTATGAAACTTGGGAGAGGTTTAAAAAGAGTTGCTTCGCAAATGCCCGAATCATGGTATTCCAGTATGGCATTGAGATCTGGGCATTTTATAATGGGTTAAACACCCACACGAGGATGGTAGTTGATGCTTCAGCTGGAGGAGCATTGTTGTCAAAGACATATAATGATGCATATGAAATCCTAGAAAAGATTGCAAAGAACAACTACCAGTGGCCTACTTCACGCCTTAATCCTTCTCGCCAGGTAGCAGTGGTGCAAGATGCAAGTACAGTGAGCCTAGCAGCACAAATTGCCACACTTAACAATACCACGAAGTCGATGAATATGGGGGGGGAAATCGATTTGGGCCTCAAGTGTCAATCTCTTGTGTGTATTGTGGAGAGGGACATACTTTTGATGTTTGCCCATCCAATCCGGCGTCTGTGAATTATGTAGGGTACAACAAGAACTTCAACCCCTACTCGAATACATATAACCCAGGATGGAAGCATCATCCGAACTTTGCATGGAACAATCAGGGCGCATGACCTTTAAATCAACAGGTAAGACCTCCAGTACCTCCAGGGTTTCAACAACAGGGATACCCTCAACAGATTTTGCAAAACCCTAAGGTACAGACTCATGAGCCCACATCCTCATTAGAATCATTGTTGAAAGAGCACATGGCTAAAACTGATGTCATAGCCAAGCTGCAACAATAAGAAACCTAGAAAATCAAATGGGTCAACTAGCCTCAGCCTTAAACAATAGAGTTCAAGGTACCTTGCCTAGTGACACTGAAGATCCAAGAGGAAAAGGCAAGGAAACTTGTAAGGTAGTACAACTTCGAAGTGGGAAAAGGTTAGTGGTAGCCAAACCCAAGGTCCCTAAAGGAAAAGAGCCCACTTCAATCCAAGTTGCTAGTGACAAAGGCAAGCAAACACAAGGAGATGCAGCAATAACTCCGAGCTGTCAGGTTGGGATAGAGCAGGCAGAGGAAAATGTGGCAACAGTGCCGTTACATCAGGAAGCAGAACAGAATAATACAACAGTTCTTCCACAAGTTCAACCAGCTGAACCAGTTGTTTTGAGACCACCACCACCATTCCCTCAACGTTTTCAAAAGAAGCAGCAAGATGAACAATTCGATAAGTTTTTGGACATTCTGAAGGAGCTACACATAAATATCCCCTTAGTGGAAGCCTTGAAACAGATGCCCAACTATGCGAAATTCATGAAAGACATTTTAACCAAAAAGAGGAGGTTGGGAGAGTTTGAGACGGTGGCACTTACCTCAGAATGTTCATCTATTGTTCAACAAAAGATCCCTCAGAAGTTAAAAGATTCAGGGAGCTTCACCATACCTTGCACCATTGGGAACACTTACTGTGGGGAAGCTTTGTGCGATTTAGGGGCTAGTATCAATCTGATGCCCATGTCCATCTTTAAAAGACTCGACATAGGAGAGGCAAGGCCCACCACAGTTTCATTACAGCTTGCTGATCGCTCAGTAGTCTATCCAGAGGGTAAGATAGAGGATGTGTTGGTAAGTGTGGATAAGTTTATCTTTCCCGCTGATTTTATTATACTTGACTACGAGGCTGACAAAGACATCCCAATCATCCTGGGGCGTCCTTTCCTAGCTACAGGAAGGACACTCATTGATGTGCAAAAGGGGGAGTTGACAATGAGAGTCAATGATCAAAGGGTAACGTTTAATCTGTTTAATTCCCTACATTTCCCTAATGATGTTGAGGAGTGTTCTCTTGTGCATGTTTTAGACACAGTTGTGATGGAAAGTTGGCATGAAAGATCAGCTAGGGCAAATGACTTTGCTGGAAATGAGAATGAAGCTGAATCCAACAAAGGAGGAATGATTGCTCATGTGGGCACCACACAGTATAGCGGCGTGATTCAAAAAAAATTTGAGTCACTGGGGCTTGCAGAGGGAACTTTTCTTACAATCAAGCCATCAGTAGAAGAACCACACGCGCTTGGAGCTTAAGCCACCGCCCGCACATTTGAAGTATGCTTACCTCGGAAAATGATGACACTGCACAAAGAATCATATCATCACCTTGAGTGGAGATTGTGGAGCGTAAATTGATTGATGTAATCGACACGGCGATCGTAAAGCAATTGGGTGGTCCATGGCGGACATAAAAGGTATCATCCATCCATATGTATGCACAAATCTCGTTGGAGGATGATTGTTCAAATTCAATTGAGCATCAAAGGCGGTTGAATCTCTCGCCATGAAAGAGGTGGTGCGGAAAGAGATTCTCAAGTGGCTTGATGCGGTGTCATCTTTCCTATATCGGCAAAGTGCTTGGGTAAGCCCGATTCGGTGTGTGTGCCTAAGAAGGGTGGGATCACAGTGGTAGAAAATCGAATAACGAACTAATCCCAACAAGAACGGTCCTTTGGATGGCGAGTTTGTATGGATTATCGAAAGTTGAACAAAGCCACAAGGAAGGACCACTTTCCACTGCCTTTTATTGATCAAATGCTTGATGACATTGGCGGGTAAAGAATATTATTGTTTCTGGATGGGTATTGGGGTATAATCGGATCACAATTGCACGGAGGATCAAGAGAAGACCACATTCACTTGTCCTTATGGCACATTCGCATTTAGGCGCATGCCTTCGAGCTATGCAATGCTCCCCGCAACTTTTCAAATGATGTATGATGGCAATCTTCAGTGACATGGTGGAGAAAACATTAGAGGTATTTATGGATGACTTTTCTACATTCGGTGAAACTTTTGATGTGTGCTTGTTTAATCTGCAGGATATTCTTAAACGTTGTGAGGAAACCAACCTAGTCCTTAACTGGGAAAAATGCCACTTTATGGTTCGTGAAGGAATAGTTTTGGGGCACAAAATATCAAAGGTAGGAATTGAAGTGGACAAAGTAAAGATCGAGGTCATTGAGAAAATGTCTCCCCCTACCACAGTGAAAGGAGTTAGAAGCTTCCTAGGACATGCAGGGTTCTACAGGAGGTTCATTAAGGACTTTTCAAGGATTGCAAAGCCTCTCTGCATGCTTCTTGAGCATTCCAGACCTTTTGTTTTTAATGAAGATTGTGTGACGGCATTTGCGAGCTTAAAGAAGGCATTAGTTTCATTTCAATGTGATTGTAGCCCCGATCGGTCCATACCTTTGAAATGATGTGTGATGCCGGTGATTTTCTTTGTAGGGCGATCTTGGGTGTGCAGAGGCAAGATCTTCCACTCAATTTATTATGCCAGCAGAACCTTGAATGAGGCTCAAGTCAATTATACTACTACTGAGAAAGAGCTGTTAGCAGTGGTATTTGCATTTGATAAGTTCAGGGCATATTTGATAGGCACAAGAGTCATAGTTTTCACTGACCACTCGCCATCAAGTACTTGATATCAAAGAATGATTGAAGCCTAGATCGATCCGATGGATACTCTTGTTACAAGAATTTGATTTGGAAATCGAGAGATAGGAGCGGGACACAAAACCAAGTTTGCGATCACTTGTCTAGACTCCATGAGAGGCGGCGAGACACTCCATCACGAGCCGATCAAGGAGACATTTCCGGATGAGCGACTCCCCCTTAAAGTAACTGAGCGTCTCCCTTGGTATGCAGATCTTGTGAACTACTTGGTAAGTGGACTTTTACCACCTGAGATGAATAAACAACAGTTGAAAAGATTCATGCACGAGGTGAGATACTTTTATTGGGATGAACCATTCCTCTACAAAAAATGTGCTGACCAAATTTTGCGGAGATGTGTTCCTGAAGAAGAGGTTCAAAACATTCTTCACCATTGCCATTCAGCACCATATGGCAGCCATTTTGGTGGAGCTCGGACAGCAGCTAAAGTGCTGCAATCTGAATATTTTTGGCCATCACTCTTTAAAGACGCCCATCAGTTTGCTAAATACTGTGATCGATGTCAAAGGGTGGGCAACATCTCACAGAAGTGTGAGATGCCATTACAAAGCATTCTAGAGGTTGAACTTTTTGATGTGTGGAGAATAGATTTCATGGGTCCTTTCCCACCATCTCACGGGAACCTCTATATTTTATTGGCAGTAGACTATGTATCTAAGTGGGTTGAAGCAATCGCTTCCCCATCCAATGACTCCATTGTGGTAAGCAAGTTTATGAAAAAGAACATTTTCACGCGCTTTGGGACACCAAGAGCGCTCATAAGTGATGAGGGGACTCATTTCAGTAGTAGGATGTTGGAGTTAATGCTAGCTAAATATGGGGTGAAGCATAAAGTAGCTACTGCCTATCATCCTCAGACTAGTGGGCAAGCTGAAGTGTCCAATCGTGAAATAAAGAGAATTCTTGAGAAAATGGTTTGTGTTTCGCGCAAGGACTGGTCAATGAAGTTAGATGACGCTTTGTGGGCATATAGGACAGCTTTCAAAACACCCATAGGTATGTCCCCTTATAGGCTTGTGTTTGGTAAGGCATGCCATCTGCCTTTGGAACTCGAACACAAGGCCTATTGGGCTCTTAAGGCGCTAAATTTTGATCTCCAAGCGTCAGGAAATGAGAGAAAACTGCAGCTTGTAGAACTTGAAGAGCTGAGGTACTTTTCTTATGAAAATGCCAAACTTTATAAGGAGAAAACCAAGGCTTGGCATGTGGACACATCCTTTCAAGAGAACTCTCACACGGGACAACAGGTGCTTCTTTTCAACTCAAGATTGAAGTTGTTCCCAGGCAAGTTGAAGTCAAGGTGGTCCGGACCCTTCAAATTGTGAGTGTTTCCCCTTATGGCGCAGTGGAGCTGTTGGATGAAAAGTCCGGTAATATGTTTAAAGTGAATGGTCAACGTGTTAAGCATTATTGGGGAAGCACCTTTGACAGAGAAAAGGTGTGTGTGTTGTTTCAAGATGAAAGGTGAATAACAAAGAGTCAGGCTGAGGACTCAAAACCAAACGCTTGATGAGAGGCCGCCCATCCGAGTAAATTTTCTTTTATGTCGCTTATTTTCACATTTAATTAAGTAGTGATGTTTTACTTTTCTTTGTTGTGTGATGTTAGTTTGAATTTATTATGTTGGGCACTTGCTGCCCTTTATTTTATAAGCTTTTGCTAGTTGGTGTTGTTTCAGGGAAATCAGAAAAGGCAGGACAGCAGAAATCGCAGAATTGCATTCTTTCGCCCAGTTGTGGTGGCGATGTGGTAGCATAATTGCTACGCTGCAAAAAGGGGGAGAGCATTAAGTTGGTTCTCAAGGCAGCAGTGCTGCTTGTTGTTGCTGCATTGACGCAGGGGCGGCCTGTCGTCAGTGATTAATACGACGGCGTTTTGATCTTTTTTTAAAAAAAAAAAAACAAAAAATAAAAAAAAAGAGATAGAGCAGCGATAGGAGCATTTAATTCAAATATATTTCTCACTTCCCTTTTCAACTAACCTTCGAATGCCCTTGCATGTTGTTTTGCTTTCCTTCCTCTTATGCCCTAGCATTGCGATTTGTTTTCCCTTTTGACCTTTGATTTTCTCTCCGTTGTCTTCTCCTCTTCTCCCGCCGCAGGTACTAGAGTGGCCGGCGCTTGAAGTTTGGTGGCCAGCCTTTTCCGTTGTCGTGTTCTTCGACTTCAGGGTGCCAGTTAACCGCCGCGTCAATCGGAAGACCAAGCAACTGTTTCAACATCATGCCTCCCAGGTCTCGCTCTAGAACTAGAGCCTCCACGTCCCGAGCCAATCCGGCGTCTGAGTCTGGCGAGCACCCCAGCCATCCCACGATGGCCGACCTTATTCCTACCTTCGCGGGGCCGGAAGCTGAGGCTGCCTTCCCAGCGATATCTGTCCGGCAGCCACTGATTGAGAAGGGTTTTGTTTACTCGCAAAGTGAGGATTTAGGCCTCCCTGGGTTCATTTTGGAGCAAATCCAGACACGAAGATGGCAGCGGTTTTGTTCTAACCCCTTTCGGGTGAACCTTGCTCTTGTGTACGAGTTCTATGCCAACTTCAGCTATGATATCGGCAATGGCATCTTAGTCCGGAAGACAAGAGTCCCTTGCAACCGGCTACACATTAACGAGTACCTGCTCTTGCCCGAGTTCGACGACCAGTATCATCAATGGAAGCGCAATCCCACGAACAATGGCGGCGTGTGTTTTAGCTTAAAAGCTACGAGAAGGGCTCTCGAGTGGATACTTTCACCTCGGGAGCACGACATGCTTCTTGGCGCGGAACCTCAGCCAAGCATCGAGTATGGTATCACTTTACGCGCGCGACAAGCTCATGCCCACCACGCACGTTAATATAATATCCGAGGAGCGCATGTTTCTGCTCTACGCTCTGGTCACAGGCAAAACGATAAACGTAGGTAGGGTTATTTCTGATCAGATGGTGGAGGCGGCAACGAAGACTAAGGGAAAATTGTTCTTCCCTACCTTGATCACTGAACTCTGTTTGAGAGCCGAGGTACCTATTTCCTTCTTTGAAATGAAGCTGATAAAGAACCAAGGAGCCATCGGGTCGGGGTGCATTGCGCGGCTGTTGAAGGAGGAGGCTGCCCCTGTCGAGCTGGAAGAGGATGATCCAGCCCAAGAACCTGCTAGGGGCGGCACAGGACTAAATGAGCATCAGTTTCTCCTCCATCGAGAAGTCCAAGAGATTAAATTGCGGCAGGAGCATATGCATCGGATGCTGGTTTCCTTTGCATCTTATACGCGTGATCGAGATCAGGTGCTGCGCACAGCCCTGCGTCGGGCGTCTACACGGCCTATTCCCACTTTCCCTGCCTTTCCTGACGATGTTTTGAGTGGATGGGAGCATGCTGATGTCGGTGAGACCTCTCACGAGCATGCTTCTGATGCGGCTGGCGATGAGGAGTAGCAGCAAGGGGAGTTTATCCTTTCCTTTCTTTTCCTTCTCTTGTTTGTAGTATGTGTTCCTGTGTTTTTCCCTGCTTTTCTAGTTTGCCTTTGCTTTTCGTTATCTTGGCGGTTGTTGTGAGGACACAACGTGTCTTGAAGTTTGGGGGTGGATGTTTGTTTTTGGTTTTGCTGTGGTGAAAGATGGTGTGCATCCCTAAATTTGGACATTGATTGTGTTTGGATTATGGCTGTTGTGCTTGTCTGTCTGTTTGGTTTGTTATCGTCTTGTTTAGGATCTTTTCGCTTTGGTTGTTGCGTCAGCTGGTTAGGTGTGCTTGGTGGTTAGCTTATTACTGATGATGACACTTTAAACTCTCATATTTCATTTGCTGGAAACGCTTTAAGTTGACAAATGAGTGATTAAGCTATAGGACCTTCACACTTAAGTCTTAGCCTTTAAGCTTGTTGTTTCTAAAATGTTTTATAGTCTTAAGGAGAGCTTAGGGGCTAAAGTGAGTTGGCGCGGGTTCTTGAATTGAGTCTAAGGCGTCATGGGTAAATTGTTAATGTCTCTTGTTTGTAAAATCAAAGTTTGGGGGAGGTCAATTCTGATTTTTGAAAAAAAAAAAAAAAAAGTTTGGCTTCCCGTTGTTCTCTTTCATTATGCTCTTGATGGAATAGTTAATTGCTCTTGAAGAAAAAAAGGGGAGAGTTCATTTGATTTTACATCTTGAGCTTGTTGTAAACCTTAGTATCTTGGATGGACTCCGTGTCAAATCATGTGATGCTCATTTAACTAAGTTTTATGATTGAAGCTTTAAAACAGTTTAGATATTGCAAGTAAGTGAGCTAAGACTTCGCACATACACACATAAGGGTTACTCTAGCTTATGAACGATTTTATCAATCTTGGTTGTGTTTATGCCTGTGAACTGTGAGAGTTTGCCTGAAGGTTCGATAATCTTACCCCCTGTATCACCTAGCGAGTTGTTTGTTTGTTGTTGTAGTAGTTAATGCATCACTCGAGGACGAGTAATGAGATAAGTTTGGGGGTGTGATAATCCCATGAAATGGGATTATTGGTGGCACTTTCCTTTGCTTATTTCTACTAAAAATTGAGTGGTTGGCGTGTTTTAGTCAGTTTCTTTGTATGTTTTTGTTGAGTTCAGAGTGTGTCTGTTTTAGTGTCTAGCTATTCCTTTGTCTCATTGTGTAGGGTTAACTTTGGTATTTTGTGTCTGTGTAGTAGCTTTAGATTTGATGTGTTCCTTAGGCTTTGCTGTTAATTTTGTATGTAGGTTGTGATTGTTGTTAATGCTGATGTTTGGTGTAGGGAGAAGAAGAATGTTAAGTGTGGCAGTAGCAATGCCACAAAAATGCTGCGGCGCGACTTCTAAAAGTAGAAGGCAAATTTACCATGTAGCAGCGATGTCACAGCATAGCGACAGCATCGAATTCGGGCAGAAAAGTCAAAGTAGGGCCCACCTTTTAGAGTGACGCAGCTTGCACCCCTTTTTCTGACCTAAATCATTAGATTTGGTCCTTGTTGAGATTTTTGAGAATCAAAGGACTTGGGGTGCAAAAAGAAAGAAAAGAAAAGTTTAAAAGTCTAACCTAATAAGGAAAGAAAAAAAAAGAAGAAGAGAAGAAAGAGAGGAGACAGCCCCATTTTTTTTGCGATAAGACAGCTGCTGAAGAATGATAGAAGAGGTCTGTCAAGACCCTTGAAGAAGAAGAGAAGTTGCTGCCTCATCTACTCCTTGCTTGTTTATTTCCTTCTCTCTTTTCTAGCTTGCTTTTCTCTTACTTGGCTCTTTGTTCTTTTGTTGTAATTTGAACCAGATTATAGTATGTATATAAGCCTAAAGCATTTTGTTCTTAAGCTTTATGTAGTAGTCATGAACTAATCTCTCTTATGCTGGAATTTATGGAATGAAACTCTAGTTTTTTGAAGTCTTTTGTTGGAGGATTGTTGTACTTGTGAAGTTTGCTTATGGGTATTTGTTGTTTAATGTTCTTCTTAAGATTGATCACCTTAGGATTGAATATTAGTTCGTTTTAATTCTGAAAAGGTTGAAATGGATGGAAAAAGCATAAGCAAAGCATGTATGTCTTTCTCTTGAAAAAGGAAAGGGCTCCAACGGTATAGATATATGCTTTTTGGCTTGTAAACTTAGGGAAGTGTGTGTTAATTGTATGTTTAAAAGTTGGGTATTCATAGACATATGTTAAACTCTGCTTTTAGGCTAAAATTCGAAGTTAGAAATAATTTTCAGAATTTCTGCATAATTTCCCGTTTCTTCACACAAGATATAGCGATTCGCAAAAAGTGTGGTAGCATTGCTACTGACATTGAGATGCCAGAATTTAGAAGTTCATCTCCATAATTCCAGCGTTTTCATCACTTAAATCTCAGTCCGTTCATTGTCCATTTGAGTTGTTTATCGTTCTTAGATAGTTGGATTTAATATCTCTTTTGCTAAGCTCATTTCTGTTGCTTTTGAGTTGTTTAGGCGCTTTAAGTCTAGTTTAGCATTACTTATCTTCTCAAACTTTTGCAAACATTAGTCCCTGTGGGATCGACCTTGTTCACCAATTATTACCTACGATTGCGTATGCTTGCGTAGTGAGTTTTTGCACAACAGAAACCATTGGGTTTCTCTAACCGGTGGGCCAAACACTGGTTTAGTTTGGAACCCCAACACGGGCCCAACCCTAATCGGTGGGCCAAACAACCTCTATTGATTTTTCATTCTAACATATAAGATGTAGGTTCAAAGATTTTCTCATTTGTTTGGAGGTAAATATTCTATATAAAAAAATATTACATAACGTTGGAATTTGCAAGAATATAAGAAGGGACTCGTCGCACAAATGGAAAAAAATTAAGAGAAGAGTTAGTGAAAAGTTTGTAAGAATCAAAATGTCGTTAGGCCACTGTTCTTATGTTACAAGTTATAGGTTCTAAATCTTCTTTCGTTCATTTGTAAGGTAACATACAAAAAAAAGTTCATATATTTATTGAGAATGTAAAAAGATATTTATCGTATGAATGGAGAAAATATGATAAGTTTTTGTAGTGCCACAAATGTGAATGTGAGGATTTAAGGGGTTGTTTAGCCTCCTGTCTTGAAATCTAAACCATGAGAATCAAAATCCTGAGAGGTTTGTTATGGGGTTCTGAAGCCTGAGAATCAGAAGTTGTGTTTGGGGTGCAATGTTCTAAATCATGGGTTTATGTTTTTTTTTCTTTTTTCTTTAGTTGTTTTGTTCTTTTTTTTTTTTCTTATTTTTTATTGGATGTTTTGTCAATGGTAGAAACACGTGTATAACATAAATGGGTTACAAAATTAGAACTCTATTTTAGAAATTAAAAAATTAAAATTCTAGGTAAGAAATTAAGGAATTTAAAACTCTATTTCACAAACTATTTAGAAAAGTGTTTTTGGAACTCTATTTTAGAAATTAAAAAATTGAAATACTATTTAAGAAATTAGGGATTTAAAACTCTATTTCAAAAAAAATATTTAGAAAAATATTTTTGGAACTCTATTTTAGAAATTAAAAAAATAGAAGTCTATTTAAGAAATTAGGAAATTTAAACTTTATTTCGAAAACTATTTTTTGGAATTCTACTTTAAAAATTAAAAAAACTGGAAGTCTATTTAATAAATTAGGGAATTTGAAACTTCATTTTATAAAGTATTCAAAAACATATTTTTGGAATTCTATTTTAAAAATTAAAAAAATGGAAGTCTATTTAATAAATTAGGGAATTTGAAACTTCATTTTATTAAGTATTCAAAAACTTATTTTTTGAATTCTATTTTAAAAATTTTAAAAATGTAAGTCTATTTAAGTAATTAAAGATTTTAAAAGTTTATTCTACAAAGCATCTAAAAACCTATTTTTGGAACTCTATTTTAAAACATAGAAAATTATAGGTTTATTTAAAAAATTAGAAAATTTAAAACTCTGTTTCACAAATTATTTAGAAAATTATTTTTAGAACTGTATTTTAGAAATTAAAAATTATAAGTTTATCTAATAAATTAGGGAATCTAAACTTCTATTTCAAATTATTTACCTATTTTTGGAACTCTATTTTAGAAATTAAAAAAAAAGTTTATTGATGAAATTAAGAAATTTAAGACTCTATTTCACAAAGTATTCAAAACCCTATTTTTGAAACTCTATTTTAGAAATTAAAAATTGTGTTTAGTATCTATTTTTACTTTAATTTTAACATTTTTTAAAAAATAACTAGGTGATCAAATCATCAGGGTGTTTGGGTTACTTGGGTGGTCATCGGTAGTGGTTGTTGGAGAGTGGACATTGGGCGATCGTTGGTAGTGGTTGTCAGGTGGTTAGGTCCCTAGAGTATTGCATGGTGTACGGGTGAGCAAAAAAAGACCGAAAATCGACCGAATCGAGGGCGGTCGGTCGATTTCATGGCTTTTTTCGGTCGGGGTCGATTTTGTCCTTGACAAAACCGACCGAACGGACCAATTTATTAAATATATATATATAATAATAATTAAAAAAATAAAAACTATAAAGATTTTCTCAAAATATATTAAATAATAATCAAATAATAATTATAAATTATTATATACATATTTAAAAATATATATATATAAAAAAAAATCGACCAAACCAACTGGTCGGTCGGTTGGTTTTTGTCAGTTTAAAAATAAATGTATTGGGTCGATCGAACCGACCGACTTTGGTCGGTTTGGGTCAAAAACCGACCCTGACGGACCGATGCTCACCCCTAACATGGTGCTCGTTAGAGTGGTCATCAAGGTGGTGGCCAAGTCTCTTGAGTGTCATTGAAAATAGTCGTGAACTTATGGTCGGGTTGCCGATGTAGTCATTAGAGTTGTCCTCGAAGGTAGTCGTCAGTAGTGGTCGGCGTTGCCAGTGTGGTCGTCAAAGGTAGTGGTCGGGGTTGCCAGTGTGGTCGTCGGAGTTAGTCGTCAGCGGTGGCGGGGGGTCGTCGGTATGGTCATCAGAGTTGTCGCGGGAGGTAGTCGTTAGCGGTGGCAAGAGTCATCGGTGTGGTCGTCGGAGTTGTCGCTGGAGGAAGTTGTCAACCGTGGTTGGGTCGCTGGAGGTAGCCGCCAACGATAGTCGAGTCGCTGGAGTTGTCACCGGAATTGTTGTTGGAGTAGTCGTTGAAAATGGAATATGACAAATAATATAAGAAAACATGACACAAACCTATGAGATTGCACTGTTGTAACTCATGGGGTTGTGTTTCAAAACCAAGGGTTTTGAACACATTGGGTCAAACATGGTTTTGAATTCATAATCCAAAACCATCTAAATTCAAAATAGAGGACCAAACGACCCCTAAACCTCCATCCTAAAAAAAAAATAGATATTTTAACCATAAGCTATATTCATGTTGGCGAGAAAAAAAAAATGTTTTTTTAGTGAAGAATGAATACGTTTCCATTTCTTGTCAATGGTAATTTAAACATCACACAATTGTTTATCGTTTATCGTTTCTATTTATTTAAGTACTAGAAATATGAATACCATTTTTGTTTCTTATTTCTTAAAAAAAAAAAAAAGACAGAAGCAAAAATAGAAATGTATTTGAAAACTGATTTTCGTTTCTTGTTTTTTATTTGAAATATAATTTAGTAAATATATAATAGTAAAAAGACTATATAATATGCATGAAAACAAACATAAAATAGTTTTTTTTATATATATAAAAAAACAAAATATAATTATAACAAAATATGTAATACAATTCAAGTCCCAAACCAAAATTGAAAACAATAATAACAATAAAGAAGATGCATTCGTTTCTCGTTAACCAATGCCACCCGAAATATTAAATTTTTATCAATATGTTCATATTTCCATTGAAATAACAGGTAAATAGACATTTCCGTAGAAATTTTTTAAAAATATATTCAAAAAATATAATTAATGTGGACATAATTGTTCATAAAAAGCAAATGTGAACCTAATACTTTAGGGACAATTGGGTAAATATCAAAATGAGCCTAAAATACTAAAAATATAGCAAATTATTAAATTATTTGCATATTTGGCAAATTTTCATTTAAATTATTAAAAAGTCCATGCACATTCAATCGATGTTCAACGTTCAACTTTTTCTATAGTGATTGGAGTCTATCAGTTCTATCAAAGTCTATCAGTGATATCACTGATAGATTTCTATTTCTCTTATTTTATTAAAGTTTATTACTAATAGACTTTTATCCCTATCAATGAGAGTAATGTGTGATTAAAGTCTATCACTGATAGAAACATATAGGTTAATTGTCACAATTATTTGAATTATTAGAATTTTGAATCTTCAAACAACTAAGGTTAATACATGTTAATTTTCATCCTTGAATAAGCTAGGGGGTGTGATTAAAGTCTATAACTAAAATGTTTATTTCATATATCACTATGATAAGATTATTACTAATAGAAGTGTATCGCTGATATACTCCTGATTATGATAAAAGTCTATTAGCATACTATCAACTCTTACTGCAGTTGTACAATCTATTAGAATCTATCGCTAATAGACTTCAAATTGTGATAAAAGTCTATCAATGATAGAATAACCTCGATAAAAATCTATCATTATAACTCATGTATTGTATTCTATCATGGTCTATCACTAGTAGACTTCTAACTATAATAAGAGTTTATCAGTGATAGAAGTTTATCACTGATAGAATCCAACTATGATAAGAAAGTCTATTAGTGATATAAGTCTATCACCGATAAAACACCAACTATGACAAAAGTCTATTAGCCTATTCCAAGCCTTACTTCAAATTTGTATTATACCACATTCAATCATTCATAAACTTCTAATTGTGATAAGAATCTATGGGGTTGTTTGGGGCGCAGGTTCGGAATAAGAATCCTGAGAATCGAGAACCACGGAGGGTTTGTCATGAGGGGTTCTCAAGCACGGGAATCGTAAAAGCTGTGTTTGGGGTGCAGTGTTCTCAAGTCCGGGAATCAGAAAAGCGTGTTTAAAAGTGCAGTGTTCAAGCTCGGGAATCGTGAGAGTCTTGAGTCAAGTGGTGATTTACTCAACTCTAGGTTTGGCATACAGATTTTGTTTCACCTTTTTCTTTTAGCTATTTTATTCCTTTCAAATTTTTGTAATTGATCTTATGTGAATTGTAGAAGTTAATGTCTAACATGGATCAAATTTTTAAGTAATTTTTTTCATGAAACTTTCAATTTAGGTAGTTGTTGAGCAATAAAAAAAGAGTTTTAAGCCTTTAGAACAATTTTTAACATTTAGACTCAACCCAACTATTCAGGTTACAAATATCTTCAACCCAAACAACCTTAATTAAGTGATGAACCCAAATCTAATCAAACCATGAGATATTTGGGTTGAGAGTAGCATAAAAAATTATTTATTAGCCATTTTTTAGTTTTATTTTAACCTTTTAAAAAATTAACTAGATTGTCAGATTGTTGGAGTGGTCGAGTTGATGAGGTGGTGGGATTGTCGACGTGGTCGTTGGATTTTTAGTTGTTGGTGGCCATCGGGTCGTCGGAGTTGTTGTTGAAAAGGTCGTTGAGGCAGCCATCAGTGGTGGCTAGTCGCCTATGTGGTCGTCAGAGTTGTCGTTGTCTGTGGTCGCCGAAGTTGTCACTGGAGTTGTTGCCGAAGTGGTGGCTGGAAAATGGTAACGACAAATGAAAGAGGAAATGGGAAACCAAATGGTCGCAAGAGGTAACCGTCAACGGTGGTTGAGTCCCTGGTGTGGTCGTTGTAGTTGTAGTTGTAGTTGCTGGAGTTGTCATCGGAGTTATTATCGAAGCGGTCACCGATAATGAAAAATGACAAATTGAAAAGGAAATGTAAAATCAAGTGTTTTTCGGAGGCAGTCGTCAGCGGTAAGTCGTTGGTGTGGTCGTCGGAGTTGTCGTTGTCGATGGTGTTAGGTGGTCGTCGGAGTTGTCACCGGAGTTGTTGCCAAAGTGGTCGCCGGTACGGTCGTCGGAGTTGTCGTTGTCAGTGGTTATTGAGTGGTCGTCCGAGTTGTCACCGGAGTTGTTGCCAACGTGGTCGTCGGTACGGTCGTCGGAGTTATCGTTGTCGATGGTCGTCGGGTGGTCGTCGGAGTTTTTATCGGAGTTATCGTTATCGATGGTCGTCGATGGCACCAGAGTTTTGACCGGAGTTGTCGAAGTAGTCGACAAATGGATGAGAAAAACATGAAACAAATTCCATGAGATTGCACTGTTGTAACCCATGGGAATGAGTTTTAAAACCAAAGATTTGGAACACCTTGCTCTAAACATGGGTTTGGATTTGGAATCCAAACCCATGGGCCAAACACACCCTATTAGTGATAAAAGTTTATCACTAATAGATTTCGAACTGTGATAAGTGTCTATTATGATGATTTCAATTCTTCTGATAGAGTTCCAACTGTGATAAGAATCTACCAGGGATAAAATTATATCACCGATAGATTTTGAACAGTGAAAAAGTCTATCAAATATAGAAGTCTATCACTGATAAATCCTGAGAACAGTGATAAAAGTTTATCAGGCTTCAATCAAGGATAAAATGAGAATTAAAAAACGTTATTTAAAAATTTTGCTGTATTTGCAATTTTTTAAAAAAACTTTCTACATTTCTAAATAAGAACTCATATTTTGCTACCCATTACAATTTTCTAATATTTTATAATAAAAAAAGATTTATTTAAAATGTGAAATACTTATTTACTAATTTAAATAATTTTTATTTCTCATTTTTTTTTAATATTTTCCAACCATATGATGAACTAAAATCTAGAATCGATAAATAATTTCTTTTCTTTTGAAAATGGTAAGTAAAGTCATATTAATAGACAATTAATTATTAGAATTATTTTTTAATATAAAAAAGTAGTAGTTTAAACAAAATAATGCATAATTTTAAAAGAAAAAAGAATGCATAAACAAAAAAGGAACCTTGGTTAACATGGATAGGACCCCAAAAAAAAAAAGTTATCTTTTTGGTTTATGAGTTTTCAAGAATAAATGTATATAGTCCATCAGGGGTTGTTTGAAGCTGAGTCATAATAACATGAGGTTATAACTTGACCCTTTATTTCCTAATTTTAATACATTTTTTTTTTCAGAAATATCCATTGACATCGATATTTTATAATCCACTTAATGCTCCAAATAACCCATTAAACATCTTCTTCTCTTCTGTAAATACAAACTGACGAGTGACAACAACCTTAACAAGGGCACTAACCCCTTAATAAATTACACTATAGCAAAACAAATCCTTTATCTTCAAAACTTAAATTTTAAGAAAAAGTCTCAAATGAGTTTTATTGTCTTACATTTTGCTTTTAAGTTTGCACACAATCATAACTTGATCCATAGTAAATGAAATATTGAATTTTGCAGAAAATGAGTTTTATTCAATTCTAATATTTTATAGAAAATATTGAATTTGGAATCCAAAACCATTCAAATCCAAAATAGGAAACGACCCCTTATCCTTTCCCAAAAGAAAAAAAAAAAAGTTGACCCTTTATTTTGCTCTCAATTTCGATATCTTCGTGCATCATAGCACATGGGTTTTTATTCAAATCCAGTCTTCAATCTTACAAAATAGACTCATATCAGCCAAGATGAACGATTTGATGATGAAAATTGTTCATAGGTTTGATTTGATATAGATCAAGTTACGACCGTATACAAGCTTGAGATAAAAAAAAATGCAAAACAATAAAATTAAATTCATTGATTTTTTTGCCTAAAATTTGAGTTTTGAAGATAAATGGTGTATTTTGTTGCTATGGCGTATTTTGTTCGAGGAGTTCTTGGCTTTGTTAAGTTCGTTGTCAAGGGGGAGAATACGTTAGAGAGAAATGAGAGAATGCGAGAGACCTTTTAAAATTGTTTTTCAAAATTCACGGACTAAAAGGATTCTATTATGGAAATGAAGGAAATAGATGTCCATGCCATGTGTTATCCATATGTCCAAATTTAGTATTGTCAAGTGGCAAACTCCCCATAACCAATGTATCCCCCATGTGTCATCTAAACACCATTGGTTAGTGTCCAAAATTAGCCACATCATGCTCTCCATTTGCCTATAAATAGTGGTTGTAATGGCTCTTGAAATGATCATCCATTTTTAGAGAATTTGTAAGACACATTCAAGTGGTGGATTTTTCTCCAATCTTCTTCATTCTTTCCCACTTTTCCTTATGCCATAATTTTCCACTATCTTAGTATTATAATATATACATATCTCATTTTCCATTTCCATTGTCTTTTATTATTCTAATTATATTATTATTATTATTATTATTATTATTATTATAATATTAGTATTTAAATATTAGTAAAATTATACCCGGTTTTTATCCAATTTTCACAACACGTTATCAGCACGAAACTCTGCCGATTTTTCCACTGAAGGTAGGTTCTCCGGGTAAGTCATTTCTTTTAAATAATAAAATGTTATTTTGCATATTTAATTAATTTCCTAATGTAAATGCAATTTCTTTTTATATAGTATTACTATGGCAAATCTTGCAAAATTAGAATTTGCGGCCTTGGATATAAATGGAAATAAGTACTTGTCATGGGTCCTTGATGCTAAGATCCATTTAGATTCCATGAATCTTGGGGAAACAATTAAAGAAGGAAATGATGCATCAAATCAAGAAAAAGCAAAAACCATGATTTTCCTTCGCCATCATCTCCACGAGGGATTGAAAATAGAGTATCTTACAATAAAAGATCCCTACATTCTATGGCAAGGTTTGAAAGAAAGGTACGATCATCAAAAAAAAGTTATTCTTCCAAAAGCTCGTTATGATTGGATGCACCTGAGGTTGCAAGACTTCAAATCAGTAAGTGAATATAATTCCGCACTATTCAGAATTAGTTCAAAATTAAAATTATGCGGAGAAAAGATTGCTGATGTTGATATGTTTAGAAGACATTTTCCACTTTTCATGTCTCGAATATGCTCTCGCAGCAAACAATATCGAGAGAAAGGCTTTAAAAATATTCGTAACTAATTTCATGTCTTCTCGTGGCTGAATAAAATAACGAGCTATTAATGAAAAATCATGAATCTCGACCAACTGGAGCAACACCATTCCCCGAAGTGAATGCTGTGAATTTCAATAATCGTGGTCGAGGTCGTGGTCGTGGTCGAGGTCGGGACCATGAGAGAGGAAGAAATACCTATTTTCGTGGTGGGCATTATAATTTTAAGAAACTCACACGAACTGATGATCATAAAGGAAAAGCTCCACAAGATAGAAGTTCAAAAGGTGATGAACATAAATGTTTCCGGTGCGGAATGATTGGGCACTAGTCCCGTACCTGTCGTACGTCAAAGCACCTTGTTGATCTCTATCAAGCTTCCTTGAAGGAAAAGGGAAAAGGGAAGAATGTGGAGGTGAATCTTGTCATTCAAGAAGATGATGTGTTTGACCCCTCTAATATGGTGCATCTTGATGTGGCTGATTATTTTGAATCTTCTGGAGAGAAAATTGATGCAATCAAACAAGTAGAGGATGTGTTGTATGAAGATATATAATTAAATACTGCTTGTAATTATTGTATGTTTTTGGTGTTTTTGTATATATATTTAGAACTTTTTGTAATCGCTTTTATTTTCTTATCAATGAAGAAATATGGACAATTTCAATATGTTGAGTAACCCGAAAATGAGCAATGAGGATTTATGTCTTGCAGACTGCGCAACTACGCACACGATGCTCATAAATAGAAAATATTTTTCTAAATTGAAAATGCTGGAAGCAAAAATCAATACTATATCAGGTTCTGCAGACCTGATTGAAGGTTTTGGAAAAACAAGTTTTATCTTGCCTAAAGGAACAAAATTTTCAATTAATAATATTTTGTTCTCTAGTAAATCAAAAAGAAATCTATTGAGTTTCAAAGATATACGTAATAATGGTTATCATGTTGAAACTGATCGTAAAAATAATATAGAGTATCTCTATATCATATCTATTGTTTCACATGAAAAACGTATATTGGAAACACTGTCAGCTTTTTCTTCTGGATTATATTATACTCATATACGAGTAATCGAAAGTTATGCAACAATGAACCAAAAGTTCATGAATCCAGAAATATTCCGTGTTTGGCATCATCGACTGGGTCATCCAGGATCGATAATGATGAGGAAAATTATTGAGAATTCACATGGACATCCTTTAAAGAACCAGAAGATTCTTCAATCCAATGAGTTGTCATGTGATGCTTGCTCTCTAGGAAAATTAATTATTAGACCATCACCAGCTAAAGTGAGCATTGAATCACCTGCATTTTTAGAGCGAATTCAAGGTGATATTTGTGGACCTATTAACCCACCAAGTGGTCCATTTAGATATTTTATGGTATTAATTGACGCATCCAGCAGATGGTCACATGTATGCTTATTATCAAGTCAAAATCTTGCATTTGCAAGATTACTTGCTCAAATAATTAAATTAAGAGCACAATTTCCGATTATACAATTAAGACAATTCGACTTGATAATGCCGTGAATTTACATTACATCCCAAACTTTTAATAATTATTGTATGTCAATTGGAATAAATATTGAACATCATGTAGCTCATGTTCATACACAAAATGGTCTAGCAGAATCATTTATAAAACGTCTGTAATTAATTGCAAGACCATTGCTTATGAGAGCTAAACTCCCTACATCGGTCTGGGGTCATGCCATTTTACACGCTACATCATTATTACGTATTAGGCCAGTAGCCTATAATAAATATTCCCCCATGCAATTAGCTTATGGCCAACAACCAAATGTATCCCATCGAGAATTTTGGATGTGCGAAGATATGTTCCAATTGCTCCACCCCAACGTACTAAGATGGGTCCTCAAAGGAGGTTAGGAATATATGTTGGATATGATTCCCCATTAATTATTAAATATCTTGAACCCCTGACGGGTGATGTATTTACTACACGATTTGCTGATTGTCATTTTAATGAGACAAATTTTCCAACATTAGGGGGAAGAATTCAGAAGTTGGAAAAAGAAATTACATGGAATGCATCATTATTATCTCATTTAGATCCTCGAAGAGATAAATGTGAACTTGAAGTTCAAAAGATCATTCATTTGCAAAATATAGCAAATCAATTACCAGATGCATTCATAGATGTTAAAAGAGTGACTAAATCATATATACCAGCAGCAAATGTTCCATAAAAAATTGATATCCCAAAGAAACAAGTTGTCAATAATGAGTCTGGAACACGCCAAAAGCGTGGTAGACCTATAGGTTCTAAAGATAAAAATTCTCGAAAAAGAAAAGTAGTTGAGAATCAAAATGATTCGATAAAAGGTATGGATGTTCCAGAAGAAATCCAAGATACAACTACCCAAAAGAGTATTGATGAAAATCAAACGCTTGAGGATAACAATGAAATTTCTATAAACTATGTTACAACAGGAAAGAGATGGAACCGAAATGATATCATTGTTGACAACATTTTTGCTTATAATGTTGCTCACGATATTATTCATGAAAGTGACGATTTTGATCCAAAATCTATCGAAGAATGTCAACGTAGAAAGGATTGGCCAAAGTGGAAAGAAGCAATCCAAGCAGAGTTGAAATCACTTTTCAAAACGTGAGGTTTTGGACGAAGAGTCCTAACACCTGGAAGGTGTCAAATCGTGGGATACAAATGGGTATTTGTAAGGAAAAGAAATGAAAATAATGAAGTCACAAGATATAAAGCGAGACTTGTTGCACAAGGATTCTCGCAAATACCTGGTATAGATTATGAGGAGACATATTCTCCTGTGGTGGATGCAATAACGTTAAGATATTTGATTGGCCTGACTGTATATGAAAAACTTGATATGCATCTAATGGATGTAGTCACGACGTATTTATATGGATCTCTAGATAATGACATTTATATGAAAATCCCAGAAGGATTTAAAATACCAAAAACATATAAATCAAGTTCTCGGGAATTATATTCAATCAAATTACAGAGATCATTATATGGATTAAAACAATCAAGACGAATGTGGTATAATCGCCTGAGTGAATATTTGTTGAAAGAAGGATATCAAAATAATCCGATATGTCCGTGCGTTTTTATAAAGAAATCTCAGTCAGGATTTGCTATTATAACTGTATATGTTGATGACTTAAGTATAATTGGAACTCCTGAAGAGTTATCCAAGGCAATAGAATATCTTAAGAAAGAATTCGAGATGAAAGATCTTGGAAAAACAAAATTTATCCTTGGTTTGCAAATTGAACATTTAGCAGATGGGATATTTGTTCATCAATCAACTTATACAGAGAAAATCTTAAAAATATTTTATATGGATAAAGCACATCCATTGAACATTCCAATGGAAGTTCGTTCACTGGATGTAAAGAAAGATATATTTCGACCTCGAGATGATAATGAAGAACTACTTGGTCATGAAGTACCATATCTTAGTGCAATTGGTGCACTTATGTATCTAGCTAATAACACAAGACTAGATATTGCATTTTCAGTAAATTTATTAGCTAGATATAGTTCATGTCCTACAAAAAGACATTGGAACGGAGTTAAGCATGTACTCCGATATCTTCGAGGGACGGTTGATATAGATTTATTTTATTCTAACAAATCCAGTTTTGATCTAGTTGGTTATGCAGATTCTGATTATCTATCTGATCCACATAAAGCTAGATCTCAGACAAGTTATCTATTTACATGTGGAGGAACTGCTATATCATGGCGATCAGTGAAACAAACCATCACGGCCACTTCTTCAAATCATGTTGAAATCCTTGCAATTCACGAGGCAAGTCGAGAATGTGTATGGCTAAGATCAATGACACAACACATTCGTGAGACATGTGGTTTGTTTTCGAGTAAACCTTTTCCAACAATATTATACGAAGACAACACAACATGTATAGCTCAAATCAAAGGAGGATATATTAAAGGAGATAGAACGAAACATATCTCTCAAAAGCTTTTCTACACTCATGACCTTGAAGAAAATGGTGACATCTCAGTACAACAGATTTGTTCGAAGGATAACTTGGTTGACATATTTACAAAGGCATTACCAACTACAACATTTGAGAAATTGGTTCACAATATTGGGATGCGACGACTCAGAGATCTCAACTGATGTTGTCATGAGGGGGAGTAAATGAATTATATAAAATACGTACTCTTTTTCCTTCACTAGGGTTTTTATCCCATTGGGTTTTTCCTTAGTAAGGTTTTAACGAGGCATATTTTATATAAATGAGCATCTAAGGGGGAGTATTATGGAAATGAAGGAAATAGATGCTCATGCCATGTGTTATCCATATGTCCAAATTTAGTATTGCCAAGTGGCAAACTCCCCATAACCATTGTGTCCCCCATGTGTCATCTAAACACCATTGGTTAATGTCCAAAATTAGCCACATCATGCTCTCCATTTACCTATAAATAGTGGTTGTAATGACTCTTGAAATGATCATCCATTTTTAGAGAATTTGTAAGACACATTCAAGTGGTGGATTTTTCTCCAATCTTCTTCATTCTTTCCCACTTTTCCTTATGCCATAATTTTCCACTATCTTAGTATTATAATATATACATATCCCATTTTCCATTTCCATTGTCTTTTATTATTCTAATTATATTATTATTATTATTATATTAGTATTTAAATATTAGTAAAATTATACCCGATTTTTATCCAATTTTCACAACAGATTCAAACCAAATGCACCTATTTTTAAGAACTCAGAGACCAAAAATGTAATTTTTCCAAATAAATTGAGGTTGGGAGCGGGTAATCTACGAGAGTGTGCAAGATTGTGAGAGATAACAAAATGCAAAACAAAAACTCCTAAAAAAGGTGTAGAAACAAAATTTCATAAACTACTTTTATAGTTTCTAAAATTTTCCTCAATTTTTAGAAACGTTTTTTTTAACGAATATGTTTCTTAAAAAATAAAAAATAGAAACTAGAAATGAAAATGTTATCAAGTAAGCTCTCAATTGTAATTGTTGAAAATCTATAGTGCAATGAACTCTTTTTAATTGGACACGATGCTAAAATGTTCATTAATGATGTAATGACAACTTACTAATAAAGATAATATCTCTCATTTATAAACTCACATTCTTCCTTTTATCTAACAAATGTGAGACTTTTGTTGCACTCCGAATCGATGTTTAGTCTATTTGATTCTATGTTCTTCCTAAAGATCTCCCTTTCTCATACCTCTTTCTAATGTGCATAGAAGACCTATGTAGTCTCACTAACAAAGGAAACAGAGACCAAAACTTCACAAATTTATGCATTAACAATTATTATTATTAGCTTTTGTTGCTGAATGACAACTTAATTTTCTTTCGAGCAAAGCATGAATATTGTTCGATAATAAAACAAGTGCTGAAACAAAATCATAAACTTTTATAAGTCGATGTTTATGATATGTAAAAATACTCAACCAAACGTGAAGGACTATATAAAATATAAAATGAGAGGTCAAAGTCAATCGCACAACATCATAAACATCTCACAATTGTTGTTAGACTTTTAGAAGTCGTTTGGATTGAAAAGTTGGGGGAGTAGGAGTTGCAGGAAGTAGGAGTAGAGAAGTTTATGGAGCCTACAAGGAGAGTTAGAAATCTGTGGGGTCCATAAGAAGGAGTTGGAGAAAGAGGGCTTATTTGCATGGAAAACCATTTTTCACGCGCTTTAATGTCGTTTGACCCATGTTTTGAAATTAATGACATATGACCCTTTTTGTACTGTACATTCTGTCCAAATTACCGTGAGGGCAGCATGTTTTAAGTCTCGTAAGCTCGCTCTTGCTCTCGATCTCGATCTCTCGCTCTCGCTCTTGCTTAGATAGTAATTAATAATGATCGATGAGAGCAAGTGATCATTTGAAAAGTTGTATATTGTGAGCGAGAGTGAGCCTATGAGAACGAGAGCGAGCCTACGAGTGACCATTTGCATAAGTTGTATCATGAGCGAGCATAGCGAGAGCGCGCCTACGAGAGCGAGAGTGCGAGGTCTGTGAAAGGGAGTCAATGTGAGTGAGAGTGAGAATGGGAGCGTGACCATGCGAGACGGGCTTAATTCTGCCCTTCTGGGTAATTTGACACATTTTGTCATGTCATAATAGGTCAATTTTCATTATTTTGAAATGTCAGGTCAGATGCCATTAATGCGCGGGAAAATGGGTCATCCGTACAAAAACTCCGAGAAAGAGTTAATAAAGTTGTGGGACCTACAAGGAAAGTTAATAGAAGAGGTTGCTAATAAATATGGTGACGCAAGCTATTCCAAATTATACCATGAGATATTTTAAGCTTCCTACTAGACTTTGTAATGAAATAACGACTCTATATGCAAGGTTTTGGTGAAAAACTTCAACAAGTATGAGAAATCCATTTGCATAGTTGCAAATGGATGTGCATTGGCAAGGAAATGGGGAGCACAAGGATTGAAAGACCTAATAATCTTCACCCAAATTATGAAGTCAGAGAATTATCACTAAACCTATAAATCTAATGGCGAAAATCATGAGAGGCAAGTACTTTAAGCACGATAACTTTCTACAAGCTAAGATGAGGAACAAGCTCATCCTATTTGACAAAAAAATGATCATATAAGGTAGAAATTTTTTCTAGAAAGGCTATAGATGAGGATGTGGAAACAATTTTCTTATGAGGATTGGATGTGACTTGTGAATTTCTCACGAGGGCAGTAGGAAACTCATGTTCTCGCCCAAAATCAATTAGAGACTTAAATGTCGTCTCTATCTTAATGTCAACGATAGGACTTTAGAATGAAGAGGAGATCAAAGACTTTTTCCTTTAAAACGATGCAAATGGTATTTTGAACATCACACTAATCACGCGAGTGATGATGAAGTCATTTGGAAATTAGTCAAGAAAACAATTCTCTCTTAAAGTGTGCATATAATTTAGGGATGACTATTGAAAGCATAAATGAGACTTCCCCGTGATCTAGCTCTAAGTTAGAAAACAAATGATGAAAAGCTTTATGAAGGACAAAAGCCCTAAAAAAATCAATTTAAGAAAGAAGAGAGTTCAAACCGACCCTTTGTGTGCTCTTTACCGGAGAAGGAAGAATCAAATGCTCATTTACTATGAAAGTGTAAGGTAGCAAAAGACAGTTGAGGTCATTATATATCTACTAACATTGGCATTCTATGTGATTACAAGATTAGACGAACGATTCAAAACCATTGAAATTGGATTAGTTGATCGGCACAATAAACATGGCATAAGTGATTTTGATCATCGTAACTTGGATAATTTGGGAGACCATAAACCAAGTGGTATTTAGAGGGCAACAATCCCTCACAACCAAACAATTCGACAAACATTTAAAAGTTTTTTTTTTTATTTCTAGTCACAACTACAAAACAATACCTAATAGATAAATGGAAAACAAATGATTGTTTAGATCCTATTGATAACATTTAGTTTTTAAAAATTAAGTTTGCAAACACTATTTTTATCTATGAGTTTCTTTATTTTGTTGTCTACCTTTTACCAATGTTTTAAAAAACAAGTCAAGATTCGAAAACTACAAGAAAAAAAAAATCTTTAAAAAGTTGTTTTTTAGTTTTGAAATTTAAATAAAATTGTAAATGTTTCTTTAAGGGATGTTAAAATCGTAAAAAAACAAGCATAAATTAAAAAAACTAAAAAATAAATGATTATCAATAGAGACTTTCATTTTTTATTTCTAATCACACGAAACAATTTGCACATGTTTGAAACAAAAAGGCAACAATGGAAAAGTCTAGAGACTATTTAAGATCAAAGTGCTTGCCCCATTCAAGTAGTGCTGAAGGAGGAAATTACTCGATATAAATTTTGTGGTTCATAGATGAGGTTAAATCTCTTGCCTTAGGTTGAAGTGGTCTCCTTGGAACAAAACAACGGCATGACCCATACACTTGCAAGAGAGTCATTCGTTTTTATTAGTGATTTGAATTCAATGAAAAACTGATTTTATTTCATGTTTTTTTTTAATATGGGTTTAGTAGCAGATTTTGAAATGAAATTTAAGTCTTTGTTTGATAATCGTTTAGATCATGTTTGATAATTGTTTGATTTTTGGTTTTTAGTTTTTGAAAATTAAGTTTAAGAATACTATTTAATATACCTATGCGTTTTTATGTTTTCTTATCTATTTTATACCTATGTTTTCAAAAACCAAGTTAAGGTTTGAAAATTAAAAAAAAAATAGTTTTCAAAAACTTGTTTTTATTTTTGAAATTTGACTAGAAATTTATTGGTTCCACAAAAAAGATGTAAATAATTGTAGAAAAGATTAAGAGAAGTTGTGAACAAACAAGCTTAATTTTCAAAACCAAAAATCAAATAGTTACCAAACGGGGCCTTAGTAGTTTTGGTATTTGGTTTTTAAAAATTGTACTTTCTCACCATTTTCTTTACATGATTTACATCTTCTCTAAAATGGTTCTCATGTTTCTTAAGAAAATACTTATTCTTATGTAAATTTTGAAAATAAAAACAAGTTTTTTTAAACTACTTTTTTTTAATTTTCAAAACTTGGGTTGGTTTTTAAAAACACATCTAAAAAGTAGATAAGAAAAGATGAAAAGATATGTACAAAGAAGTAGTATTTATAGACTTAATTTTCAAAAACAAAATGTTATCAAACATGACCTAAGTTATTACAATCGTGTTTGGTAATATTCTGTAGTTACCAAATAAGTATTTAGTTGAATCTAAACTATTATGCCAACAAGAGCATAGCTCAATTGGCATCTATGATTTATGATCAAGAAATTATGGGTTCAAATCCTCTACGTTAATAGTTCTTTTTACTTATTCTAATATTAACAAAATTAAAATGAGTTTATAACATAAAATAGTTAAATTTCTACTGTTTGGATTACTAATCTAAAATGAATTAAAAAAATAATTAAATTATCAAACAAATACTTAATCCTAATTTAAACTAGATCTTTAAGTCGAGAAACATATTAATTATTGTTGAGTTATGTTTACTTTCACAAATCTATATTACAAGCTTATGTTTGTTGCAATGCTTGAATTAATGAACTTTACCTTTCAAACAATAAATATAATCCAGACTCCCAATAAACTTTGATGGTATCCTTATCATTGTCATTATCATCACTATTATTTTATTATTCTATAAAGTACGATGTTGCATAATCGTTTTGGACAATTTTACCCTAACTATTTAATTGTTAACTTCAGTAATGTCATTAATGTAACTTAAATTTTTTATTAATCAATTATATAACTTATTTTTATGTTTAGTACTGTATTGAAGAGATAGTCGATGTTTATTTTTAGACTTACCGTTATACCATTTTTAAAATTTCAAACACACACCTATTAAAAATAATTTTTATTTAATTTATTCCATTTTTTATATTAAAAATAAAACCCATCCAGTTAAATTGAGTCACAGTAAAAGAAACGTCATTGATATTCAAAACAATATTTTAAATTGAATATTTTAATTGTAAAATATATGTATGTTTTTCAAAATAAATAAATATATATATATATATATATAGTCTTTAAACTTTGAGATTTATGAATATTTTCATTCCTAAATTTAAAAAAGATCTCTAATATTTTTAATTTTGTATCTATAGGTCCATGAATTTTAAAAATATCTAATATGTTTGTTGAATGAGAAATTTCAGCCAATAAGAAATTGCCACATCATTAATTTGAATTAATGATAAGATAAATTTTGGACCAATTATAAATTTACACGTGTCCTAAAATTTAATATAAAGACATGAAAATTTGGCAAATTAAATAATGTCACATGTCCGATATTAAAAATGGATTGGACTCAATTTAAATAATCCAAACCTATTAAAAAAAATAAATGAATTGGATTAAATAAGACTAAGTCCAAGAATTGAGTCCAAAGTCCACCAGGCCCAAGCCCATACAAGGTCCATCAAACTTAGAGGAGACCGCCCTTCATTTGGGGACATTCAGAAGAGTCAGAATCCAGAGCATCTAGCCAGAGAGTTCAGAGTGTTCCAGAATCAGAATTCAGAAGGTTCAGAGTCTTCCGTAATCGAATTGAAGCTTAGTCTTCCAGAGCTGAATCGTAAGCTTCACTGCATGACAGAGAATTGAGTCTTCACTGCATGACAGAGAATTTAGAGTCTTGCAGTCGAATCTGAAGCTTCAACTCAGACATAGAATTCAGAGTCTTCCAGAGTCAGAATTCAGAAACCTCAGCTTAACCCGAGAATTCAGAAACCTCTTCCAGAGACAGAATTCAGAAACCTTAGCTTAGTTAGAGAATTCAGAGTCTTCCAAAGTCAGAACTCTGAAACTTCAAATTCAGTCAAAAAGTCCAGAGAATTCAAAAGATCCAAAGATCCAGAACTCAGAAGATTCAACGACTTAAAAGCTTCTGCAAATTGATCGTCTCTTCATCAACTACAGATCGAAGATTCAATCTCCCTCCATCTGAGAACAAGCTTGCCAGTCCTCAGATCAAAATTCATATTCCGAGAGAAAGCATCAGAGGATTACACATTAGAGATTGTAACACTTCACAAAAATCAATAAAAAAAATCAAGTTCATTCCACGAATTAAATTTCTTCGGAAATCTCGTGCGAACAAATTGGCATGCCCAGTGGGACCATCTCTACCTCTCATCTCTTTCTCTCTCCAAAAAATCATGTCATCCAAAGAAGTTTCTTCAAAGTCTGCCACTTCAAATACCTCCTACATGGGGCCAATCACGCGCAGTCGCTCTAGAGAAATCCAACCTGAAGAAAGTCAAACACCTGTCATCGCAAACAAAATACTTAGACGAATGACAGAATCTGCTCAAGCTAATGCCACCATCGCAGAAAACCTCGTGTTTGGCAAAATCACTTTTCCTTCTCTTCAACCAAGTGAAACATCAAGCCCTGACGTGATGTCCGTTATGATGACTGATGCAGGCATTAGTGAGGAAAAAATGGTTGAATTTGAAAAGAAGATCAACATGTTATTGAAGACAATTGAAGAAAGAGATTATGAAATCACTTCTCTCAAGAATCAGATTGAAAGTCGTGATGCTGCTGAATCAAGTCAAACCCCTGCTGTTAGAAATAAGGGAAAGACCTCTGTACAAGAAGATCATACACAACATTCCACTTCAATTGCCTCATTGTCTGTCCAACAACTCCAGGATATGATTACAAACTCCATTAGAGCACAATATGGTGGGCCTACTCAAAACTCTCTTATGTATTCCAAGCCATATACTAAGAGAATAGACAACCTAAGAATGCCTAATGGATACCAGCTGACAAAGTTCCAACAATTCGACGGGAAGGGCAATCCCAAACAACACATTGCTCACTTCGTTGAGACATGTGAAAATGTTGGTACTAAAGGAGATCTACTAGTCAAACAATTTGTTCGAACCCTGAAGGGAAATATTTTCGACTGGTATACCGACCTCGAGTCAGAAACTATCGACAGTTGGGAACAATTCGAAAAGGAGTTCATCAACCGTTTCTATAGTACGAGGCGAACCGTCAGCATGATGGAGCTTACAAATGCTAAGCAACAAAAAGGTGAACAAGTCGTTGACTACATCAATCGTTGGAGAGCTTTAAGCCTCGACTGCAAAGATAGACTAACTAAAGTGTCTGCAGTTGAAATGTGCATCCAAGGCATGCATTGGGGACTTCTCTACATTCTACAAGGGATAAAGCCTCGAACTTTTGAAGAACTAGCAACTCGTGCTCATGACATGGAATTAAGCATAGCTAGCAGAGGAAATAAAGACCTTATCGCTTCAGATGTCAAGAAAGAGAAGAAAGAAGTTAAGAACGCTGAGAAAGTTTTCAAAGGCACTACCAAGGAATCGATGGTCATTAACACAACTCCTCTCAAGTTTGTTGCCAAAGGAAAAGAAAAGAATGTTGAAAAAGTACAAGAGGGAGGCGAGAGACGCCGACTAACTCTAAAGGAGAGACAAGAGAAAGTTTACCCTTTTCCAGATTCAGACATCGCAGATATGTTAGAACAACTCCTCGAAAAACAACTTATTGAACTACCTGAATGTAAACGACCTGAAGAGATGAGAAGGGTCAATGATCCTAACTACTGCAAGTATCACCGAGTCATTAGTCACCCAGTGGAGAAATGCTTTGTTTTGAAAGAGTTGATTCTGAAATTAGCTAAAGAAAGGAAGATTAAGTTGGATCTAGATGAAGTAGTCCAATCGAACCACGCTACGATAGCAACAAGTCTCAGCAACCAAACATCTTCAAGCCTACGACATGACCTAGAAGCGAGCTTGATCCAATTTGGGACTTTAGAGCCTGTGGAAATTTGGTTGCAACGAGAATTTCCAAATACCTCCGATGACCAGCCTAAGCATACTGAAAATGAAGATGAATGATGAACTTTAGTAACGCGTCGAAAGAAGCAAAAACAGCGATGCATCCAGAGAGAACCACACGTGTTTCGAAACTACAAGAGGAAAAATGTGTCACGAAAGAAGAACAAAAAGATCAAAAGTTGGAGGAAATGCAAGCTAGTTAAGGAAGATAACGAAGACTTTGTTCGACCTCGACAACCAATAACGTTGAATGATTTCTTGCCAAGGGGCTTTCTTAATAACTACAACAAAGATGTCCCTCAAATTACCACGTGCCATGTTGTTAATGTATCTGAAGAAGGGGGTTCATCCTCTGATTTATCTCAAATGACAACAAAATCAGAAAGCTTGGCTTTACTCGATGCAAATAATTTGTTGTCACAACTCCTCAGCGACTAATGATATCGCGTTATCGAAGCATCAAAAGCTCTCATCGTTTCAAAGATTTTGGTTCCTCAAGTACACTGTGTGCCTCATGTTGCATGTCCATCAGCTTCACAGACGAAGTTCTGATGCTGGGATCGAAACCTCACAATAGACCTTTATTTGTCTCGGGTTACATCCGAGAACAAAAAGTAGGTCGAATTCTTATCGACGATGGGTCTGCCGTCAATATCATGCCTAAATCAACAATGACACAGATAGGCATCTCGATGGATGAACTTGTAAATAGTAGATTGGTTATCCAAGGATTCAATCAAGGGGGTCAGAGAGCAATCAACATGATTCGCTTAGAGCTTAGTATTGAAGAATTGAAGGCTAACACGTTGTTCCATATTATAGATTCCAAGACCACCTACAAACTACTATTAGGTCGCCCTTGGATCCATGGAAATGGAGTAATATCTTCCACACTTCATCAGTGTTTCAAATTTTATCAAAACCGGGTCAAGAAAATCGAAGCAAATATTAATCCCTTCTCAGAGGAAGAGTCCCACTTCGCTGATGCAAAATTATATATGCAGAATGATAAAGGAGGAGAAATCGTGCCAACTGAAATACCTTTGATTGCAAATCACAAGGTAGAGAACCAAAAGCACATAAAGAAAGAATCGATTAAAGAGGTAGACGCTTGTGAAGTTAAGACAAGTAAGCCATCTACCAACTCTGGGAAGGAAAAGGTTCCAAAGGAAGAAAAATCATTAAATCTTCCAGTACTGCGTTACATCTCTTTATCACGACGTAAAAAATGAGAATCATCATTTACAGAATGCTCAGAAAAATTAAAATCCGGCGATGTAGAAATCCTAAAAGAAAGTTTCATCACACCTCTAACAACAATCACCAAGCAAGAAATTCAGAATTCGAAGGTTGATAATGCAAAAATGGCCTTCCCCGAAAGAAGAACGAAGGATGGGTTTGATCCTAAAACATACAAACTTCTATCAAATGCAGGTTACGACTTCACAACTCACACTACGTTCAAAAGTTTAAAAATCTTCGATGAGAGGCTTGAGCTTTCTTCAACACAAAAGAAACTTTTAAAGGAAGGTTATATGATACCCACGTCAATAAAAGGACTTGGATACAAGTCCCCTGAGCCAATCCGTATAACGAGAAAAGGAAAGGAGAAGATGCAAGACGCAAACCACATAACAATCGAGGAAGTAGATGATTTGAACAAAGAAGGAAGTGTCATCCGAAGGACTTCTGTTTTTAGGCGTGTTGGGTCATTGGCAACACGACTCTCATCCCTCTAGAGGATAGGGGTAACTGCTGAAGAAAGTGTTTTACCAGGTCCTACTTTTGACTCCACCCAATCTTCGATCCGTCAGAGGTTAAGAATGCCCACTGGTAAAGAAAAAAGAACGTTAATGACTCCAACTATGGTGCAACCATCAACATTGCAACAATTAGGCACATTTACGAAAGAGAGGAAAAATATACCTTCGACTTCAAATGTGACACGCCCTTCAGCTTTTCACAGATTAAGTGTAGCCACGTCAAAAAGTGAGGGTTCTTCCATGTCAGTTTTTGACCGACTTTAACATGATTGCCTGATTGAAACCTCGAAGGATAAATCCTCTGTTGAAACAAAAGATGAGCAAGAAATTCGCAGTGCCTTTCCTTCCCGCATGAAAAGAAAAATTTTCGTTACAGTTAATACAGAGGGTGTGTTGGAGGTAAAACGACACGATATCGTCTTCACCAACCCCTCAAGAGAGGATCCTGAACATGAAGGAGGCGAGACCTCTTGTCACCATCTTATGGTTGAAGAAGAAACAGAGGCTGAAATGTTCGACGAGGATGCATAAGAGGCACTATTATCGCTTGAAGATGGCAATCAATCAACAGTAGATGAGCTTAAAGAGGTGAACCTCGGTACGCCGGAAGAGCCGCGCCCAACTTTCATAAGTGCATCGCTCACTTGTGAGGAGGAAAGCGAATATATAAGCTTACTCACTTCATATAGAGATGTGTTTGCTTGGTCCTATAAAGAAATGTCAGGACTTGATCCGAAAGTAGTTGTCCATCATCTTGCCATCAAACAAGGGTATAGACCAGTCAAGCAAGCTCAACTCCATTTTCGACCAGAGCTTATTCCTCAAATTGAGGTGAAAGTTAACAAGTTGATAGAAGCAGGATTCATCCGTGAGGTGAAATATCCAACATGGATAGCTAACATCGTTCCTGTTAGAAAGAAAAATGGACAGCTTCGCGTTTGCGTGGACTTTCGTGACCTGAATAATGCATGCCCAAAATACGACTTCTCATTGCCCATCACCGAGATCATGGTCGATGCTACTACCGGACATGAAGCTTTGTCATTTATGGATGGATCATCAGGATATAATCAAATTCGAATGGTCCTCGACGATGAAGAAATGACAGCGTTCAGAACTCCAAAAGGAATACTGTTACAAAGTGATGCCCTTCGGATTAAAGAATGTCGGAGCAACTTATCAGCGTGCTATGCAAAAGATCTTCGACGACATGCTCCATAAACGTATTGCATGTTATGTTGATGATCTGGTGGTCAAATCTAAGAAGCGAAAAGATCACCTACAAGATTTGAGAATAGTCTTTGATCGTTTAAGAAAATATCAGTTGAAGATGAATCCTCTTAAATGTGCCTTCGACGTGACATCGGGAAAATTTCTTGGTTTTATAGTAAGGCATCGAGGAATCGAAATCGACCAATCTAAAATTGACGCCATTCAGAAAATGTCAGAGCCGCGAAATTTGCGGGAGCTGAGAAGTCTTCAAGGACGGTTAACTTACATCAGAAGGTTCATCTCCAACCTGGCAGGTCGATGCCAACCATTTCAAAGGTTGATGAAGAAAGATACAATATTTGAGTGGGATAAAGCATGCCAAAATGCTTTTGACAGCATAAAGAAATATCTCCTTAACCCTCCTGTTTTAAGTGCTCCCATAGCTGGAAGGTCGTTGATATTGTATATTGTTGCACAAGAAAGGTCACTTGGAGCACTACTTGCACAAGAAAATGAAAAGGTAAAGAATGTGCTTTATACTATCTAAGTAGGACTTTGAATGAGGCAGAACTAAACTACCCACCCATTGAAAAGATGTGTATTTCGCTCTTCTTCACCATTGATAAACTGATACATTATATGCAAGCTTTCACAGTACACTTGGTGGCAAAGGCTGACCCGATTAAATATGTTTTATCTAGGCCTATTATTTCAGGGCATTTGGCTAAGTGGGTGATCTTACTTCAGCAACATGATATTGTTTATGTACCACAAAAGGCAGTAAAGGGACAAGCTTTGGCTTATTTTCTAGCAGACCATCCAACGCCATCAGATTGGAAATTGTCTGAAGAACTGCCTGATGAAGAGATCTTCTGCATTGAAATCGTTAAAGCTTGGATCATGTATTTTGATGGTGCATCTCGAAGAAACTGTGCAGGGGCAGGTGTAGTATTCATCTCGCCAGAAAAACACATGTTGCCATACAACTTTACATTCGGAGAAGTATGTACGAATAATGTGGCCGAGTATCAAACGCTCATTATTGGTCTTCAAATAGCCATAGAAACCGGAGTAACATACATTGAAATTTACGGAGACTCAAAATTGGTAGTGAATCAATTATTGCTCCAGTATGAGGTAAAACACGAAGACTTGATACCCTACTTCAAATACGCCAGACAATTACTGGAAAGCTTCGAGTGTGTGACGATACATCATGTCTTGAGATCTGAAAATACAAAGGCAGATGCTTTGGCAAATTTAGCTACAGCTCTAACCATTTCAGAAAGTGAAGTTTTAAGCATCCCACTGTGTCAAAGATGGATCGTACCACCAGTTGAAAATGAAAGTCAAGAGTCAAATGCAATATCTGCTTATGTAATTGAAGAAGAGGATTGGCGGCAACCGATCATAAACTATTTACAACATGGAAAACTTCCTATCGAAAGGCGACATAAGACTGAGATACGAAGAAGGGCATCTCGATTCATCTTTTACAAGGAAACTTTATATCGTTGCTCGTATGAAAGAATTTTTCTTCGATGTTTGGGAAAAGAAGAATCAACACATGCACTAGAGGAAGCTCATTCGGGTGTTTGTGGAGCTCATCAGTCTGGACCAAAGTTGCACTTTCAGTTGAAAATGATGGGTTACTACTGGCCTACAATGATCCACGACTCAATGGAGTATGCAAAGAAATGTGAAGCTTATCAGTTTCATGCAAACTTCATACATCAATCTCCTGAACCACTTCATCCAACTGTAGCCTCTTGGCCATTCGAAGCTTGAGGACTTGACATTGTCGGCCCCATAACACCTAGTTCATCAGCAGGGCACTCATATATCCTTGCAGGGACAGATTATTTCTCAAGATGGGCAGAAGCTGTTGCGTTAAAAGAAGCAAAGAAAGAAAACGTGGCAGATTTTATTCGTAACCATCTCATTTATCGATATGGCATCCCTCACCGCATCGTAACAAATAATGTGAGACAATTTTCTAACAGTTTGATGGATAAATTATGCGAAAAATTTGACTTTAAGCAGTATAATTCATCAATGTACAACGCCACAACAAATGGCCTAGCCGAAGCATTTAACAAGACGTTGTGCAACCTGTTGAAGAAAATAGTCTCTAAGTCAAAAAGAGATTGGCAAGAAAGAGTGGGTGAAGCTTTATGGGCATACTAGGACTACTGTCCAGACTCCCAATGGGAGCCACACCTTATTCTCTTGTTTATGGAGTAGAAGTTGTTCTCCCTTTAGAGAGAGAAATTCCATCATTGCAAATGACAGTTCAAGAGGGACTTACTGTCGAAGAGAACGCTAAGTTACGTCTACAAGAGTTGGAAGCATTAGATGAGAAACAACTTGAGGCTCAACAAACATTGGAATGCTATCAAGCACGAATGTCTAAGGCTTTCAACAAAAAGGTACGACCTCGCTCATTTCAAGTTGGAGAACTCGTGCTTGCAATTCGAAGGCCTATTATAACGACTCAACATACAGGAAATAAGTTTACACCTAAATGGGATGGACCCTATGTTGTGAAAGAAGTATACACGAATGGAGCATACAAGATAGTTGATCAAGATGGACTCAGAATCGGCCCGATCAATGGAAAATTTCTCAAAAAGTATTATGCTTAAAAAAAAAGTGTAAAAGCTCCTTATCGTAAGAGCCTAAACTACATGATACTCCTGGCCCACATGAGTTTAAAAGGTGAACGACCCAAAAAAAATGTACATTGAACTACGTTATGACTTGATCCCTTTTGTTAAAGTACCGTAGGCAACTTAAAGTAAACTTTAAGTTCAGTCCATAAACTAAAACAAAAAAATCATCCCATGTCATGAACAACAAAAAAAAACATTCATTCATGAATTTCTTTCATTATATATATATAAAAAAGGTTTGACAATGAAAAATAAGCTAAACTAAAAAAAAAAAAAGAAGAAGAAAGAAACAACAACAAAAAAAATCTCTCGATGGCCATTACTGCAGACTACTTAGATCACCTAATAAATTAGGTGCCAAGTCTAGCAGGAGTGACATCACTGTAGGTGAGGCAGGTGACCACCGTTGCAGGCTACTTAGGCCACCTAATAAATTAGGCGCCAAGTCTAGCAGGAGTGACATCACTGTAGGCGAGGCAAGTGACCACCGTTGTAGACTACTTAGGTCACCCAATAAATCAGGTGCCAAGTCTAGCAGGAGTGTCATCACTGTAGGTGAGGCAGGTGACCACCGCTGCAGGCTACTTAGTTCACCCAATAAATTAGGTGCCCAGTGTAGCAGGAGTGACATCACTATAGGCGAGGCAGGTGACCACCGCTGCAGGCTACTTAGGTCACCTAATAAATTAGGTGCCAAGTCTAGCAGGAGTGACATGCGAGACAGGTGACCACCGCTGCATGCTACTTAGGTCACCTAATAAATTAGGTGCCAAGTCTAGCAGGAGTGACATCACTGTAGGCGAGGCAGGTGACCACCGCTGCATGCTACTTAGGTCACCTAATAAATTAGGTGCCAAGTCTAGCAGAAGTGACATCACTGTAAGCGAGCCAGGTGACCACCGCTGCATGCTACTTAGGTCCCCTAATAAATTAGGTGTCAAGTCTAGCATGAGTGACATCACTGTAGGCGAGGCAGGTGACCACCGCTGCAGGCTACTTAGGTCACCTAATAAATTAGGTGCCAAGTCTAGCAGGAGTGACATCACTGTAGGCGAGGCAGGTGACCACCGCTGCAGGCTACTTAGGTCACCCAATAAATTAGGTGTCAAGTCTAGCAGGAGTGACATCAGCGAGGCAGGTGACCACCGCTGCAGGCTACTTAGGTCACCTAATAAATTAGGTGTCAAGTCTAACAGGAGTGACATCACTGTAGGCGAGGCAGGTGACCACCGCTGCATGCTACTTAGGTCACCTAATAAATTAGGTGCAAAGTCTAGCAGGAGTGACATCATCAGAATCGAGGCAGTGACCACCTGGCCGCGCAGCTACTTAGGTCACCCAATAAATCAGGTGCCAAGTCTAGCATGAGTGACATCACTGTAGATGAGGCAGGTGACCACCGCTGCAGGCTACTTATGCAACCCAATAAATCAGGTGCCAAGTCTAGCAGGAGTGTCATCACTGTAGATGAGGCAGGTGACCACCGCGGCAGGCTGGTGTGGAATTGTTGCATGGTTGAACATAAGCGTTTTCACAACAATTGAAGAGCAATAACAACCATACATATATATGTTCAAGCAAAGAATGGACAACACAAGAATAATTATGGCAAAAGATCTATAAAAAAAAAATCAGATATTCAACAGGGGCATCGCTAAATAGAATACATGTATAAAAAAAAATGATAAATGTACTTACCACTCAAATGTTGAATTGTGATCAATTGTACAGTGGTTGTATATGTTTCCTGAAAATATATATATATATATATAATAAAAAAATGATTATTTCCGTTGGAGAAGTAGTTCATTGAATTATATATATATATATATATATATATATATATATATATCAAAAGGCAGTAGGCAACAATTTCGAAACACACAGAATTTACCAACTATATGTCTATAAATTGTATGGGCATACATATCTTCTATGTGTGTAGGTAAGTGTGAATTAGCCATTAATCAAAAAAAAAAAATCTCAACCAGTTATATATATATATATATACATGAGGTGGATATTAGGCTGCAACTAAAAAAAAAAAAAAAATACAAACTCGTGTCCAAGATGATTCCTATACACACACTAAACAGAGGGCTCAAGTTCATCATACATATTTGTTTTTAGAGGAGAAGATTTGCAAGAAAGTCCTAAATAAATTTTCAAAAGTGGTAGAATCTTGCTCACACAGATGAATTCTTAAAAGCAATAGTAACATTCATCGATTAAGTGAAAGAAAGAGTTCAAAGACTTAGCTCGGCTTACCGACGACAACAAGTAAAATGCACAACGGAGTGTAGCTCGAATTCAAGACCTACACGGCTGCACAAACAAGAAAGTGTATGAGTATTTGGAAAAAAAAAACATATATATATATTCTTGAAGTGAGAAATTTTTTTAGTACCTAAAACATATGAGTGGAATCTTGGGTGGAATGACCTCATATGTCTTTGGCCTATGCAATTTCTACCATTTATAAAGGAAGAGATTAGGTCAAAGCATACAACAAAATTGACAAGTCAGATTTGGAGAAATAAAATTGACAAGATTTACGAAGTTGACAAACCAAAAGAATCTCTACAAAAAAAAATTATGTGGAATAGATTTTGGCCTAATCAAATAAAATTAACAAGCCAATTTGGAGAATCTCTACATCTGTCAAGGAAAAGATTTCCTGTAAGAGAAATGAAGCCAAATTCCAAAACTGGCAAACTAAATTTTGAAAATTTCCTACCATTTTTACTATGGAAAATATCTACCTCCAAATTTACGTGTGGGAAGATTTTGACCCAATGAGAATGTCTCCACAAATTGGATAAAGATTTACTTCCAAATTAGAGAAATTTTTAGCCAAACACAATTTTTGGCTAAAACAAAATATTTTGACAAAATCTTGGATGCCAAAACTTTGGCCTCTCAACTCAAAATTTGGGCATACTCAAAATTTTCTGCCAAATCAAAATTTGAGTGCATCTCAAATTCAAATCTCATATTCAATTTTTCACCCCGAATTCAGGTCAAGATCTATATAATCTTGATAAAGTTTCTCAAATCAAGATGAGATATACTTCAAATTTTCTCCCAAATAAAATTTGAAGGTTCAAATTCAAATTTCATTCCAAATTCGAGTCAAAATTCTGAGACTTCTTAAATTCATCACGAAAGTCAAAATCATTCTATATTTTGATTTCAACTAAACTTTTTCGAGATTCATCCACCGCAATACTTGTGCATAAATCTCGAAAAGGGGCATTTGTTGAATGAAAAATTTCAGCCAATAAGAAATTGCCACATCATTAATTTGAATTAATGATAAGATAAATTTTGGACCAATTACAAATTTGGCAAATTAAATAATGTCACATGTCCGATATTAAAAATGGATTGGGCTCAATTTAAATAATCCAAACCTATTAAAAAAAATAAATGGATTGGATCAAATAAGACTGAATTGGGTCCAAAGTCCACCAGGCCCAAGCCCATACAAGGTCCATCAAACTCTATAAATATAGGAGACCACCATTCATTTGGGACATTCAGAATAGTCAGAATCCAGAGCATCTAACAGAGAGTTCAGAGTCTTCTAGAACCAGAATTCAGAAGCTTCAGAGTGTTCCATAATCATAATTCAGAAGCTTCAGAGTCATAAGCTTCAAAGTCATAAACTATGAGTTTCAGCTCAGACAGACAGAGAATTCAGAGTATAGTCAGAATTCAGAAGCTTCAGCTCAGACATAGAATTCAGAGTCGTCCAGAGTCAGAATTCAGAAATCTCAGAGCTCGAGAATTCAGAAACCTCTTCCAGAGTCAGAATTCAGAAACCTTAGCTTAGTTAGAGAATTCAGAGTCTTTCAAAGTCAGAATTCCGAAACTTCAAATTCAGTCAAAAAGTCCAGATAATTCAAAAGATCCAAAGATCCAGAACTCAGAAGATTCAACGACTTAAAAGCTTCTGCAAATTGATCGTCTCTTCATCAACTACAGATCGAAGATTCAATCTCCCTCCATCTGAGAACAAGCTTGCCAACCCTCATATCAAAGTTCATATTCCGAGAGAAAGCATCTGAGGATTACACATTAGAGATTGTAACACTTCACAAAAATCAATAAAAAAAATCAAGTTCATTCCACGAATTAAATTTCTCCGGAAATCTCGTGCGAACAATGTTCCTTAACTTTTAATATTTCATGCCTAATAGATTCTTGACATATTCAAAATTTTTAATCTATTAAATATAAAATTAATACTTATGTTGAATAAGACCTTGAACTTTCAATTTTCTATTTAGTGGGTTCATGATTTTTTTTTTAAAAAAAATACATAGATCAATAACTTTTTAGACACAAAATTGAAAATCTAAAGAGCTATTAGACATAAAATTAAAAGTTTGAGTATTTATTGGACATTTTTCTAAAATCCAGTGATCACAAAAACACAAATCTCAAAATTCTGCGATCAATTAGAAATTTTTAAAGTCATTGGTGAAATAGACAATAATTTAGTAACTAAATTTATAATTTAATCAATTTTTTTAAAATAAATTATATATCAAAACACATTGCACAATACTTTTATATATATATATATATATTTGTTTTTAAAACTTGTTATTAAAATGTAACGTTTTAAAATTATTTATAAAACACTATTATTTTAATTACTTGGATGAAGTTTGCCTAGTTTTAAAAATAACAATATTAAAAGATAAAAGTCTCACAGATGCAAACCCACTATATACATATTTCAATAATTCAAATGATGGTAAAACGGAAAACAACAACAATGGCCGTTGAAAGAAACAACAACAAGAACAATGGCCGTCTTAAATAAAATAATAATAATAATTCCAAAAAAACAAACAATGGCTGTCTTAAAAAATAAAAATAAAAAAAATAAAAGAAAAAATGGCCTCCGAGGCAGGATTGTGTTCCCCTGGTTTCATATAGGAACATGCATTTTTATTGTTATTGGATTTTTGTCTTTATTAGTCACGTTATTGTGTTCACAGTCACGTGAATATTACTATTACTATCTTCGTTAAATTATACAAAATACTTTAACATTATTAACCTGTTAACATTGATTGTGAAATAAAAAATATGTATTTAATCGTTCAAAATTATTTTAATATTTGATTTTACACTTTTAAACATAATTTACTATCTTCACAATTGATTTTACACTTTTAAAATGGCTAAATTCCTAAGATGATTGATATCCAAGCCCAAACTTTCAATAAATTGCACAAATCACTTTTATATTATAGTAGTTATTATAGTTGCACCTACAATTTTTTTAATGTAAAAATTAAATCCTTATACTATCTTTTTAAGTACAACCCTTATACTTTCGTCACTATGACAATGGATAATGTCCATATTATTTTAATTGAGATTTTTATTAGTTGAACTTTTGAAATGAACCGAAGTTAAAAAGAAATTATTTGTTTTTATATTCACATATATATGAGACATGGCTCGTTGGATAATTTGTTCATTTTAAACACTTCGTCTCGTCTATTATTTCTCTCGACTCAATTTTCACTTTGTTTCTCCCTCCATCATCCCTAATATAACATAAATTTCTCGTACAAGAATCTTACTCTCCATTTTTTAGTATTTATTTAATACGTTTAAATACACATGAGAAGCTTAGCATACAATACTTTTAACTATGTTAATGATACAATCAAATTTATGTGATTACAAAAAATTCTTATTTTCTTCAATAGGTAAAAGATTAAACACGTGAACATCTTATCTAGTTAAACAATTTCATTATTTTGTTATATGTTCTTTTTGTTGAGGATCCCACATTAGAAAATTGGAGAGTAACCTCACAATATATAAGATATACGAGCTACTTCTCTCATTACCAATTGGTTTTGAGATGAGACCCCACATAATCTAATATGGTATCAAAGCTCATTAAACCCAAATGGATATTCAATATGAAAACAAGAGAAGAGTTAGGACATGTTTGGTAGGCAATCCAGATTCTGTTTTATGTTTTCGGATTCATTGAATTCAGTGAATACATGTTTGACAGACGTGTTTTTGAAAACTGTTTTCGGAATTTGTGATCCAAATAGTAGAAATTCTGAAAACAACATTTTTATGTTTTCATTATATCCAGATTCTTAATTTTAAAATTTTAAAATGCATAATTGCATTAAACAAAGATAAAATCTTAATAAATATAGTATTTCATGTTTATAAACTTAATTTACTTTTAATAAATTAAAATATGCATAATATAATATTATAAAATATAAATAGTAGATTATAAAATAATAATTATATAAAATTTATTTAAAAAAAACATGTTCATAAATTAATTATAATGTATTATATTCAACCTAATATCTAGCTTTGCAACTACAACTAGTTTTATGATCTATAAAGATATTATAGAACACACTTTAAACCACTGTTTAAAATTGAACTAAATTTCTAAATCTGCTACCAAACACATATCTAAAAACATGAAATACAATTATGTTTTCATTGAATAACTTGTTTTCAAATTTATGTTTTCGGATTGCCTACTAAATAGGTCATGAAATTTGATCCGAAAACATAAAACAAAATATGGATTGCATACCAAACAGACCCTAACTTCTCCCAATTCTACTTTCCCCAACTACTCAATCCAAACGACCCCTAAAAAGTAATGCAACAACCACATAAAACTTATCAAATAAATATCTTTGACTATCAACCATATAAATATTACAAAGACAAGGACGGAAAACGAACTACCCTGAAATTTATAGATTTAAAATATGGTTTAAGCTCTCTAGTCAAATTAAAATTTCAAAATTAAAGAAAACAACTTTTAATTTTTAAAAATTCTTCTACAATTTAAAATCAAAACGCATTTATAAAAACAAATAATAAAAACATGTGAAATTAAAATGCGATGTTAAAAATATACATTAAAAAAAGTAACATTCCTATAAAAAGAAAAAATATATTTATTTTATGGATATGCTTACGCAATTATTTTATTTAGAAGCATGGAATGCTTACGCATTTAATATCATCATTAATATTATTTTAATCACTTTCAAATTAAAGATACTGCTTCGATTAGTACAATAAAGATTTGTTAAAAAAGAAACGCCAATTGAGAATCTCCGAAATGGTGGCATGTGACAAATCATTAGATGAAAATAAAAATTAATTCCATTTAATAAATGGGTTCCTTAGTATTGAGTCTATTGACACATTAAAATAATTAGTTATTTACTAAATGTGGAATGAGGCACATGGAAATATGAAATTTATTATTTTTTAAATGACCAAAATGGCCCATCAAATTGTATTTAATTACGTTTTTGCGTCAACCAGCTTGAGGCCATGGTTGTGCCACGTAGTAGTGTGGAATAAAGTAAGTGGATAATGAAGATCAGTGGCCTGCAAAAAGCCCTAGAATCAGAAATAAAAAATTGGTGGGAAATTTGAGAAAAAGCGCTTCTCAGTTTCAGAGGGAGCAGAAGGGGAGCGAGAAAATAATTGGGAATTTTGTTTTGTTTATTTGATAGTATGCATTATTAACGGCCCGTGTTTTTCGTGGGAAGAAGATTTAGATTTTGTGTTCTTTTATTCTTTCTTTATTTCGTTTTTTTTTGTTGAGTGAAAAAGTACAGAGATTTTTTGTGGTGGTGGTGATTTTGAGTGTGGGGTGCAAACTAAAGCATCGGGTTTCTATGGTGGAATGGAATGATGAGAGCTCTCGCCGCTCGGGGATGGCCTTGCAGAAACTGAATTATACTCTTTCATGGTGATTTTTGTGGCCATCTTGTTGTTTTAGCTTCTTTCTTAAGGTGGGTTTGCTTCTTTTGCCTTTTATTTCCCCCGTTTGTAGTGAATTTTCGACATCTTTTTTCAAAAGGGTTGTTCGTTTTCGGGTTGAGTTTGCTGGTTTACACTCTGTCTGTGGCATGTGTGTTTAGATGAACGAGGGCTTTGCAGTGCTTCTTTTTGTTTTGATTCGTCTTTCATTTTTTGTTTTTGTGGATCGAGTGGATGGTGGGTTGTTGTTGTATGTGCAAAAGGTTTTGTATTCTAAGTTCGTTATCTTCACATTTCAAACCAGCAGGGAATTGTTCATAGGAGTCTGTGAAGTTGAAGATTCTTAGGTTTTGAGGAAGATGGGGAGATTGATAAGTGTTTGCGCTCGTGAGTGAGGTGCTTATAAAGATAAAGTGATGATGGCAGAAGATAGTGTCTGTGATAGTAGTGGAAGAATATTTCCCGTGTTTGGATGTGTGTGTATTTGCTTATATGCAGCTTTTAGTGGATAACAATGGAGGCATCGTCTGATCACCTTAAGAACCAGGATGATTTATCTGGGGTTTGTGAGGAAGATATACTAGCTGATCCTTATGTGCGTTCTCTTAAATGGAGTGATGTTAGCTTGAGGCAATGGTTGGATAACCCAGAAAGATCCGTGGATGCTCTTGAGTGCCTTCATATATTTAGGCAAATTGTGGAGATTGTTAACATTGCTCATGCTCAAGGCATTGTTGTTCACAATGTGCGTCCTTCATGTTTTGTTATGTCCTCTTTCAACCATGTAACCTTTATTGAGTCGGTATCATGTTCAGATTCTGGCTCTGATTCTCTTGAGGATGGCCTGAATAGTCAATCTGCAGAGGTTAAAAAATCATCTTCTCCCTTCCCAAGCAGCCTTGGAAGTGAGGGTTTTCGATCTGTTATGACCCCCATAAATGCTTTGTCGGAAACTAGTTGCATGCAGTCAAGCTCAGTATATGCAGCCCAAATATCATTAAATGAAGGATCTGGAGAATGTAGAAGAAAGGATAGAAGACATATTGAAGAAGCTGAAGATAAGATGCAATCATTTCCAATGAAACAGATATTGGCCATGGAGACTACTTGGTACACTAGCCCAGAAGAGGCTTCTGGTGGCCCAAGTTCCAGTGCTTCAGATATCTACCGGTTAGGAGTTCTTCTTTTCGAGGTTAGTAGTGCAAATTCTATGATTGAGCGCTTTAGGTTTTTTGGGTGCCTGGCGCCATTTTTACTTTCCCCAGGCTCATTTTTTGCCATTAACACTTTCTTGCACCTTTGGACTTTCTATTTAAGTTTAACATATAAGCTTGTCTGATAATGACACTTGTGACCAGTTATTCTGCTCCTTCAGCTCGAGAGAAGAGAAGAGTAGAACTATGTCCAGCTTGAGGCATAGAGTGCTTCCTCCTCAATTGCTGTTGAAGTGGCCAAAAGAAGCTTCATTTTGCTTATGGTTACTGCATCCTGAGCCAAGTAATCGACCTAAGCTAAGGTGAATCCTCCTTTCATGTGGACTTCTTGGGTTCAAAATCTTTGTATAAGCTGTTAATTCCTTTTGTGATTCTATTTTTTCCCCATTTCTTTTCTTAAAAGAGTTCTCATTAAATGGACTGGAATCATTTCTTTCTCCAGAAATCACCGAGTTGGAAGGAATAATCATGCAACTACTTTGAAGCTTGATTTGTTTAATGAGTTTCAATGTTTATGCTTGCTTTTTTTTCTGTTCTTGGTAAGATGTCTGTGCAGTTAAATGAATTGACATTTGTTCAACTAATCTCATGAATATTGTTAAGTTCTTTTCCTGTATCCATATGAAATCTTTTAGCAATGTTTGAAGGTGTGGGGGTCAGGAATAAGAATGTGGATATTTCTTATAACTTGAAAATCAGATCATGGGCCAACTTGGATTATATTAATATGATGAAGAGTACAATTGAATCCATGATTGAAACAACTAGTTCACAATTAAATGACTCTAGATGCCATCATTTTATTTTTGTTTCTGTTTTTCTTTCAATTATTATTTTTATTTTATAAATAGGGAACACAATTACTATTACTAAGGAAAGTTGCAAAAGACCATCTGTGGTGATGAGATATTACCTTGGGGAAAATTCTTGGGTATTACCAGAGAACCCTCCAATTGGCATTAATTTTAAAAATATATGTTATTTCAGAAGCCCTTTTCCATGTCAGACTATCAAGAAATAGAGTGCCACATACTCCTAAATGGAGCAGAAAACCATATTATTTTTTTTTTATAATCGGATGTCGGAGCTTTACTCCATGGAAGAGTGTTGATATAATTAAATTTATCTTAACCCATCAACTTAAACTTTTGGGTTGATTGGTGATTTAACATGGTATCAAAGCAGGAGGTCCTTGTTCGAATCCTTGTAAATTCGTTTCACCCCTAATTAATATTGATTTCCACTTGTTGGGTCTTCTTCAAATTTCTAAGCCCATAAGTGAGGGAAGTGTTGATATAATTAAATTTTTACCCTATCCCATTAGCTTAAGCTTTTGGGTTGATTGGTGATTTAACACTTGGGAGACATCAAGGGTTTTTATTTATTAAGCTCACTCGAGAGTTCGTACTGGAGACCTCTAAGCCGGTATGATCAAGAGATCCTAACCCCTTACCAACGGAGCCGCCCCCACCAGAAAATCATATTATTCCCTTCGAACATTTTATAATTTCTTTCCATTTAAATAAGCCAAAGAAGACCATGATCTGCATTTCTCCTAAGAATCCCTACTTCACTTGTGAGAGGAATTCCATGAAGACATTGATGTATGAAGTCCACCGCATTTCATGAGGTACACCACATAAAAAGTCGTTGGATTTGGTCTCACATTCATATAGATTAACTCGAGCAAGAAAGTGAGAGCGAGAGAGTATTCTGAGAATTGGAGTTGAGGCCAATCTGACTAGTGTGCTTGATGGATGTTGTGATGGAGAAATCTTTGGAAATACTTTTAGGAAAGCTTAGGATCTGAATCACTTATTGTGGTTATGTCCTTTTTACATGATGGAAGCATCTTTGGCAGGATTTCAATTTAGCCTAGGCCAATGTGCTAGGGTCGAGTATCTGTAAAATGTTGGAAGAGGTTATTCTAGAACCCCCCCTTAAAGGGAGGACTTCTGTTCTTTGGCGTGAATTGTCAAATTAATATTATTTGGAGACTGTTATAAGCAAGAGAACGGTCTAGTGCCATAAAATTGCAAGACATTCTAGCTATGAATTCAGACTGAACTACTTGCTGAAGTTTAGGATTCGAATAGTTCCTAAGACCTTTTTATTTGTCACAATATATAAATATTATCTCTTTTTCCTATTTCCTTTGTTTAGCTAGTGGCGTAGTGAAGTCAAGCTTATGCGTCTTACTCACTCTTGATTCCAGGATTACAGTCCTATCTTGCATTGTATTCTTGTTTACTGCATCTTGTTTGGAAATGTAATTATTTTTAGCAAATGATGCTGACTTTTAGTAGTGAATCAATGATCTATCTTGAGGATGCATTTATCGTGCTTCTCTTCTTTTACAGTGAGTTATTGCAAAGTGAATTTCTCAATGAACCAAGAGACGACCTTGAAGAACGTGAAGCAGCAATCGAGCTTAGGAAAAGAATTGAAGAGCAGGAGTTACTGCTAGAATTCCTTTTGCTTATGCAACAAAGAAAGCAGGAAGCTGGTCATAAGTTGCAAGATACTATTTCATTTCTGTGCAGTGACATTGAACAAGTTATGAGGCACCAAACTAATTTCAAGAAAAAGAGTAGGTCATGTCCAGATCTAGAGAAGGACAATCATTTGCCATTAAATCTCCCTTCAATGACTCCTGTTGAAAATACTGATTCTGCTGGCTTGGGATCAAGGAAACGATTGAGGCCAGGAATTTTGATCCACGATTTAGAAGCATGTGGTGATAATCTTGATGTCTGTGAGAAGTCAAGTTCAGCCAATGAAAATGAACAAGGTGTACTTTTTAAGAGTTCTCGATTGATGAAGAACTTCAAGAAATTGGAGTTAGCCTATTTTTTGATGAGAGGTAGAGTAAACAAGTCATCAGGGAGGCAGTTTGCTAAACACTCGTCAATAAGTAGCGATGGTAGAGGGTCTGTTGTTTTGACTGAAAGAAGTTCAGTTAATAATTTGGCTTCGAAAGAGAGTTGCAATGATAATAGACAAGGTGGGTGGATAAGTCCGTTCCTGGAGGGATTGTGCAAGTATCTATCCTTTAGCAAGTTAAAAGTCAAGGCAGACTTGAAGCAAGGAGATCTATTGAATTCCTCCAACCTAGTATGTTCTCTCAGTTTTGATCGTGATGGAGAATTTTTTGCCACGGCTGGTGTTAATAGGAAAATTAAAGTGTTTGGATATGATTCAATCGTGAACGAAGACCGTGATATTCATTACCCTGTTGTTGAAATGGCTAGCAGGTCGAAACTAAGCAGTGTTTGTTGGAATCGTTACATCAAAAGTCAAATTGCTTCAAGTAATTTTGAGGGTGTCGTGCAGGTAATCGTGATGCCATGAATTTTATCCACCTTTGAGATTCTATTATTTGGTGGTCATATTGTTGCATGATATGTTTAGGTATGGGATGTCACGAGAAGTCAAGTAGTCACTGAAATGGGAGAACATGAGAGACGTGTATGGTCCATTGACTTCTCATCAGCAGATCCAACAATTTTGGCTAGCGGGAGTGATGATGGTTCAGTTAAGCTCTGGAGTATCAATCAGGCAATTCTATTTTTGCACTTGGTGGATGTCAGCTTTGAAACTAAACGTACTACAGTAATCTAATTGCATGCTAACGATATTTATCTGGAATGTTTGATAATTTGTTCCTTACTTGGGTTGCTACTGCAGGGTATAAGTATCGGCACAATCAGAACAAAAGCCAATGTCTGCTGTGTACAATTTCCTGTGGATTCTGGTCGGTCCCTTGCCTTTGGTTCAGCTGATCACAAAATTTATTACTATGACATGCGGAATATAAGAGTTCCTTTGTGCACCTTCACTGGACACAACAAAACTGTGAGTTACGTCAAGTATATAGATTCAAGCACTCTTGTTTCTGCATCCACCGATAACACCTTGAAGCTCTGGGATTTGTCCATGTGCGCATCCCGGGTTGTTGATTCTCCGATCCAGTCCTTCACGGGCCACATGAATGTAAAGGTATCATTAACAGTTTTACAGAATTTTTCCTTCGTACGAAGAAATTTTATTTGTGGAACTTTGATCGTGTATTTTAAAGTTTTCCCATCTGCACTAGTAGAAAAGTTAATAAACTCTCGCCATACCCAGATTCATGTATTAATTATTAAGAAACAAGTGGGTATTGGCACCAATTTTTTTTGGTTTGGCTCAAATGGAAGCCCGTTTGGTTTACGTTTATTGGAATAAAATAGAATAGAATGAGAATCAAAGGTGGAAAGGACTTATAATAGGAACTTCTAATTATCTTATTTGGTTTAGTTTAAGGAGCGGGTGGTTGTAGTTTCTGTTATTGTTTTTTAATGAAATGAAATTCTGTTTCCTAATGGAAAAAGAGGTAAAATACACCTCTAGGATTTGAACTTAGTTTCTATTTTGTCCTTAGATTTCTTAATTTAACACTTTTGGTCTTTGAAATTTTTTATTTGTTTCTATTTGGTCCTTGAGATTTCAAAAATGACATGTTGGGTCTTGAAAGTTTGAATTTGATTTCTAATTAGTTCTTGAAGTTTGAAACTAGTTTCTAAATGGCCCCTTGTAAAGTTGATGTTAATTGATCTAATGGAATGTGTGAGAGTACTAATAGAGGTTATGTTGGGAGGTTATGTTGGGAGTATTCATAGGTTATGTAAGAGCATATTGGTAATTAGGTAAGGATGCCTTGACTATAAATAAGGAGTGTTAGAGACTTTAGAGGGGGCATCGTTTTAGTGGGGTAATCCATCGTGGGATTTGTGAGAGAGAGCCCTCTCAAAAGGCTATTGTTATATTATTGTAGTTTCTTTTGATATTGCAATATATTACTATATTGTGTTTTCTGTGCTTGAGTTTCTAACAAATTGGTATTAGAGTATCTCAGCCGGGGGAGATTTGGAAAAAATGAATTAGAAACGAATCGAGGAAAGACTTGATGTGGCCAGTGTTTTTAAAGGCTCAAGGTGCACTAAGGCGCAATAGCCCTCTGGAGCCTAGGCGCAAGTCGCACCAAAAAGCGCGGGCTTTTTTTTTCTAAGACGCACTATATATAAAAAATAAAAAATATATATGTATACGTACACAATAAAAAAAAACCCGTCATGGAAGAAATTAAGTTTTAACTAAGAAAAATAGGTAAAAGAAATAAGGTTAAAGTATTAGTCTTTGAACATAGATTGAAGGAGAAGACAAAAAGTGTAGGACTACCGACTGTGGGTTGCAATTCTTTTAAGTTTTAACGTAAAAGTTGTATGTGTAAACCCTAAATGAAGTGAGTTTCTTGTGTTTTGTTTTTTTTTAAATATATATTTAAAATAAGTAAAACAATACATTTTACTATTAAAATTGAAAAAAAAAAAAACTTACCTTGCGCGCCTCTTGGGCTTTTCATGGAAGGCGTGCACGCGCCTTCTTACATGCGCCTAGGTGCGCGCTCGAAGGGGCTTTTTAAAACACTGGATGTGGCGGACCAAAAGATGAGAGGGATTAGATTTGTGATTGGAAATATCCAAAAGAAAGTTTGGAGGATACCTGTAATCAAGGAAAACCTTGCGTCACTATCAAAGTCTTTAGCAATGATTGTGACGGAGTTGGCTTGGTTGCACTCTCGATCAATGTTGTCGGGAGTGTTGGAAAGATCACAACCAGTGTTTTTAAAGGCTCAAGGCGCAGACTTTTTTTTCTAAGGCGCACTATATATAAAAAAATATAAAATATATATGTATACGTACACAATAAGAAAAACCCCTTCATGAGAAGAAAATACGTTTTAACCAAGAAAAATAGGTAAAAGAAATAAGGTTCAAGTATTAGTCTTTGAACATAGATTGAAGGAGAAGACAGAAAGTGTGAGACTGCCGATTGTGGGTTGCAATTCTTTTAAGTTTTAACATAAAAGTTGTATATGTAAACCCTAAATGAAGTGGGTTTCTTGTGTTTTTTTTTTTTTTTTTTAAAATATATATTTAAAATAAGTAAAACAATACGTTTTACTATTAAAACTGAAAAAAAAAAAGAAGTTCTAGAGGCGCACGCCTCGCGCGCACCTTCTTACATACGCCTCGCCTCTCTGAGGCGAGGCGCGCACCCGAAAGGGCTTTTCAAAACATTGATCACAACAAAAATAGAAGGGAATAGAAAATTTTGGAGAGGAATCAGATGTTCATGTTGAAGATAAAATGAAGGAATTAAAGGAGAAGATCAACGAAGGAGTAGTGGAACCCCTAGAAATGCAAAGGAAAATCGTTCGAGAAATTCCAAAAGTGTTTTCGTGCAAGGAATTGTTGAGCGTGTATGAGAAGATCAATCTTCAGCTAGAGGATGGGTGGACGGAAGGGAGAGAAAGAGGGTGACGGTAGCATAGACAACGTCGAGTTTTGAAGTCGAAGCTAGTGCAACAATTGAGAAATAAAGGGATTGAAGAGAAGTGATCGAGGGGAGGTCGATCTTAGTTTGAACGTTGCGCGTGAATGTGCTAGAAAGGAATTCCATATGTTGAAGGTTGGATTTTCGAAGAGGAATCATTGTTCATTATGGAGGGGGCGGCATCTCAGTAGATGCAAGGTCCGAAAGAAAAGAAGAAAAAAGGTCGACGGAGGCCATTGTCATCAACGTTGACGAGTGTGGCTGGAAGTGAAGCTTCAGGTATTAGGTCAGCAAGTCACAAAAGAAAAGAAAAATGTCTGAAATTTGATTGGTTGATAAACTCTAAACTTAATCACATGGTATCAGATGGCCCCTAGTAAGGGAGGAAACCAATGGGCTTCTTGGGCAAGGGCTTGCCGAGTTGTCTTTTAATGGGTTAGATTTAAATCGTGTATTTCAAAGACAGAAAATCTGATGGTTTTACAAGATGGGTCTTTGGTCAGATTGTCTTTTGTTTTAAACCCAAAACCTGACCCAACATGGTTGTACCCTACCCATTTGAAGAAATTAGCCCCAACCACAATTGTGCTCCGATCTACACTCACGCCGCCTACCATCTCCACTGGACAAGCTCACGCTACCAGCCATCACCACGTTTCAACCGCCAGTGGTCATCACTACCAACCATCGCGACAACCATCGTCAACCATAGGTATTGCTCTTACCTTCCACCAACGGCCACTGAGTTTGCTGCCGCCCCAAGTCTTCTTGTCTCTTATGCTGCACAGTTCAATGCAAATCACATCCTTGTTTTTGTACTGGTCCAACGCTGCATGCCAATTTCTGTTGCTTGTGCTTTTGCCACCAACCACTGCCTATCGCACATGATTGTCAGAATGCCGACTAGCTGGGTTTTGTTTTACATAATGCTTCAATTTCGAGGGTGTTAGGCTTGTGTTTTCATTAGAAAAGTGAAAAAAAGTATTGTTTCATTCATTACCCAACTTTGGGATTGTGTCTTGTTAAGTACACCTTGAGAACATGGTGCTGTTGAAGGATGGGGTAGTGTGAGAGTACTAATAGAGGTTATGGTGGGAGTATTAGTAGAATAGTAGAAAACATGTTAAAGATGCATGGGCTATAAATAAGGAGTGTTGGAGACCTTATAAGGGGGATCATTTTAGTGGAGTAGTCCATTGTGAGATTTGGGAGAGAGATAGCCTTCTCAAAAGATTATTGTTATACTGTTGTTTCTTTTGATATTGCAGTATATTACTATCTTGTGTTTTTTGTGTTTGGGTTCCTAACATAATGATGACGTAGTATTTAACCTATACTAACTAGACTATGATTATATGTATTTTTTAAATGAATTGATAACTATATATATTTTCTTATCTTTTATACTCAGGGACTAATTAGAAATCAAATTCGAACCTTGAGGGCCAAACATCTCACTTGAAAACTTAGGGACCAAACAGAAACTATGTTCAAAACCCAAGGACCAAAAGTGTATTTTACCATATATATATTTGAGTGGTTGGGCCAAATTTATGGGCACCTCAACTAATTTCGTTGGAGAACTAGCTCATAGGGGTGATGGTTGTTATTATTACTCCTATTATTAAAAAAAAGTTGTTTCTTCTGTGAACAATAATATCCATATTAGCAATGTTTATCCAAGATTAGAAAACCTAGATGGACTCAGGGAAGGTGTTGCCTTTGAAGAAGGCTGCCCTGTCATCTTGTTAATTGGAACTTGGAAGAAAGTCTCTTTCCCCTAGATGAAGAGGGCTTTATTAGGTGTGAAGTGGCTCTTTTAAAATGGTTGTGGAGGTTTCCTCTTGAAACAAGTGTTTCATGGCACGAGGTTATTTTTTAGCAGGTATGATATCGAAGGGTTTAGTCGGTGCTGAAGGGTTTCTCTATCTTCAAGTCTGAATGTTGGTGGAATCTTTATTATACAATCAGGCTTCACTTTGTTTTTCCTAACTTGACGCAAGGCCTCATGCTCTCCAGTAGAAATCTGAATTCCTTTGTCTTAATGTTGTTCGAACTATCATTTGGAACACTTGAATTGTAAAGACATAGGATCTTTCAAAACAAATATAGGAACTAGGAAGGTTAGGGAACTATGAGATACTGTTACTTCTCGATGAAGTATTTAAGGGGGCGTTTGGATCGCAGAGTTGGGTTGAGTTGTGCAGAGTTGTTTTGTCAGTGAGTTCTGGAAATCAGTGTTTGGGGTGCAGTGCAGAGTTGAGTTGAGTTGAGTTGAGTTGAGTCAGGAAGTCAGTGTTTGGGGTGCATAGTTGAGTTATTATGTCAGGGGTATCTGGTGCAGTTTTTTGTAAAGTGAATAAGTCTGATTTTTTGTGACTTTTTTTCTTACATTTTTTGTTTCCACCAAATCAATTGCAAACATATTTGTCTACAATTTCAAAACCTCATTATGAGATCAACTACAAATTTACAATATACATTACCATTTGCAAGATTTATGAGATATTTAGAAAAGTACTGGATATTGGGATTGATATCAATTTTTCTTTTCTAATAAAATTCATTTTTATCTTATGTTATTGAGAACATATTCTTCAATATGAAGGAGTGTCTTCTTTTTAAGCACATCACCATTACTCCAGTTATTTTAATGTACTTAGGTATTAGTATTAATACTTTGCAAGAAAAACGTGTGTTCATTTAGGGGGTGTTTGGATTGAGGAGTTGGGGGGAGTGGAGTTGGGAGGAGTTAATAACTCCCCCCAACTCCTTGTTTGGCCCAAGGAGTTATTAACTCCTTCTTGTAGGCACCACAACTTTATTAACTCTTTCTTCAACTCCTTTTTGTGGGTCCTACAAATTCTTAAACTCCTTTTTGTGGGCCTCACAGACTTCTTTACTTCTACTCCCTACAACTCCTACTCCCCCCAACTCCTCAATCCTAACGGCCCCGGAATTATGCTAGTAGTTTACTTTGTCAAGATGTTGAGAAGATGACAACATATATTTCAATATTTATGACATGTATTACTTGCATATCACCAAAGTATTAGATATCAAATCAATGGTTTATGTGTACTATCTCACCTTAACCCATGCATCAAATACCTCCTTCTTTGCCTCATCACACTTGAACTCTTCGTTCCAACCAAAGCCACTACATGCATTACTAAGCATCTCTGCAATAACATTGCATTGCTTTTTCAGGGGGACCAACATGAGGCGTTAAAGCGGCGAGAGGTGAGTATGAAACTTAGGAAGTTGAGATTAGGGTTCTGGAAAACAGAATAACAGGGTAGCTTTACGGATCTAGTCGAATCCTAAACCATTTGGAGGGATTTTTCGAAAAAACACCACAAGACGAGACGATTCAAAGGTAAAATAAGGTAGATTTAGTTGCATGGATGGTTAGACACTAGATTCGTAAAGAAAAGTCGAGCGGTAGTGATGTAAATCAGAGAAAGGAGGACAGTTTTATTCAGAGAAAATAGGAATCAATCTACCCTTAAAGGCAAGCCTTCAAGCCTTAAATACACAAATTGAGTTACTGTGAGGTAACTCATTAAATGAGGGTAAAAAGAACAAATAATACAAAATAGCTAACCAAATAATACAAAATAACTAACCCACCGTAGCCAACCTCTCGGGATTACACCAATTCCACCCCTTGAAAATTCAACTCGACCTCGAGTTACACTAGTTAATAGCCAACCAAAGCGATCGGGGATAATAATCGAATAAATCTGCTACATTGAATATTGGGGAAATTTTATAATCAGCGGGAAGATCAATTCTGTAAGCATTATCTCCAATTTTTTGTAGGATAGTGTAGGGTCCAATCTTCTTAGGGTGTAATTTAGCATGTGTATTGGCAGGCAGTCGATTCTTATGCAAATGCACCATAACAAGGTCCCCAACATTGAACAACTTTTCTCTGTGGTGTTTATCTGCTTGTTGTTTATAGGATGTACTAGACTTTTCCAAGGACTCATGGACTTCTTTGTGAATTTTAGTGATCCTTTCTGCCATGCTCTCAGCCTCCTGGTCAACATATTTAGAGAAAGGTAAGTTAGATAAGTCCACTATTAAGCGTGGTAAGCTAGTGTAAACAACTTCAAAGGGGGACTTCCCTGAAGATCTGTTTCACATATGGTTGTAAGCAAATTTGGCTTGAGCGAGATGAGAGTCCCATTGTTTGGGCCGATTTCCACTTAAACAGCGGATCAAATTCCCAAGTGTACGATTTGTAACTTCAGTTTGCCCATCCGTCTGCGGATGGCTCGTGGAGCTTAATTTTAGCTTAGTGTCAAACTTTTTCCATAAGGTTTTCCAAAAATAGCTTAGAAATTTCACATCTCGGTCAGACACTATTGTTCTCGGAATTCCATGGAGTCGGACAATCTCCTTGAAAAAGAGATTGGCTATGTTTACTGCATCAGAAGTCTTTTTGCAAGGTATGAAGTGAGACATTTTGCTGAATCGATCAACAACCACCATAACTGAATCATTTCCTCTTTGCGTTCGTGGGAGACCTAACACAAAGTCCATAGATAGATCCTCCCAAATAGTGTTAGGTATAGGTAGTGGTTGATATAATCCTGTGTTCTGCCTTTGTCCTTTGGAAGTCTGGCACACGTAACATCTTTGCACAAAGTTGCTTACATCTCTCCTCATTTGGGGCCAGAAGAATCGAGAGGAAAGGAGCTCAAAGGTCTTGTCTTTACCAAAGTGTCCAACCAATCCTCCGCTGTGTAGTTCTCTTATTAGGGCTTCCCTCAAGGACGAACGAGGAATACATAAGTTGTTGCTTTTGAACAAATAGCCTTTGATTACGTGGTAGTCCCGAGCATTAGATTTTTCTGAGCACCTTTTCCAGACTATATGGAAGTCATCATCAGTTTCATAATATTCTGGTAAGCAATCAAAAGTTATGATCTCTCCCTGTAATTGTGTTAACAAACTGTGCTTCCTACTCAGGGCGTCAACGACTCGATTCGTGGTTCCAGACTTATGTTTGATAACAAAGTCGAACCTTTGCATAAATGAGATCCATCGAGCGTGCATTCTGCTGATGTTTTTCTGCGTTTGTAAAAATTTAAGGGAAAAATGATCAGTAAATAAGATGAACTCTTTCCCCGGTAGATAATGTTCCCATTGTTTTAATGATCTTACTAAAGAATACAACTCTTATTCGTAAGTACTCCATTTCTGTCGTGTTTCACTTAGTTTTTTGCTGTAAAATTCAATAGGGTGGCCTTCTTGTGATAGGACTGCTCCAACCCCAACCCCTGATGCATCCACCGCTACCTCAAATGGTTTATTAAAGTTAGGAAGTGCTAAAACAGGGGATGTGCTCAGTTTCTCTTTGAGGGTATTAAAGCTTTGTTCTTGTTCTTTTAACCAAACAAATCGACCTTTCTTTAGGCATTCTGTTATAGGGGCTGCAATGGTACTAAAATCTTTTATAAACTTATGGTAGAATGAAGCTAATCCTAAAAAACTTTGAATGTCTTTCTCTTTCTTAGGTATTGGCCAGTCTCGGATTGCTTGCACCTTCGAGGGATCAACTTCTATTCCTTTTGCACTAATTAGAAATCCTAAGAATTGTATTCTTGTTGCCAGAAAAGAGCATTTTTTAATGTTTATGTATAATTCATTTTTTGTTAAGGTGGCAAAAAGGGTTCGTAGGTGCTCTAGATGTTCCTCCTTTTGTTTGCTATAAACTAAAATGTCATCAAAGTAAACGACAATAAACTTATTAATATAAGGTTGTAGAACTTGAGTCATTAACCTGGAAAAAGTGCTTGGCGCATTGCATAATCCGAAAGGCATGACAGTCCACTCAAATAAGCCGAAGTTAGTCTTAAATGCAGTCTTCCACTCATCATCGGGCCTAATTCGGATCTGATGGTATCCACTTTTTAGATCTACCCTCGAGAAGATTGTTGCACCTGCCAATTGATCAAATAAATCAGTCAACCTTGGAATGGGGAATCTATATTTTACCGTTATTTTGTTTATAGCTCTGCTGTCTATGCACATCCGCCAGCTTCCATCTTTTTTAGGGGTGAGCAAGGTGGCGGCACCGCATGTGGCTAAGGGTGGGTGATATGACCTTTGTCGAGCAATTCTTGCACCTGTTCTTGTAGGATATCATATTCAGTGGGGCTCATCCTGTGATGTGGTAAATTAGGCAGTGTGGCCCCAGGAAGAAGGTCTATTTGGTGTTGAATATCCCTTAATGGAGGTAGTTTATTTGGCATTGCTGCTATAGTTGGGAATTCCAATAGTAGTTGTTCAACTTCTCTCAATAGAGTCTCCATGAGGGCATACTTAGTATTCTCTTTAACTACCCAAATTTCCTTCTCACTTTCACATTCAAACTTTCCCCCTTGTAAAATAGTAAACAGTGGGCTTGTAAATTTATTCCCCTCCATTTTCCTCTGTTCTGTTCCATTCACTAGAGGCATTAAGGCAATTTTCTTGCCCATCCAATAGAATTCGTAGATGTTTTCCCTGCCCTTATGAATGGATTGAACATCGTATTGCCATGGTCTTCCCAATAATATATGGCAAGCATCCATATCAATAATGTCACAAACTATTTGATCCTTGTAGCTAGTCCCAATGGATAATGGAACTGTACATATTTCATTAACTTGTACCTCTCCTCCCTTCTTTATCCAACTAACCTTGTAGGGGTTCGGGTGTGGTTCAACCCTTAGCTTCAAGAGTTCAACCAATTTCCGAGAAACAATGTTTTCACTGCTTCTGCTATCTATAATCACATGGCACACCTTTCCACTAATTGTGCATCGAGTCCTAAATAAGGAGTGCCTTTGCGCGTGGGATTCAGTTGTTGGAGCTAAAAGGACTCTTTGAAGTACACATGACAGTTGGTCTCCCTCGTCTGCTCCAATATAGTCCACTGGTTCCTCAGTTTCATCATTGTCGGATTGGTTTTCTGTTTCATTTTCTATAATTGCTACAACTCTCCTTTGTGGGCATTCATTGGACAAATGACCTTGTTGGCCGCAACGGAAACATTTTCCCAATGTGGGTCTGTTATAAATGTTTGTCGTCCTCCTTGGATTAGTGTCATGCGGCTTGTTGAAGGTAGCTTTAGCCCCTCATTCATCCTTGACCTTACTGGTGTTATTGGGGATGACTTGTTGCTGATATCCTTTAGATGTTTCACCGCCATTTTTCTTGAAATTAGTCCCCATCCAACTGTTTCGTCTACCACTGGAATTGCTCTGTTTCTCCATGTGTTGTTGCTCAACCCTGTAGGCTAATGAGATAGCGTCTGGTAGGTAATAAACTGGTTGTAACTTAACTTTCCGTTGAATGTCTTCCCTTAGTCCATCAACATACCTGGCTATTTGTTGATTTTCAGATTCTACAAGGTTATTTCGAGCGCTAAGACGGTTAAACTCCTCAGTGTATTCGGCTACCGTTCTGTTGTTTTGCCTGCAATGTTGAAGCTGGTTATACAGTAGTTGTTCATAGTCGGGTAGGGAGAAATCGGACCTTCATCAGTCTTAATAGCTTTGGCCACGTTCGAATGGGATTTTTTCCATGCCTTCTTCTATTTGTTTTGAGTTGATCCCACCATGCTGTTGCGCCTCCTTTGAGCTTGTATACTACCAAACTTAACTTTTACGTCTTAGGAGTGTTTGTATATTCAAAAAGTTTTCTACATCTTTCACCCAATCAAGAAACGCTTCAAGATCAAGTTTTCCACTGAATGTAGGGAGATCAATCTTCATTCTATAATCATTGACTCCACTGGATGCGTAGGGGCCTGTGTTATGTTGGTAGTTATGTAAAGACCGCTTAGTGTAGGTATCAACCCCTTTCATATGAAGTTCTTTCGTACGGTATTGTTGATTATAATAGTTAGGGAGTAGACTCTCATCTTCTCCACTGGAGCTCTCCCATTCTGCCTGTCTTGCTCGATCTAATCGCGTTTCTGGCCGTTTAAAGTATTGAGGGAATGTTCTTGGCGGTTCTTGATAAAAGAATTGTCGTTCTTGCAAGTTTTTACTTGGCTGCCCCACTTCTTCTTGGAATTTTCGATGTTCTTCTTGTATTTTCTTGTCTTCTTGATTCGCATTGTACTGTGGATTCAAGGAAGTTTTTCCCATTTGATGTGCGATGGTTTCCATGAAGGTTTGCATCTCCCGAAGGCTAACCTTGATTTCGTCTACAGAGGCTTCGATCATTAATACTTTTTTGGATAAGGAACGGGGGGATAGCACAGTCTGTGATGTGCTTACTTCATACTCGAGTATGGCAGAGTCATCGCCGATTGCTGGATTTCTTTTACCAGCCATCAGATCCTTCTACGAGGCTCTGATACCAAATCTGATGTAAATCAGAGAAAGGAGAACAGTTTTATTCAGAGAAAATAGGAATCAATCTACCCTTAAAGGCAAGCCTTCAAGCCTTAAATACACAAACTGACTTACTGTGAGGTAACTCATTAAATGAGGGTAAAAAGAACAAATAATACAAAATAGCTAACCAAATAATACAAAATAGCTAACCCACCCATAGCCAACCTACTGGGATTACACCAGATAGAGCAAAGGGTGTCGATTTGAAGATGGAAATCGAACAAATAAGAAGAAGATACATACTTGTCTGTAGAAAGTAGAAGGAATACGAAATTCTAACCTCAACTCCATTGAAAGACGAACGCAGTAGGGAAAATGGAGAGGAATAAGAGAAGTTTGTGAGAGGACGTGTAATCGTCGGTGAGAGAAAATAGAGAGGAAGAAGAGAAGTTTGCGAGAGGAAGCTTTAATCGTCCGTGACAGAGAGAGTAATGAGAGAGACGAAAGAAAACGCAGAGAAGAATAACCGGCGCGTGTAACAGACGTGGTGTTGGTAAAAGAACTCACAATTTATTATTATTGATGGGCCAAACGGGGGGTTGGGTTAAAAACTCAACTCAACCCAACCCAACCCCAAACGGGTCGTTGTAAAGTTCTGGCAACTTTCGAGGACGAAAGTTTTTCTTAGATGGGTATATTGTGACGCCCTGTAAAATTTAGGTGGTTTAATTGTATTTGTTTTAAATTTGAATCTTTGGATAATAAGATTCCTTGTTCTAAAAGGATTAAGACTTTTTGGTGCCTATTTAAACTAGAGTATTAGCAACTTAAAGGCACACCTCAAAACTCTCCTCTTCTTCTCCTTCTTCTTCTTTTCTCTACTTTCTTCATCTCGTCAGACTGTCGTCGGAAAGTCATCAGACTGCCGTCGGTAAGTCGCCTGACCGCCGTTGGACCACCGCCGGAAAGTACCGTACGGTTGAGTTAATAACTCAACTCCATGGAGTTGGGTTATTAAGTCATCGGTTATAATTGTTTGTGGGTCAAACAAGGAGTTGAGTTATTAACCCAACTCAACCCAACCCAACCCCACAAACCAAACACCCTAAGGAGTTTGTGCTAGTATTCTCATTGTTTGATTACTTTGAATAAGAAGCCTTTTTTTTAAAAAATAAGTAACTATATTGGGCCCCGTTCGTAAGGGCTTAAGGGCTTGGGGTTTTTTGGTCATACCAACTTAGAGGTCTCAGTTTCGAGCTCTCAGGTGAGTTTAATAAATAAAAACTCTTGATGTCTCCCGGGTTTGAGCCTTGGGGCGGGTGCGGGTGCCCTCGGGTATAGGAAAACAAAGTTTCGACACTCCGTTATAAAAAAGGAAAAAAACAACAACAAAGAAACTATATTTCCTAAATATGAAATTACAAATGAGAGGTAAGTCATCCAATTGGCGCAAATAACATGCTATAGATATTGAAAAGTGCCTAAGAATTAAGGTCAAAAGAGGGTCTCACATGCTATAGATATTAAGGTCAATGAGAATACTAGCACAAACTCCTTAGAGGGTGTTTGGTTTGTGGGGTTGGGTTGGGTTGAGTTGGGTTAATAACTCAACTCCTTGTTTGACCCACAAACAATTATAACCGATGACTTAATAACCCAACTCCATGGAGTTGAGTTATTAACTCAACCGTACGGTACTTTCCGGCGGTGGTCCGACGGCGGTCAGGCGACTTACCGACGGCAGTCCGGTGACTTTCCGACGAGATGAAGAAAGTGGAGAAAAGAAGAAGAAGAGGAGAGTTTTGAGGTGTGCCTTTAAGTTGCTAATACTCTAGTTTAAATAGGCACCAAAAAGTCTTAATCCTTTTAGAACAAGGAATTCTGATTCCTTTCTAAACCTTTTTGAAATAGAAACTCTAATCCTTTTTTAAACTTTGAAACACACTTTTCTAATCCGAATCTGTTTTAGGGTTCTGCCTCTTTCCTGCACATGAGGCCGATTAATTAGTCTGGGAGACTTTTGTATGTTACATTTTCTTGTAGATTAATTTGTTTCTTATATAAAAAATATTACTTAGTTATATGAATACAATAATTATTAATAAATATCTATTAAGAGTACAAATTAGTTGATGAAGTTACCCTACTTAAGACTAAGACTTATACTATTAGGGGTTCTTTGGGGAGCTGAGTGGGTTATAATAACCAGGGGTTATTATAGTCTGTGAAACATATAATATTATTTAAAATGCAGAGTAGTATAGTCTGGGGTTATAATAGTCTGTGTTTGGGGTGCAGAGTATTTCAGAGGTTATTATAACACGGGTTATAATAACCCGTGGGCCAAACAGGCCCTTAGTAGTTATAATTATCAATGTAAATAATTAACACCATATTATTACATTTGTCAATGGAAATGGAAAGATCAGGTACACTGAAGCATCTGCGTCATTATGTTAGGAACCCAAATACCAAGAACTAAGAATTTTAAATATATTGAAATGTAAAAGATAAAAACTACAAGATAAACCAAGTATAAGGCACTTGGAACCTTCCTTTTCTTGAGTATGCTAACCCAAACCCTAAATCACTCATCAAAATGCCTGTCTTCCCTCAATCTCACTCCCTCTATTTATAACCAAAAGTACTAACTAACTCCCTACTAATTACCCTTATGCCCTTACTAGAACCATCCTACTCTTCCCCATAAACTCCTATTAGTTCCCTTACACATTAATAGTCAAACATTGACAAATCAAACTACGGAATGCTTCCTTTTCTTTCCACCCATTTCACCGTCCCAAACATACTTATATTTGTTTGTTATGTCTGAAAAATGTTATATGGGTCGTGAATGACGCTTTTACGTATCGTGACTGTTATGTAGGGTACGTTTTTATTGAGAACTCTCCTGATTTGATATAAAAGCCTCTTACCCTGCAAAAAGTACTCAAGTTGATGAATAGCTGATGTCTTATTTAAATTTCTTTTGCAGAACTTTGTGGGATTATCAGTGTCTGATGGTTACATTGCTACAGGTTCAGAGACGAATGAGGTTAGTTTCTGCATCCATTTGTTGTTTATTACGATTAGCTATTACCTCGAAATTTAGATAATACCACTTAAATCACTTCCCTTGTTGTCATCAATGATTCAATCTGCATCTGCATTGCATCAGTTTCTTCCTTATTGTTATTCCTCAAAACTCCATACAAGCGATCTCTCTCCCCTTTCTTGTTAGGACAAACTTTTACGTTAGTTATGCAGTTCTATCATGCTTAAGGGTCCTAATCCATAAAAGTACTGTAATTTACCGTGTAAATACTATTTTGGCAACTTTTGGTCATTTTAGTCCTAGTACATTCAAAACGCCTATTTTGGTCCATGTATTTTCAACTTTTGTTCATTCTAGTCCCTATACTTAAATGTCCATTTTGGTCCTTGTACTTTATTTTGGTCTCTTTCTTTTCATTTTTATTTTATTTTTTCGATCATAATTTTAACATGACGCTTCACTTAATTTCTTGAAATGTATCCATAAATTTGTATTAAAGGGTTTTCATTGAGTATAAAATTTATGTTTAAATTTTGCAACCAGGGACCAAAACGGACATTTTGAAAGTACAAGAATTAAAATGAATAAAAGTTGAAAGTGCAGGGACCAAAATGAACCAAAGTCCAAAGTGCAAGGACCGAAATTTTATTTGAACCTAATTGAGCTGAACACACAAAAATGCATATTGATTTCTCTAGAGCCAAATGTTTATTATCACTGTATTTGATCTTCAACCGCTCTTCTTGACATCATTTTCTCATTAGCTCTTTGAATATGTTTGTCTCTGGATTAGGTTTTTATCTACCACAAAGCCTTTCCAATGCCAGCATTGTCATACAAGTTTCAAATCGATCCTCTTTCCGGTCACGAAATGGACGATGCCGCACAATTTATCTCTTCGGTTTGTTGGCGAGGCCAGTCGTCTTCATTAGTAGCTGCAAACTCAACTGGGCATATCAAAATTTTGGAAATGGTTTAGAAGAGAGGCCATGTCTTTAATAAGGGTAATTGTTTGCAGGAAAACTGAGGCAGAGAAATATGTTGTATACCCAAGAAGTACAAAGGTTAGATCTTAATATTAAGCAACAATAATTTGGCATTATATCATAGTGGGTGGGGGCTTTTGTTTGGAAGAGATTGGTCTTGTTCAAGTCTGTAGATAGAAATTCAAAAGAGTAAGAGAGAGAGATGGGGGTAATTCTTGTATAAATTGAATGCAAAATCGTTCAAAGCAATTCAGTATATGGCAGTCTTGCATATCTCTCTCCTTTCCTCATATTCACCCTCTCTTTCCCCTTTTGGTTTCACACACACTCTCTCTCTCTCACTTGGTTTCAATCTCTTCCTCTCCTCCGTACGAGAAAAATTATTCGATGTGGTCGCCACAATGATGCTTCTCTTTGAAAATCGTTGTATTTAAGATCAAATTTGTCTGCTTTCTGATGGCGGTTGAGTCAGGTTTAAAATACAAAATTTAAAGTCTAGTAGTATGGAACTTCGGGCAATTCCTTCTTTTAAATGTTGAATCGTTTCTTGAGAATTTCATATCACAAGAAGATATATTCTCTCTCTATGTATCGAAAAAGTACATTCTCTCTTTAATGTTGACATGAATGATACTTCATTACTTACTTTTTAGGTATGTAATTACTCACACATTACTCTTTTTTTTTTTTTGCCATGTGTGCTTCTCTCTAGGAATATGTTGCTTGGATGTTGTTATTATCAATTTTTAAATAAAATATATTTCATTTATTATATTGTTTTAGTGTCTTTAGACATTATGTCTGAATTATACCATATATCCCAAGATTTAGAAATATATATTAATGTAATCTTTAACTTTATGAAAATTTGAATTCTAAAATCAATTATTTCTCTAAAGCAAATCTGAATAGAACTTTGTGGATAAGATATTGCATTTTATAAGGTTGAAGATTCAATCTTTTATTTATACATGTGTTGAATAAAAAAAAAAAATCTCTCGTTTTAATTGATGCATGTAGATGTAGAAAGTATGCGTTAAACTTTTCTTTTTTCATTTCATTTTTTCAATAAAGCTTAAATAAATTTGGTTCTAATTTTTTTAATAAAGGATAAGCATGCATTTTAATGTTAAGTGTTTTTTCAATAAATACGGGAAATGATTAAACCTTCTAATGAAACTATTTCTTCTCTCTTTTAGAAAAAAAATTATAAAATGTTTTTCTTTTCCTTCCTTTCTTTCTTTTTTTTTTCAGCAATAACATTTGGGACAGGAAGAGGTTGAGGTACAATGCTAATTATCGGTGATCACTTTGGCTATAAAATGTTTTTTCATGAACTTTTAATCAATTTTTTTTTTTGTTGATTGTCTTACCTGTAAATTTAATGTAAGACCATAAAATAACCATGCTAACTATTAAATATTTGGCGTTTAATATAATATATTTTTAATTCTTAATCAGAAATACGAGTAGAATCAATAGGGTACAAATTTCAAACAACACTTACAAATTCAACCTCAGATGTCTATGCATTTGCAAATCAGTAGGTAACAAGAACATAGACTGATTTGATAACATTTTCATTATTTGTTTTTAAATTGTGAAACACATTTCTATTTCTATTCTATTCTATCTTATTTCATATCATCTATAAAGTTATTTCTTATAAAAAAAACACATTTCTATTTTTCGACCTAAAAAGAAGAAAGTAAAATAAGAAATCATTGTAAACATGTTTAATCTCATTTTAAAAAATAAAAAAACAATAAGCAAAGTGAGAAACAAGACAAAGGGACATAGTATTACCGAACAAACCAGAGTAGAAGTATGATTAACATCAACATGGACTTCTTTGAGGAATTGAAAAATATGTTTATGTTTCTTTACCCAAAAAAAGAGAACAAAAAAAATCATTATCAAACATGTTTGTTTCTCATTTAAAAAATGAAAAAACAAATGAGAAACAAGAACCGAATATTATCAAACAATTGGGACAACTATGATTAGAGAATCATAGTGACATGGGGGAAAAGAATTCCAAACTTTTATCTTCTCTACTTTCTTAATCAATATCCTTCTTCTAGCTAAGACTATTTACACTGATCTTTACCTACTTTAGCAGCCAAAGTTAGCTTGGTTATAAGGCGGCGAAGCCTCTTAGCTCCTGGCCCTGGCTTGATCTTCAATGGGTTTCCAACTTTTGAGCATTTAGGCTTCCCAGAGCACCACCCACCAGGGGTGAAACAACCTTTATTTTCACATCCCAGTAGCTCCTGATCAATCTTGTCCAGCACAGGGTCGTCTAGCCGAAATTTCCGAGCGAAGGCAGCGCCGCTGGCTATCATCTTCTCGGTGTCGTTGATGGTGAGGGTGTGAGGATGCTGTCGCGGCGGCATGTCCCATGAGATGTAATGCAAGTCATGGTTAACTGCAGTTTTTGAAAACTCGGGCTCATTGCAGATCACAGTGTGGAAGTAGCCTTCTGGGGACGAAACAAAGTTTGTGTAGTACATGAGAAGTGTTCTGGGAAGATTGTCCCAACCCCAGATGAGATACTCTACAAATGAACGAGATAGAACCATCCATGCTGATCCTGAAGGAAAAAAAGGCATAAAAGAAGAGCTCATTTGATAACGTTTCTGTTTCTTGAGTATCCAAATTTAGTTAGATTAGAATGTTTGATCTGTTATCTCATCACAAACCAGTGAATAACTTGAATGCTGTGGGCAGATCTCTTTGTGGATTGACCCAAAAAATATCTGACTTGGTTGTTTTGTATAATCCAGGGTCTATCATCAATGGCATTGCTCGTTTAGTCCTGCAATAGAAATTCAAGTATTGACTCATTTCACGGTCTTAAGGAGAGAGAGAGAAAGAGAGAGAGCACTCACGATTTCCATCCTAACTTGCTTGTGTGTTCAATGAAGTTTAGTGTTCTATCTAGTGGTGCGAATGTGTGAAGAAGATCTGTAAGTAGCACCACAATTCTCCTTGTTAAATCACAGCAAAGCAAGATAAAGAAAGAAAATAGATATATCAGGGATTTAGCAATGCAAGCTTCTATGTTCTAAAAGCTCCGACCTTGTTCGATCAGTTGAACGTTTATGGGGGAAGCACTTCCCTCAATCTTATGCCTATTTATTTGTTCGACCAGTAACAAAAATATTCAATCGGGGTTGGTCTTTGTTCACAGTCCGAACTCTCACTTAATTGATGGTAGAGTGGCCAAAGATCATAAGCAAGAAATTCATTCAGGCTGTGCTGCCAAAATTTGAGTTTTAAGTGATGAAATAGGACTGACCATCTTGAGTGATGAGAGGGTAGTCTGAGGCACTGAGGTTGATAAACCAATCCCAATTTTTGCTCCTCTTGAGAAGAATAGCACAAGCATGGAGTGTATTAGCCACCATTGTTGGTCCTCTGTAAGTAACCATATTTGCTTTGGTGATCATGAAAACATTCCCAATCTCAGCAAAAATGGACTCATTTGACAGTCTTGAAGCAAGCTCCAACCTCTCCTCTGGAGATGACTCCAGGTCCAAATGAACAACGTATTGATTCAATGGATGGTACAGTGCTTTGAGAGTTCTCCACAGCTTCTCCAAGTCACCTTTCGACCCCGAAACCAGGTAAGCAAACCGCGGAATCACAGATGCAGAGTTGGGCAGTGGCAGTGGCTGTGGCAATCTCCCAACTTTCCTCTCGGCAAACATTATTGGGTTAGTTTCGTTTGTGGGCAATGGAGATGGGAACATTGAGAAGATTGAATTGATTGTGTGGAGAGAAGAGATTAGACCCATGTTGAAGGAAGTGGCAAGGAGGAAAATGCATATTACAGAGCTTATCACAAGAGGAAATAGCCATTTCTTCTCTAAGTTGAGATGCCCCATTGCAGAATCTTATCTTAAGTTCTTGCAGATTAAACTCTCATCTACTTGAGCATTTGCAACTCCAATCAACAGCCTCTAATCAAGCATGTAAATGACATTTAGACTTCACAAGAAGAAAATAGTCAAAATGAACAGAAAATTGCTGATATAGTATACTTAAAAGACACCAATATCTAGCATTAATCAAGTAACATCGGCAGATAAACCTATCGTTTTTCATCTGATGAACATAAATAACAAGACAGAGAAATATTTGAAAACAATGAAAAATGAGCAGACATATCTCTATCTCCAAAGTTCCAGGAATCCAAATCAATGCAACAGTAACAAACCCTAATCTGTACAGTCTGTAACAAGCAGCAGATTCAATGAACCATTCAAATCCCAAAATACCAAAGAGAATCCAACAACAAGCACGACCCAGATAAGGAAATCGATTTCTCAAACCAACCCAGAAACCCAAATCCCCAAAAGCTCAAACCATTTCCAACATCAGAACCAAAAAAATAAAAAACAGAGCACAATGTTGTTAGATAACAAATAAGAAGAAACAAGAACCCAACAATACCCAGAAACAGCTGCAACAGTGAGACCAGAATAACAGCAGAATTCTGATTCAAACCCAGAAGAGAATCAGAATTGTGCGAACAGAAGAAGAAGAAGAAGAAGAAGAAGGCAACATGGGTTTGCTGTACGCACGTCCCAGAGAAGAAGGAAGAATATTAAAAAATCGATTGTTGGGATTTTGGACTGAGCAACAGAAAGTGAAAGTCAGATGGGAAAATAAAATAATGTTGAGAAAGAAAGGGGAATTTGAGAGAAGGAATCTATGTGATCGCTCGAGATGCGAAATCTGTTATGGTCTAGCTTTCTTTGGGATCTTGACCAAGACAACGGCTACTTTCCCTAACATTGTTTATTTCTATTTTATTTCCTTTTCCATTTATCTTCGTACGAAAAATTGTAATTTTTTTTTTTAAAAAAACATTTGTGGAAATATTGTAGTTTTGAAACTAAAGGATTATAAGAGAATTTGGCTTTTCAAACTAATAGTAAAATTTTGATGGAGTTGAATGGTAATTAGCATATACCCTTGATCAAAGAGTTAAAGGTTTCAATCTCTTAAACTAAAAAATAAATTAATAAATAAAATTTTGATAGTTTTAATATGAAATAAGATTTTAATGTGAAACTTCTCGAGTAATATAAGGAAATTTGACTTTTAAAACTAATAATAAAATTTTTATGCACCTAGTAAACTTAGCTTAATGGTAATTAATATGTACCGATCAAGGAATGAACTCTTCACATATCTCTACAATTGTATGATATTATCCACTTTAAATATCATATTGCCCTAAGTAACTTCTTATTGGGCATGCTTAAAAAGAAGAAGAACTTCTTATTGGAAAAGGAAGTTATGGACCTTCTTATTGGGCCTCCACAAATAGTGAAGAAATATCAACATAAAAGGGCGAACTTCACAAGTAGGCTCCTAGTCCATCTCCAATGTTGAAGTTCTTATTAATTGAGGTAAGAAGAAGAAGAACTTCATCCCTTCATCACTTCAATCTTTGAAAATACTTCTAGTTTCTATCATGCTTCAAAAAAACCCTAGATTCTATCTAGGTAAGTCGGTTGATATGGTCGTGTCAATATAAGCCTTATCTAATTGTGGAAGCTTTCAAATAGCTTGTTCCTTTTCCTTGGCACTTGTGTTGTTCGATAGATAGATTAAGTGTTTCTTCGTAGAGTAATAATCAAGTTGGTTCAATCATAGAAACTCATTAGTATAAATAAGAAATTTATATCTAGTCAACTTGAGTATAACTCAACTAATCAAAACGAAGTTTGAATTTTCATCTTTGATGTAAACTATAATATTCGAAAAATTAGAATCTATTATATATAGTTTAAAATTTGTATAATGACTTGTGAGTTGGAGAGTAATCAAGCACAAACTATTCAATTGGTCCACCACAATATGACTGTCTATTAATAATTGTTGGATGTAGATCTAAAAATAAATATGTTCCTTAATAATCATTGCTACAAAAGTAAAGTACTTTTATAATTTCTCTCTCATACATCTAACGGTGCAAATTTATAGGCTAGTGAACTCACGAATAATTTCTGGTCATCAAGAGTAGGATAATTTAGGTTAGATTACAAGTTTAGTTTCCATGAACTTTCAGGTTTGTATCAGATAGGTCCCTAAAATTTTGATTTGGTTTCTAATAAGTCCATGAATTTTAAGAAGTGTCAATAAGTCCCTAAACTCGATTTTGTATCTATTTAAGTCCAATTTTTAATTTTGTGTCTAGTAGGTTTTTGACCTATTTGACATTTTTTAAAAAATTCATGAATGTGTTAGACATGAAATTGAAAGTTTAATTAGGCACAAGATTCCATTTTATGTCTAAAAGTTTCGTTAATTTTAAAAATTTTGAATATGTCAAGAACCCATTGGATACAAAATTAAAAGTTCGAAAATATATTCGACATTTTAAAAATTTATGAACTTCTTAAACACAAAATTAAAAGTTCATATACCTATTAGATGCTTTTTAAAGTTGAGAGATTTATCAGACAAAAATTTAGAGATTAAAAATGTTATTTAACTTATAATTTACTTTAAAAAAAAAAAAAAAAAAAGAGTGGGATGATTTTGTAGGAAGATCCAATCAGAAGGTGGCTCGAGGCATTTATTCAATCATTGGGCCAGATTTCAGATGAGTTCGCAACCGTCCGATCAAGATCGATGAACGGAAAAGGAAAAAGAAACGGCCAATAAAGAACGTACTTCGAGGAGGACCCACCAAAGAGTTATTATACGGTGTGACGCGTTTCAACTTATGTGTCTAATCGCATTCAAATGCGCGTAGTTTGGCTTGGGCCTCAACTGTCTACGCGCAGCCCATGGGAAAATTCCCCAATCAAGGGAATAAATTGCATTTTCTTTTTCTTTTTCTAAATATCAAGTCAAATATTTTTATTCTTTTAACTCCAAAAAAAAAAAAAAAAAAAAAAAAGGAAAAGGAAGAAGATTTTTGGTATTGAATTTGATGAAATGTCAATGAATATGTTATGGGGGATTTGAAAAACCATTGTTGGCAATCGGGATGCAAATAGAATCTTCACACTGATTAGTAGATAAATTGAATATTGATTTTTTATGTAATAAATTTTAGTCATATACTTTTTATATACAATATTCTTATTTCTACTTTCTCATTTTTATTTCCTTTTCTTTTTTTTTTTAATAGCATTTGACTAATAATATGGGTTTTTTTTTCCTTTTATAGTGGAGCTTGGGGCTATTTCAATTTGCAACATGGAGGAGACGAGCCAAGGGAAGAACTATTATATTGAAAATTAGTGCAAATCTACCATGCAAGTATTTTGAATTAGAGTTAATCAAGGTAAGCCGATGATTTGATTCTCACTTCATAATTGTTGAACTAAAAATATATTTTAAATTAGCTATTTTACTTCTTAGTAATGGGTAGTCGTGTTCACTTAGTAAGATTTTTTTAAGTTCAACAATTGTCCGTTGAAAAATTGAACCATCAATCTTTGAAACGGTAATTGGCATATAGAGTTCTATTAGACATAAAATTCAATTTTATATCTAATAGATTAGTTAATTTTCAAAAAGTTTAAATATGTTAGGGACTTATTAGATACAAAATTGAAAGTTCAAGCAATTATTAGACATTTTAAAAGTTCAGCTGATCGGATACAAAATTAAAAGTTTAAGGACATATTTGATACTTTTAAAAGTTTAGGGATCAAATAGACACAACCTTAAAATTTCATGGACTAAACTTGTAATTTAACTTATTTTAAATTAGCTATTTTACTTTTTAATTCAATGATTGTCAGGTGAAAAATTGAACTATCAATCTTTAAAATGGTAATTGATGTTTTGACTACCGACTATATTTGGTTTGATCACTTAGGTATGGAAGTGGAGCTGTATTTATAATGAATGTGGCCTAGTGGGGTTAGTGGTTTCTAGGGAGAGAATTTTAAAAGCAATGGTGTAATTTTATTTCCGTACAATAAAATTGATGGCAAAGATTTCAATTTCAACTCTAAGAAAGAGATGGTCTTAATAGTTGAGATTATTATATTAGCTAAGGTAGTGGTATGATTAAGTTGATTACTTATTAGCTATTTATTTAACTTCAATGGATTGAAGTTTGGTTAAATTATTAAAAATATCCTTCAATTATGAGATTAGTTTCAATTATACCTTTAAATTTTGTAAATTTTCATTTGAATATTTGATGTTTGAATTATTTCAAAACAACCATTCAAGACTTTTTCGTTAATTCACGACAAAACGATATGTTTTGTATGCTTTTTTTTTTCTTTCATGTATATGTTTAAATATATTCTTGTAAACAACAATATAAATACAAACACATAATTTTTTGTCTATGAGAATTTCTTTATCCAACCGTCGGAACATTCTAACATTTGAAGCGTCTAATGCATTATACATGTTAAAATATGCCATTGAAGATTTGAACATTTGAAATGTCTAATGCATTTTATATGTTTAAAAAACTGTGTATAAATACTATTTCAGTCTTTATGACCTCGTTTGATAACTATTTGATTTTTAGTTTTAGGTTTTTGAAATTTAAGCTTGTTTTTTCACAATTTATTTTTCATCTTCTCTACAATACTTTCCATATTTCTTGAGGTATCATTAAGTTTCTAACCAAATTTTTAAAACAAAAACAAGAAATAGTTTTCAAAAGTTAGTTTGGTTTTTGAAAACATAGGATAGGTATAAAGTAGACAAGAAAACATAGAAACTCATAAGTAGAAATAGTATTTTTAGACTTAATTTTTAAAAACCAAATAGTTATCAAACAAAGCCTATACTTTTGGTTTTTATTCATTTTGGTCCTTCTACTTTCAAAATATATATTTTTTGTCTTTATAATATTTACAAAATTTAAGAAAAAAATATATATTAATACAAATTTAGAACTATATCTCAAAAATTTTAGGCCTGTTTGATAACCATTTTGTTTTTTGTTTTTAGTTTTTGAAATTTAAACCTAAAAACACTACTTATACCAATGAGTTTATATGTTTTTTTATCTATTTTGTACTTATATTTTCAAAAACCAAGCCAACATTTAAAAATTAAAAAAAATAACTTTCAAAAACTTGATTTTGTTTTAGAATTTGGCTAAGAGTTCAAATATTTATTTAAGAGAGATAATCTCTATTGTAGAAAAATTAGATAAACATAAGTTTAACTCTTGAAAGCTAAAAATAAAAAACGAAATCATTATGAAACGGTGCTTTAATAAAAAAATTGTCATAAAAAAATATGATCGAAAATCGAGAAAGTAAAATTGAAGGAACTAAATTCATCCGTTTTTAAAAATATACAAACTAAAATAAATTAAAGAGTACAAGATCTAGATCGACATTTTGAAACTAAAAAAAAAAAAATCGAGTATTTAAACAAAAGAAAATCCAGCAGGCGAGTAAATATTTTTTCCGAAAAAACGAAAAATCCAAGTTAGGGTAATGTGGTAGAGAATGATTTGTCAATGTGTCCTTGTTAAGGGCACTGGGATATCCACGTGTTAACACGTGGGAAATGAGATTTGACTCATTGAGGGGGACAGAATTATGAGACAAACTAGAAAACGGAAGGGCATTCACGTCATTGCACATTTGCAGTGGCTCAGATCTTTAAAGACAAAACTAATTCGATATCTTCTGGCAGTACAAGCCACGCGCCCGTTGAGTTTTGCCTAAGCACCAGGGCTTCTCTTGCCCCACCCCCATTGCCTTTTTTCCCTTCTTCTTCTTCCATGGATTCACATTCACAACCAAAAAATAAATGTATTTGTTTTTATTTCTATCTTTTCTTAGATTCCTAAATTTTAATGTGTTATAATTTAAATTAATTTATGTACTAAAAATAATTAATTAAAAAATATATTTTTGTCCCTATATTTTGAACATTGTTTTATTTTGGTCACTATACTTTCAAATGTCTAATTTTAGTATCTTCACTTTCAATAAATCTTAAAATTGGTCCTTATGATAAACTAGAAGTGAAAATACTAAAATTAGACATTTAAATTCGTCGTGGACCTATTAGGCACGAAATAGATTTTTGAAAGTTTATGGACTAAATAGAGATAAAACTCAAAATTCAAGTCTAAACTTATAATTTAGAATCCCCAAGGTAGTATTTGAACTTTAGTATGCAATAATTTTATCTTTATTGTGAAAAAATCCATCTAATGAAATGTTGGTATTTTTTGGTTTGTAGAAGCAAGAAACCTCATTATAAGTAAACAGGATTTTTCATGGTCAGAAATTAAGTTGCATTGTTACAAAATTTCAATTATAGAGAATACATTGTTATATACACGAAAGTTTATAGACTAAGGCCTCATTTGGGGGGGTGTTTGTGGAATGAAAAATAGATTGATCAACATTCGAAGAACGCTCGACCAAAGGAATGAGTGATTAGGAAAGACTCTTAATGTGTAGGTTGTTTGGTAAATTTGATTAGAAAATTTTCAAGAAGTCACCTAACATAGGATTACTCAAAGTCAACGACTCTTAACTTTGGAGTTCCTATGATTGAGCCACGAAAAAGAAGATGCACCTTGTTGGTATAGGTAGTAGTTATTAAGTCTTTTAAGTATTTCTCAACGATACTTTCATCTTTCTCAACCATACTTTCATATCCTCAGGATCCCTCTCATTTAGATGTGGTCTCGGTTCATTCACGTACTCTTCCTTATCTCGAGTGTCACATACATGAATCATATTGAATGCAAATACATGGATTTAAATAGGTACATCATGTATTAAATATGTGAATGAATATGGGTTCTTAAATTCATTATGACTCTCGGATGAAAAGGTGCCTTATCAAGCTTGAAATGGTGCATCTCGTCACTTTGTGTAGACACCTTAGCTTGGAGGTGAGGAGTCAATGCATCTTGAAAACCTTTTAGCCATAGCTCTTGTCATTGAACCTTGTGGCATAATGATTGCCTCATTATTGAGTTGACTTTGAATATGAGCTTCATTTGAGTTTAATTGAGCAATGAATTCTTCTGGTAGATTTCTCTCCTGATCTCCTTGGTCATTTATTAGTTACCACTTTGACATTGGTCGACCGACATAATGTTTTGAATACAAGTTTGAATAAGTTCATAGTGTTTAATAGTCATCGTTTATAATAATTTGGTATTGGTAGAAGCATTTTTAGTACAAGTATGAGAAAAATGTAACCAAACATATGAGTGTTTTTATTCTAAATGATTAATTATACTTGTTTAAAAAGAATAATTGAACTCTTAATTAAATTCTAAAACTAAAATGAAATTTTCCAAAATTTAACTTTGTTATTTAAAATACAAATAAAAAATAACAATAAAACAAAAGAAATAATAAGTAAAAGGAGTACACATAACTACATAAGCTTAATTTTAAAAAATAATAAATCAAAGGATTATCATTCTTTTGAGGTTAGAAATTTATATCTCAAATTCTACGTCTATCGTAGTAAACAAAATGAAAAGTTCAACTCAATCGAAATTATAAATTTTAAGTGTAGTAGTCTTCGAAATTATAAATTTTAAGTGTAGTAGTCTTAAAAAAAAAAAAAAAATAAGTGTAGTTTTTATTTATTTTAAAAATTATAAATATACATCTCTCTTTCTCTCTCTTTTCTTATATATTGTAATATCAACGATATATTAGAATCCCACGAGTCAATAACGGTATTGTGTGAATGCATGTCTTTTATAATATCGCGGTATGTAGAAAATTAATATCGTGCCTTCTCAAACAAAAGACAAAAACAGAAAAGTAATATCGTGAATATTATTATAAATGCATTGAAAAATAGATATCCATTTCTCATACACCCATGTGTCATGTTTTCATTTATCCATGTGTCTCCCATGTGTCATCTTTTGATAGATGCTTAGTGTCCAAAGAAGCTACTCATCACATGCCAAATTTCCTATAAATAGTGGCTTTTGGTGGATAATGAAATATGCAATTGGTGAAAAATGTTCTCCAATCTTCACTCTTCTCTCCCATTTCTATTTGAATAATCCTCCATATAATTTCACTATCCTTTATTATATTCTATATATTGCCCCACTTGTATTATTATTATTATTATATTATTATTATTATTATTATTATTATTTAAATATTGGTAAAATTATACCCGATCTTTATCCTTCTTTTTACAACACGTTATCAACACGAAGCTCTGCCGGTTTTTCCACTAAAGGTAGGTCCTCCAGGTAAGCCATTTTTTTTTAATAATAAAATGTTATTTTGCATGTTTAATTAATTCCCTAATGTAAATGCAATTTCTTTTTATATAGCATTACCATGACAAATCTTTCAAAATTAGAATTCACAGCCCTTGACATTAATGGTAATAATTATTTGTCATGGGTGCTTGATGCTGAGATCCATTTGGATGCTATGAATCTTGGAGAGACCATTAAAGAAGGAAATACAACATCTAGTCAAGAAAAAACTAAGGCCATGATCTTTATTCGTCATCATCTCCATGAGGGATTGAAAATGAAATATCTGACGATAAAAGATCCATATGTCCTGTGGAAGAGCTTGAAAGAAAGGTATGATCATCAAAAAACTGTTATTCTTCCAAAAGCTCGTTATGACTGGATGCACCTGAGGTTGCAAGATTTTAAATCAGTAAGTGAGTACAACTCTGCATTATTCAAAATTAGTTCGAAATTAAAATTATGTGGAGAAAACATTACTGATGTGGATATGTTAGAGAAGACATTTTCTACCTTTCATGTCTCGAATATGCTCCTGCAGCAGCAATATCGAGAGAAAGGCTTTAAAAAATATTCAGAACTCATTTCATGTCTTCTCGTGGCTGAACAAAACAACGAGCTATTAATGAAAAACCATGAAGCTCGACCAACTGGAGCAACACCATTCCCTGAAGTGAATGTTGTGAATTTTAACAATCGAGGTCGAGGTCGTGGTCGTGGTCGAGGTCGTGACCGCGGGAGAGGAAGAAATACCTATTTTCGTGGTGAACATTATAATTTTAAGAAATCCACACGAAGTGATGATCATAAGGGCAAGACTCCACAAGATAAGAGTTCAAAAGGTGATGAACATAAATGTTTAGGCATGGAATGACTGAGCCTTTGGTCACGCACTGTCGACGTCGAAACACCTTGTTGATCTCTATCAAGATTCCCTGAAGGAAAAAGGAAAAGGGAAGAATGTGGAGGTGAATCTTGTCATTCAAGAAGATGATGTGTTTGACCCCTCCAATATGATGCATCTTGATATGACTGATTATTTTGAATCTCACGGAGAGAGAATTGATGCAATCAAACAAGTAGAGGATGCTTTGTATGAAGATATATAATTAAATCGCTGCTTGTAATTATTGTATGTTTTTCTTGTTTTTGTATATATATTTAGGACTCTTTGTAATTGCTTTTCTTTTCTTATCAATGAAGAAATATGGACAATTTCAATATGTTGAGTAACTTAGAAAATGAGCAATGAGGATTTATATGCAGCGATCATGCGACTACGCACACGATACTCATTAATGAGAAAATATTTTTCTAAATTGACAATGCTGGAAGCGAAAATCAATACTATATCAGGTTCTGCAGACCTGATTGAAGGTTTTGGAAAAGCTAGTTTTATCTTGCCTAGAGGAACAAAATTTTCAATTAATAATGCTTTGTTCTCTAGTAAATCAAAGAGAAATTTATTGAGTTTTAAAGATATACGTAATAATGGTTATCATGTTGAAACTGATCGTAAAAATAATATAGAGTGTCTTTATATCACATCTATTGTTTTACATGAAAAACGTATATTAGAAACACTGCCTGCTTTTTTTTCTGGATTATATTATACTCATATACGAGTAATCAAAAGTTATGCAACAATGAATCAGAAGTTCATGAATCCAGAAATATTCAGTGTTTGGCATGATCGACTAGGTCATCCAAGATCGATAATGATGAGGAAAATTATTGAGAATTCACATTGGCATCCTTTAAAGAACCAGAAGATTCTTCAATCTAATGAGTTATCATGTGATGCTTGCTCTCAAGGAAAATTAATTATTAGACCATCACCAGCTAAAGTGGGGATTGAATCACTTGCATTTTTAGAGCGAATTCAAGGTGATATTTGTGGACCTATTAACCCACCAAGTGGTCCATTCAGATACTTTATGGTATTAATTGATGCATCTAGCAGATGGTCACATGTATGCTTATTATCAAGTCGAAATCTTGCATTTGCAAGATTACTTGCTCAAATAATTAAGTTAAGAGCACAATTTCCTGATTATACAATTAAGACCATTGGACTTGATAATGCTGGTGAATTTACGTCCCAAACTTTTAATAATTATTGTATGTCAATTGGGATAAGTGTTGAACATCCTGTAGCTCATGTTCATACACAAAATGGTCTAGCCGAATCATTTATAAAACGTCTGATTAATTGCAAGACCATTACTTATGAGAGCTAAACTTCCTACATCGGTGCAGGGTCATGCTATTTTGCATTTGCATCATTATTACGTATTAGGCGGTGAGCCTATAATAAATATTCCCCATGCAATTAGCTTATGGCCAGCAGCCAAATATATCTCATTTGAGAACTTTTGGATGTGCAGTATATGTTCCAATTGCTCTACCACAACGCACTAAGATGGGTCCTCAAAGGAGGTTAGGAATATATGTTGGATATGATTCCCATCAATTATTAAATATCTTGAACCACGGACGGGTGATGTATTTATCGCACGATTTCTTTGATTGTCATTTTAATGAAACAAATTTTCCAACATTAGGGGGAGGAATTAAGAAGTTGGAAAAAGAAATCACATGGAATGCATCATTATTATCTCATTTAGATCCTCGTAGAGATCAATGTGAACTTGAAGTTCAAAAGATAATTCATTTGCAAAATATAGCAAATCAATTACCAGATGCATTCACGAGATGCTAAAAAGTGACTAAATCATATATACAAGCAAAGAAATGCTCCATCAAAATTGATATTCCACAGGAACAAGTTGTCAATAATGAGTCTGGAGCACGCCAGAAGCGTGGTAGACCAATGGGTTCCAAAGATAAAAATCCTCGGAAAAGAAAAGTAGTTGAAAATCAAAATGATTCAATGAAAGGTATGGATGTTCCAGAAGAAATCCAGAATACAACTACTCAAAAGAGTATTGATGAAAATCAAACGCTTGAGGATAATAATGAAATTTCTATAAATTATGTTACAACAGGAAAGAAATGGAACCGAAATAATATCATTGTTGATAACATTTTTGTTTATAATGTTGCTCACGATATAATTCATGAAAGTGACGATTTCGATCCAAAATCTATCAAAGAATGTCAACGAAGAAAGGATTGGTGAAGTGGAAAGAAGCAATCAAGCAGAGTTGAACTCACTTTCAAAAGCGTGAGGTTTTGGACCGTAGTCCTAACGCCGAAGGTGTCAAACCCGTGGGATATAAATGGGTATTTGTAAGGAAAAGAAATGAAAATAATGAAGTCATTAAGATATAAAGCGAGACTTGTTGCAAGAGGTTCTCGCAAATGCCCAGTATTGATTATGAGAGACATATTCTCCCGTGGTGGATGCAATAACGTTAAGATATTTAATTGCTTTGATTGTATATGAAAAACTTGATATGCATTTAATGGATGTAGTCACGGCGTATTTATATGGATCTCGGATAATGACATTTATATTAAAATCCGGAAGAATTTAAAATACGAAACATATGAATCAAGTTCTCGGGCATTATATTCAATCAAGTTCTGAGAGATCATTATATGGATTAAAACAATCGGAGACGAATATGGTATAATCGCTTTGAGTGAATATCTCTTGAAAGAAGGATATCAAAATAATCCAATATATACGTGTGTTTTTATAAAGAAATCTCGATCGAGGATTTGCTATTATAATCAGTATATGTTGATGACTTAAATATAATTGGAACTCTGAAGAAAGAGTTATCCAAGGCAATAGAATATCTTAAGAAAGAATTTGAGATGAAAGATCTTGGAAAAACAAAATTTTGTCTTGGTTTGCAAATTGAACATTTAATGAGATGAGATATTTGTTCATCAATCAACCTATACTGAGAGAAAATCTTAAAAGATTTTATATGGATAAGGCACATCCATTGAACATTCCAATGGAAGTTCGTTTCTTTGGATGTAAAGAAAGATATATTTCGACCTCGAGATGACAATGAAAAACTACTTGGTCTCAAGTACCATATCTTAGTGTAATTGGTGCACTTATGTATCTAAAGCTAATAACACAGAGACCATATATTGCATTTTCAAGTAAATTTATTAGCTAGATATAATTCATGTCCTACAAAAAAAGACATTGGAGCAGAGTTAAGCATGTACTCTCGATATCTTGAGGACAATTGATATGGGTTTATTTTATTCTAATAAATCAAATCATGATATAGTTGGTTATGCAGATTCTCAGTTATTTATATGATCCACACAAAGCTAGATCTCAGACCGGGTTATCTATTTACATGTGGAGGAGCTGCTATATCATGGCGATCGTGAAAGCAGACCATCACAACCACTTCTTCAAATCATCTTTGAAATCCTTGCAATTCACGAGGCAAGTCGAGAATGTGTATGGTTAAGATCAATGACACAACACATTCGTGAGACATGTGGTTTGTCTTCAAGTAAACCTCTTCCAACAATATTATATGAAGACAACACAACATGTATAAAGCTCAAATCAAAGGAGGATACATTAAAGGAGATAGAACAAAACATATCTCTCCAAAACTTTTCTACACTCACGACCTTGAAGAAAATGGTGACATCTCGATTACAACAAACTGTTGAAGGATAACTTGGCGGACATATTTACAAAGGCATTACCAACTACAACATTTGAGAAATTGGTTCATGAGATTGGGATGCGACGACTCAGAGATCTCAAGTGATGTTTACATGAGGGGGAGTATAGTGTATTCTTTATATAAAATATGTACTATTTTTCCTTCACTAGGATTTTTTCCCATTGGGGTTTTTCCTAGTAAGGTTTTAACGAGGCATATATTATATAAAATGGACATCTAAGGGGGAGTATTATAAATGCATTGAAAAATAGATGTCCATTTCTCATACACCCATGTGTCATGTTTTCATTTATCCATGTGCCTTCCATGTGTCATCTTTTGATAGATGCTTAGTATCCAAAGAAGCCACTCATCACATGCCAAATTTCCTATAAATAGTGGCTTTTGGTGGATAATGAAATATGCAATTGGTGAAAAATATTCTCCAATCTTCACTCTTCTCTCCTACTTTCTATTTGAATAATCCTCCATATAATTCCACTATCCTTTATTATATTCTATATATTGCCCCACTTGTATTATTATTATTATATTATTATTATTATTATTATTATTTAAATATTGGTAAAATTATACCCGATTTTTATCCTTCTTTTTACAACAAATATCTATTATATTTTGTAACAATGAAACGAGAGAAAAGAAAACCTCATTATTATATTTATTATTAACAATATTTTTGCGATATTTTGACGATATTCCGTTTTTTCATCTTTAGATTTTCAACCCCATCTTTTTCTTTTTGTCTTTTTCCCCTATTTTATTTTATTTTTCAATCTCTCTCCGAACTTTTATTATTTCCCTTTATTTGTTTCTTCGCTCTCTTTGTTCCATTTTCTCTATCTCCATCTTTTTCTTTTAGGTTTCCAATTTTTCTCTCTCTATTTATTGCCCTCTCTCTAGCTATAGTCATGCATTTCATTTTTTTTTAATTATTTTTTTTATTTTGAGTTCGATTCTTTTTCTAAATATCAGTATACTTCATTTTATTATTTGGTTCATTTTTTTAATAAACTGCTCACAATTTTATTTCCAAGGTAATTACATAAATAGTATCAAATAAACCCGTATTTTCAAATATAACAAAAAGATTGAACTTTACAAGAGTAGCACAAATTAACTCAAAGTCAAAGTCATATTTAAGATATTTGATAGCAATGAAAAGTTGTGACTTTTTTTTCTAAAAATACTTGGGCCCTGTGTGTGGGATAACAACCGCGACTACAAGAATTTCAAGTTAAGCTCAATAGTATTTGGACAAGTTTAATTTCTTTTGCAACTCTCAGAATCTATTGCAACACATCTTAAATTTGATTTTACTCACTCGCAAAAAATGGAGATAAAAGCAACCAATTGTAGACCTTGCTGAATATAGCGATGCAACTTGGATAATGGCGGGGTACATTCTGGTATTTACAATGGTTGTTGTCTAGTTATAAAAGGTGAGACCACGACATCAGTAGATGGTTCGAATAAACAGGCGAAAAGGCTTGCATTCGTTGTCGCACTATCACAAAGTAGTCAGATTGGGGAGGGGTGTGTATTTGGTTTAAGGATGATTTGAAGAAAGTTGTATATACCATTGCAATAAACCAGAGTTTTTAATTCAAGACACTTTAAGTCAAGCAAGAGGCAATTCACTATCTAGTGTATTGACGCCACATGCAAATGGTACCTTCGTGCTTCGATTTTGAGGGGTGGACAATTGTGGGTTCTTAGGTATATACCAAGTATATACTCCCATATACATCTTTTTAAAACAATACAATAGATGTATATAATGATATCTACCTTTTGCGGCTGAACAAGAGAAGCAGAAATCAGTGAAAATTATTACGAATCGAGGTAGAAGAAGAAACAAACCTTTAGGTATGAACAAGAACAACAATTTCTTAGCAAAAGGGACAAGTTCATACCTCAACGATCCTCAGAAAATGTTCAGCAAATGTACATGCAACAACAGGGGTATAGAAGCTGGGGCTCGTACATGGATACTTAATGTACCAGGTGGTTTTGTTATTAATTTTGTTTAACACACTTTTGAAATTGGTCAATGCATGTAAGCTCGTTGGGTGGGGTATTAATTTTTTGAGATTGTTGGTGGGTTTCTCTAGATTTACTTATTCTTGAAGCCAGATACTTATTTTCACTCGTATTGTTGTGTTAGCTACATGAAATGCCTGCTTGATTGGGGGTCAATACATCTATACACCATACCATGCATCGTCGTGGTGAGTTGACTGCATTACAAATTGATTGATTTATATGTTGGTAGACATAATATTATTTGTATTAATTTTACTCGGTTTGTAGATGAGTGAATTGTATTACACGTGCACGCAACAAGTACCAATTTTTGTTGGTTGAATTAACAAAATAATTATTTAAATTTTGTAGAATGTTTGTATTTCCCTCTCATATTTTCTTTTTAAAAAAAATGATTTTTTTTTTCCTATAGATGCTAAAGTTTGTTAGCCATGATTATATGAACTAAAAACCCCAAAATCTCTCATGAGGGCAATTTCATCACAACATTCAATTATTTTTAATTTAAAATTTGTTTTAGACATTTTTGCAATTTAAAAGATGATTAGACATTTTTTTAGTTAGGTAGCATAAATTTAATCATTTCTCTAATTACCCCTGTATAATATGTATTAGGAAAAATCAAATTAAAATACAAAAAAATTATATGATTTCACATATTATAATAACCACAGACTATTATAAACTCATGCTATTATAACTTGCTCAACACCCAAATAACCCAAAATTATTGATATAGATGGTCAATCCAAACACAATTTAGCAGAAAAATGTCTTTCACCATCCAAAATATTGACCATCCAATTTTTCACACTTACCATTGTTGAACGAATAAATAGTCAATTTAAATATAATTTAACTAATTAAGAAATTAATAACTTCTCCAACTCTACCCACCAATAAAATATTTATTGGTTTAGTTTAAAAAAATCTCTAACCTCTTGTAATATCTAAGATCAGTTGCAATTTCAGTTTTAAACCCAATCAAATTTAAAATTAGAAAAAGTAATTTAAGAAAAAAAAAGTTTTTCAAATGAACCCAGGCTTAAACTATTTTTTTAAGAGTAAAAATAAATAAATAAATAAATAAAAAAAAGTCAATATTAGTATACCATTAATATTTTTCTAGTAACTGATAATTGAAATTCCAGTACTCAAAAAGTCAACATTACTATTAACTATACACCAAACCATCAATTTTTTTTAATTTCAATTAAAAATAATTTCATTAAACATGATTATTCATAGAAAAAATAAAAACAAGGAAGGAAATCTCAAAACGTCTTTTTTAGATTATATATATAAAAAAAGCTCCCATCTTTTTAATTATTCTAGATTGACCACTTTTCCACACAATTTATTTGAATATTTATATTTTTAAAATTAAAATTTTCCATCACAGATCCACATATATTTGAAATTGAATCCCAACAGCAACAATAAATTCCGATACGATTCTTAAAGAACAAAAAAAAAAAAAATTACAACTTCCCAAAACAAATATTACATTTTTATTTTGTTTGATAATGGATTTTGATAACCAAGAACAATTTTTTTTTAGTAGAAATGATTGAAGAAATTTCCATAAAAGACGATAATTTGGCATTGGATTTGTCATTTTAGTTCTAAATTTGTCTCGCACAAGATAAGAAGATGATAAAGGAAAGTAAAAAAAAAATGGAAAATGAAAAATGAAATTGAAAATTGAAAACCCCATAAAATCACAGCGAACAAACACCAACCCTGAGGAAATTAATATATAGAAGGATTAGTCTCTTCCAAATTTTCTCTCTCTCTTTCTGAATTCCCATTCCTTTCCTCTAATTTGAAGAGAGAGAACTGGTTTGAGATTAAAAATAGAGGACGAGATCTGGGTCTGACCTATTTCTTCTTTTTTTCCATTCTGGGTTTTTGTCTAAATTCGGAATTCGAGATCCCCTTCGTTCAAAAAGGGTCGTCTTCCTGTTCTTGTTCTTCTTATTTACTCGCTTCCATTACTGGTAATTATTCTTTCTTTTATTGGTTTTCACGTTTCTGTGAATTGGGAATTTCTGATTATCTTTTTTCACACCCTTTTATTTTTTAATTTCATGTGATTAGGTTCGATCTTTCTCCATCTGGTTGTTGTTTTCTGTTATTTCTTGCCAATTCACTTCTTGTTAATACATCCCTTTGTTGGGTGATTGGTTTCTTTTTCATCTGTAATTGTTGAATCGTTGTTTGGGTATTGCTTTTAGCATTCTTGTTTAAGAGATCCGTTCTTTTGAACCTGAAACTTCCTTCTTGGTTGGATTGTAATCTATTCTTGATGATGTCTTGGTCAATGAATTGTTAATGTTTGGATTTTTTTTTTTGGTTTTTAATCAAATGGGTGTTTTGAGTTTTGATAGCTAAATTATAGGTTATATTATTGATTTTTGCCTTGTTGCACCAGGATCTTTTAGTTCCCTCTTCTGGGAGCTATGGGTGTCGAGGTTGTTGGATTTGAGATGGTCGAGGGACCGATGGATTCGGTACCTGTAGCGGATAGTTCTGTTTTGAAAAGCAAGGAAAATGGAGATTTGGATCAATTGCCTGAAAAAAATGCGCCTATAAAGTTTGGTTCTCATGAAGATGAGCCTGTTAAAGAGCAGGTAGATGAGCCTGTTAAAGAGCAAGCAGATGAGCCTGTCAAAGAGCAGCCAGATGGTTCTTCAGCCACTAACATTCCAAAAGATGCTGCTGATGAATGGCCTGCACCTAAGCAAATCCATACCTTCTACTTCATAAGGCATCGGGCGTATGATGATCCAAATATCAAGGCTAAGATTGATGTGGCAGATAAAGAGATACAGAAGAGGAGTCAAGCTCGGTTTCAAATCACTGAAGCACTCAAGGCAAAGAGGGTAAGAAAAAGGGTCCAATATGTAACAAATTGGAGCTTGAAATGGATATGGCAGTCTACTTATTTATATTTTTAAGCATCATTTGATAAAAAAACAGTCTCTTATTTCCTTGTTGTATTTGGTTTCTGCTTTTAAGCGGCAGCGCTTAAGGTGTTGCTCTCCAATTTCTATATGTGATGACTGCATGTGAAGGGAAATCATCTGATGAAAGCATGAAGTCAAAAGAAGCCCCTAATTAGTTAGAGGAATAGTTGGTAGCCGTAGCTCAAATTTGAGAAGGTTTCTATCTTTTGCATAATATATAATTCAATTTGGAAAGCTTTCTTCTATCGGGTGCTGCAATATATGATAATGGATACAATGAAATTGAGGATAATAATTTGAATTGGTCTGGAGTCATGTCACATTGGCCTTGTTAGAGATACCTAAACTAGCTATAGTGATGCATGAAAATGTGAAATTGATGATTCAATGGATGAAAAAAGAGTAAATAGTTTTCCTCTGCGTTGAATGTTTGGTATTTTCTTCTGAGTTGTGTAAGCTGTATGCAATCACCTTCAGCTATCTTTTCTTAGAGAACCTAGAATCTGAAAGCTCCCAAACACATGCTAACATCTCTTAGGGAGATTAAGAACTTCAATCCCTAGTCTGACTTTTCATGTTCCATACTTATTTTCTTGTGTTTAATATACTACTACATCCACAGGCGGAACGAGCAGAGTTGATTACTCAAGTGAAAGCTCTGAAAGATGACAACCGGCAATTTAAATCAATTGTTGACGAGAAAATTAAGGAGATTGAACCTCTTAATCAAGCTCTTGGCAAGCTCCGTAATGCAAACAATGCTGGTCGCAATGGTGGTTTATGTTCATCTGAGGAAGAGCTTAACGCTGCTGTAAGTTTTGATATGAGTTCTTAGAAAATGTCAGAACCGCTAATTTTCTTTCCTCTGATGTGGCATTCACTTCTTTTTTTCTCTCCTTCCTTCTTCCCCCTTTGATCTCATTTGGGTTGGTGGCTGCAGATTCAGGCCCTACAATACCATATACAACATGAGAGCATTCCACTTTCTGAGGAAAAGCAAATTTTAAGAGAAATTAAACAGCTTGAAGGGACAAGGGAGAAAGTTATTGCTAATGCTGCTATGAGAGCAAAGCTTCAGGATTCAATGGTACATAAAGAAGCCCTCCAAGATCAAGTCAAGGTTAGAAACTGCGAAGTTGAATTCCATTCTGTTTTACTAAACGACTTCTGTAATGCAATAAATGCACATGTCTTATAAATCATGCTAATGTAGATTATTGGTGGCGATTTGGATGGAGTGAGGAAGGAACAACAAGCAGTTAGAGGCAAGATAAAGCAACTGGATGATGCTTTGAAGGCAATAGACAATGATATTAAAACTTTACAGGATGAGCTAACTTCTGTTACAGAGAAGAGAGGCAGAGCACATGAAAGCATTCAGCAACTTAGGAAGAACCGCGATGAGGGGGTGTGTTGGATTATTTGATACTACCAATTTCAGTTGTATAACTGTTTATATTGTTCTCTGCAGGGCAGCTGATGCTAGCTCAGGCAGTTATGATAGAATATAAATCATCACCATCACTCATAGTCATGAATGAGTGGAATTGCAGACTTAGGAAATATGTCGGATAAATTTGATAATCTATGAATGATAATCAATCTCTTTCATGCCTCCACTTTGTCTTCTTAGTTTGACAGACTATGAAGATAATTTGGATTAGATCAATTTAATCCATATAGCGATTAGGGAAAAATTATTAGATGCTGAAAACATGAGTCTAATTTAGTAATGTCTGTGCCTTCAATCCCGGTAATAGAGGCTTCTTAAAAAGTCGTGTTGGAGTTCGTGTGTTTTGATAATGAAACTATTCAATCTTAAGATACTTTACACAAAGTTTCAGCCTAAACTTACCAGACAGAATTAGGAACAACATACATAGAGAATTGGAGAGTTTGAAAATGATGTTTATATATTTCAAGTTTAATTTGCCTTCGGGTTTGTTTCTTATGTTACCTTCTTTTCATATTCATCTGGTTTAGTTATATTGAGGTTTGAGATGCTATTGTTTTTGGTTGGATGCTATTATGTTTTCCAGAATGCCCACTTTTATCAAAGCCGATCGATCTTAAACAAAGCTAAAGACCTTGCTGCAAAGAAGGACGTCAAGGCCCTTGAGGAGCTCGCTTGTAATGAGGTCTGTTGAATTATTGTTCTTTTAATAATAGATTACTTGTTAGTCTTAATTTTCCCAATTTCTCATGCCATTCACTTTGTAACTTCAAAACTTCTGTCGATCAGGTTGAGAAGTTTATGTCCCTCTGGAATGGTGATAAGGCTTTCAGGGATGACTATGAGAAAAGAATTCTTCCATCATTGGATGGTCGGCAGATGAGTAGAGATGGTCGGATAAGGAACCCTGATGAGAAGCCAATACTTGCGCCTGCCGAACCAGCACCTCCTCAAACTGAGACAGCAGCAAAACCTAACATTAAACGAACTAAGGAAGAACCTAAACCAGTACCATCTGAGACTCTTCCTGCGCAGAAAGTTGATAAAGAAGTTAAACCCAAAGCTGGACAGCCTGTACGCCCCTTGGAGCAAGAGGATAAAGCAGATGAGGAGATCCCTGGTTTAGAAAAATTGTCAAAGGACATCCCTAAAGAACCCGAAGTCGATCTTGTGAAATTGAAGGAAATGAAGAGGGCTGAGGAAATTGCAAAAGCTAAACTAGCCATGGAAAGGAAGAAGAAATTGCAAGAGAAAGCGGCTGCAAAAGCCTCTCTACGAGCTCAGAAGGAAGCAGAAAAGAAATTGAAGGAAATTATCTATATATACACATATAGTTGTCATTTGTTAACACATTCTTCTTAGGTTTGCATCATGATAATGACACGTGTTTCTGTATTTACCTCAGGACCGCGAAAAGAAAGCCAAGAAGAAGGCGACAGCATCTGGATTTGCTACACTTCCTGATGAAGAATCTGCTGATGCTGAGGCCGTTGAGGAGGAATCCGCAGAGCTGGAAAAGGTTAATGAAAATACTGAAGCTGCTCCGGTTCCAGTTAAGACTAACATCCCAAAGGAGACCGGCGTTAGGAGCCGTGGCAGGCAAAGAGGGTTGGATTCAGTTCCGAAAGCCATTCGGAAGCGCAAGAAGGCAACCAATTACTGGGTTTGGGCTGCTCCTGCTGCTGCTGCAGTGTTACTTGTGATCCTTCTGTTGCTTGGGTACTACTACTACTACCTTCTCTAAAAACTGTGAAACTAGGAGTTAGGAGAGGTTATTATGGATGAGACAAATTTTCTGTTGATGAGATCATGCTGATGAGTGGTTTAGAGGATCAGTTGTATTTTTATTTATGTTTATTTCTGTTTATTTCATCCTTAATGGGATGGACTCAACTCATAATGGTTGGCATTTTAGTCAGGTTCACAGTGTTTACTGAGGTTGAAACATGCACTTGGTTCTTTCAATGTAATTTTGACTTTGATCAATCTCCATTGCTGATATAATCTTTGAGGCCTCAAATTTGCCTTTTGTAATAGATGACTGGGCTTGTTGCCATTTTGACTGTGTTTTCTTTCAAGCAGTGTGTACATGCAGGAAAATTCTTATGGTGTTTGTTCATCATGAATTTATGGCAGAAACTTTTTAGTTGCTTTCCTTTAGGATGGAGACTAGTTTTTCTTTGTTAGATGGGGTTTCTATAATTTGGAATTGTAAAGCAAAACTTTTAAGTGGACATACATACCTATCTGATGTGTTGTTATTTAAATTCAGACTTTTAAAGTTTATTTTTCAACTCATTCAGTCTTGCGAAGTTTTAAATTCAAATGTCTAAAATTTTTCTTTGGTGGCCATGAATTGAAATCACATCGTTGACCAAAATGGTTTTTTTTAAATCTATTTTAAAAATTTGTGAATTGAAATAAACATTTTTTTATTTTTAGAGACGACGGTTTCCATTTGTATTTTCTTTCAGAGGTTAGAACATAAATATGAAAATACTACTAAATATACTAAATAGTTGATAATCCTTTTAGATAATTCTCAATTTTTTTTACCCTTATATAAAAAATTCTCAATAAGATTGTTCATTAAAAAAATTGACCCCCTACTGAAAAAAAAAATTGTTGACATGGTCAAGACTGACAATGTCCAGTTTCACGTAAAAATCCATATTTTAAAATATGTTAAATCCATATTTTAAAATATGTTAATGAAACAATATTTTAGCATTTTGTTAATAAATGTCTTGCGAGAGTATAGTCGAGAATTGTTAATACATCAAAGGGTTAAAAGGACCCGAATGGAAATTGTTTAATAAAAGATCAAATTGTAAATTCTAATAAACTTATATCCCTATACTTTTAGTTTTAGTTTTAGTTGTTGTATCACTCCATTAACTAATAATTGATTTTCATAAATGAATCATTTTAGACCTCTTAAAACTATTAATACATAATTTTCACACATGAACAAAACTTTCTCAATGTGTACAATGAGTTATTTTCAACTCGTGTCGTTGCTTTGCAATCACATCATGTGCAAAATTTTGGGGCAACACCTTTCTAAAGGAAAAGAGTCCGGAGAAATGGGTTTTAGAGATGTCCCACTGTTTAATCCGACCATGCTTGCTAAACAAAGTTGGAGATTGCTTCCGATGATTCAAAGTCGATATTTCAACTCTAGAAATTTCTTAAAAAGCTCATTTAGGACACGATTCTTCTTATACTTGGAGAAGCATTCTATAGGGTAGAAAATTTTCTATAAAGGGCATCGTTGTCAGATTAGAAGCAGATTACAAATCTCTATAAGACAGGATGCATGGTTCCCTAATGATGATTGTGATAAACCTCTCCTAGGCCATAACCTCGATGATCAAATTAGTAGCCAAGAATAGGACTTGGAAGGAAAACTTTTTCCAATAAAATTTCATACCTGATGAATGATGCAGAAAAGATCCTTTCTATTCCTATTCCTATTTTCAGGCATAGAACAAATGATGAACTTATTTGGAACTTTATGTCAAATGGCCACTTTTCAATTAAAAGAGAATAAATTGGTGGTATGATGTAAGAATGAGAACACACTTTCCTCATCCAATACGAATAAACTAGATCTTTTATGAAAAAAAGTTGTAGAAAACTTTTATATACAAAAAAAAAAAAAAAAAAATTGTTGTTGGAGAGAGTCATTCATAAGGGCTTGTTTGAGGCGTTAAGTGGGTTATAATAACATGAGGTTATTATAGTCTGTGAAATCATATAATATTATTTAAAATGCAAAGTGATATAGTCTGGAGTTATAATAGTTTGTAAAATATGGTGGTGCATTGAACTTTCAATAGGCAATAACTTGGAACATGGTGGTGCATCAAATATTGCTAATCAATCTTTTCCATTAGATGTAGATTTAGATTCTCTAAACATCATTCGTCTTATAAATGGTCAAATGGGTGATCTGACGGAGGTCGAGAACTTTGTTCAAGAGGATGAAAAAGATGTCTCTTAATTGGTCTCAGACACAGTTTTTATACACTCTCGTTGCAAGAACGGAGTTGCGCATAAACTAACTGACAGAGCTCATAATTTACAATTAGATGAAGTTTGATATGAAGAGTCTTTTGGACAAATTTAGAATTTTATTTTTTTGTGATAAATTTTATTGCTACTTTGGGAGGATTTTGAGAGAATAATAATTAATATTTAGATGGTTTTAACTTTAGAGGAGTAGAAATTGATTTTTGCCCAAATATATTGCTTTTGATAAATGGAATTAATACAAGATATAGATATTTACGAAAATATCCCCAGGCCCACTAGAGTGGCACTAAAAGCAAGCCCAGCCTCCATCGAACGTTAGGACGAAATTCAAATTCAAATTCATCCTCTTCATTCCGCTCGCCTTTCCCCTCTTCGTCTTCACCACCGCTCCAATGGCTTCTTCCAATTCTTTCTTCACTACGCCGACCAAAACCCCCTCTGAAAAGTCCTCCAGAAAGGTTCACAACTCCAGCCGGATGGACGCGTCCGAGTCCAGATCCCGATTCGAAGCCTACAATCGTCTTCAGGCGGCGGCTGTGGCCTTCGGCGAGAAGCTTCCGATTCCCGAGATCGTCGCCTTGGGTGGTCAATCCGACGGCAAGAGCTCTCTCTTAGAAGCCCTCCTTGGATTCCGCTTCAATGTCCGCGAAGTCGAAATGGGCACCCGCAGGCCTTTGATCCTCCAAATGGTCCACGATCCGACTGCTCTCGATCCCCGCTGCCGATTTCAGGTCTCTTGTGCTTGTGTTTTGTTAGTATTTATAGCTCCTTTTTGGTGTAATTGGGCCTTTCGTGTCAATTTTATTAAGGGGCTTTGGTTCGATTTTTGACTTCCTAGGAAATAATTCGAGCGAATTTCAATTACTTTGTTGATGATGCAATGCAACTTGTTTGTTTATGGGAAATAGGAGGAAGATTCTGAAGAATATGGAAATCCTGTTGTTTTAGCATCTGCAATTGCAGACATTATCAAGTCTCGAACTGAGGCGCTGTTGAAGAAGACCAAAAGTGCAGTTTCTTCCAAGCCTATTGTGATGAGAGCAGAATATGCACATTGCCCCAACCTCACCATTATTGATACCCCTGGCTTTGTTCTTAAGGTTTGGTATAGAGATTATCAAGAACGGCATGTTTGATTCATTCAAATTGATGTCATTATATAGTTTCTTTATTCCCAGTGATTTATCGGTCCTTTTTGGCAGGCAAGGAAGGGAGAGCCAGAGAACACACCAGAAGAAATTCTTTCAATGGTGAAGTCCCTTGCAAGTCCCCCCCATCGTATCCTCTTGTTCCTTCAACAAAGTAGTGTTGAGTGGTGTTCATCATTGTGGTTGGATTCGATTCGTGAAATTGATCCAGCATTTAGACGGACAATTGTTGTTGTCTCCAAATTTGATAATCGTCTCAAGGTATGAATGAACTGAACTTTGTAAAACCCTATTTCTGAAAGAAATGGGTCAACTTATGTCATTGGATCAAAATTGTTATGACCATTTCCATGGGCTATTGAAGACTCGGATCTTGTTATTTCCATGAAATCTAGAAACTAACTCTAATACAGCAGGAATAGACTCACTGACTTTAACATATGGGCCAAAGTTTTGATCTTTTCTTTCATGATCAGGAATTCAGTGATCGATGGGAAGTGGATAAATATTTGAGTGCCAGTGGTTACCTTGGAGATAACACTCACCCATTTTTTGTGGCCCTGCCAAAGGACAGAAATACTGTTTCTAATGATGAATTTCGCCGACAAATATCTCAAGTGGATTCTGAGGTCCTTCGTCATCTACGTGATGGTGTCAAGGGAGGGTTCGATGAAGAGAAATATAGGTCCTACATTGGTTTTGGCTGCCTGAGGGAATATTTAGAATCTGAGCTTCAGAAGAGATACAAGGAAGCTGCTCCAGCAACTTTGGCTTTGCTAGAGCAACGTTGTGGTGAAGTTGCATCTGAACTATGTAGAATGGAGTCAAAAATACAAGCTACTTCAGATATTGCACATCTTAGGAGATATGCTATGCTGTATACAGCTTCTATCAGCAATCATGTGGTGAGTAATTCCTTTACATCAACATTTTTTTTTATTGTAGGTCCTTGTTAATATTTATGTGTTTTAATCTTTTCTCTGGATTTTGGATTCGAAACATCAACATTTTGATTGGGAATTATATATAAAACTGCTTCCACATCTCATTATGCATCTGAGTGGCAAATTATCTATTTCCTTCTGCTTGAATTTTCTACATTTGTGGATGCAATCTAATTTGATCCTTAAATGCTCCAATTTTTTAGGGTGCCATGGAGTTATTTGCAATTATATTTTATTTGAAATCTCTGTATCAAATGTTTTTCCTCCTTTCTTTTATATCTTTCTCTGATTAACTTACTTCACCTTCAGTTTAATATAATAACGTCTTCTGTTCCTCTATGGTAAAGAGCGCATTGATTGAAGGAGCAGCAGATCCTGCCCCAGAGCAATGGGGGAAAACTACTTTGGAGGAACAGTCAGGAAGTGGCATTGGAAGTTGGCCAGGTGTTACATCAGAGGTCAAACCTGCCAACTCTAGCCTTCGGTTGTATGGTGGTGCTGCCTTTGAAAGAGTAATGTTTGAGTTTCGGTGTGCTGCTTATTCAATTGAGTGTCCTTCAGTTTCAAGGGAGAAGGCAAGAATCACTCATTCTTCGAATTCGATTAATTTTCAATTTTTAACTATTGCTTAAGCTCCTTTGCTTCTTGGAAACAGGTAGCAAACATACTACTTGCTCATACCGGCAAACGTGGAGGTAGGGGATTAACAGAAGCAGCTGCAGAGATTGCCCGTGCTGCTGCACGATCATGGCTTGCTCCTCTTCTAGATACTGCTTGTGATCGTCTTGCTTTTGTATTGGAAAATCTTTTTGATCTTGCTCTGGAAAGAAATCGGGCCTATGAATCACAAAGTAAATAAACTTTTCCCAGTTTTCTTACATTTATCTAGTTGTCTTGGGGTTTTCTCTTTGTTTTCTACTTATACAGAACTTCATCTTTAACTAACCTATAACATATGGATGTGCGGAAAACTCAATAGTTATTCAGGGATCAGTCTTTTCATATTCTTGTCTATTTGTTGGGTGGAAAAAAAATCTTGCATTCCAGTTAATTTACGATTAGTGCCTTCTCAAACTAAGATTTTTTGTTTTTAGATGGGAAGAAACATTGTAGCATGGACGGCTATGTTGGTTTTCACGCTGCTTTAAGGCATGCTTACAATCGTTTTCTGAAGGATCTTGCTAAACAGTGCAAGCAACTACTTCGTCACCACCTCGATTCTGTTACAAGCCCATATTCACTTGTCTGCTACGAGAATGACTTTGAAGGAGGCTCTCTCTCAAATGCATCTTCTTTTCAGAAAATCAATCGGGTTTCTGCAGGTTTGTTCTCGTTTGAATTATCTGATTGTGGGACAGTATCTCATGACGAAACAATGAAGGATCAGGAGAACATACCTCCAGAAAAGAACATACAGCAGATAACACCAGGAAAAGGTACCGAATCTAGAGAAGCCCTTCGAGAATGCCAAATGACTATTCCCGAGACTCCTTCACCAGAGCAACCTTGTGATGTTGGGTATGGAGTAAAGAAGGAATTTGTGAATGGGATGGATATTGGAGTTCGAAAAAGGGCTTCAAGAGTGACCAGAAATTCTAGCCGGATGGGCGGTCAAGATGGTGGGGGAACTTTGTTTGGTAATGGTGATGGCAATTCAAGGTATAGCTCGGCTTACACAGAAATTTGCTCATCCGCAGCACAACATTTTGCCCGGATTCGTGAAGTTCTTATTGAACGAAGTGTGATGTCTACATTGAATTCTGGTTTTTTAACTCCATGGTAAGTTCACTACTATTATATCCAAATTTGTTTAGAGTTGTTAGATGTTTATATGCTTTCCATAGTAAATAGAAAAATTTTGTGATTGGTGGGCTAGAAAGGATATTATTTAGTTTTCTTAGAGAAAGAAACCCACAAACAAATGATTTAACTTATGATAGCAATTAATTATTGATGTTCTTTATATGTGGCTATTTGCAGCCGAGAAAGACTTGTAGTGGCACTTTGTTTGGAACTATTTGCTGTAAATGACGAGAAGTTCACAGACATGTTCGTAGCTCCAGGTGCTATTGAGATACTTCAGAATGAAAGACAGTCTCTCCAAAAGCGCCAAAAGATTCTGCAAACATGTTTGAATGAGTTCAAAACTGTAGCTCAATCACTTTGTTGATAGTTCAATGAACTTCGAAAGAGTATCAAAATATTTGTGCCCCTTGCGAGGTACTTCAGAAAGACAATCTCTCCAAAAGGCTTAGAAGTATTTACAAGTATGTTTGAATGAGTTTGAAAGTGCAGCTCAATCACTTTGTTGGCTCACTTAACATACATCAAGGCTAAGAACTCCTTGATTTCACTTGTGAGAGCATCAAAGTTTTAACATCATTGAATTCCACATGATGTAAGTGTATTCTCTTCCTGATCAGGCTCTTGTACTTCTTTATTTACATTCTGTGTAAAGTAGAAGCTACTTTTTTATTGAGAGCATTGAATGATTGCAACTGCTCAAGTTATTCATTGTACTAGAAAGTCTAGAAATGGAAATAAGATGGCTACCAAAGACTGAAAACAAACAAAAAGGAGTTACTTGATCTGTTTTCCTCATCTTGTTGTACATTTCTCCAACTATAGGACCATGATATTTCTTCATTGCAGCACCATGTAGTAACTTACTGGTAGTGTTTTTTTTTGTTTGAGTTCAACATGTGGGAGTGGAGATTCGAACCTCTAACCTCTTGTTCGTGGCTATATACTTTAACCAATTGAATTATGCTCAGAGTTAGCAACTTACTGATAGTAGGTTAATGTCATCATCTGTGTATGAACCATTTGATTTTGCTGATTTTTTCACAATCCCAACCAGAACTAGTTGATAAAGAGAATCAAATGCCACAATCTCTGCTCATGTGCTCGTGATTGCTTAAAGTTGGAAGTTGAAGGTTGAAGGTTGAAGGATGGAGTTCTTTAATTCTTGCATTAGAAAAATTGAAAGCCATTCAAATTTTGCTCATTAAATTCTTTGTAAAGCTTGTGATCAGGAGGCTATGGTCTAGTTGTTTGGTTGTCTTTGTAAATGAAGATGGTGGTTCAGGTTGCAAGTTTGTTCTTCCTCAATTATTAAGGCTGAATATCCTCTCTCTATAAAATTTATTAATTAGGTTTTGTTTAATAAAGGTTTTGTTTTAGTTTTATGATTTCAGAATTTTAAGCTATTATTAACCATTTTTATTTTCCCCACTTTTCAAGCCTTGACCGAGTTTCTTTTTTATTAGAAAAAAAAAAAGCTTTCAAACAAACTTAATTTCTTAAAAAATTAAAAAAAGAGTTAAGAATTTTATCAAATTAACCCGCAAGTCTTCACATTAATTATTTAACAAAGGTCAAGTTTTCCTTGATGTAGACTTCAAATTGCATCTGAAAATAGAAAGATTGCACTTTTTATTTTTTAAAAAATATACTATTACAAATATGGGATAAAGATTCAAACTTTCAATTTGCGAAGGGATGTTTGATTAGTTGAGGTCAACCTCAATTAGTAAGGATCAAAACCTTTTCTAATACAAAACGATCAAAGGAGTTGATAAAAATTATTTATAATTAAACTTAAATTAAAAAACCAAAAGTTAAAAGACAAATTAGTTTCCAAATCATCTATCTACATCTCTAGATATGAATTCTATTTTCAAACTACTTGATTTTATTGGTTTTGAATATTAAAAAATGCATTGAAATTTTCAAAATATAGAAAAAATGTTGTTTAACTCCACCTATGTATATAAATACACACACTCCATTATATATTGACCTAATTAAGAGGAGAGAAAAAAATAATGAAAAAGAAAAGGATAGAAAATATGGGTTGGTCTAGAACAAAAGTCAAACACTATAATATTTTTCATATGTTGCTCATGTCAACAACCTATTTAAACTCTAAAAAACCTAACAAATAGAAATAGATAGCTTCATATTAAAAGTCTTTGAAGTTTTCAAACAAATTGTAATGTAGTAATTGAATAGTGGTTCCCAACCACCATTAGAAAATAAATAAAGAATTAGTCTACACAATCTTATTTTTTTACAAATTTATTTCAATTGGCATTACTAATCCTATAGTTGATTACATTTACCATTTGACATATTACATTTGGCATTAATTGAGGTAATAAATTAATTAACTAATGCTGTTTTCAAAGTTGAGTCAGCCAAGAAATTATTAGACCACTAACCAAGGAAATTCTCTAAGCCAAGCATAATGAGAGGTGGGTAAAAAACCATATTTAAAAATATATATATATATATATATATATATATATATATATATATATATTTTTTTGGCAAAAGGATTTTGCAAAATAGATATAAAATTGTAAAGTAATGGTATTTTGCCATTTTTCACATGTGCTTTTTGTTTGTATTTATTTCAATAACTATTTATGTATATGATCATTAATTATTTATTTATGTATTACTTGGTTAAGTGTTAAATTAAATTTCATGTTTAGTTGATAAACTTTTAAGTTTGTGTTTATTTGGTTTTTAAAGTTTAAAAAGTTTTCGATAAATTCCTAAAATTTTAATTTTGTATCTAATAGGTCTCTCAACTTTAAGAAATATTTAATAAACTTTTATTTATTTATTTTTTTGTCTAGTCATTGAATTAATGTGTCTAATAGGTCATTGATTCATTCAACATTTTTAAAATTCACGGATCTATTAGACACGAAATTGAAAGTTTAGTGTCAAATTAAACACAACTTTATGTCTAATAAATCAGTTATTTTAAAATTCTTCAAATATGTTAGGGACCTAATCACATTAAACACAACTTTATATCTAATAAATTAAAAAAATTTCAAATATGTTAGAAACTTAGTGGACACAAAATCGAAAGTTTAATCATTCATTAGACACTCTAAAATTTAGAGATCCATTACACATTTTAAACTACATAGACCAAATAGACACAAACTTAATTTAAAAACTAAATACGTAATTTAACCTAGACTAAATTATAGAAAATACCCTTGAACTTTGTATTTTGTTTAAAAATACCCTTGAACTTTCAAAAATTTCATCAATGCCCTTGAACTTTGAAAAAAAGTTCAAAAATACTCTTATCGTTAGTTTTGAATGGAAATTGTTAGTCTTTGTTTTAAAAATACTACTAAACTCTGTACTTTGTTTAAAAATTACTCTTAAACTTTCAAGAGTTTCATTAATACCCTTAAACTTTCGAATAAAAATTCAAAAATAACCTTACCGTTAATATATATTGGATAAAACATTCGTTAGTACCTCGTTTTAAAAATACATTTGAACTTTCACATAATACCACTAATCTTTAAAAAAAATTAAAAAATGCACTTACCATTAGTTTATGGACGAAAACCGTTTACCTACACTTAATAACCTCCATCTTCTATCTCATCTTTCTCTTGACGTGGGGATTGCTTTAAGCCATACAACGATCTCTTAAGAAGACAAACCTTCTTTTCTTGTTTGGGAGCTTCAAATCCAGGTGGTTGATCCATGTAAATGGTCTCCTCAAGCTCACCATGCAAGAAAACGGTCTTTACATCCATCTGCTCTAACTCAAGATCAAAGTGAGCAACAAAGGCAAGCAAAATTCTAATAGAGGTGTGTCTTACAACGGGGGAAAAAACCTCATCATAGTCTATACCCTCCCTTTGAGTAAACCCTTTGGCTACTAACCTAGCCTTGAATCTAGGCTTGTTATTTTCTAAAGGGTTCTCTTTGACTTTATAGATCCACTTACAACCTACAGTTTTAGCTTTTAATGGTTTATTAACAAGAACCCAAATTTGATTTTTAATCAAAGAATCATACTCTTCTTTCATTGCGGCCCACCACTTATCTTTATTTTCATTATTTATGGCCTCATTGAAAGTTTGTGGTTCTTGATTAATAAACTCATTAGCTATAACTAGGGCATAGGATATAAGATCAGCATACCCAAACCTAGTGGGAGCTACAATGGTTCTCCTAACCCTATCCCTAGTTAACTGATAATTTGTTAAGTCTTGACTATCCTCTTCCTCTTCCTCATTAGCAACCTCATGTGTAGGTGATTGATCTAAGGTAGAAGGTGAAACATCATGTTCTACTATTGGCTCATCTACCTGATCACTATGGGAAGTGGAAGGAGGACTAGCTAAAACGGTTTCAGTGGAACTAGGTGGACTTTTAGGAATAGACTCGGTCTTTTCTTCTACATACCCCATTTTCCCTTCATTAAAGACAACATCTCTATTTATTAGGATTTTTGGTGAATTTGGGTCTAGACACCATAGTTTATATCCCTTGACACCCTCGGGATATCCTAGGAAAACACATTTCTTAGCCCTTGGGTCTAGCTTTCCCTCTTTTGAATGAGCATAAGCTAAACACCCAAAGACTTTCATGTGTGATAGATCGGGGGACTACCTTGCCAAAGCTCTTGAGGCGTTTTTAAATCTATGGCGTAGATGGGCTCCTATTGATTATATAACATCTTTGTTGCAGATTCCCCAAAAACTTTGAGGAAGTTGTGAATCGGACAACATGCATGCACCTAACTCTTTCCATAAGGGTTCTATTCATTGTCTCAGCCGCCCCATTTTGTTGTGGCGTCCCCTACAATGATCAAGTGTCTTTGCTATGCCTTTAGACTTACAAAAGTTTCTAAACTCATGGTTACAAAACTCTAGCCCATTGTGGGTCCTAAGTTTCTTAACTCTAAGGCTAGTTTGGTTTTCAACATAGGTTACCCATTCAACAAATTTATTAAAAGTATCGATTTATTTTTTGGAAGATAAACCCAAACTTTTCTAGTACAATCATCAATAATGGATAAGAAATATCTAGCCCCACCATTTGTGACAACATTAGATGGGCCCCATAAGTCAACATGCACATATTCTAGTTTTTATTAGCAGAGTGACCCCTTTCCAAATTTTACTCTTTTACTTTTACCATAAACACAATGCTTACACATATCTAGGTCCACATTTTTATGTTAGGAATTACTTGTTGTTTTATTAACTCCTAATTCCTTACTCACTCATGTGACCTAAGCGTTTATGCCAAAGGGTAATTTTGGAATTGTCACTTTCTTTAACTAGATCACTTGACCCTACGACCAGTCGAACCTCTAAAGAGTATAAGGTATCTTAAGAAGCCCTTTCATTGCAACTAAGATGCCCTTCATGACCTTTAGAACACCACACCTCTAACTTAATGGTGTACCCTTGCTTATCTAACATGCTAAGGGATATTAGGTTTCTTTTAACTCGTGCACGCACTTAACTCCGGTTAGAAACCTAATATTTCCGTCATGAAGCCTAAGGCGTACTGTTCCTTGACCTTCTACACTACAAAAGTGTCGGTTCCCTAACATGACTTTACCTCCCACACCGGTTTGGAAGTCTTCTAGCCATTCTCTATTAGGGGTCATATGGAAAGAACAACTCGAATCTAGGATCCAAGTGTCATCCTCTCTAGTGTGTTACTAACCATAAGAGAGTGGTTATACTCTTCACTAAGGTTTACTACACTAGACTCTTTCTTTCCTTTACCCGACGACTTTTTATTCCTAAGGTCAGGACAAAACCTTCTAATGTGACCTTCTTTTTGACAATGATAACACCTCCTATTACTAGCCCCCTTAGACTTTGATCTACCCCTACTCTTGCTTCTATGCTTTTTCCTATTCTCTGATCTCCCTCTAACGTATAAAGTCTCACTATTAGACTTCTTGGTTTCTTTTAATTCTTGTTCTTTTACTCTAATGACATTTAAAACAATTTCAGTGGACAAAATATCCCTACCAAACTTCATAGCAGATTTCACATCATTATAAGATTCAGGCAAAGAATTTATCAGAACTACAACATGATTTTCATCAGAAAAGATTTCACCTATATTTTCCATTTCAGAAACTACTCTATGGAATTCATCTAGGTTATCTTTCATGCTTTTACTAGAGTCCATTTTAAAACTAAAGAAATTAGATTTTAAAAATATTTTGCTTGAAATTGATGCTACTTGGTAGGTAGATTCTAATTTTGTCCAGAGTTTAACAGCAGTATCTTCACTACGCATTTGTCTTATAATTGTATCAGACAAATAAAGAATTATAAGGTTGTGAGCTACCTTATTTATCTCTTTCAGTTGGTCCATTGTTATCTTTGTCAGGAACTTCCTTAGCCTCCAAAAGTGCGTAATCGACTTTTTTGTTGTGAAGGATGGCCAACATTTTGATCTTCCATAGACCAAAATCTCCTTTCCCATCAAACCGCTCCACCTCGAACTTGGTACTCATCCGAAAAATGAGAAACAAAATTGGATGACAAACTTTTCTTGAAATAAAAAAACAGAATTAAAGAATACTAACAACTTAAAGATTCTTTAAATCCAAAGATTTTATTCAACAAACTAAATTTTAATTCAAGAAAGAATGCCTCAAAAACAAGGATTAAAAGCTCTGATACCAAAATGTTATTATATGCCAAGATCCAAATCCTATGTCTAACCAATTTTAGACAAGTTTGAGGTGTTTATAACAAGTTTAGAAGCGATTTTATTACAAATTATGGGCTGGACAGAATGTAATTAAATGCGTAAAAGCTTGAGAAAGAACAATCAGAGAACACCAATATTTATAGTGGTTGGGTCATATAAAACGACCTACTCCACTTACAAAGGTGTTTTAAGCCTTTGCTAGACAGTTTATTAGAGATATACACGGAGTATACAGAGAACTTCTGTGAGGATATCTAAAGATACATTTAACAATTAGGATTTAACAAGATTCCAAGATTTATGCCCAAAAGGAGACTACAACCAATCTTTATTCCAGATTGAGAGTCTAACAACCTTTAGGATTAAATCTTGAATCTAAACTAAAAGAAAGAAAAAGGAGAGATACAACCTTTTGAGAGGATCTTCATAAACAAAGGTTGAGTCTCACGTCTTGTACAACAACCAAGCCAAACGATCAACTGCGCAAAGAACTCCACACAAGCAAATACCCTCTCTCTGTGTGAACTGCAACCCACGGTGAGCAGCGATTTTGGCTATAAGGGACAGAGCTCCTCGATATCTTTCTCACTACTGAAAAACCATGGTATTTTCCATTTCCCTCTCTCTCTGTTGAAGAAACCCCTGTTTTTCAGCATTCTATCGAGCCTCCAACCCTTTCTTTCTCTCTCTCTTCTTTTCTCTCTTAAACAAGAATAAACCCTAATCTTAATAATAGACCCAATACACACTCTTTCTTCTCTTTTTTCACTTAAGGCCCACACCTTCTTTTATAATAACAAAAGGGAACAAATGGGTTTAGGTAATAGGAGATCAAGAAAGGTAGATTTGGGCTTCTCCAACTTTGGGCCCAACCTTAACAATGGGTCTTTAAACTTAAGAGCTAAAACAAAGGTCCAAACCATTTTAGATTAACTTAAAAAACATTAATCTAAAATTAATTAGTTTATGATAGGTTGAAACCAAAAAATATAACATATATATTTGCAAACTGATATCTAATATGTAAAAGCAACAGTTATGTCTTCAATTAGTTTTTAATAGTAAGCTACAAGTGTTATCATGTTAAATTAGTAGAGACGCATATAGGCTTGTATTTGTGAATTAAAAAAAAAAAAAGGTCCGGTTTGATAATTATTTAGGCCCCGTTTGATAACCATTTTGTTTTGTTTGTTTTTAGTTTTTGAAATTTAAACCTAAAAATACTACTTCTACCAATGAGTTTATATGTCTTCTTATCTACTTTGTACCTATGTTATCAAAAACCAAGCCAACTTTTGAAAACTAAAAAAAGTAGCTTTCAAAAACTTGACTTCGTTTTTAGAATTTGGCTAAGAGCTCAAATACTTATTTAAGGGAGATGATCTCTATTGTAAAGAAATTAGGTGAGAATAAACTTAACTTTCAAAAACTAAAAACCAAAAACAAAATAGTTATCAAACGAGGCCTTAACTTTTTATTGTTTGTTTTTTAAAATTGTGTTTGTTTTTCTCTACAATCATTCCATCTTTTTTTATAATGATTCTATAATACTTAAATTCTTAACTAAATTCTAAAAACAAAAACAAGATTTAAGACTATTTTTTTTTAGTTTTTAAAATTTGGCTTGGTTTTTTAAATCGTATCTTAAAAGTAGATAAGAAACCATAGAAAATTATAGATAGAAATCATAGGTGGAAATAGTATTTATAGGTTTAATATTTTAAAAACTAAAAACAAAAAACCAAATAGTTATTAACTCGTGTCTAAATGAATCAAATTTCAAACCTGCACAAACAACTTCTATAAAACTTGTAGGCAAATATAACTCCCAACTCCAACTTCATGTTTGGTTCTTTCACAATTTGACTTTAAATTATGAGCTAATTTTTTTAATTTGATTTATTTGTTTAATTTTCTTAGGCATATAAGAAACTAATTTGATCTAAAATTTTCATTTGAGAATGTTTGAGAAGACATATTTAATTAGTGTATGTGATATAAAATTTCCAAAATAAGGAATTAAATAATAGCATTTCTAGAAGCCCCCACCACAATAAATAAATAAATAATAATAATAATAATAAATTTGCATGTTCAAAACCCTCTTTCAATCATCACAAGAAAACAACAAAAAATATAGAATTACATACCTAATTGGAGGAGTATGTCAATGCTTGAAAAGTACATAATTTCTATTAATTTGGACAGCTAAACAACATATTTATGGTATATTATAAAGTTATTTTTTGGTCTCCAATATCCAAGTGGTAGGCACTACCACCAAAATGGACTGAAAGAAACTCATTCAAGTTTTAATTAAATAAAAGGCTATAAAACTAGAAAGTCTCATCATTTCATTAAGCTTTTGGAGAATCTAATTTTAGTCACAATGATTTAATTTAACACACAATATAATACTCTTACTATTCACCAAGAGGGTAAGAATTAAATTTTAAAAAAAAAAAAAAAGAAGACCATGGCTTGTTATATTAGATGACCAAACTAGTTATTTCATTTTTTCCATGGTAATTTGGATTAAGTTTTCAAAAAAAAAAAAAAATTAGATTTCAAATGATTGAGAGATTAAAGAAACGTCAATATTTAGATTTGACACGAAATTGAGCTATATACTTAAGAATAAAAGATATTATATTTGAATGGTAGAAATAAGATATATAAAATATAACTTACACTTTTATTTATTTCGTCTCGAATTGAATAGTTGAACATTGAATTTAGATTTATTATCTCTAATATTTAAATAAAATATATTTGAGTGCTTGGAGCTCTATCTCTATATAATTTCTATAATAATGATTTTTTTTTTTTAAAAAAATACAATACTTTTTTTTATAAACATTGGAATTGAGAGAATCCATTGCAAACAGTGAGTTTTAGATGTCATCATATGCGATATTGATTGACAACCAAAATTTACCTAATCGATATTTAAATTAGGTCAAACAAAAGAAGGAGAATCCTTCAAATTAGATGTGTTTTCAAGAAAAATTAGGGCAAGTAAATGGAAGTAGAGTTATAAAATAGGTGATGAAAATGGGCATAAATTCTAACCATATATTCTCACAAAGAAGATTAGTAAAATGGAAAGTGGAGAAAATGTGGAAAGAGTGAATTATTTGAAAGCAACAAGACAAAATTTAAAAAAATTAAAAAAAATTAAAAAAAAAAGTATGAAGTGATAAGGAATTTCCATTTGTAACTCAAAGGTTTATGTGCTAATGAGAGTGATCCCATCATTGAAAGCAGTGGTTGAAAATCAACTGCACTGTGCAAAGGATCTTTGCAGTTTCTATATGGAGAAATAAGGTGGATTTTTTTTTTTGTAATTTTTATAAGAATACTTTTTTTTCATCTTTCTTCTTTATTAATCTTATTAATGAGGTTAAATTACAAATTAACTTTTAAATTTATTTTTAATGCATTCTTAAACTTTAGTAAATGTTTAATGGATTATTGAGATCCCGTTTGATAATCATTTGGTTCTTAGTTTTTTTGAAAATTAAGCTTACAAATATTGTTTTTACCAAGTGAGGTTTTATGTTTTCTTATCTACTTTGCACATATATTTTCAAAAACCAAGCTAAGTTTTGAAAACTAAAAAAATAATTTTTTAAAAACTTCTATATGTTTTTTAAATTTAGCTAAAAACTTAAATGATACCTTAAGAAAGATGGAGACCATGATTACAAAGAAGACGAAGATAAATTGTGAAAAAATAAATATAATTTTTAGAACCCAAAAACCAAATGGTTATCAAACGGGAGCTAAATTTTTAATGTTGTGTGTTTCTAAACTTTAAAAACGGTTTGATCTATTAGACATAAAATTAAAAGTTCAAATTTTGTAAGTATGGGGACACATAAAATAAAATATTAAAAGTTTAGAAACTTATTAGGTTAAGGTTGAAATTTCAACCTCCAAAATTAAAATTTAGTTAGAATATGTTTAAGTAATTGTTTCTTTAGAAGTTACATTAAACAAATTTTTATCTTAACACTTTTTGAACATTCTGGTTTAATTTTTAACCAAATTATTATAGCCTTTATTGTTGTTACTTGTTTTTATTAACCATTTAATAATAACTGAGATTTCAAACACTGATATAAATAAGCATATCAAATGAAATTATTAAAAAAAAAAACATAGCAAATGAAAAAAATAAGATGTTTGCCGAGGGAAATTTTGTTTGATAATTTATAATGTAGCCACCTATTTTTGTCCGACACATTTTTAATTAATTGTTAGATTATCATTATTTATATTTTTTTATATTTTTTTATGGGTTGATTTGTTATTTGTTAATTTTACCATGTGTTTTTTTTAAATGTTGGGGGATTTTTTTTTTTTTTTGAGAAAAAAGACAAAATTTTGATTAAGTAAGTTTTGCTTTTTAATTTGATTGACCAAAATGTTGTTGGTCTTTTTCAGGTGTAAGTTTTTTTTTACATAAGTTTTCAAATTGCAACAAATTGTGGTTTTGATTTTATGCACAAAAGAGTAATGATTTTGGTCTTTATATACATCTCATTCTCTTCTTCAAACACAACTCACAAAAAAACCCTACTTCTTCTACACTCCAACACATCATTCTCATCCATTCTCAACTCTACAAAACTCCATAGCCAAATACCTTCACAACCATAAAGATGAAGAGTTTTTTTTTTGTAAAAAAAATACTTCAAAATCCCATAGCACAAGAATAACCCTAGCTTAGTTGGAGGTTGCATTTGGTAGGATTTTGTTCCAAGGATCCACACTTCAAACAACAAGCTATTTGGTTTGTTCTTGACACCAACTTCTTGATCATCATTTTTATTTCGAAATGTCTTCGAAAAATAATAGTTGAGTAAGGGTTTTATGAGCTTTTCTTTCATTTTTGTTGTTCATTACATTTCTTTTTTACTTTTATTACAATGTGAATCTTTGTCTATTTTATTGTTATGTTTTGCTACTAACTTTATCTTTAACTCCATCTCTAAATATTCCTGAAAAACAATAGTTGAGTAAAGGTTTTATGAGTTTTGTTTTCATTTTTGTTGTTTATTACATCTCTTTTTTACTTTCATGTGAATTTTTGCCAATTTTTTGTTTGCATTAATGTCTAAGATCTTTTGTTATGTTGATTTTACTAACTTTATTTTATGGTTTACTTCCCCTACTTATCTATCATTTTCTTTTCTCCATATTTCTTCTTCTTGGCTCTTGAGTTCATTGTACTAAAGGAGAGAGAGGAAAAAAAAGAACAAGAGAAAAAAGAAGCAAAGTGTTGTGAAATTAAAAAAAGATGGTTATGTAACATATCTTAGATTAGTTGAGTATAGGTGAATAGAGTTATTTCAATATTTTTCTTTCTTGTAATTGTTAGCATATTTGTGTACGATATTTATTTGTTATGATCAATTTGTTATGTTAAGCATGATCTATTTTTAAATTGCATTTGCATTTTATTTTTCAAACTTAATTTATTTTGATTATCGTTCATGGTTTCAATTTTTTTTTTTTGCAAACTTATTTTCAAACCTTAAACTTTGCTTGTTTTTTTTGGGGTTTCCAGTGTTTTATAACTAAAAAAATGTTATTTCCAACTTTTTTTTAATTTTTTTTAAAACTATTTTTTATTTATAAAAAAATATGTCGACGACGGAATCTAGAAATATTTGGGAGTCCGATTTTCTAGTTTTCTTGAGTTGAGGAATTGATTCTTTGGAAGTCAAAGATCAACTCCAATACGTTATTTTTTTAGAAAATTTAATCATATTTGTATATTATGTTTGTTCACTTATTTGCTATGAATAAATTATCATACATGCTCAACTTATCTTGTCATTGCATTTATTTGTTTTGCTTGACTTTGATTTTCTTGATTTCTCTTAATGATTTCTATTTTTTTTTACAAACTCTATTCTCATTTTTTGTAATATTATTTCTCAATTTCTTTAAAATTGCCTTTTTTGTTTTATAAAAGTTTGTTTTCAAAGCCAAATTATTTTATTTTCTAAGTTTTAAAACCTTTTCTTAAAATGTGAATTTTCTTTTAAGGTTGTTTTTTCCTAAAAATTCCTATGACGGAATCTAGAAATATTTGGGAGTCCGATTTTCTAGAATTCTTGAGGTGAGGGATCATTATCTTTGGGAGTCCGAGATCTTGGTCCCAAGAAAAATGAATTTAATTAAAAAAAATAAAAAAAAAATATTTTATAAGAGGTTATCATATGATGGATTTGAGAAATTGTAAAATTTTCTCATATTCTTGAGATGATATTATTTCCAAAATCTTGGAAATAATTTCAATGTAGCCACATTGATGGATTTTCATCCACTTGTTTTATGGATCATGACTCAAAATATTGGAGTAATGAGGGGTAAAATAAGACATTGTGTTAAAAAATCTTTTTTTTTTTACCTAAATAAGTTTTTTTTTCTAAATATTTTTGCAATTCAAGATTAAATTTGGCCACCGTTAAAAACAGGTGTTGTGGGGTGCTAACACCTTCCCCATATACAAACAACTCCCGAACCCAAATCTGGTTTTCGCATACCATTTTTTTTAAATTATTTTATTCTATTTTGGTGCCCAATCACACCATAAAAAGATTGGTGGCGACTCCTTTTAAATATCCATTTTTTATGAGAACGCCGGTCGCTCCGCGTCGCAGGTACGTGGCGACATATATATAAATAAAAAAAGAAGATTAATGATAAAAACTAAAATGATTTTAGAAGTTTAAGGACGAGAACATAATACTTAAGAATTCTAGGACCAAAGTAAAACAAATGCAATAATTTACGGACCAAAATAACATTTATCATTTTTTCAACCATTCATATTTCTATTATGAAATTTGGTCAATAGAAGAATAAGAACAAGTTGATGATTAGAATAGATCAATCTACAAACATGAAATAATCAACCATAGATTAATAGCCAAATTAATTAAATAAAACATAATTAATTTTTTTAAAAAAAAGTAAAGAAGAAATTGATAGGGAAAGCTTCCTTTGACTTTATAAAATTTGAAGTTGGTTCCATATTACTCCGGCCTATCTTTTTTGAAAATCTACAATTAGATTTATAAAAAATGATTAATTAATAAATGCCACATTATAAATACAATTAAGATTAATATATTTTTTTATTCTGTACTAAAGAATAAATTAAAAAGGGCTTCTAGAGGGAAAAAAAGAGTGAGAATTAGTAAGACGGGAGGAGCAGGGACCAAGCTAATAATGGAGAGAACTATAATTTAATGTAACATAATTTATAAAAATATATTATTTTCAAACTTGTAGAACATGTTTTAAAAAATTTATGGAACAGTCTCATTTTCAAATTGTAAATATACACTTTTATGGAAAAATAATAATTATTACGAATAAAACATTATTATTATTATTTGTGAAAACGGTGAGAATAAAAAAAAAATTGGGTAAACGGTTAAATTATAAACTTATAAGTTTATTCCTGAAATTTGAAGTTTGTATCTATTTAGTTTTTGAACTTTTAAAAGTGTCTAACAAGTATCTCAACTTTCAATTTTGTATCTAATACATCATTAAACTTTCAATTTTATAGGTAATAAATCTTTAACAAATTAATTTTTTAAAAAATTAATTTATCTATTAAATATAAATTTAAATTTTATGTCTCATAAAATCCTAAAATTTTAATTTTGTGTCTAGCAGATTCATAAATTTTAAAAAAAATTGAAAAGTCAATGATAATTTAATATTTTAAAAGTTGGAAACCAAATAAACACAAAAATAAATTCATTAACTACTGGGGTTGAAGATGATTATTAGTTTTTTTTTTTTTTTTTGCAATAACTATTAATAACTTATCAATTCGGGACACGATCCAATAGAAAATTGACATATGTGATATTATTTTTTTGACTTTAATTTATTTTAGAAATAATCATACCATGTCAATTTATTAATGGATCACATCTTAGACTATAAATATTAGGGAATGAGTTGAGTTTTTTTTTCTTTCTCGCAAAGTAGACACTTGAACAAACATACGACCACTATAGCTTAACTCGTGCAATGATTTCATCAATTTTTTTTTTCAACTTGCATCTCTAATGTTAACTACTAATTTTGATTAAATAATTTAGATACTGATTGATTGAGGCAAAATTACACTAATTGTGCACTAACATACATAATTGATGTTTCTTTAAAAAAAAACATAATTTATGATGAATTTAGATATTGATCTATAAAATCTTAATAATTATTGGTCTGACATGCATTTTATTAAGAGAAATTAGAAAATCTAATTAAAGCAAATCAGGAATTTATAATTATGTAATATTTAAATGAAAATGGAAGGGAAAAAAGTGAGTGAGTTGGGCAACAAAACATAGGGGTTTGGTGGGGCCGGCCGGCGGACCCTACAAAGTAAATATTTTTATTATTTTTTAGAATATATCAAAGTAAGACTTTCCCTTGTAATTTTGTCTTTTCCAATTTTTGCATTAAACCTAACATTTCTGACACACTAAGTTTTTTTTTAAAAAAAAATAATTAATTCTATTGTTTTTATAATAAATATTATTTTTTATATAAATTTTGTTGGGCAATAAGTCAAGCCGGCCAGCCATTTTAAATATGTTTTTCATTTCTTTTTCATAATTCAGTTTTTAATTTACTTAAATCTTTTTTATGCCCTTTCCTTGAAAACTTGGCAAATTTGAACATATTAAATGGCTTTCCCAGCCGTTGTTTTTAAATAATTTTAGATTCTTCTTATAAGACTTTTCTTTTCTTTTTCAAAAATAGTGTTAGAAATACTTTTTGATATGTGATAGAAAAGTTTGGTTCAACTTCTAAGGTTGTGTCTTGTCTAATGGGTTATTTATGAACTCTCAATTTTTTTTTGTCCAATAGAATTCTCAATTTGTGTGTATTTTAAAATATGGTGTTGTTTTTAGAGAATTGAGGGGAAAAGAGAGAACACGTGGGCCGTTTGGATTAAGGAGTTGGGAAAGTAGGAGTTGTAGGAAGTAAAAGTAAATAAGTCTGTAGGGCTTACAAGAAGGAGTTAAAAATTTGTGGGCCCATAAAAAGGAGTTGGACAAAGAGTTAATAAAGTTGTGAGACCTACAATGAGGAGTTAATAACTCCTAGAGCCAAACAAGGAATTGAGAGATTTATTACACAAATAATTGAATGTTCAAAGACTTAATTAGACATTTTTGAAGATTTTTTTTTTGAGTACATCAACAATTGGGGGTGGGGGATTCGAACCTATGAGCTCTTGGTCATGAGTCATACTTGATATCAGTTGAACTATGCTCTTGTTGGCAGACATTTTTGAAGATTACGCAACTAGTAAACACAACTTTGAATCTTTCCGAGACTAAACTTGTTTAATCCATCGAAACAAATGATTCGATCACACTATATTAATTAAAAATAGCCAAATTAGTTTAAATAGCTAATTTGCAAAGATACGTCAGACAGGTTGATAGATAAGATTTAATATCAATAAGAGAAGTTAATTGATATTTTTATTATTTCATATAAATATTAACAAAATGCAAAAAAAATGTTAATATAATAGAAGTAAAATGATAAAAAGATTTTGCTTATTTATTAATTAAAATACTTTTTCATAGAGTATCTATTAAAACATTTTTATCATGTTGATAACAAAATTTTTGGGAGAGATGTGATGTGGGTACAAAGAGAAGACAAAATGATTATGAGTTGTGCCCTAGAAAAAGGGCATTGAAAAGTTTTCAAATGGGTTGCTTATTTTCTCATTCATGAAGCTTTTGAATTTGGCTAGCCTTTTGAAAATCACACTCTCAAGCTTGAAAATCACACCCCTTTTCGAAAATCACACTCTCAAGCTTGACTTTTGCCCCCTCCAACTTACCACCTTTCTCTCCTCTCTCTCATGCATTAAATTTGAAGCAACTTTTTTTAGTGTACGGAATCTAACCATCAATTTTTAAAATCGTAATAGATATCTTAACCACTAAACTATGTTTAGATTGACAAATTTAAAACCCTTAACTATAGATTTTTCTCAAAAATATTATATTTTAAAAGATTTTGATAAAATATTAAGGTATTGAACTCTTGTGGAATGATTATTCGTATAACCTTTTTATATTACAAGTAGATGACCACTATGGGCCATAGCTATAGCTCAAAGGACCAGTAGACCAACTCACATATTGGTTTACTAATCTTCCTTTAGAGTTTGTCGATTTGAAATCTCACTCTCAAATTTGAATTGTAATACTCGGAGTGTGTGTGAATTAATTTTGTAAGTAATTATGAAGGATAAAAACGTTTTTAAAAAATCTAAAGTGTCTAGCAACAAAGAATAATAACTTTTTTGAAATAATTAGATTAGTTAATAATCATCTTTTTTTCAATAACCAATTTAAAGGTGATTATAAAAAAATAATTCTCAGTGATTCCTCATCAATCACAATTGCATTAGAATCACTTAAAAAAAATCGTCATATAAAAAAAGTCCAAATCCATGTGAAAAAACTCAAATTAATCTTGAAATTGTTTAATTATCTTTAAATTTAAAGTTTCTTTTCTTCTCTTTATGACAAGTTGACATTTGTAAGATTATATAATACAAAAAAAAATAAAGTTACAATTAAAATAACTTTTAAGTAAGTGTAGCCAAACACACAAATCTTTAAATTGAAACACCTAGTATATTTGTGACGCCCGGTACTTTCAGGTAAATCATTATTTCCTTTTCATTTTTAACTTCGGGCTCATGTCGTAGTTTTTAAAAGCTTTGGGCTAAGAAGTTAATTATTGGACTTTGCAGGGACCCAATTAATTAAACCTCACCTTTAAATTTGGGTGGTCAGCTCCCTTGGTTTTCATATCGTTGGTGTGGGAGAAGATTTTTTAGGTAAGCTCTTCCTTGTTCCTTTAGGATTTGTTTTGGGTCAGCTTTGACAGAGGGAGTTAAAAAAAAAAAAAAAAAGGATTTTCGAAAAGGGGTCGCGTGCCCCTACCCCGGTTCCGTCTCCTTCTTGCGCAAGGAGGGGCGCCGCCCCGTGGTTGGCATCAAGCCGCCGGCCGGCGTGCCGGCGGCCTCCCCTCGTTCACTCCGATCACCCTCTCCTTCTCCGACGTCTCCTCCTCCCAGTCTCACGCGCCGCCGCCTCTCCCTCTCACCTCCCTTCCGTTTCACTCCCTCTCTCCCTCGCGCGAGATATCTTTCTCGATCCGTCCCTCTCACCCTCACTCTCGACTGCCGCCGTCTCCTTCCCCCTCTCTCGCTCGCCGCCTCTCCGCCGCCCCCCTCTCTCGTTCGATTTCTCTCTTTCTCTCCCTTTCGGTCAACTCTCTCTCTCTCCCTTTCACCGATCTGTCGCTCTCTCGTGCAACCCCTCTCTCTCTCTTCAGATCAGATTTATCTTCCTCTCCCTCCCTCAGATCCGACCTCACCCTCTTCAGATCTGTCCCCATCTCTCTCTCGGATCCGAATCGATCTCCCTAGCTCTCCTATCCAAACCAAATGTTGTAACCTTGCTGATTGGTGTTGTTTTGTGGATAGGGGCAGATTCATTGGCGAAGGAGTGAGGTCTTTGAAAGAAATCTCGAGGCTGAGGACGAGCAGAGGACGTTTTCAACTGGTAACTGTGGGTAAGCCTCGATCTCGAATCCATTGGCTCTGTGGTTGAGTTTAGGAGTATTGGTTTGGTTGTGAATTCATGTTAGTTTATCAAAAGGTACTCCTATTAGCTTGATTAGGTTCATTTAGTGTTGTGCCTTAGGGGTAGAGCCAAAAGGTTGGTTCCCTGCTGAACTTGTGCATCGTTTGTGATGTTCTGTAGGTACTTTAGGCTGCTAAACAAGAGCAAGGACCTTTGTGCACTTTATTCGAGGTAAGTAGCTGTTGGTTTAAGCATCAAGCTCTTAAGCAAAAGAGTTTGAGTATAGGGTCGTTGTGGTTGACTTCATAACTGCTTGTGATTGTTAATGGTTGCTCGAAGCTTGAGGCCCTGATTATCTTGCTCGTTATGCGCATGTTTTTGTACTTACTTTTGTTGGGTTTGACTCTGCTGCGTATCATGAACTTGTTGCTTTGACTCGTGGTTGGTTGTTAAGTGAGACTCGAGGCGATGGGGTAGTGCACGTTGGGTTCTTGACCCTAGAACCAAAGCGGTTGAGTGTGTGGTGGTTGAGGTAAGAGATGGGTGGTTAGCTTTGTGGGCGAGCCAAAGTTTTGTTGGCGAGCTGTGTGGTTGGTTGGTTAGGGACTCAGTTTCGGGACGACCTTGGAACGGATTAGGGGAAGCCTAGGAGAAACGTTAGTGCTTGACTCCCTAGGCTAGCGTTACAAACCCACCGAGTGACCCCGAGCGAGACAAACCTTTAGGCCGACATCTCTGTGTGGGCATTAGGGTCGAGTGCGCCTTTATGAGCGGTGTGTGGGCATTAGGGTCGAGCGCGCTTTGCTGTGTATGTGTGTGGGCATTAGGGGGTCGAGTGCGCCCTTTTGCGAGTTGTGTGGACATGGGGTCGAGCACCCTATGTGATCTCTCGTGTGGGCACTGGGTGGACCGCCTCGTCGCGATCTGTGTGGGCTTTAGAGTCGAGGCTCTATTTGTTTCGTGTGGGCGTTAGAGTGATTACTCTTTCGCGCTGGGGCGCGTCCCCGTCTTTGGCCGCCTAGGTTTCTGGATCGTCGGTGGGTCTCGGAGTGAGGTAGATACGTGAACGCCTAGCCTTGAGTCCCTAAGGTGCTTTGGTTGTGAATCATGTTTTACCTCTGTGTGTACACTTGTGAAATTTGTAGTTTGGACGTGAGTGAGCTGCTTACTGAGTATTCTTATACTCACCCGTCTACTTTGATGTTTTTGGTTGCAGGTAAGGGCAAACAGTGAGCTGGAGAGCGACGGTGGCGACATGTCGGGGCTATGAGACCATTCTTGTTTAGAGAGATTTTCATTTTGAAACTAGGAATTTCGTATAATTTGAGTTGTTGTATGACTCTTGTTTATCACTCGTTGGTTTCTGAACTTTTGTATTGTTGAGCATGTTATTTATTCAGTTAGTTTTTCTTGTTCAGCATGTTCGTTTAACTTTTGTCTAGTGCTTCCGTTGTCTCTGTTGTGTGTTCTGCTGGAGCCCGACCTGTTTTGCTGTAGCTTGGGAGGAGGTCGAGCATTGAAAAGAGTCCTTAGAAGTGTTTCTCGCTTAAACAGGTTAAGTAAAATTTTTGGTTTCGTCCGGATAGCGCCGTTATGCTGCCGAAATTCTGGCGCAGAGGGTGCTATCCAGTGACACCCCTAGTTGGAATTGTGGCGAAAACCAGAGGCGTTACAATATTGAAGAAAGTTTTAAGATTTTTTTTAAAAAGTTATTTAATTAAACTAGTAGGCATATATGAAACTTACCTTAAGAAAAAAAGGGTTAAAATTAAATAATTGGATTATCTGACTATAATTAAAATTGTGTTTTCAAATGACGAAAAATGTTTTTGAATTTTGAATTTTTTTTCAAACTAACCATCATTTTAGAATAATCTTTACTTTATTACAAAATAAGTTTTTTAAACCAATTTATTTTTATTGTAATATTCCATCTATAACAAGATGCAAGATCCAATATTCCTAGGAAAAAAAAAATTGAAAAGAATACTTTTTGAGCACCCAAGAACCTAAGGTTTGCTTTATTGGAGCAACTTTTTATTTATTTGTTTATTAATTTTTTTTATTTGATTTAGAGTCATTCAATATTATGTCTAATATGTAGGGGATTTAATTACACTGGTTGGCAGGAAAAAGATAATGAGTGTATGTGGACCTTTGATGGTGCTTTTGGACTGTGTGTAAATCAAATCATAAAGATATTTAAGCTAACAAATCCATCATTTGACATTGTAGATTGTGTTATCATTTTAGGGCCCCTATTTTCACCTTATAATCATCAAAATTTTGAAACAAAATTGTGAAAAACAAATTGAAATTATACCCATTCGTGAGTAATATATTTTTAACAAACGGTAACAACTATCATTAAATATGTGAGATGACAAAAGTAAGTAAATAGTTTGACAAAGTTTCAATATTAAGGATATTTTGAAAGTGATATGATCTTGCATTATCACATTAGTGGTATTTAAAAAGACGTGTTTGCTATTAAATTTAGGAGAATTGAGATGAAGTACGACTTGAGAATTAATTATAGAGATCACCAGATAAAAAATGTGTGCAAAATCTTATGGTGAAAACTAGCGATCTATTAGAAAATAAGAGATGTGCCACTATTTATTGGGAGAAACTAGTTCAACAAGAAAATCATTCGTACAAAATATATATTGTAGATTTTTTTTTAAAAAAAAAGGCGAATCAAATCAGTGTACCAACTAGGGGTGAGCAAAAGAAGATCGGGTATAAAGAAGTGGTTGATTGGAGTCGATTTTGCTAGTCGGTCGGTCGGTTTGGGGCTTAGTCCCGAACTAACCGACTGACTAAAATTTTAAATATATAATAATAATAATAATAATAATACAAAAATTGTAAAACAAATTATATATTTATATGTTTATATTATATATTATAAATAATAATAAAATAAATAAATATTTATAAAATAATAATTAAAAAAAAGTTAAACCGCTTAAATCGATTGGACTTCAGCCAGTCGGTTTAAGCTTTAGGCAGAAAAAAAAGAGTCAACCGATCGAATCGATTATAAGGTCGATCCAGCGTCGATTGAGGTCGAAAACCGACTCCGGCCAATCGATGCTCATCCCTAATAATAACTTTAAATAATTTTCTCATATTTTGGTTTTTAAATGATTTCTGTGTTTTGACTATCAACCAAACAGTGTCTTCCCTCTTTTTCTTCATATACAAAGGGGAGGGATATGATTCCCAAGTACCTTTTTTTTTCTTTTGGTATTAAGAAATGGAAACAAAATTAAGAACCACTAGCCAATGTGCATGTGGGAATAAATTACATTCAGAAATTTGGATTTTGACAATACTAAAATTTTGGGAATCTAATGGGGTTTCAGCTTATTAATGCACCCACTTATTTTTGGAACAAGAACTTATTCATATTCAATACATAGTGGAAACAATTTCATTTTTTATTAATAAATTATATTTTATTAATTTTATATTCAAATTAATTATATTCAAATGAAGTGACCGTGTCCAACTTTCAAAAGCAAGAAAAAATTTAATGTCATATTAATTATATTCTTATACTAATTTGAATTGTGATGGAAGATATATATATATATTCGTTTAGAATATGACATTAAAAATATAATAATAAGAATGCAAACATTTTAACTTAGGAAAGATGTTATTCATTTTTCCATCAATGAAGTTATATTTAATTTGGCAATAATATTTGTTTTAAGTTCATGATTAATTCATAACTTAGTTTATACAATACCATTCTTATTACTTGATATTTATGTTAGATGAATTTTGTACTTGCTATTTAGATCTAAGTCATGAGTGTTAGGTTAAATGATGTCATAGGATTTAGCTTTGCTTCTAAGGAGCCTTCACTTTCACTTTGTTCTCCAAATGTCAAAGTTTGACCATTTTGTTTTTATTTATTTTTCAACCATCATTTTCTAGATAAAACACACAATCATATATATACACATATATATGGTTTGATGTCAAAAAAAAAAAAAGTGATAAAAATTTGAAAAACAAGATCAAGTTATTCAAAAATAAATTATTGATCTCATATTATATTATAAAATTATAAATTATATGCTAACTTTAATTTACCCTCTACGTTATTTTCAAAGTTTTGATTCGGGATATCCATGGGTAGAGTTGAGTTGTGTTGAAGGGTTTTTTTTTTTTGAACAAACTCGAAAATTAAGTTAGTCGAGTTGGTACTCGAATGACTCAAATCATGGGTTGCCACTCAACTCAACTCAACTCTCCGGTTGGGTACCCAAATTTTTTATTTTTTAATAATTTTTTAATTATTTAAAATAATTTTAGCTTAAATTAATAACTAGAATAACATAAAGTTTAAATTTCATAACATCTTAATTTTTGTTAGAAAAACATTAAAAAGTATACATATAAATATAAATTTTGGGTTGAGTTGGGTCGGGTCAACCCGAGCTTTAAAAGGCCCAACCCAAATTTGGGTTTTTCAAAATTCTAGCCCAACTCAAACAGAAAAATAAAAAATAAAAAACCTAACACAACCCAATCCTTATGAGTTGCGTAGTCCGAGTTGCTTAGATTATCGAATAATTTGTACACTCCTAATTTTGATAAAATAGTTTGAACGAAAATATCATAGAAATGGAAAAAAAACGACGAAAAAAAAATTAAACTCATATAGAATTATATGATAATTATAGGGCTAAAATCAATATTCTTTAATTGTATAATAAATAAACAAATAAAATCCTAAGGACAAAGAAAGCAGGTGCTCAATTGACCCTAATGTCTAAACCTAAAATCGAGGTGTGATAATGTTTGGGATGATCTTATAGTTCCTATGACAAAAATACTATGGATTAATCCATAAATTTACTTCTTTTTATTCTACATCATTTTGCTTAAAAGAGTTGAAGGGAAATGATGCATTAAGAAATTCAAAAGAACGAACTCAATCAACTTCTCTAAGAAGCTAACAAAAACATTGTTCAAGTAAAACTTATGATCAAGGTCATGAGTTCGAATCTTTTCCCCCCCAAATGTTGTAGTATTTTAAAAAAAGAAAACTCTCTAAGAATTCTTGCTCTAATAAAATTTCAACTTTAATTAATACAAAAAAAAAATTAGAAGCTAATAATTCAAGTAGCAAATAATTCATTTAGTGTTTTTTTTCTTCTTTTTGTTAATGATAATAATTCATTTACTTGAAGTTAGAACATTTTTTTCTGAGCTAGAAATGACAATTATTTGAAAAAGGTTTTTTTTTTTTTTTTGGTTAAATTGGTTCTGGGGTCTTTTTACAAATGGATCGTCTTAACACTTTAAAAAATTTCTAATAAATTTTTGAACTTTCACAACTTTATCTAATATAAATCTAGACTTTTTTCTAGACTTTTTTCTAACCAGTTCGTTCTTAATAGATTATTGTTATTAACTTTGTTCATTTAACACTTCTATTTATCATTAAATATGTTGCATGAAATTAAAATAACCCACCATATAATCTTAAATAATACAAGTGTTGTCAAATAATTGAACAATAAAAATATATGATAGTACCTAATATTGAATTGATCGAATCATGTAGGAATGAAGGTTCGTGTGTATTAGTCCATTAGAATGCCTCGTACAAAATTGAACTTCCATTCGACATCATCATGATTATACACAACTCATTTATTATGAAACTCTCTTAAATTCTCAAAAATTCTATCAACACATCCCACAAAATCAGAGAACCTACGGCTTTTTCAATAGTACTACAACTTAAGTGAGTGACAAATTTATTAGATATAAAATTGAAAATTCAACAACTTATTAATAATGTTTTAAAATACAATAACCTAAATAAACTTTTTAAAGTATTAAGATTTAAATTACAAATTTAGTCTCTGAACATTGAAGTTTATGTCCATTTGGTACATGAACTTTCAAAAGTGTCTATAAATTCCTAAGATCCCGTTTGATAACTATTTGGTTTTTAGTTTTTGAAAATTATGCTTGTTTTTCACAATTTTTCTTCATCTTCTCTACCATGATTTCTATTTTTCTTAAGATATCATTTAAGTTTCTAACCAAATTTCAAAAACAAAAACAAGTTTTTTGAAAACTATTTTTTTTAGTTTTCAAAACTTAGTTTGGATTTTGAAAACATAGGTACAAAGTTACAAGAAAACATATAAACTCATTGATAGAAGTAGTATTTTTAGTCTTCATTTTCAAAAACAAAAAACCAAATGGTTATCAAACGGACCTAAACTTTTAATTTTGTGTGTAATACATATGTCAAATTTATAAAACTTAAAAAATTTAGAGACTAAATTTATAATTTAACCCAAAAATAATTATAATAGAAGTTACAATTTCAGAGTATATTTTCTTTGCCACATTATTATGTGTGTTTGGGATGGGTGTTAAATTGACGCGTGAAGGACACGGCGTTGAAATGTTTGGAAGGGCCCCACTGCCATTGGGCACGGGCAGACACTCAGACAAACAAGTCCTTACTTACGGTCAGGTCAGGGGCTCTCAAGTCAAACCCTACTTTCCCTTTCTCTTTTCTTTACCAAATATTTCTCATTATTATCATTTATGCCCATTCCTCCAAATATTATTATTATTATTTTATATATTCAAAAAAAAAAAAAGAAAAAAGAAAAAGAAAATTCTTAGTTCCTTCCTTCAAACAAACCAATGTCATCCTCTTCTTCTACTTCCCTTGGCTGTTGGGCATTTTCTCACCAGCCAATCACACTGCAAACCCTCCACTTTTTCTTTTTAATTTTTGTTTTTTATATTAAAAAAATCTACTTCTCAAAAATTATATTCTTTCTTAGTTGAAAAAAAAGCATATTTTTTAAATCTATTTTTTTTTTTTTTTTTTGTAAATAGTCTCCCATAGAAATATTCTTGTATAAGTTGTATTTGATTCACAAGTTAGGTTTCAGAAGTCAAGTCTATGTTTGATATTTGAGTTTGTATATCTAAACTTACGAATTTGCTAATCTTAGATACTACATGAACTCATATGATAGGTTAAATTTGCTCTCTCCTTTATGATAAAAAAAATTCAAATTATTGTATTCACACTTGTTGTAATAAAAAAACTCATGCAAAATAAAAACTCACGAAACTACCATTTTATAGGGTACAAATCATAAGTTCATAAATCAACAGGTCATACAAGCTCCCGTTTGTAAAGTTCTAAATCACGCATCATAAATCCAATAAATCAACTTAGAAAAATGATTTATTTATTAGTATTCACTTTTAGCTAGTCAATAAGTATCTACAATTGACCACCATAATATTTTTGGCAATTCAACAATTGCAAGGGTAAAAATTGAAGGAAAAAATTCTAGTACTAGCATGAGAATTTTTCATACTACTTTCATTTAATGGTTGCACGGTAGCATTTTTTAAAAAATGATGTGAGATCCACTAATATTAAAAAGTGAAAAATATATTATGAATTTGGTATTAGAAATATTTTCGAGATGAAACCATAAGTTAATTGATGTTCACTGAATTATATTTAGATTGACAAAGATGTAAATGGGTTCGGAAACGATTTAAATATTATTGGATAACATTTTTAGTCTACTCTTTAAATAATTGTTTTCCCTTTAAACAAGTTCAAATATGAAAAAGAAGAAGAAGAATTAGAAAACTTCAAAGAAACCCCACAAAGAATAATAAAGTGAAGAGTTAGAAAAAGAGAGAAGAAAATTATAAAAGTGAGAAAGAAAGAGGCATAAGACAACAAAAACATTTCATACACAAGCAAAAGCCTAAACCTTTTTTTTTTTTTCCTTTTTTTTTTCTTCTTTTTTCCTCATCAAAAGCCTTGTTTTTCACTCTTCCCCTTTCTCTCTCATTTCCTCCAATCAAACTCCATCCTCAATCTCTCAACTCCCAATTCTTTCTTCTTCTTTGAATTCCTAAAACAGAACAAGAACAAGAAGAAGAAGAAGAAGAAGAGGGGGTGTTTGTTTGTTAATTTTCTTACATTTTTACAGAAACCCCATCAATGGAAATCACTTCTTCTTCAACCTCAACAACAAGATCATCCCATGAAAGAGAAAAAAACCCTTCTCCCAATACCTCCCCTAAGCTTCTACCCAGATCTGATTCCAACCCTTATCCCACCACTTTCGTTCAAGCCGATACCTCCAATTTCAAACACGTCGTTCAAATGCTCACCGGCTCATCGGAATCCCCCAGACCGCCGCACCCACCGCCGTCCTCCAAGCCCTCTTCGATTCCTCCTCAAGACCCCTTTCAATCATCCTCCAAGAACTTCGCTATTCCTCCCATTAAAACCGCCCCGAAGAAACAGCAGAGTTTCAAGCTCTACGAGCGCAGGAATCACCTCAAGAACAGCCTCATGATCAATACCCTAATCCCTAATTTCTCCGGTGCCGGCGGGTTTTCGCCTCGTAACGCTGAGATTCTCTCCCCCAGTATTCTCGATTTTCCTTCTCTGGCGCTCAGCCCTGTTACGCCGTTGAACGATGACCCGTTGTTCGACAAGTCCTCGTCGTCGCCCTCGCTTGGGAGCTCGTCGGAAGAGGAGAGGGCGATTGCCGAGAAGGGGTTTTACTTACATCCGTCGCCGATGAACACGCCGAGGGCGGCGGAGCCGCCGCAGCTTCTGTCTCTGTTCCCCGAGACGTCGCCTAGGGTTTCGGGATCTTCGTCTTCTTCGTGACGAAAAGAAGGGTTGGTTTGTTCTGTATTGTTTTTGTTTGTAGAGATTTGTAAGTTTTGATTGATTTTTAGAAAGAAGAAGAGGATCGTTGATCAATCGAGTGGGGTTTGGGATTTGATGAATTGATTCTCTGAGATTAAAAAAAAAAAAAAAATACGCAGAGAGAAGAGATCTTGGTTTGAATTTTCACTGTACAATTTGATGAGAAATTCATTGGAAATGGTAAAGGCCTCTGTGAACTCTTCGAACTGAACTTCAATTATTTTTTTTTTAATTTTGCTTTCGATTTCAATTGTTCTGTTTTGTGAACACTTTTCTTTCCTTTTCTTTTCCATTTTCTCGGAAAGTTGGTGAGAAAATTTTTCTGAGTCTTGTTTGATTCATTGGGTCAGTAAGCACGAGGTCTTCTAAAGAGAATGTGAGTTTTTTTTTAGAGAAAGGAAAAAAATATATATTTGATGAGACTGTCAATTTTTTTTTTTTTTTTTTACCATATGGAGTGGTGATTTACATGTAAAGTGAGTATAGTGGTAACTAGAACTTACCTTCGAAGTTAAAATACCATGTTTGATTCATGTATTTTGAACTCTATTTCTCAAAATTGGAGCATACTATTTTTAAGATAATTTTTAACGAAATTGTTTAAATAATAATAATAATTTTCATACAAGAAAGGACACGTTATAAATGTATTTTTTCCAAATTTATGAATGAAGAAATAATAACTCCTTGACTAAAAGTTTTTTTTAGAAAAATTAACCCTAAACCAGTAGGAAGAACCAATTTTAAGTTTCATTTATGGTATAGAAACTAAATTTAAACATTTAAGATCAAAAGGAAATAAGACTCAAAGTATAGAAACTAAAATAATATTTTAATAAAAAAATTTGGAACATTTTATTATTTCTGTCTTAAATTCTTAATTAACTTGAGCATAACGTTAACACGTATACTTCTCACTAAAGAGTTAGAGATTCAAATTTTTTATTCTATATGGAGTTTAAAAAAAAACTACATTGATTTGTTCATGATGATGGGTGAAGATTTATTTTTTTTTTTAAGAGTTTTCATGGTGGGGACTGAAGTTGAAGGAGTTTTGTTATTGGTATTTAATTTTGAAATTAATTATGAGTGACTGAGTCAATAAGACTGTGCATGAAACAATGGTGGAGATCCATAAGGAAGATGGTTGGAAGTTCCACTCAGTGTTTTGATGGATATCTTTGTTCTACAATTGGGGCTGTAATTACTGTTGCTTTCTTATTCTTTTGTCTTTTCTCTCTTCAAAAAAAAAAAAGTTTTCTTTTAATTTCTTCAAACCCCTTTCTTTCTTATTAAATTCCCTATTTCCCCCTCAAGTTTTTTTTTTAATTCCTATTTTAGCACTTTCCTTCTTTTTTTTTTTCATTTTCCATCCTCACATTTTCAAATGCTTTGTCCTTTTTAAGTCCCAAAGATAGTTTTGGTATGACTTTTTCAACAGTTTAAAGGTGTTACATAGTCCAAATTTTCAAACTTTTGTGGTTTTTTAGCTATATAGTCTAAAAATACTTTTGTGAAGACATAAAAGTTTGTGTTAAATTCACTTTGCTACTTTTAAATTGGGTTTGATATCATACTTTTACATAAAAATATATTTTTAACGGCTATGGTTATGTTTTCACATTTAATCTAGTACAAATATTTCATGAATCATGTGGACCTTTATTGTTTATTCGTGCTTTTGTAAGATTCCAAGTAAATTTAAGGACAAAAATCATATCTTTTTCTAAAAAAAAAAACATATTTCGTGAATGTATAAATAAGGAGTACAAACGAAATAGTATTAAAGTTTAGAAGCTAAAATAGAATTTGAGCTTTTTCTTTAAGCTATTTTGATATGATGCATACAGATAAATTCGTTAGAATAACATCGCTTTTATCTAAGATTGGATTCTATATGCGAATCAAAGTTATTATTTGATGATAAGTGTTGTTGAGAGAAGTCAAATGTTAAATGAAAATTTAGGGTCTGTTTGGTAGGCAATCCGAATTCTGTTTTATGTTTTCGGATTCACTGAATTCAGTGAATACATGTTTGACATACGTGTTTTTTAAAACTGTTTTCGGATTCTGTGATCCAAATAGTAGAAATTCTGAAAACAACATTTTTATGTTTTCATTGTATCCAGATTCTGAATTTAAAATTTTAAAATGCACAATTGAATTAAACAAAAATAAAACCTTAATAAATATAGTATTTCATGTTTATAAACTTAATTTACTTTTGTTAAATTAAAATATGTATAATATAATATATTATAAAATATAAAATATTATATTATAAAATATTAATTATATAAAATTTATTAAAAAAAAACACATGTTCATAAATTAATTAATAATGTTTTATATTCAATTTAATATTTAGTTTTGCAACTACAACTAATCTTATGATCTATAAATATATTATAGAACATACTTTAAACTATTGTTTAAAATGAAATTATATTTCTAAATCTTCTACCAAACACATATTTGAAAACATGAAATACAACTTTGTTTTCATAAATCCCTTGTTTTCAAATTACATTGCCTACCAAACAGGCACTTAATAATCATAAGAATCAAAATGAAAGAGTTAAAAGAAAAAGTATTTTAAAAAGTATGAACAATCCAAAAATAGTAAAATGGCCATGCCAAAAAATGATTCCAAATTTGTAAGGTGGAAAAGAAAAAAGACTCAATTGTTCCCTATTCTATTTTTCAAAATATTAGAGAGAGAGGGAAAAAAAACTATTTTACACTTCAAACAAATACCATTCAAAAGTGGTCCTGAAAATAACAACCACAATTCAAAGTCAATTGTTATTGTTTTCAATTTTAGATGTCATGGGAGTTACCAAAATGTTAATCAATCACAAACTTGTCAATAAGTTTCTTCAATTATATTGATTCCAAAAGGTTGGGTTGGAATTTAGGTTGTATTTTTGGCAAAATTAAATAGAATTTAGGCAATAAGGAATAAGTTACGTGTTGATGTGACACTGTTTTGATATGTATTCGTTAACTTTTAATATACGAGATAAAATTTTATTTAGTTTTTAAATTTGAAAACTTTATAATTTAAGTTTCGAAAATTTGAAAATGCTCCATTTTAGGCAATGACATTGGTTTTCCATCGATCGTTGCAACAAAAAGATAGATAGTGTGACATTTTAATATTCGTTTAAATACTAATGAGGTAGAAACAATTGCAGGAATGAAGATCAAACCATCAACTTTGAGATAGTAATTAGTGTCTCATCCTATGTTTGAATTGATATAGGAATGAATGATTTTATAATATAATATTTTTAAGTTTACATGATTTTTTTTTAAAAAAAAAATAATATGTGTAGCTCTTTATAATTGTAGTAAAATGAATGGTTAGTCAAAATGCATTGCAAAATAAAACAGCAAAAATGACAATCATTAAAATTGAAACCAATAACTTTGTGAAACTAAGTACTATTATTCATTTCATACCCTCTCTTAAAAAGTAATTAATTTAAAAGAAGGTATGAAATGATAAAAGTGGGGAGTGTTAAAAATATTTAAATTTTCCAAGTCTTTTTTTTTTCCACTCTCAATGGCACTAAAATCCATGACCCTATCTTTGCTTTTCACTTATTTTCTGTCTATACTTTTTTTTTCAAACAACAAGAATATGTGACATTGTTTCAAAAAAAAAATGTGACATTACATCACAACAAGAGATGAGAATTTGAGACCAAGACCCATGATGGAGAGATATACATGATTAATAATCACATTGACATCTATTCTTCTCGAATAGAGGAAAGTTTGTTACTAAAAAAGTTAGAGATTTGAATCTTTATCTCGTTAAACTAAAAAAAAGAAATTATTTGTTTAATTTTTTTATTTCAACAACATTTGGAGTAGAGGATTCAACATCTGACATTTTAATCCAAGGTGCATATCAATTATTATTGAGTTATACTCATTTTTATATTTGTTTATTTTTATGAAGCTAAGCATTGAGGTTAAAAAAATTTATTTGTAGTTATGTTCAAATATTTTTATAATTGGGGTTCCTTCATTTCTATGATTTGATCTGAAGAGTTTTGTTGGTTGGATTTTGTGTTATTTATGGATTGATTCATGAACATTTTTCTTTCTTTTTTTTTTTTTTAAAGAATTCATGAACATTTTTCTAATGTGGTTTTGATGGGGGATTTTTCCATATATTCAACTTTAAGGTTCATTCACTAAATTAAGTACATGGATAAAAATAATTGTTTTCTTAAGATATAAGTTTAAATATGATTTTCCCCTTAGCACCTAGCTAAGTTCAATCTCCCAATAATTTGCATAGTGATCTAAATCACCTAGCCTAACTTATCTTAAATTCTTAATATTTCATTGTTGCTTGTCTCATACATAAACTTCCTTTTTTCTCATAATAACCTTTAATACAAAACACTCTACATGATCACTTAATCGTTACTCTATGGATAGAATGCACGTGTGCCATAATTATTCAATTACGATTGACTATTAGATGCTAACTTTAAAATATTAATTCTATTTTTCTAAATCTACTTTTTTTACTAATGAGAAGACAAAAAGAAAGAAAGAAAAATATCTATCCAAATTTGTGAAAAAAACAATTGAAAGAGGAAAGTTTTAAGCATGTAAGCTAAATATCATTGAAGTACATGAAAAAACAGCTTTCTAATTGCCAAAGATAAAAAACTAAATCTTTAATTCCCATTAGGGAAAGCCCAATTCAAGCCTCAATGGTCCCAATGAATGACTTTTGCCATAATATTGCATTATGTCCAATAGTTCAATTGTTCATCTCATAAATTGCAATGAAGTAACAAATGTTGTTTTGTATTTATAACGAGTGACAATAATGTACTCTTGGGGATCTTTCTATACTTAGTTCAGTCAAACGAACATAAAAACGTACCATTTTTTCGTTGACCGTCGTATCGTACCCTTTGAGTATCAATGATACAAAAATAATGAGCTCAAAGAGTAATGAACTTATCAATTATCAATAATTAAGATTAGCTTGGTTGGTTAAGCTTCCTTTTATAGAACTCTTTCACTAAATGAGAAAATTATAGAGCATAGAGTTCAACACATTAGGGATGGCTTGTAAGCTCAAACTTATTTCCTTAACTAAAAGAGAAAATTATAGCATTAGAGTTCAACACAATTGGGATGGCTTGTAAGCTCAAACTTATTTTCTTTTAGGGTATTTGTACAATTCATATACCAAAGTAGAAAATTGATTGCATGTAACTTTATTTGATAGAGGTCCCTAGCAGTTGAATTAGATCATACATCAAACTAGAATCATGTTTTCTATTTCGTGTAAGATAATTAAATCTTCATTTGTATGAATGAGACGTAATAAAATCGAAGGTAGAACTCAACCTTCCAATCAATTTGGTATCAAAACTAATCCCAAACAAGGAGAGCAACAGCAAAACACAATTGTGACGAGTGTCACTATACATAGTCGTCCAAGATAACGCTTATCGTCCAGAGAGAAGAAAGGAATAAGACTTAAGAAGATAAATATCAAAGCTAAATATTGATGCTCTCAATTGCCAATCATCATTGCAGACAGTAGAAGAAACTTGCATTTGATACTCAAAGATGTTGAAGTTATTTATTGGTGAATAATAGTCTCTCAAGCATTATTGTACATTCTAATATGGAAAAAGAGACACACAATACCAGCTCTTCAGATTTCTGAAAAAGATTGAATGGTCTTGAACTCATGATTGTCTGGAAGAGGAGCATTTCCGGGTCGAATGGATATATTCACATCCAATCCTGAAAAAGGGATTTCAAATTTTCAATCAGATAACAAATCATAAACAGTAAACAGAACAATTGCTCTCTTAAAACAATCCGAATTTGATTTTTGATACAGTTAGTAGGTGATAAAGACTTGGGAGAATCCTTGAGGTGGGGATTCTCTGTTTGAAACAAGGATATGAGTAGCCATAAGAAAAGTTGTCCCTAATTTAATTCCATGAACTACAAAGGGCATTCTTCGACTTTGCTCGGTTCCCTTCCTTAGTAGTAACTAGTAAGTTGGACTAAAATTGGATTAACACACTTCACTGATGCATTTGATGTTCGTATGGTCGTCTACAAATCAAAATTTTGATAGGATTTTGGAGTTTAGGATTCCTTCATCATTATGCCGAGCAGAGATGAAGTTATTTCTTAAACTTAGTCTCATGACACCATAATTACTCGTAACTGTTTCTTTTTAATAATTTGAAATCAACAATACCAAGGAGATGCTAAATACCTGCTGCTTTTGCAGCTACAGCTTCCTGAAAAACATCGGTAACAAACAAAATTTCTGATGGCTTATCAACTCCAACAGACTCTCTGATTTCGACATAACTGCGCTTTTCTCTTTTGTTCCTGAAAGTATAGAATGAGTAGCTTGTATAATAGTGTACAAATATTGTTATATTTCTATTCTACTGAAAGGGAGATTATCAAAAGTAAAATTAGATTTTACCCGACTGCGGTATCAAAATATCCAGACAAATATTTTCTCAGATCCCCATATTTTGTATTTCCAAATAGAAGCCTTTGTGCCAACCTACTGCCGCTTGAGTATATGTATACCTGTGAAAATTATTTATTACTTCATTATTAGAAAAGAAAGATTCATCCCTGATTAGCAGTCATGTCAGAAACAAATGGAGGAACTTGAACTCTTGCAAGAGTTGACTTAAGAAAGAATACAAGAAATGAAAAATGTCAACCAAAGGAGAGAATAAAAACTTTGAATGTATTTCTGCTGCTTATGTTATCTCTGCAGTCGAATGTAACTAAAATGCTGCATGTAATTCCAGATACTAAGCCATCGGCACCTAAGAAATTCTGATTGGAGTATCCTTTCTGATTGAAATTCTGATTGAAGTATCCTCTAGTGTAAATCTGAGAATCCTATCTCGCTTTATAGTTTATCTTTTTTATTCTCTAATTGGAAAGTCTTCATGTAATCCTTCTTTGGCGATCGGAGTATTACTCCCTTATTTCATACATCAATGAAATTGTTTATTGAACAAAAAAAAGAAATTCTGATTGAAGTGGAAATAAATATACAGATGAACGAAGAGAACAGTGATTTTTTGAGGGATCTGGTTGACTATTAATAAAGTTTGAAGATGGAAAGTTAATTGTCAGTAAAACTAACTTTTAGTATGTAATCAGACAAATAGCAAAGCATATTAAGCTCTCAGAATTATGGAAGGAAACTTCAATTTCAAGGGGTTTTAATGGAAAAACTAAAATCGAGTTTATTAGTACTGAAATAAGTAAAAGACAGGGGAAGTGAAGATATTTCAAGACCGATCCATTATAAACCATTTTCACCATCAGCAGTGTTCAGGGATGAGGATTCATTCATCATTAGACAATAAAAAGCAGAAGACTACAGGAATACAGAAATAGATATTACTGGAGTAAAGGTCAAGGACTCGTAGTAGTTTCCTTCTCGGAATAGATTTAAAGGATTTTTAAGGTTGAGTGTGGTATGAATTTTGAAATATTACTTTTGGATAAGTACTTTTTAAAAATTTCATGGTGTTTGGTCACAGAAAAGTAATTTTCAAAATTTTCATGGTATTTGGTCACGTGTAAAAACTAAAAAGTACTTCAAAAAAAATTCTAAAATCACTTAAAAGTACTTTAATATGCTTTTAGATGAAGCAGATAATTATACTTTTCCAGAAAGCGATCAAAGCAAAAGTTGCTGCTGCTATTTGTACAGAAAAAACCATTAAAAGAAGACATGATGGAGCAGAGTGGCTATAGGCATATCAGAACTTGTAATCATCAGCACTGCAAATGCAGAAGAGGGAAAAGTGTGTTTTATACGACCTTTAGGTCCGACGCGTGCCACCTTTCTAGAGCTCTTGGTACATCCTCAAAAACTTCTCCTTTCAATTCATTGTTCTCAAATCCAGTTAGCCATATATGACCCTGACAAAGCTGGAGGTTAGTTCTTGTTACACAACAGTTCGTTATTTTCTTCATTAATTATTTCTGCTTACTTGCAACTGTTTTAGGGCAGGAATCTTCCTGTCAGCTTTTATCATGGCTTCAACGTTCTCAACTAAAGCTGAAATAACCTCCTCTTTTGAAGAATCATCAAGAGGAATAGGCATAGCACCAGCAACACCTTTTTCCAGATCATCTTGCACCTGCAATTGTATTTGCAGAGTTATTAACACCAACAAATGTTAATTAGAATACTTTTTTCACTACGCTTAAATCGAACATTTATGGTCAAACTTAGCTTTAATACTCTTGATTTTTCAAACCTGTAAGAGGGTTATGTTGAATTTTCAGAGTGCTTCTCTAAATAAAAAAAGATATCAAATGTCTAAGAAATTAAGAACTTGTGAGAGTACTAGTATGGTATTCTATGGAGTATATGTGGAAGATTAATAGCATATCCATAAGGGATATATTGGTAATTAGCTAAGGGTGTCTTGGTTATAAATAGGAGTGTTAGAGTTCTTAATTTGAGGAAAATGATTTTGGTATTGTCTCGGTGTAGAGACTTTGGGAGAGACATGGCCCTCTCGAAAGGTTATCGGTATTGTAATTTTCTTCGTTGATATTGCAATATATTAGTTTCTATGGATTGAGAGGAATGGGCGACTTTTCAAGGATATTTCTTCTACTTTTAGTCGCTTTATGGATAATGTTCTTCTAAATGTTTTTCTTTGGTGTAAAGATGTTTATCCCATTAGCTTGTTCAACTCGTCTTTTTTCATTTATAATTGGCAATCTTTCTTGTAATACACCTTTCGGTGTTTGGAGTTTTCCTCCATTTCATTTATCAATGAAATTGTTTCTTATATCAAAAAAAACAAAAAAAAAGATATTTTCTGTGTTTGGATGCCTAACAATACCACAAGGCATTTCTTGTTAATGACATCTCCATTTCATCACATATTCGTTCTTCAATATTTGTACAAGTGTCTTTGAGACACATTCTAAAATATCCTAATCCAACGTATGTTCTGTGACTGTCTTGAACTCCTGGATAGAACTATCTTACCTGAGATCGCAACAACTCAATATCTTCCTTAGTCTCTGCCGTGTCGAATGTTAGAGATAAATGCTTACGGACATTGTCGCGAGCATATGGAAAGAGAACATCGGTCACAAATGATATTGGAGTAGTAGTTCCTTCTATGTCAAGGACAATGCAACGCTGCAGAAAAAAAATTAATAGAAAAAAAAAAGAATTCATAAAACGAAACTCAAGAAAAATAATTAAAAAATAATTTAATTTAACACAGACATGTAGGTACATACACTCCACAGAAGCAATTGTTGAGTGATTTTAGGGCTTGGGTTAGCATACTCAAGAGGGAGGTTCCAAGTGCCTTATACTTGGTTTATCTTGTAGTTTTTATCCTTTTCATTGCAATATATCTCAGTTCTTAGTTCTTGGTATTCGGGTTCCTAACACAAAGCTAGAGGTCTTGTGTTTGAACTCCAGTAATGTCAATTCTTCTCTCAGTTAATATTGATTTTCACTTGTTGTTGTTCACCTGTCAAAGTGGATCAAATTTTGCAACCATGATTCATAAAGGGGTTACTTTAGATTGCTGATGGCCTTCCTCACGACCTGCCTTCCTCCTCCCTCCACCACCATCAATCCGTGAAAAATCCTAGACCATGGCCTTAACCTCCTCCTCTACCCCTTGGAATCACCCAACACGTTCTATTCTAATAGATCGTAAAGTTTTTCATATCGCTTTTGATGAATCCTTTAGAGGGAGTCGGGCCAAGATCACCGAACAAGGAAAACTCTCTTCTTTCTCCATCTCCCTGACTTGGCAATCCTTGGAATGGCTGTCATACTCCTTTGAAGTGCTCTGTAAAGAGCCCTCTACATTCAAATTCTTCAAGAAAATTAGAGGTGAGGACGATACCCTTTGGCTGCAAAAACACAGCAATAAGCATCGCTTCTTTGTCGAATTCACACAACTAAAGCACTCGGGAGAAAGAAAAAAGCTTTTCATTCCATCAGAGGAAAACAAGCAAGGTTGGTTCTCTTTTTTCTCCTTGATTTCAGATTATCCTCGGAAAAAGAACTCCAAAGTGGTTGCACAATCAGAAACCTCTCAGGTTCCTCTGTCACATCCATCTTTGCCCCCTGCCTCCTTTGAGTCTCAAAGTGAAATTGTGGTAATTGAAAGGCGTCTCCAATCGGATAAGTGGCCAAGCATCCTTTCAGCTCTCCGCACTTCTCTCTCCATAAACAGGTGTACAATTAACCCTTTTCAGGATAATAAAGCTCTGCTTCATGTTTATGATAGTGTTCATGCCACAAAGCTTTGTAGCCTAATGGATTGGTCACTTATTGGTTCGCATTGCCTGAAATTTTCTCCTCTTACAACCGATTCTTGTCTAAAAGATCACAAAGTTGCTTCATATGGAGGTTGGATTGAGATCCTAAATCTTCCTCCAACGCTTTGGATAGATACTATCTTTAATTACATTGGAGAAGATTGTGGTGGTTTCCTCAAGGTTTCAGAGCATACAGAAAGAAGGCTTTTTCATATGGCTGCAAGAATTAAGGTTAAACCTAATAACAATGGCTTTCTTCCGGCAACGGTAGCCATTCCATCGGACTTAGCAGGCGTTCAACTCTCAGTTCAAATCAGAGGAATCTCGGCCGGAAAGCAAGCTGTCAATCAAATTTATGGTGAAGCACCGATCAAGGATCTTTCCTTTTTGGAAAAGGAAGGTTTATCGAAATTAAATGCTCTACATAAATGGAAAGGTAAACGCCCTATAATTGAGGACTTGAATGGTGATTCTGCAAAGATCCTTTTGAATGAACAATCACCGGCAGATTGCCCTAGATTTTTGGATCTCTCTGTACACGGGGATGGCAACTCTCTACCCGATGTTGGCAGCTTCCAATTTAAACCATTTTTAAATCGGAAAGATACAGATCTTCAGAATCTTTCGAAAACCCTAGAAGAGCACTCGGATACCTTGATCAATGAGGATTTGAATCCTGAGATTTGCCCTAAAATCTCGGAAATTTCTCCTATTCTGGCGGCTGAAATCTCTAACCCAATTAATCGATTCATTCCTTCGACCTCCCTCTCACCTGCCCTCATTCAACCCACCTTCAATGTTGTATCTTTCAACGAGGGGCCCACCAAACTCCAACTCGGATCCATTAATTTTACCTCATCCAAAAATCCGACTTCAACCTTTCATGGATCAGAAACCGAGGCCTACCTTTCGAGCCCTGTCTCAAAGAACCTCAATTCAACCATCGGAATTTCAAATTTCAACCTTTGACCTAGAAATTTTTGGAGACGACCCAAATCTAGAATTGCAGCAACCGATTGAATTCCTCCCACCCATACCAGATGACCTTTCACCCTTAGCCACGGTAAATAACATGGAGGCTGTACCTACTTTCACTCTTAATCCACCTTCTACCCTTCCATCTACTTCACCCAAGGCCTCAGGTCCTTCTGCTGGTTCTGACCATATTCCTTCACAGCTGCCTTGTAGCCTTCGAGACATAGCAGCCTTTCTTACTGACCATGGTCTTTGTATAATGCCAGTACCAATGTTGCCCACACCTACTAACAGAAAAAATCATGGCCCCCCGAAAAGGAAAAAAAATAAACTACAGAGAGAATTACAAAATCTGAAATCTACAATCCATTATGACAAATCAGCAACCTTGGCAATTTTTGGAGGCTCTCTCATTGCATCTCATGAGGTTTTTAACATGGAACGTTCAAGGGTTGGGTTTCTGGAAGAAGAGGTCATTGATTAAAAAGACTATCCAACTACAAAATCCGGGTATTGTGTTGTTACAAGAAACCAAGCTTAATGTAATCGATTCTTCTATGATAAAATCAACTGGAGTTCTTCCCACATTGGATGGGATGACTTGATGCCACTAATTGGGCGGTGGCATCCTTATTCTTTGGAATGAACCGGACTTTTCGGTTCAGAGGTTATCCGAGGCTTTTATTCTCTTTCCATTCACGCGTTTTATTATCCGACGGGGTTTTCGCTTTTCAGTTAATGGTATCACGGTCCTTCACCTCCGTTTTTTCACGAGGATTATTGGCGTGAATTGGATGATATTGCAGGTTTGGGAGGAGATCGTTGGGTTGTTGGTGGTGACTTTAATGTCACTCGTTGGACTTGGGAGAAAACTCATGATCATTCTATTTCCAAAAGTATGCGTGTCTTCAATCAGTGGATCAAGAACTACTGAATCTGCCTGGACATTCCTTTACAGAATGGCAAGTTTACTTGGTCCAGCTTTAGTGGTACACTGCGATACAAATCGATTTTAGATGGGTTCTTACTCACGGATGCTTGTCTCAGGAAATTTGGAAATGCTATTTTCAGACGTATTGACCGAATTACTTCTGATCATTACCCATTGGCTTTATCCTTTGGTGATATAGAGTGGGGGCCTTGTCCCTTTCGCTTTGAAAATGCGTGGCTACAAAACTCGTCTTTTCGTCAGGTGGTTAATGACTGGTGGCAACAAAACAGACTGGAAGGTTGGCCAGGACATGGATTCATGATGAAACTGAAAGGGCTCAAAATTGTACTCAAACAGTGGAGTAAATCCAATAACTCACGCGCTTCTCTTTTTTCTTCTCTTATGGCTCAGTTGCATTCTCTAGATAGCTTAGCTGATAGTGGCCCTCTTACGGGTTCACAATTGGATTCTCGCCATTTGCTCTGTGAACAGATTGAAGATTTGACTATTCAAGAACATATCTCCTGGCAACAACGGTGTAAGTTAAAGTGGATCAGTGAGGGGGATGAAAACACAAAATTCTTTCACAGGATTGTGACTGCTCGGAGGCGGAAAAATACGATTACTGAGATTATCTCAAGGGATGGGCTTAGTTTGCTGACAGCTGGTGATATTGAGACAGAATTTATTAGCTTTTATTCATCCCTATATACAAAGGATGGTAATCAGAGATTTATTCCTACAAATGTTAATTGGAGTCCTATTGACACTGATCAGGCCATAAGCCTTGAGGGAGTTTTTACCGAGGAGGAAGTTTATAAAGCTATTTCATCTTTGGGCTCTAGTAAGTCTCCTGGACCAGACGGCTTTACAGCAGAATTTTTTAGATTCTTCTGGGATACCATCAAATCTGATGTTATGGTTATGTTGCATGATTTTCACACTTCAGGGGTCATCAATGTTGCTCTAAATGAAACCTACTTATGTTTAATCCCAAAAAAACTCACTCCCAAGTTGGTCTCTGAATTTCGCCCTATCAGTCTGATCTCTTGTGCTTACAAGATTATTGCTCGAGTCTTATCTAATAGATTGAAGGCGGTTCTGCCTTATACTATTTCTGAGAATCAACTTGCTTATGTGGCCGACCGACAAATTATTGATGCTTCTCTCATGGCTAATGAGTTGATCGATGATTGGAATATCTCACAGCGTAGTGGAGTGGTGTTAAAGCTAGACATTGAGAAAGCTTTCGACACAGTCGATTGGGATTTTCTGGATGCCATCCTACTTGCCAAAGGCTTTGGTGTGAAATGGCGAGCTTGGATCAGGGGTTGTATCTCTAGTGCTAACTACTCAATTATTATTAATGGCAGGCCTAGGGGTAAGATCTTTCCATCACGTGGCATTCAACAGGGAGATCCATTATCACCTTTCCTTTTCATTCTGGTCTCTGACTGCCTGAGTCGTCTCATGTCTCATAGTGCTATGATGGGAGTTACCTCTACTCATCCGATTGGTCACACATCTTTCTGTTTGAACCACTTGCAATTCGCTGATGATACTCTCTTATTCTCTACTTCTGACAGATTTGCTTTGACTCGGGTTTTTGAAGTGGTCAAGATCTTTGAATCAGCCTCTGGGTTAAAGATTAATTTGTCTAAGAGTGAGTTGCTAGGGATCAATGTTGATGATGTAGAAATGGAGTGGTTTTTGTCTAAATTTGGATGTAAACAGGGTTGTTGGCCCACTACTTATCTAGGGCTTCCTTTAGGAGGGAATTCTAAGTTGGGCTCGTTCTGGAATCCAGTAGTTGAGAAGCTGCAACAGAAGCTACACAACTGGAAGTATGCTTATATCTCAAAAGGGGGAAGATACACACTGATACAGGCTACCCTGGCTAGTATACCAATCTATTACCTATCCCTCTTTAAGATGCCTTCTTCAGTTATAAAAATCCTAAATAAGATTGTTCGTGACTTTCTATGGGAAGGTTCTAGAGGAGATGGTGGTATCCACAATGTAAACTGGGAGTTAGTACAACTTCCAAAGCTGATGGGGGGTCTTGGCATTGGAAACTTCAAACATCGAAATTCTGCACTATTAGCTAAATGGGTGTGGCGGTTTGTCCAAGAAAAAGATGCTCTGTGGCGGAAACTCATTGTTGCTAAATACTATGGGGCTTTTTATGAAGGAGGTTGGCCACAAGTTGTACACTCGACCGCACATAAATCACCTTGGCGGTATATTTCACTCTTGTCGAACTTGGTTTCAAGCAATGCTTCTCGTGTTTTAGGTGATGGTTGTCTTACTTTGTTCTGGAAGGATTCTTGGCTCAGTTGCGGACCTTGTGCATTGGCTTTCCCTCGTTTATTTCGCCTCACTACTAATCCAGATAGCTTGGTGGTTAACCTTTGGAACGATTCTACTGATGCTTGGGATTTGCTACTTCGTCGTAATTTAAATGAACTAGAAATAGAGGAATGGGCTACTTTATCTCAACTCTTGTCTCTAGTTAGACTTTGAAATATCCCTGATTCTTGGTCTTGGTCCCTTGATTCTTCTGGGTCTTTTTCGGTTAGTTCGCTCATGGATTCTCTGGTTGGTGAGTATGATCCCCGGTTAAAAGATTTGTATACTGCTATTTGGAAGGATAGATACCCAAAAAAGGTCAAATTTTTCCTTTGGGAACTCAGTTTGGGAGCAATAAATACAGCGGACAGACTACAAAGAAGACTACCTCATATGTCGCTCTCACCATCATGGTGTGTCATGTGTTATTCTGATCTGGAAAGTGCTGGCCACCTCTTAATGCATTGTCCCTTTGCTTCGCATTTCTGGTCCTTTATGCTTGAAGCCTTTGGTTGGTGCCAGACACTTCCATTCTCGACTACTGAGCTATTATCTGTAGTTCTTGTGGGACATCCCTTTCATGGTCTTAAACAAAGACTTTGGCTTGCCTTCGCTCGTGCTTTCTTCTGGACGTTGTGGACTGAACGAAATGGTCGGATTTTCAGGGAAGTTTTATCTACATTTGATAAGTTTCTTGATTGATTCTTCTTCTCGCTTTCCTCTGGTGTAAAAATCTGAGTACCCTTTCTCGCTTTACAGCTTATCTTTTCTATTCTCTAATTGGAAAGTCTTCATGTAACCCCCCTTTGGAGATTGGAGTTTTACTCCCTCATTTCATTCATCAATGAAATTGTTTCTTCATTCAAAAAAAAGTACATACACTCCACAGTCCACACACACACAGAGCTTGTAGTAAAATAAAATTGCCCAAGTGTAATGATTATATCAGAGCTATAACCTTCGAAGATGCTCCATTGTTGCAACCACCTACTACAACTTCTTTGGCGTTCTGAATAGGACCATGATTTGGAGTAGACCAGTCCAGGCCCAATTGATACAGCTTGATGGCCGCATCAAAGAGATAGTGGTAACATTCAGCCTGAAACAATGACTGGACTACTCAGAAAGAGCATTTAAACAATGTAAGAATATTGAATGTAATCTATTTCATTGTCTTCCATGTTGGATCGTTACTGCATAAAGCTGGAAGTTTTAGAAAGTAAGCAAATATTCAAAATTTTGCAAAACTTGTATTCAAAATGCAATAGGATATTAAAATGTAGATTATAGATGTACTTTATCTTTCACTGTTCAAGAGTACAGCTGAAGCAATATAATCACACGTGTCTCAAGACTCAATACCAGAGTGATAGCAGGAACCATTCTATTTTGAAATCAAGCCAAAAGATGTCAAAAATAATTAGATATTACTTTGACATGAAATTCTACCCAGAGATAAAGGTGAATCTCATAAAATAAAGAGGTCTATTGGCTTGCCCCTAAACTACTATGTAACAAACCTGAGTTTTTGCATGGATCCATGAATCTCCCCATACATAAATGCCATGGTTCCGGACAAGTACAGCAGTTGTTTTTGGGTAGGCTTCAATCTGTAAAAAGCAAAGGAAATTGCACTTACTCTTTAGCATGATCTATCAGTGAAATGAGGAATCTAGAATAAAATAAACACTTGTCAAAGTATGCATGGTCTTTTACTGGGAGAAAAAAGTGTTGTCACTTATCAACAATATCAATAACTTTTCCATCATTTTCATTTAATGGCATAGTAGTTAGTACATTGGAAATTAATGTTCATCGTTACTTGAAAGGCACAGTGATCAGCATGGTGAAGCCACCCAACATATACATATAGGATTTTTATCAATTAACAAATTGATTTTCAAATAAAAGAGTGTTTTAGACTATCATTTGTTAAGTGGAAATTGCATATATCCTCGGTCCTTGTTGTCCTCTCAAAGTATTGTTAATAATTGAAGATCAATAAGAAAAACTGGCAGAAACAAGACAAGTTAAATGCATTACAACCCCTTACTGCTTTAGCTAGAGATTCTGTGAGCTCGTATTCATAAGCTGTATTTTCTATTATTGGGATCACAAGTTCATCGTAGTAACCATGCCCTTTGATTCCTTTGATCATTTCCATATGAGTAATCTGCAGTTATAATAGTAAGGAACAATTAAAAAACCAAGAAATACAACAGGAAACAATCCATAATCAAAAAGAAATTAACAGGATAAAAAGATATTCTTGTCTTGCCTTCTAAAGAAACTAGATAATTAACCTACATGATAGAATTTCACACGTATCTGGATTGTATTTAAGAGTGCCTCATGAATATCTTCTAAAACCACTCTAAGACTGATATGCTTTACAAGTTAATATGCAACTATGTAGTTGTGCTAGCTAAAACGCCAGTTAATTTAGGCCAGTTCTCATTTGTATTATGTTCTCTTCCAATGAAGGATAACCATAACATCACTAAAATTTAGTCAACAGAGCATAGTTCGACTGGTTAAAGCATACACCCTTGACCAAGAGGTTGGAGGTTCAAATCCCCACCTCCACATGTTGAACTAAAAAAACCATCCTTAGAAATTTAATTTCATAACATTTTATTATTATAAATATTAGCTTGGAGAATACTAACAGGTCCTTTTGCCCAAATGAAGATGACTGTTCATTTCATATTCTTGAACTGAATCAAATGGGTTGAGTTTTCAACTTTTTATTGTAGAATCATCTATCTAAAGACCAAGTTTCTATATACGATTATCCAAAAATCTCTCTCAAGCTCACAACCAGAATAATATATTCCTATGCTATCATCATGGTATTTTGCATCTATACTATATTTCTTTGCAAAATATTTAGGTAAACCTCCTATAGCAGCATCTTTATAAATCCAGATATCATTCATGGTAGCATCAATCCAAAGAATATCTACTCCATCGAGCTAGAAATAATTTCATACAAAAGGCAGCTTATCATCATATAGCCTTCATCCAGATCCAAAGAATATAAGCAGATTTGGATAAATATGGACATTTGCTGGAAAATTTGCGGGATTGGGCACAACACACAACATTAACCCTTCTGAAGAAATGCCATGAAGTGAAAACTCACTCTAAATTCCTTTGCTGATGGATTGATCATTGTAGCAAGGCATGATTCTATCCCGTGACTGTGAATAACAGCTCCAGCATTTCGCATCTGATATGCCTGGATTGGGGAAAAAAATAAAAAGAAAAATTGTCAGATATTGATCTCACAACTGCTGCACAATCAAGAATCCAAAAGTAGAAAGTGGTGAACCTGAATGAAGAAGTCAGGAAACCTTTATGATTAAACTTTCTGGTTAATGCAACAAATATTGTGTATCCAAGAAGGAACGGCACTATAGTATTTACCTTCATGCAAGGATCTTTTTCACAAGGAGAATATGATGATGAAACAAACAACAAAAGGCTCTAGTCAACGGAAATTGACTACTATTCTACATCTACTACGGTAAACATTAGCAGTTATAATACTACGTCTCTTAGACCTTCATTAAAAACATATGATTCGCCAATTTACGGAGATTTTTTATCATATTATTGTGAAACATAGCCTCAAATCATGCAGAAAGGCATTAAGACTTTTTATAATTATCTAGCCTTCATAACTTCTCACTCATCATGCATTTTTTTACAAAATGTAATCCAGTTGCTTTTGAAAAAATAATAAGGAGAAGAAACGGAAACTTTAGGCCCCGTTTGATAATCATTTGGTTTTTAGTTTTGGTGTTTTTGAAAATTAAGCTTGTTTTCTCTCATTTTCTCTAACATATTTTTCATCTCTCTTAAGGAAGCATTTGGATCCTTAGCCAAATTCCAAAAAAAAAAAACAAGTTTTTGAAAACTAAAAGAAGTAGCTTCTAAAAACTTGGGTTTGTTTTTGAAATTTGGCTAGACATCCACATGTTTCCTTAAGAGAGATGAAAATCATGGTAGAGAAATTTGAAGAAAACAAGCTTAATTTTAAAAAAAAAAAACAAAAAACTAAATCATTATCAAACGGGACCTTAATTATCAATGTAAGCCAGTAATCCAGCTTATGAAGATAAGATATTCTATTATATGCATTATGACGGAAATCTTAGGCCAAGAGACTTAGTCATACCAATATCTATTTCTCTGGCAGCCTAGTCTGTGATCACTGCCAAAATTGTAATAGTTTTGCAAGTACCAAATGAGTCATTCAAGGTCAGATAATGTCCCTTATCTAGAAACCCAAATTCAGATAATGTCCCTCATTCGTGATTTCTTTTGGGAAGGGGCAAGAGGCGAGGGTGGTGTTCATAATGTAAAGTGGGAAACAACACAGTTGCCTAAACTGATGGGTGGTTTGGGTATAGGTAATTTTAAACAGCGCAATTCTGCTTTACTGGCAAAATGGATTTGGCGTTTTATCCATGATACTCAATCTCTCTGGCGGAAACTTATTGTTGCTAAGTATTATGATTCTCAATCTGGGAATTTTTTGCCTCAATCTATAGCAGATGCTTCACATAGATCTCCCTGGAAATTCATTAGTGAAGTAAGGGACTTGGTCTTTTCGCGTACAACAAGGTGTATTGGCAATGGAAGCTCTATTTTGTTTTGGAAAGACTCTTGGTTAAATTGTGGTTCCATTGCGATAATTTATCCGAGATTATTTCGCCTTACTACTTGCCCTGATGCTACTGTAGTGGATATGTGGAACGCAGATTCTTTGGCTTGGAATCTGAGGCTTCGTCGAAATTTGAATGAATTGGAAGTGATTGAATGGGCTCATCTCTCGAATATTTTACTGATGGTCACTCTTCGAAATTCCCCTGACACTTTCAGGTGGTCCTTGGAACCATCTGGATACTTTTCTGTTAAATCTCTCACATATAGCTTATTGAGTGTTGGACAACCTCCTTTAAAGGACTTGTATTCAGTGCTTTGGAATGATGTCTATCCAAATAAGATTAAAATTTTCTTATGGGAACTTAGTTTGGGTGCAGTTAATACACATGATCGTCTTCAACGTAGAATGCCTTATATGGTCATCTCCCCTTCTTGGTGTGTTATGTGTGGAGGAAGCTCGAGTCAATTTGAACAACACTTTTTGTGCACTGTCGCTTTGCTTATTAGTTTTGGATGCATGTTTTAGATGCTTTTGGATGGGCCTTAACCCTTCCAAATAATATCTCAGTTTTTCTTTCATGCATCCTGGTTGGTCACCCGTTCAAAGGTCTTAAGAAGTTTCTTTGGCTTGCTATGGTTCGCAATTTTCTATGGAGTATTTGGTTAGAGAGAAATGGCCGAAACTTTAGGGGAGTTTCTCGTACTTTTTCTTGCTTTATGGATAATGTCTTATTTAATGTTTTCTTTTGGTACAAATCGGTTCAACCCTTTAGTCATTATTCTTTGTCTTATTTTCTTTACAATTGGAAACTCTTCTTGTAATTCACACTAAAGTGTGTGGCATTCTTGCATTTATTTCATTCATCAATGAAATTGTTTCTTATCAAAAAAAAAAAAAAACCCAGTGATTGAGAATCTTTGACATTGTCTAGTATATGATCTATTATCATATTGTACAAACATGGGAAATAAATATATACACAAGATTGCGCAATTCTTGGAAGCTTAATCCAATTGACAGAAAAATGTTAGTAACTTGTCATCTGATGAAATGAACAAGAAGTCACACATCAGCATGGTAGAAGAAAGATGAGAAATGAAAACCTTCATGAAAAGGGGACCACAATCCGAACATTTTGGGGGCTTGTGTGGGTATGGTTTCGCAGTAGGAGAAGATAAGATAGAACCATCAGGAGATAACACGTACATGTCCTCCGGTACCATTCGCTCCTTCTGTACTCCTGTTGATTATCGATAAATTGGTATGAGAACCATGCCAGATAAGATAACCAACATGAACAAGTAAATGAACAGAGAATTTCAGTCTAGTAGAGGCATTGCTGTGAAGAATTAGACATATAAAATCATGGTTTAACAAGGAATAGAGCAAGCAGATAACAAGATAGACAGCTGAAAATACACAAGCCGCAGAGAATTAGACATAAAAACCATGGTTTTGCAAGGAACAGAGTTAGCAAATGACAAGATAGGCAGCTGAAAATACACAAGCCGCATTTGAGATTGAAACTGAGACTGACTTAAGCATCCCCCAGAAAGCCAGATGCCCTTATGCATGAAACATGGGCAAATAAGGAAGCTATGCTAGAACACACAGACACCCCTATACAAATAATCTAAGCTCGAATAACTAGCTTAAAGAGCAATCAACGAATCCAATTCAGAGCACATAAACTGCAAACCAGGGATTAAACAACACGAAATATAACCCCCAAAAAAGTTGAGAACAAATCCCCATGAAATTATAAGCAAAAAACTACAGATGAACCCAGAAAAATAAACAAAAACTTGATAGACCTTGAAAAACTCCTCCATAGACCGAACAACCAAATGGGGAAACAAAAAACACTATAAATCAGATATACTGAATGGATAAAGGGGAGAGGGATACGAATAACAAACCAGAAGGAGACATAACAACGAGCTGATTCTGCTTGAGAATAGCATCATCATGGACCTTGATGGTGATACTGCCACCAGTTCCAGAGACCCATCCAAGCCCATAAAAATGGCGGCACAGCTCTGAAAGTAGAGCCTTTGTTTCATGGACCGCTTTGCTCTCCATGTAATCAGGCGATATCTTAGCCCTCTTCTCTCCGTTCACAACCACTTCTGATGCCGTTGTCATGGGCAGCTATTTCTATGCTAAAACGGAGAAGCTCTCGAAGAAATTGGGTGGTTCAGCTTGGAATGAAAAAGGGTCTAACAGGCCCTTATAGATGTGAATTAGAAGGGAATCGCGAGTGGAATTCTTTATTCCTCTTTAGCTCATTGTACAGAGGAGGCAATCAGAGCACTGCGCTTGAAGTTGAAGCAGCCATGTTCTTGACCCTTTTGCTGACTGATGAAAACTTAAATTTTTTTATATGGGCAAGTTTATTTTCTCCTCGATTTCATTTATTTCAGTCATTTGTTAGAATTTGTCGATCTTCATGTATTGAATTTGTCGATCTTCATGTATTGAATTTGTCGACAAACAAATCTGATACGTGGGTTCAACAAAATTCTTATTTGGATGGCTCAATGGTCCAAAAAAGTTAACTGGGCACGATTTTTCAATCAAATTATAGAATTTTTGCTCGAAAGTTTTCTCATTTCTCCTCATCGGTCGATCGATGCGCAGAATAAGAATATTATGGTTTTTTTGGTTGAAAAAACTTTAAATTTCAATTAACGTTGGAAAATGTAATTCTTCAAAATATTAAATTTGCAAAAGGCAAACAATAACATAACTCATGTAGCATGAATTTATGACGGAAAGATTATAGGTTCGAATCTCCGCCTATTTTGTTGAACTCGAAGAAAAATAAATATTATCTTTGAAAAAAATACAAGATAAATATTTGTTACTTTTGAAGAAAGATCAATGGTTTAATTTTTTACTCTACAATTGTTGAACTAAAAAACACTTGGAAAACATTTGCTTCCTTACTCTTCACATACACTAAGTAAATTATATGTTAGTTATATGTTAGTGTCACTTATTTAGTAGCCCAAAAATATTCTAATGGTAGAGATGAAAGTGAATATGGAATGCACAATTTTGTTGTAATTATCAACTGTTATTGGCAAAATAATTGATTAAAATTCATGCTTCTGCAATCAATATAGAGGTATAAGAATTCGAGCCTCCAATCTTAAAAGAATGAATACATACTCATTACTGTTGAGCTATACCGACTTTCATGATGAAAGATAATGTTTATATCATTATAAAGATAGCCAATATCAACCTACTTTCACTTTGGGGGCATTTGGGGGCTCGTTTAGGGTTGGACCCAGATTGGGTTTGAAACCCTACCAATTGTTGGGGCCACCGTTTTTCTTTATACCAACTCATTGTTTGCCTAATCCCAGAACACTGTTTTCGAAACCCCAACTCACCATATTTTTTTTTCGAAATCGTTCGTCTTCCTGAAACTTCTCTCTTCTTCGTTTCTATTGTTCGTCATTTCTCTTTGGTTTCACCTTCTCTCTCCCACCATTCCTCTCTGGTTTCCCTCATCTCCTCTTTTTTCCTCGTTTCTCTCGTTCATCATTCCTCTTTGGTTTCTCTTTTCCTCGTTTCTCTCGTTTGTGTCTCCTTCTCTTCTCGAAACCCTTCGCTCTTCACGAATTCTTTCATCCTCACTCGAAAGGCTACTTCTTTAGTATAGACCTACATCCCTTCATCCTCACAGACTTAGATCTGGAACGGTGTTCAGTACTTTTGAAATCCATCACTCTCCTTCACTGGTTTCGAATTTGGGATTCGTCTCCAGCCTTGTCGCTCAGCTAACCACCTTCTTTATCGCCGATGGTTTCGAGCTTGGATTTTTTTCTTTTTCTTTTTTTTGCAGATCTGGATATTAGGTATAAAAGGCTTGGTAGAGGATGCTTCGTTCATTGAGCTTGGCAGGGTTGAATTTTCATTCTTTCATCTGTAGTCGATGATGTATTATGAGGCGATTACGGTTTGTGATTATTCTCTATCTCTTGAATGAATTTGATACACTTTGTTTACCTTGAAAGTTTTTTTTTTTTGTGTGTGTTAATGGTTGATGATGTTCTCAGATTACGCACTTGATCTATTTGATTGGTATGGTCGATGATGAGTTTTCAGTATTCTTTGAATTTTGATCATAAATTTGAAAAAAAAAAAGGACTTGAGGCCTTGTTTACTATATTGTGTATTATGGCGGTCGTTTAAGGTTGTTTATGTTCGGGGTTGAAAACTCCCTTGTGTTTGGGCCACTGTTTTTCTCAAACAATCGTTTTCTTTTTCTCAATCCATCGTTTTCCTATGTTTTATGATCGAAAACTTGTGATTGACATGTATACTTGTTGTTGTTGGTATCTTTTCTGGTCGATGATGTTCTTGCTAATTTGAGTTGTTTACTACACTTAACGATAATCCCGAGACTCACTCTTACAAAATTGTTTTGTTTTGTGATTCGCTTTGTCATTAGTTACTTGTGATTGGTAGGTATACATGTTGGTTTGATTTTCTTCATGGTCGATGATTAATCCATTTTTTGGTGATTGGTTTTCTTTATGGTGAAATTATTTGGTTATTTAATTATTTGATTTTTTAGTTCTGTTTGAACTTTCTGATTTAGTTTTATGCAATCTAGTTGTGATGTAATCAGTCTGTCACATCATACTTGGTTTTAAATTTTGTGTTATATGTATGAGGCATCTTTAATGCGCTTAACTTCAATTTAACCCATTACCTTTGACAACCTAATTTTGTAATTAATATGGGTAGTTAGGTGGTTGGGATTTATAATTTCCCTTTTCAATCTCTATTTAAGTGAGGTCACTTCACTTCCAAACCAACCTCAATCCTTTTGGGCAATAAGTATGCCTCAAACATCCTTCCCCTCAAACATCCGTGTTTTAATTTTTTTTTTTCAAACAACTCATAATCTCTGATTATTTTATTGTTTGGGTTATTCTATTCGATTACAGTGGTTGAGGATATAGGGACTCTCGAACTGCAGTGGTCCGATAAGTCATACTTCGGAGATTTACGTAAACAAAAGGTTAGTGTTCTATGATTTGTGTTTTCCAACTTCGTAGTTCATCTTACCGTAACAAGCTTTTATTTACTTATTCTTCTTTTTTTTCAGGAGTTCGGTTCGTACACATGCGTCGGACAATTGTAATGTGTTTTTACTATTTTTTGTATCATGTTAAGTATAATTACATTTGTGTATTACATTGTGTTATTGGATATGTTTTCTTGTTTATTATTATTTTTTTTTACACAATTGAGTTTATAAATTTAGCTATATTATGTTTGTTCTAGTTGTGTTTATATATTTTTTGAATCATTGTATTTGTTAATATATTTACTCATGTGATTACAATCTCCTGTTCAACCTAACTTTTTTCAAGTAAAAAACACTTCGTACTTTTGTATTACTGTTTCTTATTTATGGTTTCATTTTTTGTAAAAATAAGATTGAGTACATATGACATACCTTAAAATATTATCAACGGATTCCTTAATAACATTTCATAGTCATATTGAAATTATGATCATTAACTAACATTTTCTTTATTTACTAATATAACAAAGTAACGTTTTAAAATTTTAACCAAGTTTAAAGGGAAAATATACTTTTCAAAATTTTATTTTTTGTTTATAGAATATATTTTCATAAAAATATTAAAAAAATAACACATGGGTTTTTAATTGACAGTCAAACAAATTGGAAAGATTGCAGCGTGTTCGACTGAGAAGGACAAGATTGAAATAGCTCGAGAGAACGAGCTATATGCAGAATTAAAGGCAATCTTAGGGATGACAAGGCAAGACTGTATGGTTGTTGCAAAAACGCTTCTCTCGTATAGTATGATGTTGAACTCTTTCTTTGCATTCACCCCATATTGGAAATATGATTACTGTGTGAAAGTTCTGAGAAAAACACCGAGAACCTGATTCTATTTCCATCTACCACTTTTTGTGATTTTTTTAGAATTTTCTATTAAGTTGAACTTCGTTGAACAACTATCTCTATTTATTTTATTTTTTTTTTTTATTTATTTCAGTCTGTGTAATATGTTATCTTTAACCAACATCTTCCTATGCAACGATATTTTTACTTTACCATTGACGCCACAATTCTTACATTGCACCTATAATTAGTTGTTGTTGTGCATAGTCTCCAATTTATGTCATCGTGAGTGAAGTGCATTATAGATATAACATATAATTACACAAACTATACGTAATATAAACTCAAATTGGATAAATTGGATAAATTAGATAAATTGTTGACATGTAATCATAAACAAAATGTAGTTATGAAGTTAAAAAAAATAGAGTAGGAAGACAAAATTACTATAATTAAAAAAATAAATATTTGTTTTAGAGAAAACAAACTGCACACACCCAACCCAACACAACATTGCACCCCAAACGTTGTTTCCTGCAACCCATCTCAGCACAACACTGCACTTCAAACACTGTTTTCTGCAATACAACCCAACACAACTCTGCACTCCAAACACTGTTTTCTGCAAGTTCAAGTTTTTTGATTCTAGACAAGAAATCCCAGGGTGTCTGATTCCAACACAGCGCACCAAACAACCCCTATATATTTATTTAATAGGTTAGCCATTATTGAGAACAATGCTTTTTTTTTTTTTGAAGTTTTATCGAGTTTGGTCATATTTTGAGGTTTAATGCATCATTTGCCTTACAATTACCAACATAGCAACAACATTGAATTTGCATTTATAGCCATCTTTTTTCCACACTCCTATTTAAAATGGTTTTAAGTAATTTCTTTTCTTACTTTTCATGTCAGTGGTGGACAAGTGATTTATGTCTATGAGTGATAGATGTTTATCATTAGAGAGTCTATTATCTATTTTCTATATCAATAAACATTATTTTTTATTTTTTATTAGTGATTATTTGCATGCTCATTTGTTATTATGTGTGTCGTTGATAAGTAATATTTGGCTTTTTTGTTGTCAATAACTATTTGTATATTCATTTACCGTTAGGTTTGTCGTGGCATAGTACATTAATTGAATAAAAAGAAAATACATGTGATATTTGGTTTTGTTTTCTATCCATACTTGTTTGCTTGTCTATTTAGACATTTTTATGTCTATCAATCTAATGTATATCACTAATAGACGTACAAATAATCGATTAGTGATAGATGTTTATAAATGTTATTACTAATAGAATTAAAAGTCGATAGATGCTTAATAGTGATATACAATAAAAATAATAGTGATATACAATAAAAATTGTATGTCGATGTTGTACGTGGATAAAAATAAATAAAATCATGTAAAATTTATATTGCATGAAAAACAACAAAAAATTGAATGGTAAATTGCAACTTTTAGTCCTTGATGTTTGAGTTAGGTTTCTATTTAGTCATTGATCAATCTGGAATTTGATTGAAATTGGCTATTAGGTGACTAATGAAAAAATGACATGCATAATTGACGCGACAATCTTAAATGACACGACACATTTTATTAAATTTATATTATTTTTAGCTTAGGTATTTTTTTTCTTTCTCCTCCTCTTCTTCCTTCCATCTCCTTCCCCCCTATAGCATGCATCACCTTCCCCCGAACCCTAACAACAATCCTAACCCTAATGTGGGATGCAAAATGGGTCGCCATTTTTTTGTTGGGATATGTGTCCTAAACTTGTGTAATTTTAGTCAAATGAATAAAGAGTTATTTGATTTGATAGAATTATTTTCTCACTTTATAAATCCAATAAACTAAGCTCCAAGGTTATAATGAATCTTGAACATCAGTGTAGTAGACACTATTTGGATTGTGTTCAAGAGTATAACCTAAATGGTATATGGTATAAGAATGAGGTTGGAAACCTTATTCTGGTAACACCATGGATGCGACCCACTTTGTAATTAGTACAAATGAGGTAATCCAACTCATTCATGTGGATGACATGCGAGTGGGGGCATTATGTATGAAGAGTTTCATACAAGACCAGACTGCAAATTATTAGTCTAACCAGTATAACACCATTAACAGGATACGACTAATAATTTATAGATGGTCATTAGTGACTCGACTTGAATCCTGAGTAAGTTAAGAACTCCTGCTTATATGGGTTTATCCTTAGACTAGTATGGGTGAGAGTGATTTGTAGCCGACTCAATAAACCTACCTTCTCAGGAACAGAACCTCGTAGGTAGCTGGGAACTTAACTCTACAAGATAGAATTCACTCATTCCTAGACTAAGAAATTAGATAGATTGTTCCCTTAAGAACTGAGTCCAGGTCTTGAACAACGGGGCCCCGCCCTCTAAACTAGCTTAAGAGGGTTTAAGTTTATAGTAGGACCATAGAGTTGTTGTTCATTAGAGGATCAGTGGTGCTTAAGGAACAAAGAGGTAATCACAGGGGTAAAATGGTATTTTGACCCAACTGTGATTACGAACAACCTGTGAAGGGTCGACTCATGGGTAGTGATTATATCAATGGACACAATATAATCTACAGTGAAGAGAGTGCAGCTACAAGTCTATAGTGGAGTGACTTGTAGTTAATGAATATTGATTAACCAGATCAAAGAGTTTGATCAATTAATCTCACATCATTGGAGCTCATGAACTGTAGGTCCATTAGGTCCCTCCGTTGGCTCAACATGGTAATGTTGAGGGTATAAAGTTAGGAATGAGATTGAAGTGTTCAATTTCATATATGAGGTGTTATATCAATTATATGTGATATAATTGATATAATATATAGTTTTAATGTGAATTAGATTCACAAATTAACTATATACTAACGAGAGAATGAATGGGGGATAGGATGATAATTTCCATCTTATTTCCCTACAAATAGTTGCATAAGATGTAACTTTGAGATAAGGCTTTACACATAATCCTAGAGTTCTCTCATTTGTGTTGTAAAGAGTTCCAAACACATTTCTAAAATATCTCCTCATCTCATCCTAAAAGGAACCCAGCTTCCTCCCTCACCTAGAGAACAACGAAGAAGATCTAGTGGTGAATCTTCACAAGGTTTGGGTTCGTTGCTGAGATCGTGATCGTTGGAGGAGGAACTCGTGAATAAAGTATTCTTCAAAGGTAAATTCTTGTTGTCGTAAGTCGTAAAGCATGCTTAATCTTAGTATATTGTTCTTGTTTTTATATATGTGTAACAAAATCATGAACACGCGATTCACAATCGCTTTCACTGCGGGATTCGATCTCTTCTATTGGTATCAGAGCGCCAATTGTGTTCTTGATTTTTTTCTTGATTTATCAAGAATAAAGGTGAGATTTACTGATTTCATGAGATGTATGATCAGTTTGCAAATTAGATGCTTTCATTTTTTGGCACCATAGATTTACATAATTTTTCATTAAATTGTTCAATGTAAATGGCCTATTGTTTGGGCATTTTATTATGTAAATCGAGTCTATAAGTCCGTGTCAATCAAGGCAAGGTGGTTGTTGAGAAGAACGGAGCAAAAACGAGCAAAAATAGAGGAAACTGCTTGTTGTTCTGCATACAGCGTTGCAACGCTCCATTTAGCGTCACAACGCCAGGACGTGGAGACGATGGCGTTGCAACGCCAACACATGCGTCACAACGCTGAAGCAGTTGAGGCGCACGACAGGAACAAATCAGCGTTGCAACGCCGTTGAAGTAACGCATCTTGTGTACAACGGGCAGAAACGTTTTAATAATATTATTTAATATATAAAAATATTTTTATATTAATTAATATTATTAATTTTAATTGATATAATTAGATTATATTAATTGAAATTAATTTTATGGTGCCAAAAATGGTCTAATTTTGCTATTTAATTTATGTAATTGTTGTATAATTATTGTCATGCATAATGTATGCTATTATTTTAGATATCTCACCTTAGGTTAATCATTTTCATGCATCATTTATAATATAAAGTGTTATATTATATAGTTTGCATGTATAATTAATATAATGTGTTATATTAATTTATGGACAACATTGACATGCATATTTTTCATGAGATAAATGTGTTATGAATGTTTATTATTCATGTGATGAATGATCAAGCACAATAACATAGAATTGCATGTCACCTAAAGTTAAATTCATTAGTTTTAAAATGTTTAGAACATGAAATTAATAAACCTTAGATTATCTAGTTCTAATTAGATTAGAATTAAGAACATTATAAACAATGATTAAAAGAGGAACTCTGTCTAAGGAAGGTTCTGTCTAGGCTGGGGTATTTAAGCTGACGGAAACGGAACAACCATACCTAGGAACTGACCTGGGAGTGAATTTTAATCAGAGAGTTTATAAATTATAGTAGCGTCAGCGGGTTTATTAAGGGGTTAATAAACTAAAAATCCTAGGTTTAATATAAAGAGTTATATTAGCAAACTTAGGATAAAATCAATATAAGAGTTAGGTAAAACCATTAGTCGGGTTTAACCTAGGTCAATTTCCTATAGAGTTAAAGTATCTAGTGGGAGGAAAAGTGTAGATGATACGTATAATTCCACCCACATCTCTCCGAAGAAGTTCACACCGTGAGACTCATACTTGGCCTCGTGGTGCAAACGGAAACGTCCCCCTTCGGATGGTGTTTGTATGAGTCAATAGCAAGGTAAATGGAGAGGGTACTTATAGTGAGTGTGAGCAAGTTTAGTGAAAACAAAAAACTATGGTCTCTTCTGTCGGTTCACACCGTAAAATCACTATGGTCAGCCTGCTAGTTTGGCCTGGACCAGACAATCCCTTCGGAGGGCTTGATCATAGGGGATCGAACACAGTGGACACCCGAAAGGGATAAAGATTTCTTTAGTCTGTTTTTCAACCTAGTCCTCCATTTGGCGGATTTTGTTGGATGAGGACTCTTGGGTCTAAAGACAAAGGGTTACACTCATAAGGTGCATAAGAAGTGTATGTATCCTGACCAAATAATGGTAACTAAAGCCTATAGGAATAAGAGTTATTCTGGCATTAGGTTTTGGTCAAGAATGTCTTGATCCAAAGGATAAGTGTTTTTTATTACCCTTCGGTATCATACATTCTAAACCTTTGTAATATCATTGTAAATTATTAATAACCTAAGAATCATTAGATAATTAGCTAAAATATGATTGGATTAGATAGTTCTTGGTGAGAAACTTATACAAGTCTTATTTGTAAATTTCAGCAAAATGTCTAGCTCAATTATTTCCTTACTGGGTGCGGAAAAATTAACCGGAGAGAACATAATGACTTGGAAGAAAAGACTCAACATAATCTTGGTTGCACATGATCTTAAGTTCAGTCTCAATGAGGAGTGTCCTCAATTCCCTACTCAAAACGCACCTCAATCTGTTAAGGATGCGTATGACCGCTGGATCAATGTCAATGAGAAGGCAAAAGCTTACATCCTGGCTAGCATATCTGATGTTTTAGCCAGGAGGCTGGAGGGTTTCTCAGCTCGTGAGATCATGAATTTTATGTTAAATTTGTCAAGACAACCGTCCAAACAAATCCGACATGAAGCCCTAAATTACGTTTACAATACGCACATGGAGGAAGGAACGTCAGTAAGAGAACATGTTCTCGATCTGATGGCTCACTTCACCATAGCGGACATGAACGGAGCGGTCATATACGAGAAAAGTCAGATATCGTTCATCCTAGAATCTCTTCCAAAGAGTTTTCTGTAATTCCGCATCAATGCAACGATGAACAACATAGAGTATGATCTGACTTCTCTGCTAAATGAGCTGCAGACTTACCCGTCTCTTATGGATGATAAGGGACAACAGAATGGAGAGGCAAATCTGTTTGCCCATTCCAAAAGTTCTCAGAAGGGTTCACCCTCTGTAACTAAGTACTGTAGTTATTCTTCTGAACTTAATAAGATACATAAGAAAAAGAAAATGGGCAAATAAAGAGCAATTGTCTGGAAAGAAAATGTTGTTATTTGATAACATGTATGTAGTTTCAGAGTTTATTAGAAATCTTATTTCTATTTCTTGCCTTAGCGAACAATGTACTTCAATTTCTTTTCAATTGAATAAAATGTTTATTTCTTTGGAAAAGTATTGAACTATGTGTTGCTCTTCTTGAGAATTATTTGCAATGGTTTAATTCGGTTAAAATAGTTTTAAACACTGAATTATTCAAAATAGCAAATACACGAACTGATAAGAAACGTAAAATTTCTCCTAAAGAAAATACTCATCTTTGACATTTAAGATTGAGTCACATTAACCTCAATAGGATTGAGAGATTGGTAAAGAATGGACTTCTAAATGAGTTAGAAGAAAATACTTTACTTATATGTGAATCCTGCCTAGAAGGCAAAATGACTAAAAGACCTTTTAGTGGAAAAGGTTATAGAGCCAAAGAACCTCTTGAGCTTATACATTCAGACCTTTGTGGTCCGATGAATGTTAAAGCCATACGAGGTTATGAATATTTAATCTATTTTATAGATGATTATTCGAGATTTGGGCATATTTACCTAATGCATCATAAGTCTGAAGCACTTGAAAAGTTCAAGAAATTTAAGGCAGAAGTTGAAAATCAATTAGGTAAAACAATTAAAGCACTTCGATCAAATCGAGGTGGAGAGTACATCGATTTAAAATTCGAGAGCTATATGATAGAACATGGAATTACATTCGAACTCTCAACACCCGGTATACCTCAGCAAAATGGTGTATCGGAAAGGAGAAATAAAACCTTGTTGGACATGGTTCGATCAATGATGAGTTATGCTCATCTCCCTTATTCTTTTTGGGGTTATGCAGTAGAGACTGCAGTATACATTTTGAACAATGTGCCATCAAAGAGTGTTTCTGAAACACTTTTTGAATTCTGGAAAGGACGTAAAGGTAGTTTATGTTATTTCAGAATTTGAACAATGTATACTGCAGTAGAGACTGCAGTATACATTTTGAACAATGTGCCATCAAATAGTGTTTCTGAAACACCTTTTGAACTCTGGAAAGGACGTAAAGGTTGTTTATGTCATTTCAGAATTTGAGAATGTCCAACACATGTACTTGTTACAAACCCAAAGAAATTGGATTCACTTTCAAAATTGTGTCTATTTGTAGGCTACCCAAAAGAAACAAGAGGTAGATTATTCTATGATCCTAAGGAAGATAAGGTAATTGTGTCGACAAATGCCACTTTCTTAGAGGAGGACCACATCAGTGACCATAAACCAAGAAGTAAAATTGTGTTGAGTGAGTTAGACGGAACAACAATAAAGGTTGCTGATAATGCTAGTACGTCAACAAGAGTTGTTGATACTAGATTGTCTAGTCAAGAGTGTCCATCTCAAGAGTTGAGAGTGCCTCGACGTAGTGGGAGGGTTATAACACAACCTGACCGTTATATAGGTTTATCTGAAACCCAAGTTGTCATATCAGATGACGATTGTGAGGATCCATTGACTTATAATCAAGCAATGGTTGACAAAGACAAAAACAAATGGGTCATAACCATGGACCAAGAAATGAAGTCTATGCACTTCAATTTTGTTTGTGTTCTTGTAGATAAACCTGATGGGGTAAAACCTATAGGTTGTAAGTGGATCTACAAAAGAAATCGTGGTGTAGATGGAAAAGTGCAAACCTTTAAAGCTAGACTAGTAGCAAAGGGTTATACCTAGGTTGAAGAGGTTGACTATGAGGAAACCTTTTCGTCTGTTGCTATGGTAAAGTCTATCCGTATCCTACCTGTCATTGCCGCATATTATGACTATGAGTTATGGCAAATGGATGTCAAGACAACATTCTTGAATGACAATCTTGACGAGAACATCTACATGGACCAACCCAAAGGGTTCATTGAACCAAGACGAGAGCAAAAGGTTTGCAGGCTTAAAAGGTCAATCTATGGACTGAAACAAGCCTCTAGGTCCTGGAATATAAGGTTTGATGAGGCAATCAAATCTTTTGACTTTAACCAGAATGATGATGAACCTTGTGTCTACAAGAAAATCATCAATAGTTCTGTCGCATTCCTAGTTCTATATGTGGATGATATCCTACTCATTGGGAATGATGTAAGTTATCTTACTGACATTAAGAATTGGCTAGCTACGCAATTCCAAATGAAAGATTTGAGTGAAGCGCAGTTTGTTTTTGGGATCCAGATTGTCTGGAACCGCAAAAACAAAACACTAGCCTTGTCTCAGACATCTTACATCAACAAAATGTTGTTGAGGTTTAAGATGCAAGACTCCAAAAAGGGTTTATTACCTTTTAGATATGAAGTTCATTTGTCTAAGGAACAGTGTCCTAAGACGCCTCAAGGAGTTGAGAACATGAGACAGATTTCTTATGCATCAGTTGTTGGGAGCCTGATGTACGCCATGTTGTGTACTAGGCCAGACATCTGTTTTGCAGTTGGGATGATCAGTAGATATCAATCCAATTCAGGACGTGAGCACTGGACAACGGTTAAAACAATCCTTAAGTATCTTCGGAGAACAAGAAACTATATGCTTGTGTATGGGGCTAAGGATTTGATCCTTACAGGATACACAAATTCTGACTTTCAAACTGATAAAGATTCTCGGAAATCTATATCATGGTCAGTATTTACTCTTAACGTAGGAGTTGTAGTATGGTGAAGCGTCAAGCAGGGATGCATCGTTGATTCCACCATGGAGGCCGAATATGTAGCAGTTTGTGAAGCAGCTAAAGAGATCGTCTGGTTAAGGAAATTTATGTTAGATTTGGAAGTTGTTCTAAATATGAGTTTGTCTATCACGTTGTATTGTGATAACAGTAGTGTCGTGACAAATTCAAGGGAACCCCGAAGTCACAAGAAGGGTAAGCATATTGAGCGGAAATATCATCTCATCTAGGAGATCGTGCATCGAGGAGACGTGATCGTCACGAAGATAGCCTCCAAGCACAACATTGTTGATCCTTTTACAAAGTCTCTCACGGGTAAAATATTTGAAAGTCACCTAGAAGGTCTAGGTTTACAAGTCTTCCCCAACTAGGGAAAGTGGGAGTATATTGTACACAAGGCTTAAATGCCCTAATTTATTGTATTTCACATTATTGTAATGTTTTATGTACTCCACAAGCTTTAAGTCAAGTGGAAAATTGTTGGGATATGTGCCCTAAACTTGTGTAATTTTAGTCAAATGAATAAAGAGTTATTTGATTTGATAGAATTATCTTCTCGCTTTATAAATCCAATAAACTAAGCTCCAAGGTTATAATGAATCTTGAACATCAGTGTATTATACACTATTTGGATTGTGTTCAAGAGTATAACCTAAATGGTCTATGGTATAAGAATGAGGTTGAAAACCTTATTCTGGTAACACCATGAATGTGACCCACTTTGTAATTAGTACAAATGAGGTAATCCAACTCATTCATGTGGATGACATGCGAGTGAGGGCATTCTGTATGAAGAGTTCATACAAGACTGGACTGCAAATTATTAGTCTAACCAGTATAACATCGTTAACAAGATACGACTAATAATTTATAGATGGTCATTAGTGACTCGACCTGAATTCTGAGCAAGTTAGGAACTCCTGCTTATACGGGTTTGTCTTTAGACTAGTATGGGTGATAGTGGCCTGTAGTCGACTCAATAAACCTACCTTCTCAGGGACAGAACCCCGTAGGTAGCTGGGAACTTAACTTTGCAATATATAATTCACTCATTCCTAGACTAAGGAATTAGATAGGTTGTTCCCTCAAGACCTGTCTCAGTTCTTGAACAATGGGGCCCCACCCTATAAACTAGCTTAAGAGGGTTTGAGTTTATGGTAGGACCATAGACTTGTTGTTCATTAGAGGATCAGTGGTGCTTAAGGAACAAAGAAGTAATCACATGGGTAAAACAGTAATTTGACCCAACTATGATTACGAACAACCTGTGAAGGGTCGACTCATGAGTAGTGATTATATCAATGGACACAATATAATCTACAGTGAAGAGAGTGCAGTTACAAGTCTATAGTGGAGTGACTTGTAGTTAATGAATATTGATTAACCAGATCAAAGAGTTTGATCAGTTAATCTCACATCATTGGAGCTCATGAACTGTAGGTTCATTAGGTCTCTTTGTTGGCTCAACATTGTAATATTGAGGGTGTAAAGTTAGGAATGAGATTGAAGTGTTCAATTTTCATATATGAGGTGTTATATCAATTATATGTGATATAATTGATATAATATATAGTTTTAATGTGTATTAAATTCACGAATTAACTATATATTAATGAGAGAATGAATGAGGGACATGATGGTAATTTTCATCCTATTTCCCTATAAATAGTTGCATAAGATGCAACTTTGAGATAACGTTTTACACATAACCCTAGTGTTCTCTCATTTGTGTTGGAAAGAGTTCCAAACACATTTCTAAAAGATCTTCTCACCTCATCCTAAAAGGAACCCACCTTCCTCCCTCACTTAGAGAACAACAGAGAAGATCTAGTGGTGGATCTTCACAAGATTCAGGTTCGTTGCTGAGATCGTGATCGTTGAAGGAGGAACTCGTGAAGAAAGTATTCTTCAAAGGTAAATTTTTGTTGTCCTAAGTCGTAAAGCATGCTTACTCTTAGTATATTGTTCTTGTTTTTAGATATGTGTAACAAAATCATGAACACGCGATTTACAATCGCTTCCACTGCGGGATTCGATCTCTTCATTTTCAACCATTCATACATTTGGCTGGGGGCATGAAGCAAAATAATAATATGATGACCCATTTTGCAATCTAAATTAGGGTTAAGACTGTTGTTAGGACAGAGGGACGATGAGCAATTATAGAGGACGAAGAGAAGAATAAGAAAGAAAAGGAAAAAAAAACCTGCTAAGCTAAAATCAATGTAAAATTCATGCTAAATTAATAATAATAATAATAATAAATCTTGAACTCTGCTATTTGTGTAATCTTATCATTATTCTTTCAAACATTGCAATATTACTTCTGATCTTTCATATCGTGTTTTGGACGAAAAATCAAGGTATATGCATTGTGTTTTTCCAGACTTAACCCAGACAAACGTCTTATTCATTACTACGTCGTTCCATGTATTGACTTTTTGCCCAACATTATAAAATCTATTATTCATGGATAATTTTAAAATATTCATGAAAGGACAAAAGTAATATTGTAACTTTTGAAAGAATATAGATATTTTTAAAACAAATGGCAAAGTTTGAGTTTTTTTTAAATAATAATTTTGCCTAGAATTAACAACATGTGCACATCACTTAAAAATTGTCACCTCAATTATGCAAGGACATTTTTCTTTAATTAACCGTTCCTTTCAATTAGGGACATTTAGAACTATTTTTCAAAAGACTAAAATGTTAGTTTTGAAACCATATGAATCAAATAGAAAATTAATAGAAACTTGTAAACAAAAAGTGCTAAATTGAACTTGCAAAGTCATAATATATGAATCACATTGTTTTGAAAACCCAATTTATCAGTAATTGACATGCCAGAGGTTTATAACTTCATGCCCTACTTTTGTTGTAATTAAAAAAAGTGAATTGCCATTATTATAAAAGGTTAAAGGGAAAAATACATTTTTACTCACTCATGTTTCAAGTATGTGTCTATTTAGTTTTTATGTTTCAAAATCTGACAATCGAGCCTCTGAATTTAATTAAATAGTTCGATTGAGTTTTGGTCGTTAATTATTATTAACGGAAGCTGACGTGAATATTTTTTATATTAAAATAATAACAATAAAAAATATATATATATGTATATATTATTATTATTATTATTATTATTATAATATTCCTTCTCTCTCCCACTCTCCCTCTCTCCCTCCCTTTCTTCTTTCTTTCTCTTTATTCTGTGCGTCCGTCCAAACTCCTTTTTTTTTTTTTTTTCCTTTTGATGGTACGAAAAAACAGAGGATGAAGAAGAACGATGGAAGGGCGACGGAGCGGCAGATCTAGGCATCGGACTCGTGGCGCGCGATAAGCAGGCTTAGGTCTTTCCAGCGACCAACTGCATGAACTCGCGCCTTAACGACCGCGACGAATGGTCTGGCGTGCGAACGACGAAGCGCAACTCCAGATCTGCTCTGTCGGCCGGAAGATCTGCTCTGTCTGCTTTGCCCTGCTATCGGAAAGGAAAAAAAGAAGAAATGAAGGGATGGACGTACGAATAGAGGGAAGGAAGAGGAAGAGAGAAAGGGATGGGAGAGAGAAGAAATCTTAAAATAATAATAATAATATTTTATTTTTTGTTATTATTATTATTTTAATATTAAAAATATCAACGTCAACCTCCGTTAATAATAATTTACGACCAAGGACAATTAAACTATTTAACTAAATTCAGGGACTCGATTGCCCGATTTTGAAACATAAGAACTAAATAGACACAAACTTGAAACATGAGGGACTAGGTATTTTTCCCAAGGTTAAATTATCACAAATACTCGTAAACTATGAGATTGGTTTCAATTATACCTTTTAATTTTGAAAGTTTTCCTTTTAACCTTTGAATTTTGAAGTTTGTTTCAAAACAACTTTTGGAGACTTTTTTCGTTAAATTTATGGACGAAAAATGTTGAGTTTGCATTTGTATGGTTGTTTATGTGAACATATATACTGGAAAAAAAAATCAAAACATAGGTAAAAAATACATTATTTTTCGTCCATAATTTAAGGAAAAAAAACCTTAAGGGGGTGTTTGGTTTATGGGATTGGGTTGGGTTGAGTTGGATCAACTCCTTGTTTGGTTCACCAACAATTATAACCGGTGACTTAATAACCCAACTCCATGGAGTTCAGTTATTAACTCAACCGTAATGGTACTTTTCGGCGACGGTCCGACAACTCTCCGACGAGATGAAGAAAGTAGAGAAAATAAGAAGATGATGAGAGTTTTGAAGTGTGCCTTTAAGTTGCTAATACTCTAGTTTAAATAAGCACAAAAAAGTCTTAATCCTTTTAGAACAAGGAATTTTAATCATTTTAGAAAAAGAAATCTTAAACCTTTTTAAAACAGAAATTCTAATCATTTTTTAAACTTTGAAACACCCTTTACTAATCCTGATCTGATTATCCAAAGATTCAAATTTAAAACAAATACAATTAAACCACCTAATTTTACGGGGCACCACAATATACCCTTCTAAGAAAAACTTTCGTTCTCGAAAGTTGCCAAAACTTTACAACGGTCACGTTTTCGAGCCATAATCTAAACTTAAACTCTAAACTACCTTAACACAAAAACGAAGAAGTCAAAAGCATAGCATAACAAGTGTCAACATACAAGCAACTCAAATAACTTTAACTACTTTACAAAATAAAAGCAAATCTGAAGATAACGAGGTTACGAAAGGCTATAAGAATCGTTGCCTACGATGTAGGAGATTATGCAAAATCTAAAAGTCATGCCCTGATACCAACTGTAATGACCTTAATTTTTCAAACTCAAAATTTCCTAGGGACGTTACTAAGCAACACCGCCTGCACCGAAAATTTCAGTAGCATAACGACGCTGCTAGGACCTTGATGGCATATCTAATATTTTGTAGATATGCAGCTTCAATATGACATAAAATATTTAAGTATGTTGGCATATTTTTAACATTTTCACAAGGTAAACTATTTATTCCATTCTAAAGATGTCCATAGACGACAATGCATGTGTTTAGACAAATTTAAATAAACATTCTTCATATGCAAAGTATTAATACTAAATTAATACCTACCTAAATTAAAATAAAAAAGTAGTGGTGAACATGTGCATAAAAAATGAATAAAGTTCATATTGAAGAGTAAAAAAGTTCTAAATAATGAATTTTATTGGAAAAGAAATGTTGATATCAAACCCAATATCCATTACTTTTGCAAATATCCCTAACATAGATTTGGCAAATGATAATATATATTATAATTTTATAATTGATCACATAATTGAGTTTTGATATTGTAGACAAATGTGTTTATATTTGATTTGTTGTGAAAACAAAGTAAGGAAAAAAAGTCACAAAAAAATTAGACCTTTCACTTTACATAAGATAAAAATGATTTTTAGGGGAAAAGAAAAATTGATATCAATCTCAATATCCAGTATTGTTCTAAATATTTCATACATATTGCAAATGGTAATATATATTGTAAATTTGTAATTGATCTCATAATGAAGTTTTGAAATTGTAGACAAATATGAGTTGCAATTGATTTGGTGGAAACAAAAAAAGTAAAGAAAAAAAAGTCACAAAAAATCAGACTTATTCACTTTACAAAAACTGCAACAGATACCCCTGACATAATAACTCAACTCTGTAAACCAAACACTAGGGGTGAGCAAAAAAAAGACAGAAAACCAACTCGACCGACCAAAATCGATCGAAGGCAGAGGGCTGATCGATCGGTTTGTGGTTTTTCGATCTGGTCGATTTTTTTGTGCTTGACAAAACCGACCGATATTTTTAAAAAAATATAATAATAATAATAATAATAATTAAAAAATAAAAAACTAAAAAAAAATTCTCAAAATATATTAAATAATAATTGTAAATTATTAAATAAATATTTAAAAAATATATAAAAACCGACCAAACCGACCGGTCGGTCGGTTGGTTTTGGTCAATTAAAAAAATGGGTTGGTCGAACAAGACCGACCTTGAGTGGTTCGTGGTATGGGGTTTAAAATCGATCCTGACCGACCGATGTTCACCCCTACTAAACACTGACTTAGTGACTCAACTCAACTTTGCAAACCAAACACTGATTTCCAAAATTCCAAAATAACTCTGCACAACTCAACCCAACTCTACGGTCCAAACGCCCTTAACAGGTTGTTTGGAAACAAAATCAAAGTGTAGGAGTTAAAATGAAGGGACAGTTGGGTTGGTAGCAAAGAGGCCCAATATAATTGTCCATATAGCAAATGACTCAATCTATTTGCAAAAATAGCAAAAATTTGAAAAGAGGAATTGAAATTACTAAAACACTTTACATCGATCCTTCTTTATCAAAGAATATCACCGATAGAAGTCATTTATTTAATAACTAATTTTTTTGTTTGTTTATTTAATAACTAATTTTTTTCTTATAATTTTGATAAACTACTATTGTGATATCTATCACTAATAGTTGTCTGATAGACTTCCACCACGATTTGTCTCATCTATTACCTATTACTCATAACTTTTCTATTATCTATTAGACTTCTTGTTCCTATTCGAAACACTATCACCGCATCATCAGCGATAGAAGTGATAGACTACTATCCTATTAATGATTGATAAAAGTTAATGAAAAAAAGTGATAGACTCATTATCATCGATGTGAAGTCATAGGTTTCTATCGTTGATAGTTGTCGATGATAGACTTCTACCTATCTATTACCTATTACTCATAACTCTTCTATTAGACTTCTTGTTCTTCATGATTATTAACTTTTTCTTCTATCTCTACTTTATCGTTGATAGATGATGTACATCAGCGATAGTTGTCTATCAATCATTAACTTCTTTCCGGTGATGACTTCATCGCTGATGATAGATGTACATCAACGATAGAAGTGATAGACTTTATCGCTGGTAGTTGTCATCACTATCACCGATAGTTGTATATCCGTTAGCTATTCATCTTGTTTGTTGTGTGGTCTTCAAACTTTCTCATCGGATGCCAAAGTTCTTGTGTTCATAGTATTGATATTAAACTTTTCAAACAATCACAAACCTTGTATTGATAGTATGAATAGTATGATAACAACAATATTGAGTTCTATCTTGAAAAATATATCTAAAATCAATTGTCAAAAATTACATCATGGTAAAAATGGTAGAAATTTACATGTCCTACGATTGTGACCAACACGATGACAATGATTACATTTTGTGTGACTTGCTTCACCAATCGACGAAATCCTTTGCTTTGGGGTCTTCCCGCTGACGTTTAACAATTGGAGGCAATGCATTCATGTCAACATTTATCAAACTTCATTTAGAATGATTCCCAACTGGGCGGATTACACCTTCATAAGTTGTCACTCCCATCACTAATTGCACAAGAGGAGCCATCAAAACAAGCATCATTGATATGAGCAACTAAAGGATATCTTGTATTTTGATCTTTCACTAAAGTTAAAACCAAGCAAAATCTTTATCTTTTTGAATTTTAATCACATCCTGAGCACCATTCATCCCATTACCTAATAACATCGACAATTCTATAGAAGAAATATAACTATTCACTCGAACTTCTTTCACAATCAGATTAATAAAATCATCAAAACACATGATCTCATCAACCAAAATTCCAATGGTCTTGTAATTCTCATAGAAATTTTTCTCATTCCATTGCCCACTATAAAAAATAACTATTGGAAACTTCATCATAGTTCCTACAAAAAGTAATAACAACATTACCACCTTTAAGTAATATAAAACCGATCACCACAATAGTCACTCGTATATCATTGATTAATGATATCACTGATAGTATTGATATCTATCGATCACAGATATCACTGATATCATTGATATCTACTGATCACTGATATCATATCTATTGATCAATGATATCTAGAAAACAGTGATAGATATCATCGATATCACGATATCATTGATATTCACCGATTATTGATATAATCGATATCATATATATTGATCAATGGTATCACCGATATCATTGATATCTAGAAAACAATGATAGATATCACTAATATCGCGATGTCATGTGTATTCACTAAAGATATCTAGAAAACAAAACAATCACCAAAATCAGACTTGCGACTCCAAAACATTGCAGAAAAAAAGTGATATAACAAAATGAACAAAAGAAATACCCACGAAAAAAGCTCCGGTTGATTGAAAAACTCAAATACCCACGAAAAGAGCTCCAATAGAAGATCGTATATCACTAATTGGAAGCCACAATAGTCACTCGATATATCACTAATATCATTGATATCTATTGACATCGATATCATCGATATCATTATCTATTGATCACCGATATAAGCGATATCTATTGATCATATCTAGAAAACAATGATAGATATCATCGATGTCACGATATATCGTCGATCATCTAGAAAACACTATTCACGATGAGAACAAAAATGAAGAAGACTTGCAACTCAAAGCGTAAAAACAGTGATGTAACAAAATGAACATAAGAAATACCCACGAAAAATGTTGATTGAAAAACTCAAATACCCACGAAAAAAGCTCCGGTGGACTTCGAAAATATCGAATTGGAAGATACTTCGACCGAATAAGAAGATACTACAATGCGATCGAATTGGAGAAGATAATCAGACAAACTTGCGACTTCGATCGAATTGGAGAAGATAATCAAACAAACTCGATGAAAATTCATGGACTGCAATTCAACAGATCGAACTGGAAGATACCCTATCGAATAGGTGAAGGCTTACGACTCCGATTGAATTTGAGAAGATACTCAAACTTGCGATTCGACAGAAGATTTGACTGGAATCGAGAAGAGTTTGAGAAGATTGGACTGGAATCAAGAAGATGTTGTCGCAAAAATCGGAAGAAGAAAAATACCGTGAAGAACAAATACCAATTGAAAAATAAATACCAATTAAAAAGGGAATAAATTTAAGCCAAGGGTATAATTGGAATTATAAAAAATTAAAGATTTTTGCCATATTTGCAATTCTTTTAAAATGACGCTATATCTACAAATACTAAAACCATAATTGCTACCCATTACAAATTCTCTAAAAAATAGGTATATTAAATAAATTATAATACATCTCATTTGATTTGACTGTGAATTTAGAGCGCTTCATGCTAGATTAAATATTTATTCCTGTTTGAGAATCTAAAAAATTGAAATGTTTAAATGCTTAAAATTATAAAATAATAAAAAAATAAATGTTGGGCATAATCATGTTTGTTTTGAATATAAAAATATAAAAAAACAAGAAATATTTAAGTAACCGTGAAGAACAAATACCAATTGAAAAACAAATACCAATTAAAAAGGGAATGAGTTTAAGTCAAGGTTATAATTGGAATTATAAAAAAAATTAAAGATTTTTGCCATCTTTGCAATTCTTTTAAAATGTTGTTATATCTACCCATACTAAAACCATAATTGCTCCCATTACAAATTCTCTCAAATGAATTGAAAATTGAAACCAACCTATTTTTGATAATTTAACCTTCCTAATATATGAATTACATGGTTTGGGGACAAGACAACATCTTGGTGACGGGCCCGTCTGGTCACGGAGAAACCCATCTCATAAAACCCAATTCTTGGATAACCCCATCATCGCTCTGCACATTTTTACCGCTATTTTCTGTAATCCCACTTCTTTTCCTTTCTTCTCTCGTTCCATGTCTAGAGGAACAGACCGTCTGGTGAAGAATTTGAAGAAATTCGCCGACTTTCAGTACAAGCTCTTTACAACTCGATATGGGCAGCAAGTCATTGACATACTCGAATTCCCATTTAAGGTGGTCTTATCCCCTTTCACGCTTGCTTTCGACATTGCCGGCTCTGCTCCTCGTGGCTTCGGCGTCCCCGAGCTCATCTCCAAGCTCTCATATGCTTCAATCTTTGTAAGTTTTTGAACTGCAATGTTAGCTTTATTGAATGTGACTACTTAACTAATAGCTATAACGAATTCCCAGAATTTAGTGTGTTCGCGAGAGTGTGAATTCTGCAAGTGGAGAGGTTGTGCTTAGAATGAACTCCTCAGCTATGAAGAGTTGCTTCATATGGTAGCGAGTGTTTGGTAGAATCCTATGGCACAGAATAGAAATGTTTACCGTTTCAGATTATTAGAGGAATCATATAATAACTGACTCCTCACAGATCCAAGGTAATGAATTTTCAGTGGTGGGTGTGAAGGAGTGTTGCTCAGAATATTCTTCAAGTTGCTGTGCCAGATGAAGGCGAGCTCAAGGATAACATGGTGTGCGAGTGATGGGAGTGTTAGTTAAAGATGGCGTATCACTCACATTCATGACCGATCAAACACGGAGGGAGACAAATTACTCCAAGTTTGCTTATGAGAAGCTAATATTGAGAATGGGCGGGTCCAAGAACCTGACTTGAAGATGAATTGTAGTGAGTATGAAGAAATTTGTTGGTGTTCACAGTCTAGGATGAAATGTACATCCAATTCTGTATTTTTCTTCCACGAAAGATCAGATTTGAAGTCAATGTCCCAACAAATAATTGGTGTTGATTGAAGCGATGGGGCTAGTGGTCAATAAGAGCCAATGTAGCCATGATGATCGCCATCACCTACTTATTTAATATCTTACCAGTTTCTTTGTTAACTGAATGTAGGAGGACCAGATTGATGTCTCGTGAGAATAGTCGAGATGTGTCGTGTGCATGCACAAATTGGCCAAGACACTCATAGATATTAAAACAAATGGCATTGATGGTGATATGAAAATTCTTTAAACAAGCTCATTACTAAGAAAGTTCGGTATTGCCTCGTGTGTTTTTTCATTTTTGTTCAATGAAATTTGGTTCTTTCATCTAAAAAGATGGTTTCGGCTGTGGCACAAGCTAGTGCATAATGGTTAGTGTTTTTAAAGGCTCAAGGCGCACTAAGGCGCAATAGCCCTCTGGAGCCTAGGCACAAGGTGTCACGATCACATTTTCAGAAAGGTCTCGAGTGATCGTGCGACACTTGTTCCCGTTCTTGAACAAGTAAGCCAACTTAACGAAAAAGGATCGCCGGTGACACAACGACCGTATCTCGCAACCTCCACCCCCATTTCAAGAGAAAACGGTCTTCGAAAGCGAGGTCAGAGAAAGTTTGGAAAACATTTGGAAATCATTTGAGAAAAGATTGTTAGCAAGCAAATACGGGACAACCACGCTCACAATAGCATATAACTCCGGGTAGGAAGATTTGACGACTAGTCGCATCCCCCTATAGTATATTATATGAAAATTTAGCTATTACAGGCTTGAACATGCAAAGTGGCGAGGAGTCATACACTCGCGAAATTACAAGGAAATGTAAACAACCTACTCTAAGGAAAGTAAGTACATGAAAGCATAGTAAAAAGGTTGGACGTGCATGCGGCCATAGGCAACACACCCTGGACAAGCATGACCGTGACACAAGGCGCACCAAAAGGCGCATGCTTTTTTTTCTAAGGCGCACTATATATAAAAAAAATATAAAATATATATGTATACATACACAATAAGAAAAAACTCTTCATGGGAAGAAATTAAGTTTTAACCCAGAAAAATAGGTAAAAGAAATAAGGTTCAAGTATTAGTCTTTGAACATAGAGACAATAGATACTTCATTAAAAAACATGAAACAATACAACACTAATAAATTATAAACAATACAAGATCAAAAGTCTTAAATATCAATCTCTTCTTCACTAAATAGCCTTAAATATATATTTAAAATAAGTAAAACAATACGTTTTGCTATTAAAACTGGAAAAAAAAAAAAACTTAAGAAGCCCCAGAGCGCGCGCCTTCTTACATGCGCCTTGCACCTAGGCGCACGCTCGAAGGGGCTTTTTAAAACACTAATAATGGTTAGACTCAACACTAGACCGTGCGACCAGATTTTGTTTATTGGATGCCCATGATATTAAGGTGCCCCTAAGATAAATACATTATGCAACAAATTGCCAATCTGAGCATAACTTAGTTGGTTAAGGCATATATCCTCAACTAAGTGGTCTGAAGTTTGAATCCCCTCACCCTAACATGTTGTTGATCAAAAGAAAATTTGTTTATGCATTATGCCTTAACCAGTGCCAGCTCCATCAATTAATCAAAAGAAAATTTGTCATACAAAAAGAAAGAAAAACAAATTGCAAAGAGAGCTACAGAATCTAAAATCCACAATTCATTATGATAAAACTGCATCTTTGGCAATTATGGAGGGTACCTCTGTTGGATCATGAAGTTCTTGACTTGGAATGTACAGGGGTTGGGTTTCTGTAAGAAACGGTCTTTGATTAAGAAGACTATTCAACTTCAAAATCCGGGCATTGTGTTGTTACAAGAAACAAAGCTAGCTGCAATTGATTCCTTTTTGATTAAATCCATTTGGAGTTCTTCTCACATTGGTTTGGATCGCTTGATGCTCTTAACTCTATTTGGTGGTATCCTTATTCTTTGGAGTGAACTAGATTATTCGGTTGTAGAGGTTATTCGGGGCCTTTACTCTATTTCAATTCAAGTTTTTTTAGCTGATGGATTCTCGTTTTGGTTAACAGCTGTTTATGGTCCCTCAGCTTCAGGGTTCCATGAGGATTACTGGCATGAACTAAATGATGTTGCAGGTTTGGGTGGGGATCGTGGGTTATCGGTGGTGATTTTAACGTAACCCGCTGGACTTGGGAAAAAACACATGATCATTCCATCAGTAAAAGTATGCGTGTTTTTAATCAGTGGATCTCGAATTATGAGTTGCTAGACCTTCCTCTTCAAAATGGCAAGTTTACTTGGTCCAGTTTTGGTGATGCTCAATACATATCAGTTTTGGATCGGTTTTTAATCACTGATGCTTGTCTTAGTAAATTTGGTAATGCAATTCTCAGACGTTTAAACCGAATTACCTCTGATCATTATCCGTTGTTTTTAACCTTTGGTGACTTAGTTTGGGGTCGTTGTCCGTTTCGTTTTGAGAATGCATGGCCGAGACACACTTCTATTCGATAGGTTGTTGAAGGTTGGTGGCTTCAAAATCGATTGGAAGGTTGGCCTGGACATGGTTTCATGATGAAATTGAAAGGCCTCAAATTGGTTCTTAAACAATGGAGCAATTCCATTCGCTCACATGCTCCTCAGTTTTCCTCTCTTTTGGCTCAGTTACAGGTTTTAGAGGGCTTAGCAGACAATGACCCTCTTACAAATACTCAGTTAGATTCTCGTCGGCTGCTGTGTGAACAGATTGATGAATTGACGGTTCAAGAACATATCTCCTGGAGACAAAGGTGTAAGTTGAAGTGGATCAGTGAGGGGGATGAAAATACAAAATTCTTCTACCGAATTTTGGCTGCTCGTAGATGCAAAAATTCAATCATAGAGATTATCTCCAGAACTGGATCAAGTTTATTGACTTCTTTAGATATTGAATTGGAATTTATTGATTTTTACTCATCTCTATTTACGAAGGATGGAAATCAGAGGTTCATTCCCACCAATGTGAACTGGAGCCCTATTACCCAATGTGAACTGGAGCCCTATTACCACTGACTAGGCTTCAAGTCTTGAGGGAGTCTTTACAGAAGAGGAAGTTTTCAGAGCTGTTTCTTCTTTGGGTTCTAGTAAGTCTCCTGGACCAGATGGTTTCACAGTAGAATTCTTCAAATTTTTCTGGGATACTATCAAATCTGATGTTATGGCTATGTTGCATGATTTTTTTTTCCTGTGGGATTATCAATGCTTCAGTGAATGAGACTTACTTATGTTTAATTCCAAAAAAGCTTTCTCCTAAATCAGTTTCTGAGTATCGTCCTATTAGTCTTATCTCTTGTGCTTACAAGATTATTGCTCGGGTTTTATCTAATAGGCTGAAGGTTGTTTGACCCCATACTATCTTTGAGAATCAACTTGCATATGTGGTTGATCGTCAAATTATTGATGTCTCTCTAATGGCCAACGAATTGATAGATGATTGGACTGTTTCTCAACGAAATGGAGTGGTGCTGAAACTGGATTTAGAAAAAGCTTTTAATACAGTAGACTGAGAGTTTCTGGATGCCATTTTACATGCCAAAGGCTTTGGTGTGAAGTGGAGATCTTGGATTAAGGGTTGTATCTCTAGTGCAAATTACTCCATTATCATCAATGGCCGACCTCGTGGTAAGATTTTTCCATCTCGTGGTATTCGACAGGGTGATCCTTTATCACCCTTCCTCTTCATTTTGGTTTCTGATTGTCTGAGTCGTCTAATGGCTCACAACGCTATGATGGGGGTTATCTCTACTCATCCGATTGGTAACTCCTCATTCTCTTTGAATCACTTGCAGTTTGCTGATGATACTCTTTTATTTTCCACTTCTAACAGGCTTGCATTGACTCGCCTTTTTGAAGTGGTTAAGATCTTTGAATCAGCCTCTGGTTTAAAGATCAACTTGTCTAAGAGTGAGTTGCTAGGGATACATGTTGAAGAGGCGGAAATGGAGTGGATTTTGACAAAATTTGGGTGCAAAAAGGGATGTTGGCCTTCCACTTATTTGGGACTTCCTCTTGGAGGGAATTCCAAGTTATGCTCTTTCTGGATTCCAGTAGTTGAAAAGATGAAACAGAAATTACACAACTGGAAGTATGCCTTTATTTCGAAAGGTGGTAGACATACGCTTATTCAGGCTACCCTTGCTAGTTTGCCGACATATTATTTATCTCTATTCAAACTTCCCTCTTCAGTCCTAAAAATCATGAATAAAATCATTTGCGACTTTTTCTAGGAAGGTTCTCGAGAAGATGGTGGTACTCACAACGTAAATTGGAAATCAGTTCAACTTCCAAAGATGATGGGGGGCCTTGGTATTGGTAACTTTAAGTATCGAAATTCTGCTCTTCTAGCTAAATGGGTATGGAGGTTTGTCCATGAACAAGATGCTCTTTGGCGAAAACTTATTGTTGCCAAATATTATGGTGTGTTACATGGGGAAGGTTGGCCACGTGTTATTACTTCATGTGCTCATAAATCACCCTGGCGTCATATCTCTCACTTGTCAGATTTGGTTTCAGCTAGTGCAACTCGTATTCTGAGTAATGGTTGTCATACTTTCTTTTGGAAAGATTCTTGGCTCAGTTGTGGACCTTGTGCTCTGGTTTTCCCACGTTTATTTCGACTCACAACTAATCCAGATAGTTTGGTGGTAGACCTTTGGAATGCTGTTAATGATGCCTGGGATTTGCAACTTCGACGTGGTTTAAATGATTTGGAAATGGAGGAATGGGTTACTCTATCCCAACTTTTGTCTTCAGCTAGATTACGGAATATCCCAGACACTTGGTCTTGGCCCTTTGATCCGTCCGGCACTTTTACGGTCCATTCGCTTATGGTTTCTTTGTTGGGTGATTCTGATGACTTATCAAAGGATCTGTACGCGGTGATCTGGAAGGATCGTTATCCAAAAAAGATTAAAATTTTCTTGTGGGAGCTGAGTTTTGGTGCAATCAATACTGCCGACAGACTTCAGAGAAGATTGCCTTTTATGTCTCTTTCACCATCTTGGTGTGTTATGTGTTGCTCTAATTTGGAAACTGCTGGTCATTTGTTAGTGCATTGCTCCTTTGCATCGAGATTTTGGTCTTATATGTTAGAAGCTTTTGGTTGGTGTCAACCTTTTCCAAACACAGGTTTTGCTTTCTTATCTACAATCTTTGTGGGACATCGTTTCCATGGCCTTAAGAAAACTTTGTGGCTTGCCTTCACTCGTGCTTTCTTTTGGACTTTATGGGTTGAACGGAATGGTCGAGTGTTCAGGGGAGTTTCTTCAACTTTTGATTATTTTTTGGATTCGGTTTTTCTTAATGCTTTTTTTTGGTGTAAATCTGAATATCCCTTCTCGCTTTATAGTCTTTCGTTCTTATTTTCAAATTGGAAAGTCTTCTTGTAACTCACCTTTGGTGATTGGAGTTTTCTCCTATATTTCATTCATCAATGAAATTGTTTCTTGATCTAAAAAATAACATGTTGTTGAACTCAAAAAACAAGAATTATGCAACAATAACTTTCTTCCATCAAGGTTGTTGGCACGATCAACATAACAAAAAATTTATATGAAGAGTGTCAATAGAGTAGTTTCAAAGTTTTCCAATGAAGTCTGTGTCGTATATTTTTCAAGTATTGAAGGCCTCTATTGATGCTGTCCCAGGAGTAGGTATTATTTAAAAATTTATAGTGGAGATGGCAGATGGGTATAGTTTTGCTTGATCCATCCTTGCCCTGTGTTAAAGTTCTTAAATATACGTTGCCTAGAGACAAAGAACAATCTTCTAGGTGTTTGATATATTTGTGGTGTGGATATTCGTTTTATTGATATCGAGGTGGTGGGTGATAGACTGAGATTTCAAGCCTATAATTTATGGTTTTCTTTTTTGGGAAGACCTTTAGGCGATGGCCTAGAAGGTTGAAGTTGTGGAATTCAATTGAGAAAAAGTGCAGTACGAACTGGAAAAATGGAAAAGGTTTCGCATCTTGAAGTGCGGAAGACGACTCTCTGTCAAGTGGTGCTTGCAAATTTACCTACCTATCCCATGCCAATTTTTCCTATGCCGAGGAAAATGACTGTGAGTTTGGAAAGGAAGCAGTGAAATTTCTTTTAAGATGGTCATTTTGACAGAAAACTTAGCCATCTCATTAACTTGGAACCTGGGGTCTTTACCCATTGATGGTAAAAGTTTGGGGATTAGTAATTTGAGAAAAAGAAACAAAGCACTCACAGCAAAATGAGCTTGTGCTTTGTACAACAACGTGAACTCAGTCGGGTGTGTTGGTTAAATGTTGCATGCCTCTTGATTCCTAACAAGTTAGTTGCATCTTTTCAAATGATTTTACGACTTTCTTTTATGCACGGTGTTGTTGGATAGATTGGTCAATCTGTATTTACATTGTATTATGAATGAGTCAGAAGGTTCCTTAGATGAACTTTGAATGAGCCAGTTGTCATGTTAATTCTTTTATCGCGTTGAAGGGGTCAGCTGTTCTTTACTGTCAATTTTTTTTCTTTTTTGAGCCCTGTAAATTTGAAGGTTGTAGGTTTGGTTTCCTACCATTAAATCTGCATTGGTCATTTGGACAATGCTTGTTAGTTATTCATGGAACTTGCCTTTACTTCTTTGATTGGTATTATTTGGTTACGAGACAATACTTTTAACATTGTTGGCTCTAACTGTATGGCAGGCTATTGCTACTTTTGGGACTTATGATATTGCGCTAGAGCTGGGAAAGAAAGTTGTATGTCAGAGGTGCCTTTTGTTACCATCTTGAATCTCTTTTCATGGTGAATCTTGGGAGCAACTATATTGTTTCACTTGAAATCAAATGATCAGATTATTTATCTTTAAAGTATCTACATACGTACCAATTTGTGTGCTCCATATGATGTGCACAAGATCCTAAGCTTTTTTAATTATTCATTCTCATATGATTCTAAACTTTTTTTATAATCATCCTTGATTTTTTAGTACCAAAAGCTTGGAATCTTATAAATTTCTTTTTCTGTTCTCTGCTTTTGTTCAGTCCTTTCTTGTAAGGCCTCTTTTTGCACTTTCATTTGTTAGTTTTTCATACAAATAGAAATAAAAAAGATTAGAAAGCTTGCTTTGTTGTTTTGTAGCTTATTTTTCAAACTGGTTGTTAGTTGTTATTTAACACAATGCTTAGTTTGCAAATTAGATGTACAACTAGAGTTCATATTTCTACATTTTCTGTGTTTGTTTGCACTTGAACTTTTTTGTTCCACGTCTAGTACTTCTTAGATGGTTTGGTCTTTAAATTGCAGGCACTGTCAAACCTGCAATGGATGGCAAGCCATGCGGTGTACCAAGTGCAGAGGGTCAGGGATGGTGAACTACCAAGTGAAAAACTATGCATTGAGAAGGTAACCGAACTTCCTATTAACTTATGTTTTGATTGCAATCACTTAAATTATTTTTCACGAAAAGAATGGCATTGACAACTCATGTACCTCAATATACTTATCTTTCTACTTTTTTTTTTTGGATACCTCAATTCATATCTTGGATTTTCCTGCAGTGGAGAGAAGGCAACAGCAGAAAGTATTGCAGACGCCATTGCAGAGAATCGGGCAGAGTTGGTTCACCTTCCTTCCACCTTGGATCTTCATACACCATTGCCATCCAAAGACTGCCCAACATGTGATGGAACGGTGAGGATAATATCTTCATATTCCAAGCACCACAGGCATAGACATTCAAAACAGTATATAATATAAAAAACCAGTTGTAGTCCTAAAACCTAATTATCATCTTCACATTGGTTTTTTCATCCTTCAAAATCTTGCTGCTTGCAGATGATTATAATATGCATGCCATTTTTTCTTTATATGTGCATGCTTATTCAAATTATTTCATTACAATGTAATTGGGGGGTGGGTACCCAACTATATTACAACCAATTGGGAACTATTTGCACACACAGTATTTTTTTATTTTATTTTTTTAAAAGCTTTCGAACTTTTGCTGACAAGAAATCATTCTGTGTATATATTGCAGGGAGTGATGAGCTGCCCTGAATGCAAGAATAAGTTGCAAGTGAGAATCTCAGCAGATGATGTAAGTTTCATGAGATTTTTAGTCCATGAAAGTGCGTTTTACTTTATACATGTTGAAACTCTTACTACTTTTGATGTCTAGTATAAGGCTGCATGAATTTTCGAAACTGTTCGATGAATGTAGGATTGCATTGAGAACATTCAATTTATTGAGCTAATCTATTTTTTGCAACTATCAGCTGCTTGCCTTCAAGTTTGGTCATAGATTAAGCAGTATTTTATGAAAATTCTAAGGGCATGTGACTTTTAGATTCAAAAGCTATTAACTGTAATTAAAAAAAAGGGTTAAAGAAAATAAAAGCTATTTACGTTTTTTTTAATACAAAAACTAATGCAACTAACAATTGCGTCATTTGTGTTTTGGAGGCTTAGAAAAAATAAAGTCATCTCAAACCTCAAATTTCTTATTAATACTAAAAACTACTTCAGTGTAAAAGCAAGTCTTTATCTTATTGTATATGTAACTAAGAATGGAGTCCTTATTGTGTTGTTCCTTTTATGCAGATCATGGAACCTCCTTGGAAAGCTTATAATGTTTTGAGAAAGATGGAATATCCATATGAGGTTATTATGCCCTTCTTTACCCCTCTATGATTATGATTTCTAAGAAAGAGTACTTGCTAACTAGAGAGCCAGTCATTTTTAACGTTAAACTAACTAGACTATAATGAGCACACCACAATGTATAATTGAATCACTAACTCATGCCATCGTGAATTCATGATGCACATTACATAAAAGCTACACATGCTATAACATACACATATCATGCTATAGCCTGTAGTATAAAGAGAGCACAAGTCCTCGCCCAAACTTTGTATAAGCAGAAAGCAAGACAACCACATGCCATTTATCGGCAAAGAAATACTTACCTCAATTTTGTGTATAGGTGAAGATTTGAAGTGCCTACAAATCTATTTGGATTGGATGGTCAGGTCGGATCGGATGTATGTCAATCGAATATGAAAAGAGGAGGGGAGATCCCACAGATAGGGTTCATATGTGCGAGATAATTGACTTGCTATTATGACTGCTCACAGCCTCTAGCTAGTATGAGATGCAAAGTGCTGCTCCACACTTGATCAGTAAGCTTGCCAGTTCAAGTCATCAAATGTCCATGGGGGAGATTCAAAACTGAAAAGAAGGAAACCGTGAGGTTCTCAAGGACTGCACTTGCATAGTTGAAATACCTTTTGAACAAATGAGCAGTACAAGGGCTGAACCCAAGCCTTGAAATCAAATGAAGGTGGAGGAAGTAAAGGGAAACTCAAAGCTAGAGGAAGAAGGGACTTAGGCTCAAAAAAAAAAAAAAAAAGAAGGGACTTAGCAAGGATTACTAAGCTAGAATTCCCGCCCTTGGATGGAGGAGAAGTTTTATCCTTGCCTTTGATTATCCAAAACTTCCTTAAAAAACACCAAAATGGGGATTAACACCCCTTGAACCAAAGGATAAGGGCTGGACCGTTTTTCTTCTTAAAATACATTGAAACATTTACTTTAAGCAGGACTAGTAATTAAACTACGACTAAATTCATATTCTTGACTTTCGTTCATTTGGAAATTAACATAAAGCCCAATAATTTATTCTTGATATTAATTGAGGAGAAAATAACATTACAGAAATTTGAACATAGGTCCTTCTATCTTATCAAAAAAAGAAAAAAGAAAAATACAAGTCCTTCTGCTCTGATACCATGAAACTATGTATGAAAGTAGTTTTTCTTGTATTACATTGAGAGAGTAAGAGAAGATTATATACAAGAAGGATCCCAATACTAAAAATCAGGAAATTAATCTAAATTGATATGGAAAGTAGACCTAGAATATACAGCTGTATAAATCAAATCCTAGTAGAAATAATCCTACATTAATATTCCTACTTTGACAGCTTGGTTTCCTACTGCAGTCTTGGTAAGTAAATCATAACCAACATTGCTTTGGCGACCACAACCGGTCCAAAGATAAAATTTTATCTAAAAGATGTAAATTCATAATAATATCAGAGCACACTTGCTTGGAAAACGGTTCATGACATTGGATGTTAACAGCTTAATTGTCATTCTCAAGTGCAAAACCCCATCACATGTGAAATATCCATCTCACATATTATGTTTGTATCAATGAGCTTCTTCCTGAACTGATATGATGCTTTAAAATTTATCATATGAATTCCATTCCTCTTGTTTGGAACAATTTGTGCTTGAGATGTGTAAATCTTTCTCACATTTTCTATTTTGGTCGTGGCTTTGGTATTTCAGCATTTAGTTCAGAGTATGAAGGATCCCAGCATTGCCACATTTTGGTTAATTACTTTCCCTCAAATTGTTGGTGGATTCAACTTTGATGATGATGTTAAGCAAAAGATTTGGTGGCAGTACAAGGTTCGAACCAATTTTCTCACTTGCTTCCTGTTCTGTCAATCACTGTGAATATTATTTTTAACGGTATTGTCTTTTCATCGCATTACCTTTATGAGGTGTTTTTTCCTCTCTCCATTTGTCTTGACAAATCATTTTGGTTGACTTGATTATATAGGCTCGACAGTATCTACTTTAATTAAATGATTATCAGTCACATAGGCTTAAGTTCTGTTACCTTGTTATAGTACAAGAGAGAACAGACATCTCCTCCTTCCTCCCCTCTTGGGGAACACCATATCAGTTTTGAAGTGTCTGAATTATTTTCTGGCTAATCTTTTGCTTTCATTTATTGATGGTTTATCCTCTGAGAATTGTACTTAAATTCTTTATGTCGTGTTGTTAACTTTGTATAGTTTCTGGTCAACTTTAAACCCACATTGTTTTTCATATTCAGAATTTTTGAAACCCATGTAAGGTTTACTAGGAATGTCAATTGTACATTGTTTCTGACTTCTGAGGTAATAAAAGATTTTATAAGTATTATATGTATGCAACATTTTGATGTCAAACACATTTTACTTTAGGGTTGACTTGTTCAACTTGGTGCCATATTTTGTCGCAACTCGTTCAACTGAAAATTGTTAATGCCACCCATTGATAGTTGTTAATGTTTGTGGGTTGCTTTTAGGAATCCATGCGATATGATCAACTCAGAGATGCTGTTGCTAAGCGGAAACCTGGATGGGAGTATTTGCAGCAAGTAAGAAAAAATTTCACATTTAGCACATGTAATTAAATCAATGAAATGCGCTGGAAATTGGATCACATATTTTTGCTTCTAAATTTATAGGTACCAGCTGTTATGCGCTATGAACTTTGTTTTCCTGTCTTATGAGCATCAGATGGTGATTGTAACATCTTTTTCATATTTTGGGTACTTCTACATTTGCAGTACTGTATTGTTTTGGATGTTGATCAAAGTAATCTCAAATCTTGAACAAAAACATTTTTGGAACAATAATCTTAAATCTTCTGTTCCTCAACAAAATAGTCTAACTTATGTTCATAACTTATTAGTCGTTGTTGTTATTATTAGTACATATTGTACGACAAATGGGTTATCCATGGAGTTAGTTGAGGTGCATGTAACCAAGCTGAACATCCACAATTCTTATTATTTATTATGCATCAATTGCTGAAACTTTTGATTTCCATGAAAACAAATATTGTCTCCCTCTGCTTTTCCTATCGAATATGTTTGAATTGTATTTTGCCTCCAAGGAGAGATGGTTCATTGTAATCTAATTTTGGATATCTGCAATTCATAGGCCTTGATTTCGATAGACCCTGTTCGAGCCAGGGATGATCCTGTGGTTGTGAAAAACATCCCGTACTACAAGGCCAAGAAGGTACTTGAGGCTGAAGTGATGAAGCTTGATCCTCCACCACGACCACAAAATTGGGGTGTACGTCTGAACTGCCTCCATTGTTGGCACATTTTATTATTACATTTACATAACTTTTTTTTTTTTTTGGAAAAAAAATGTAATGGGGGGAAAAAGAAAAACAATTACAAAAAGGAGAGCCTCAAATACATAACTATAAAAAAGTAGAGACAAACCTATACATGCAACACTTATACAATAAAATAAGTATATGACTGATCCTATTGCCAAGTAACTTAAGATCATTGAACCAATGATAAAAGTCCTCTTGTATCTCTTGTTTATGTGCATACTTATTTCTTTATAAAAAAGTTTTTAATGTGATTTGCTAACTTTGCTTTCAAATGATTGTAATTGTACCAACTTTTAATTTCATTTTGTGATGTTATATATCTTATGGTCATAATTCTTTGCGTTTGTTGATGAGTAGTTTATTTACACTCTTCAAGATACGGGGGACCTTGGGTGATAACAAAAGCCTCATGTCTGGTTTTGAAAATAATGTCTCTCTCACTCTGTTAGCAATGGTATATCACACTATTTCTTTTATATAGTAATTGCAATGTTATTGGTTGGATGAATAAGTAATGCATTTTAAGGATTGACCATAACTTACCTAGGCATCAGAAATTTTGAGGATAAGAAAATGCTCTCTCTTGGCTTTTGTCACATGCTAACTCCTGTATATTGGCAGGAGTTGGACCTTCCACTGAATTCATCTTCTTGGAGTCAGGACGATCTTAAAGACCCAGGAAAATTTTATGAAATGACTGTTCTTCTAAATGCTCAAAGAGAAATTGCTGATAAAATCTTGGATGCACAATGGGAAACTAAATGGCGACAGGAAAAGGTTATTGACTTCTAAACCTCTGCGTGTTCTTATGGAATGAGTAACTGGTTTTACCAATTTCTTGAGTTGGCTCTACTTCTGCGCCCAATCTCTCAGTTATCAAGTAATGCTGCTTCGTTATAAATGTAATGGATGAACTTCGTTATAAGTGATAACTATTAACCTATGCACATGTTTGAAAACAGAACTTAGTTGTCCCTAATCTTGCCTGTGCTTTGCATTATTAGACTGGAATCTTTTGTACTTCTTGCTTTAAGCCATCAGTCTACTGTGGATTAATTATTGTTATAAATTTAATATCAGTTGCACGAGTTGTTGGAGAAGAAGCTACAGCCTTACATTAGGAGTGCCAACAGCAATGTCCTTACAGCACCAATTGTGTTGAAGTCACAGAACCAGGACCAGAAGGTTTACTCTCTTCTTCCTCAATCATTACATTTAGCCTCTACTTCATTATATTGGATTAGTCTGCACAATAATGCCAACGTTAAAATGGACTTTTTAGTGATTAGTGGGACTAATTTCTTTTTGTTTGCTTCTTAATGGACCTCGAGTTGTTAAAATGTATAAGAGAACGAGAGTGAAGGGGGATTTGGCTTAGCGTGGGGCGTAAGTTGTAAATGTGGTTCCAGGGTATGGTGGTTAGTTATAGCACGGGTATGTGCTGGGCCGAGAAGGAAGTATTTAGTACGGAGTTTGTGTTAGGGAGGCTATGTTTTGGGTCTTGTACTCGGGTGAGTCGGGACTTGGGAGGGTAGGGATCTCTTGAATCTCCCTCAGCTTGTACCTTCCATGTTTCTTGGCTATAATTTGGTGAAATGATTTCATAGTGCCTTTAAGAAAAACATCTGTTCCAAGGATTACTACAATGTATCAAATAAGGAATGAATTGCTTTAATTTGAGTTGGTTTACAATTGCACCATTCAATTACACAAGAAAAACACACATCTCCACACAATAGTTCAAGGATTTCATTTGACATGTTGAAATTGTTTCAGAGAAATCGACGACGACGATTTTGGTTCTTTTGACAATGTGCTATCTTTCTGCATCAAAAAAACATCTTGGGCATCCTACACTGGTCCCGAAATGCAAGATTCTTGGCGACTTTCTTTCGTAAGGTACCTTGCCTCTATTCTTCGATTTACATTTTGTTGTTTAAACCGTCTGGAAATTGCACTGGACACGTGCCATACTGTAGCTATGCCCGTCTCCATCCCCGTCCCTGCCCCCGAAAAAAAAAAAGAAATAAAAAGAAAGTTGAGAGAAGAAACTGGTGCTTAAAATCATTCATGAGACTAGTGTTGTTTTGATACTCTTGAGAATGCCCAACACTAGAACCTCTTCTTTTTGACCAGTTAGCTACTGTATTTGTCAAATTCTTGCTGTTAAATAGGTGGTGCAGTGTAGCTTCTTTTAAGATGATTCTGTTTATGCAATTTCTATGTTGCTGATGATATTAGTGTTGAAATGAATGAGTAATCCTTTTTCCTAGTCAAAGGATTCTTTTTTTTTTTCTTTTCAATAAAATAGCTCTCTTTTAGAATATAATTTTGTAAATTCGGATGCGTCGATTGAATTTTAAAATAGCCTATTAATAATGTCTTAACTAATTGTGCTCATGTTATGTTCACGAATCATTTTCTTTCTTTTTGAGTCTATATTATGAGTTATGAGTTGTTCAATACAGTTTTTAACCCGCAGGGAATAGTTTGTTTTATATATATATAAACAACATTAATTACTCTTGTTGGGTTGATGTAAAAAAAAAAAAAAAGTTGATGTAACAATTCAATTCAATATCTCAAAAAGGTGAGCTATTTTATTTTTATTTTTTTTTAAAAAACTAGTTACATTAATTACCCACAAATATTCATTCAAGCTTTCACTCCTTTTAAAGTAACTTTGATAATAAAAACATTGGGTCAAATCCAAGCTTAAAATTTTGAAATGGGCTCTAACTTAAAAACAATAATATTGATGAGATGTGATTTAACATATCGGGTATTTTACATTCTATATTTAACAGAAGTTGAAAATTATAGCAACTAATTCATTCGAGTGGGGTTTTTGTACGGATGACCACCTTTCGTTTCTTTTATCGACAGAAGACTCGGTTTTTAAATTTATCAATGGATAACATTTTGATGTCGTCAGCCGCTCTCGATCTAGCTATATTCGTGTGTTTTTTTGATGAAACCAAACACTACTGCTCTCGCACCATTGTTAACGCCAAGACTAGACGAACCCAACGCCATTTAACGTCGTCATACATATACGAGCATTTTTTTTTTTTTTTGGTTTGGAGCGCAAAAATACTACCGCTCTCGATCGCATCGTTTGGATGCAAACACTACCGCTCTCGATGGCTCTCGATGTCATGGATTTTTACCCATGATTGACCGAGAGTCTAGGTTGTCAATTTAAACTGCTAATTGCGCACTTCTCGCTCTCGTCGCTATGTTTGGACCACAGTCATAGTATTTAAAACTAACTACTAAGTTTTTTAAAGAAATAAAGTTAGTGAAATCGGAGAAAACATGTAAACTTCAAATGTAATATATAATATGTTTATAATATAAGATTACAATATATGTGTTATTCGAAATCAAAGTCTGAGGAGTCTATAATCACCAATAGAAGTCGATCGCTCTTACCCGGACGTGTGTCCAAACCCGAACGGACGTCGTCCATGCTTCGCGTAAGAGGGGGCATGTTGACGGAGGAGAAAGATTGCATGACAGGTGGTCGGGCATCTGGGTTATGAACAGTAGGAGACGGGATTGATGGTGATATCCGGGGAGGATGATGATATTCTCTTGGTGGGGAGACCGACTGATTTATTGGATGATCTTCATGATTCCATTCCGCCTCCAATCTATCCACTCTCTCATTCAACCATTGGACGTACTCCATGAATGTCCTTGGTTGTCGTCGGCTTGTTCCACTGTCGCACTCACCAGAGTCGTTGTCCCCCTCAGCATCTCCAACTCTTGATCCGACAGTCTGTACTGGACTTGATAAATTTGAAACGTCGTCTTCGGAAGGAATTTCCATTGTTCACACAATGTTGCGAGGGTAGGGTTTACATGTTAACATTACTTATCTATTTATATTATGAATATGGGTGACCCATTATTAATAAATATTAATTACACCACCAACCCTTCATCGAATCTCGATCCTACATTGAATTATAAACTCCCCCGATATTCACACTGTGCCTAACAACCAGGGTTTCCTCCTCATTTATGATGGACGCGAAATCTCTTCGAAACAGTCAGTGGGAGTAGTATGGAATAATCGAGTAGTTTTATGACGTCGATTGGGGTTACCGATGACACCATGCGTAAAGTCCAATGGTCTTCCTCTATAAGTTGGATGTAATCCTTCCATAAGTCACAACCACTTCCTCCGGATGTCGAAGATGTGGATGTGTTAGTGTGCAATCTTCCCACGTGCGATGCAACACACGATGGGGTTCATTCAACAGAGGTTGAATGTCAGACCGACGACATTTCAGCTGTTGATTCGGTCCCTTTCGGAAATGAGGACCAAACAGAAACTGTATTGATTAGTCATTCGTCAAAGAGGAAGTCAGACGAATTGGAGACTCCAAACCTTCCGTCGAAGAAACATACGGTATCTACGTCGGGAGGTATGCAAGGCAGTATGTCTGATGAGATGACACCTTCCAATGTACGCAACACGTACAATCCATTGCATCTCATCCCGACAGATACGAAGGTCATGATGAACACGACCGGTACCCAAGATGAGTACAGGGTATCTGAATGGTCTACATGTGGACCCATAGACAAGACGTTCATACGTACATTGTCCCGGAGGAACACATGAGTTACTTGTGATGTAAGTTAGTTATTTAGTTAATGCATTCATTGCTTGATATGTACAAAAGTCTTCTCGATTCCATTAGCTGACTCGTTTTCAATATTCCACTCTTTTACAGATGATTAATACGATTTTCATGTTGGTAAAGCGGAAGCTCATTCATGGACATCGCAAATGTACACAAAAATTCACTGTCATCCCTTCCAGTGCATTGGTATGTATACTCGTATGTGTATGTCAGTGGTTACATGCTATACACTCAACACATCTGATGCCTTGTGCAAGATCATCTAAGAAATCGGGACGAGATATATAAAGAAATTGTCAATAAAGACTCCAAAGCTTCATGCGTTGTATGGTCGACTGATCCCACGTTCGTGGAATACGTTCTAGGTGTTTATCCAGACTACCGTCCAACATGGTATGCAGTCGACTACGTCTACGCTCCACTGAACATAAAGGAGCATTGGATGCTGCTTGGATTGGATATGTCCAAAGGTATTATTGTAGTACATGACTCCATGCCTTTGTTCATCAGTGAAGAGGACCTCGTGGATGAGCTACAACTATTGGCATACACCATACCATCACTGCTGGAGTATAGTAATTTACCAAATCGTAGTCCGGACACTATGAAGACACCGTGGAAGATTACACGACCATATGATGTTGATCGTCAGTCCGCAGGGGCGAAGGAGTGCATGATTTTTTGTGCGAAATTCTTAGAGTATCTAGTTAGTGGGTCAGATTTGTCCACACTGACCAACGATAATATGAAGGTATTTCGTACTCAATATGCAGTGTAACTGTGGGCGAATACATTATATTTTTGACATGTAATGTTATCGTACTCAATTGTTGTGATTGAATGTATACCATACTTCTGATTTTTGTGTTCGTGTATTGGATGTGTTGTGAAAGACGGTTTAAGTTCGGAGACATTTAAAAGAAACTAATGGAATCAAAAAGTCAGTAGGACTAGAGCGAGATTCACAAGTACCTTCCAAAATTTCGCATTGTATATACGAGATCGAGAGTCTTGAAATCTCGTGGATTGACGTCCGGAACGACGCCCTTCGGAACCCCCATTCGGGACAGGCGATACTAACCCCCGGGACACGTGATATTAACCTCCCTTCACGTGTAATATTAAAAAAAGCTACGAAATTAAATTTTGAAGAAGGACTAGAGCGAGACTCACATGTACGTCCAATAATTGTCGCATTGTATATACGAGACCGATAGTCTCGAAATCCCGTGGATTGATTTTCGGAACGACGCCCTTCGGAACCCCCATTCAGGACACGTGCAATTAACCTCCCTTCACGCGTGATATTAAAAAAAGCTACGGAATTAAATTTTGAAGAAGGACTAGAGCGAGACTCACATGTACGTTCAATAATTGTCGCATTGTATATACGAGATCGAGAGTCTCGAAATCCCGTGGATTGACTTCCGGAACGACGCCCTTCGGAACCCCCATTCGGGACACGTCACATTAACCTCCCTTCACGCGTGTGTTCGGAGACATTTAAAAAAAGCTACGGAATTAAATTTTGAAGAAGGACTAGAGCGAGACTCACATGTACGTCCAATAATTGTCGCATTGTTTATACGAGACCGAGAGTCTCGAAATCCCGTGGATTGACTTCCGAAACGACGCCCTTCGGAACCCCCATTCGGGACACGTCACATTAACCCCCATTCACGCGTGTGTTCGGAGATATAAAACTTAGGATTGGTCATGACAATTACTTTATTTTTTATTTTTGGTGTTTGTAAAAGAATAGTATCTATTACCTTGGTACATACAAATTTTCAAAGTAAGTACACATTATGCCTTTTTTGGACACACGTCCGGGTAAGAGCGGTCGACTTCCATTGGTGATTATAGACTCATCAGACTCTGATTCCGAATAACACATATATTGTAATCTTATATTATAAACATATTATATATTACATTTGAAGTTTACATGTTTTCTCCGATTTCACTAACTTTATTTCTTTAAAAAACTTAGTAGTTAGTTTTAAATACTATGACTGTGGTCCAAACATAGCGACGAGAGCGAGAAGTGCGCAATTAGCGGTTTAAATTGACAGCCTAGACTCTCGGTCAATCATGGGTAAAAATCCATGACATCGAGAGTCATCGAGAGCGGTAGTATTTTGCGTCTGAAACAAAAAAAAAACTGCTTGTATATGTATGACGGCGTTAAATGACGTTGGGTTCGTCTAGTCTTGGCGTTAACGATGGTGCGAGAGCGGTAGTGTTTGGTTTCATCAAAAAACACACGAATATGGCTAGATCGAGAGCGGCTGACGACATCAAAAGGTTATCCATCGATAAATTTAAAAATCGGGTCTTCTATCGATAAAAGAAACGAAAGGAGGTCATCCGTACAAAAACCCCATTCAATTCATAATTAGATCTTGAAATTATATCGTAAATTAAAATGAAAGTTTCTATAAGTTCCGCTTATATTTCTTTTCAAAATATTGATTTTTTCCCACGATCTTTTAACTGTTTTTTCCTTTTGAATAACCATTATTAAAACAATAAGTTAAAGAAAGGAATAATTAAAAATGCAACCAATTTTTGTAATATACTGGTAAATGGCCTTTTCTATTTAAAGAAATGACCTTCGGTGACAGTCAATATCGTGTTACATGTGAAACTTTTGGCGTATTAAATTCTTGGGCGGAAAGTTTTGACAGAAGAAAGATGTTTAAATCTTTTAATTATTTTTCTTTTATTGAGAAATCATTGAATTCTGTTCTAAATGGGGTTGTTTCCTTTCTTAAAAAAAAAAAAAAAAAAAGAGGAGTTGTTTATTTTTTAAAATAATAAAAAAGTTAAATTATCAATTTTAGTTCTAAATTTTAAAAACTTTTGATTACATTTTAAAAGTTAAATTTACTTAGTTTCTATTGTTACTTAATAAATAAAATGCTAATGTGGTAGGTCGATTAGCTTATTGAAATATATGAATATTGCTTTAACTTAATTAAAATTAATTAAGAGAAGTATTTGGGTGCTCCCAGGCAATACTCAAGTGTTGTGCAGCCTTACTAATAGCCACAATTTTTTTCTTTTTTTTAATAAAAAATCATTTTTTTGTGTGATTATCAATAGACAACACCCAAGTATTTTTCTTAATTTAATAGCTTATCGAGATAGTTGTATTTTAAAAGAAAGTTAAGAAAATCCAATAGCCATTATTGATCACACTTTAAATCAAGATTATTAATTCTACGCCTTTAATTTTCAATCAATAGTACTTTGAGACTTGAACTAAATTCAATTTTTTTTTTGGAAGAACATGACTTGCTAAGCTTCTAATTAAAATAAAATTTAAGGTAACATCACATTTTTCGTTTTTAGTTCGACAATATAAGTGTAAAGATTTGAACATCTGATGTTTATGATATATATAATGTCTCAACTACTTGACATCACTCAGGTCACATCGTTTCATATCTATCCTCATTTGTCATGTTTGGAATATTATGATTCCTTATAAACATTTGATAAACTTTAATGAGAGTACAAGTAAAAATAAAATTAATTTTTTTTTGAGGAAAGAATAAAATTAAAATTAGGATTAAATAATGAATTTCCACTCATATTTCATGATGCCATATTCTAAAAGAATAAACGTAAAATTACAAACTTAGTCTTTGTAATTTTGATATAGTTTCAATTTCGATTCTTATAGTTTAGTCAAATCTCACAAATTATCTATACTAATACTATATTGACACATTTTTTTAATGTGCAACGATGTGATGTTTTCTATTTGGTTAACTATGTTAGTTTACTATGTTATGATTTAAGCCTAAGTAAAACATAAAAGAAAACAAGTGAATTTTTTAGTAGATAAAAGATAGTTTAGAGATGATTTGTGTGATTTAAGTAAGGACCAAATAATAACTTTTAAAATTATGAGAACCAAATTAAAATTAAAATCAAACCATATATATTAAAATAAAACTCTTAAAACTATACAGACCAAATTAAACTTGTCAAATTTGTAATTTATAAAAAGAGGTTCAATGACAATTTTAGTTTTTAAAAATTAATAATTAGATTATAGATTCTCCAACTATCAATTTTGTTCTAATAATTCACTAACTTATTTGAAATTTCTTAAAAGTTATGAAACTATTTGATACAAAATCAAATTTTGTGTCCAATAGAGTTGTTTTTTACCTTTTCTGTTTGATAAGTTTTTTTAATTTTAAAAAATAACTTAGAAGTCGAAGACCATTTTTTTTTAAAAAAATTAAGCTTAAATATCACTTTCACTTATGAGTTTCTTTGTTTTGCTATCTACTTTTATAAATGTTTTAAAAATCTATGTGAAACTTTGAAAACTAAAAAAAAGTAAATGTTTCCTTTAGAAAAGATGAAATCATAGTAAACAAATTGGGAAGAAACAAGTACAATTATAAAAATTAGAAAACTAAAAATGAAATCGTTATCATACCGGACCTAACAATTTATTAGATATATCTTAAAGGGTAAGAATCTATTATACACCATTCTAAAAGCTAATAGGCTAAAGCCTTTCAAATGCCTATAAATGGCTAAAAAAAACCAACTTCTCTCATTGTTTCGAAAAGGGGAATTGTGATTAATGCCTAAAATAATTAGTCTATAATGAAAAATGTCTAAAAATGTTTCATATTGCAATTTTGTCTACCTATTTTTCAGGGAGGAGTGTGAAGAAATCTGTATGCCCATTTTACCCATGGTATATAATTGTATTTACAGTCAAACTGAATTCATTCTAAATCTGTTCCAATCGATTTTGCCTAATATTCGTTTCTCCAATTTTTAGCAGTTCAACTGATTTGGTTATGTGTGGTTGTTGACTGTGTTATACGTTCTTTCATGAAGGATGCACGAAAGTAGAATCTCTCTCATTGATGGTTTAAAGAGAGGCCAATGAGAGATGAAACAATATTAAAGTATTGTTGGCACATTTCATAGAGACCAAGAAGAGATGAAACAATATTGAAGATCGAAGAGAAATTGAATGGATATAAGAGTTTCAAATGAAATGGTGAACGGAAAATATAAAGAATATTTTCGTAGTTTCTTTAATTTTCTGAAATGTAGTGTCCACAAATAAAAATTGTCCTTGGATAAATGTAAGGAAAAAAAAACTAGAAAAGAAGTTGCAGAATGAAACAGTTGATCGTACACATTCGTTTTTCGAAGGTAGAAACGACAGTATATATAAATATATACATCGGATGGGACATGCCTAAAGGAATCACGAGAAAATAACAACAAGAGAAGTCTTTGTATATACCGAGTGTCATCACCCAATGAAGAAGTTGCATGAATGAAAAAAATCGAATAAAGACATTCAATTTTCAAAAGAAGAAACGATAGTTGATAGAAATATATACCTCCTCAAAATTGACATGTAGATACTAATATACACATGGCGAGACAAGCTAAAGAAACTAGGAAATAAGATGAAATACTAACAAGAGAGGTCTTTGTTTATACCGTGGGTCATCGAGATGAACCAGTAAATAAAAGTAAATACCTAATGGTCCAACAAGATAAACAATGGGAGCCAACGTGTTGGGTAAATGGAAGGAAAAGAAACCCAAAAAACAACCAAGAAAAAGAGGTTGCAAATGAAAGAATTGATCGAACACATTCGATTTTCGAATATAGAAACGACAGTATATAGAAATATATACATCAGAATGTGAAAATAACAACAAGAAAAGTCTTTGTACATAACATGTGTCATCACCCAAAGAAAAAGTTGCAGGAATGAAAAAAATCGTACAATGACATTCAATTTTCGAAAGCAGAAACGACATTAGATAGAAATATATACTTCCTCGAAATTGACATGTGTATACTAATATACAAAAGAAAACAGAAAATAAGATGAAATACCAACGAGAGAGGTCTTTGTTTATATTGTGGGTTATCGAGAGGAACTAGTAAATAAAAGTAAATACCCAATGATCCAACAATATAAACAACGAGAGCGCGTTGTAGATACTAATATACACACGGACAAGCAAGCCTAAAGAAACCAGGGAAAAGAGGAAATTCCAATAATAGATATCCTTGTGTATACCTTGGTCAAAATACCAACAAGAGAGTCCATTGTGTATACCGTGGGTCATCGGAATCAGGTAAAACTGTTGGGTTGTATGTCCTAAAACTCGTGGTTTTGTAAACAGAATGTATATTCTATTTTGCAATAAAGATGTTATTGAGATTTATTCAGTAAAAATGTTATTAAATAAAGTGAATTGTATATTTTGAAACCCTAATCCAATAAACAACCCTTGGCTATAGGATGTATACTTGAACTTTATGTGTGACATAAAAGTGGATCAGGTTCAAGTTATAGCCAGAACGGTCTATAGTATAGGGATAGGGTTGGGTACCTTATCCTAGGGACACTATGGACGCGATCCACTTTGTAAATTACAAACAATGTGATTCTAAATCGTTCATGTGGAGACATGCGAGTAGAGGCGTCCTATGCAATGAGTTTGCATAAGACTGGACTGAGAAATAATTACTTAAACTTTATAACTCCATTTACTGTCTTAACTGACTATATTCATACGATGATCTAGGTAACTCGATCTTAATCCTGAACGTGCCATGAACTCCTGTTTATTCGGATTATCCTTAGATTTGCATGGGTGAGAGTGGCACGAGATTGCCGACTCAATAAGCCTCCTATTTTCGAGGATAAGGCCAGGGTAGATAGGGTGGAACATAGTTCTGCAAGATGAAATTCACTCCTACCCGCTTTAGGGATTAGTAGAGAGGTTGTCCCTTAAGTGCTTGCTCCGGGTCTTGAACAAAGAGCCCACCCCTCTCATTGACCCGAGAGGGATTCAGTTTGTTGGTTGGACCACAAACCAATTGTTCATTAGAGGATCAGTGGGACTTAAGGAACAAAAAGTAATTATAGGGGTAAAATGGTAATTTTGACCCAGCTGTAATTACTAACGACCTGTGAAGGATCGACTTACTAATCTTGGTTATATCGAGTGGACAGAAATATATCTACAGTGAGGAGAGTGCAACCACTGGTCTTTAGTGGAGTGTCCCGGTAGTTAACATGTTGATTAGTTAGGCTAAAGAGTTTGACTGGTTAATCTCGTATTGTTAGAGCTCATGATCTGTAGGTCCATTAGGCCCCCCTTGCTAGCTCGGACTAAGCCTTGTAACATTTGAGAGAAAAGAATTTGAATTGTTCAAATTCGATTTTGGGAGAAAACGTTAATTATATGTGATATACTTAACGTGTCATAGATTAATTATGAATTAAACTATGATAAAGAAAAGGTGGATGTATTTAAATATGATTTAAATATTGGTTCGGTTTATAACATGATAGGGATTCATGTTCGAACGGTCGATTTAAGAAATCGAGATTGATCCAATTATTTAATTTGATATTTGATATTAAATTAAATAATTATTTAAAATTAATTAATTAAATTATTTAATTAATTAGATTAATAAATTGATTTCAATTTAAAATTAATTTAATATTAATTTTGAATTAAAATGAAATGAAAATTCAAATTGAATTTTGAAGTTTCAATTGGACCAAACCCATATATGGTGAACAAGCATCTTTGAATTTGAAATTCACCATTGTTGTTGCCAAATTTCGGACAGGAGAATACACCTGACCTCCACGTGACAACGACGGTAAATTTGTAATTCTTAGGGGAAGAACGCAGCCTGCAAGACAAGGAAAACCTGGACACCGGTGTGGTGTAGGCCACCCAAGCTCCGATGCCTAAGTCAGTGAGGAATCTTAGAGAGAATTATAGAGAAGTTTTTGTATAATGGTCACCAGAATTAACTTACTTCTCTCTCCCCTCTTGGGAGAGATTAAATAGTTTCCCCCTGGCGTTCTTCCGTGGCCTCTTGGGTAAAGGAGAGATCGTGGCGAAGTTGAATATGGACTTTCGGGCCTTTTCGAGTCGCTGCGAGGCCTGAAGATTAAACTTGTAGTTGGTCGGCCTCGGCCTTGGCCGAGGCTGACCATTGGTTTGGGCCAAAACCCAAACCCAAACCCATGCTTTGTGTCATAGGGCTTGGATAGAGCACAAACAGAAGTGCTTTAACCTAGTCGGCCTCGGCCCATGCCATGGCGAGGCCGACCACTGGGCTGGCCCCAATGCGTCTCCTCGTTTCCTCTCTTCTTGGTTCTGGGGTCCTCTGTGGAGTTTCTTGGCCTATTGAGAAAAGGAAAAGTCGGGAGAGGGCTGGAAACAAGCCTATGGGCCGCGTGGGATTGAAGCAAGGCCCGGGATATGACCTTGGATGCAGTCGGCCTCGGCCTCGTCCGAGGCGACCACGAGGCTGGGCTTAAGCTTAAGCCTTGATTTCTTTCTTGGGGTGTTGGGCGAGGGTAAAGCCCAAATGGGAGGGTTCTACCTTGGGGCCTCGACCTATGCCGAGGCCGACCATGCGCTTGGGTCGAAGTCCGAGCACGCCCGCTCGTCTTGTTTCGCCTTGGTTCGGTCCCTCTTCGATTTCAGCCTGTTTTGACCTCGTATTGGGCTTCTTATTCTGTCTGACTCTATGCCTTGCTCATTTGACTGCCCATTCTCGTTGGTCCAATTTTAACCCATAACAACCATAATTGAGCACCTTCTTCTTGCTTAATCCTCATCATCTTTATGCTGTCATGTTCTCCTAGCTTGAAGAAGCTTTTGGTTTGCTTTAATGGAAGAAGAAACACATGGATTTTTAAGGATTTTATTAGAATTTTTCTGATTTACGTTTTTTAGACCTTTCTCCCCTCTTTCTTCAAATTCTCTCAACCTAAGATCCCACGATCTATTCCAAGGCCTGAGGATAGTAGGGAAGATACTAGAGGTGGTTCACAACTAGTTTTGCTTAAAGAAAACCCACGGATTTGCAGAATTTTGAGTTAGAAAGATATGTGTTCATACTCTCTGTTTTTCCAGATTTGAGCATGCTTTTTATTTTGTAAAATTGATCAACTTAGAGTGTTCAAGATCCGAAATTGTTTCCGCTTTCTTAATATAGACTCTTTCAAAAACGACATGCATGAGATATCGATTTTTATATTAAGTTTAATTTTTGCACTCCATTTCATTAAATCACTATATATGTATGTTACGATAAATCAAATAGCTAGCCATTTAAATCATTTTTTTTATTCATGTAAGCTATGCATTCTTTTTTTTTTCTTTTTAAATAATGTTAACTTAATAGTTTAGATTTTATTCTAGTTTGTTATATTTTCTTAACTAATATTTCTATCTCCCCTTAGAATTTTTTATTTTTGTTAATTATAATTGTTTCTGTCTTCTATTAGAATCTTACCTTTTGTAGGCTTTTATTTAGTTAGTTAAGGAGTAGAAAAGGTTTTTATTTGACTTTATTCTCTCAAAATATTGTACCCATTTTATTCCTTGATTCACTACTATGTGTTAGTCATCCTTCAAGGTACAACTACTAAATATCAACAATAAAGATATATTCGTCTCAAGACTTTAATTATATTTCACGAAAAAAACTATTTTAGACATTTTTATAAATTAAAACTAATTCAGGCATTTTTCATTTTACATAGGTTAGATTTAAACATTTTTCTAATTGTCTTTCTTTCAAAAGTCACAATATTATCCTTTTCTTTTCATAAATATTTCAAAACTATCTTTGGAATAGAAATTTATTAGATGTTGGATAAAAAATTGATGTGACAATAACTTGAAATAACGTGACAATAGTGAGATGCTTGTCTAAATTAAATATCAAGTTGACTTTTTATTTAACATTCTAATAAATTTTCTACTTGAAAAGTAATTTAAAAACAATCAAATCAAGAATAAGAGGGTAACCTTTGAAAGCACAATATATTCTTGAAACAAGGGAAAAATATTGGGGGGTCATTATTTTTTTTAAATAAATAAGTTAGCCTTTTTAAATGAATGAAATCAAAAGTATTTCATTTATTAGAAAGGACAAAATACAACAATGTTTTGGTAGCATATATAAATAAATGAACAGCCATTCGTGGCTGCCGACACATCGGTTACAAAAAGAAAAAGAAAACCAGTTGATTTTCTGTGCCACATCGTTGGACCCTTGTCGAAGTGACACGTGTACAATACACCCAAAATCCATCCTCCGCGTTTCCACTAGATTACGATTGTCGGCCTGATTGGATTGTTTCCCATTGGCCCCACTATCCCTCTCACGCTACTCCCACGTGTACATTACTTCTATTCCTATTTTTTTAAATTTAATATGTATTTAAATGCTTCCTTTCGTTTTTTTTGGGTTAAATGCCATTTTTTATTTAATAAACTTTACATCAACATGTTGATTTTCTATCAACATTTTCATCAATGAAAGGATTTATGCCCATATGAGCTCAAAGTATTTTTTAATTACTATGAAATATTAAAAATGTTGACGCCCCAAATATAATTATAAATTCTAATGATGATATTATATAAGTTAAAATATCATTTTGATTCGTATATTTTGAGCACTATTCTATTTTGATCTATATATGTCGAATTTTAGTAAATAAAGCTTAAAATTAGTTTATATGATAAATTTGAAAGTCAGTTTTTTTTAATAATCAAAATTAGTTAAATAATAATAATATTAATACAAAAAAAAGCACAGTGTGAACATATTATTTCTTAAATTTATAGAGGAGAAATTAATAAAAAACTAATTTTTTTAAAGAAAAATTAACAATAAACTAGTAGTTAGAGATTAATTTTAAGCTTTATTGAAAGTACACCTGACTAAAATTGAACTTTGGCCTCTTTGGGGCACATGTTATACCTGTGTTATTATAACCTGTGAAATATTTTGCACTGCAACACATACTATTATAACTCCAGATTATACTATTTTGCATTTTAAATAATATTATATGATTCTACAAATTATAATAACCCACAGATTATTATAATCAATGTTATTATAACACACTCAATGCCTCTCAACAACCCCTAAAAGTATAGTAACCAAATTGGAACAAAAATCAAAGTACAAGAAGCACGATGATATTTTAACCTAATATATACTTTAAAAGCTAGTGTTTAAACCCTCATATTTAAGCTAAAATTATAAGTTATGACCATCATTAAAAGAATATTATTGCAATTATTTAGAATATTACCTTATAAACTAAAATTGATAGAATATTTTATAGTTGAACAACTTGTGAATGCGAGAATTCAAACCTCTAACATTTTGAGCTATATTTAAGTCTATCAAAATTGATAATTCAAACCTAGTAAAGTACACTATGATTAATCACTAGTTACCAATTTTTTCTCTTATTTATTTATTTATTTTTTTTGAACAAAAGTTATAGACCTTTTCCATAACTTTAACTTTCTAAAAAGAACAAAATTAAAATTTTAAAAATAAAATTAATATTTATTGATTGTAAAGTTCCATATTTGGCCTATAATATCTTTAATTCAGAAGCTAACTAGAATCTGATTCTCAAGTCCCATACATCTTTGGGATATGGATTGATATGCTATCTTTTTTAAAGCTAATATTCTAAAACAATTATTATTTGTAATATTTTTATTTAAAAAAAATTATACATGTTGAGGCAAAAAAAAAAAAAAAAAGGTTTATTTATTCAAATACCTACCTATTTTCAAAACAGAAATGTGAAAGAGTTTGCAAGAATGAAGAAATAAGCTAGTTGTATAAAAATAAAAAGAACCAATGCAAGCTCAACCTCAACTTGAAAATGGTGGATTTTTTTAATTGAGTGAAAATAGTGTACTTCTCTGAAAATGCCTTATTAAGATGAGGTGGATATTCAATTTTTAGGGTTCTTTTGTATTTAGTTGTTACGAAGGAAAAAAAAAAAAATCTAATATACTATCTTTGAACCTCAATTAAAATAAAAAACACTTTAATCCCTAATTTTTTTTTACAACTAACAATTTAGTGCTTAAGTTTTAATTTGTAACAATTTAATATATGTATTTTTAATTTTACAACAATTTAATATCTGAACTTTAGTATGTAACAATTTCGTCAGTCTTTAGTGTGAAAAAACTTATCAAAATCAAGTGTTGTTTTTTATTTTGCTGTGGCTCAGTGTTTATAGCTTATAATTAAGATACTGTTGGAAAACTATTTAGTTTTTGAAAATTAAGATTATAAACACTACTTTCACATAAGAATTTACTTGTTTTGTTATATACCGATCTTTACTTATGTTTTAAAAAATCAAGAATTTTTTTAAAACTAAAAAAAAATAGTTTTAAAAAACTTGTTTTGTTTTTAAAAGCGGGCTAAGATTTCAAATGCTTCCTTAATAGAGATTAAAACTATTGTAGAGAAATTGGAAGAAAACAAACTTAATTTTCAAAAACTAAATAATTATCAAACATGCCTAAATATATTTAATCCATTTAAAATCACTTTCCAACCCCTTCTATTTATAAATTAATCCAGATGGTTATCACTCTTAAAACTATAAAAATATGAAAAAGAAGACTAAAAAAACTTGGTAGCCAAGATCATCTTGAATTGTTCAAAGAGGTGAAGAACTTTTAGTCAACAATAATATGGCAAAAAAAAAAAAAAAAAGGACAAATAAAAAATAAAAACTTGACTGAATTAATTGTATTTTTGTATGGCAGTCCAAGTCTTCACTCTCATTTAATTTGACAACTGCTTGCCCAATTTAAGACGTGTAATAATAAGGACACTATATTATTAATTTGGGCTCTTTTATAACGTTACATTTTTTTTTAAATAAAGAAAAACAGTTATAACATTACATTTTTTTAATAAGCATCCAATAAAAAATTAAAAATAAATGTGACTTGTCTTATTTATTTATTTATTTTCTTATTTTTCATATTGAGTCATTAATTTTACTTTGTTGGGATATTGGTCCTTACCCGACAATTTCTCCAGACCTATTGTGCAAAGTGTCACTTTGTTGCAAAATTTTCCAATTGGAATAGCATAGGTAAAATTGACTTTGATAATTATAATTTTAATAAGTTTCATTTCCAATCTTACTTCACATTCATTTGGATTTGTAGTTTTTTTTTAGAAACAAAGAAAAAAACCATTAAGATAGTAAAGTTTCAAGCCCCAGAGAGGGACTATCCATCCAAAACTCATCTATTTGGAATTATGATGTCCGTTGGATCAGTTTATGGACAACCTGATTTGAAGTCCGAGGAATATGCTTGAAATAAATTTGTGACCACGTGTTTGAGATCATCTGAATTTCTTTGATAAACTCACGGGTCTCAGTGTAATCGACTTTCGAACTGTCAATCTGTTGGATAGCTTCCAAGGAGTCAGTTTGCCACTACTAGTGGGATAATTTTGTTTGATATTACTTTCAACCCTTCAAGAATTCCCCTAAGCTCCAGAATCAAGATTGGCGAGTTTGGATTTGAAATGTAGACTAACGTTATGGGTTATTATATTCTCAAAATAAAATAAAAGTGTCGTACTATAATTAGGGTAATTCTTTTTAGGAGAGGTAGAGATGTCTCAACCATTTACTTAACCAGGAACTTGATATATTGTTATTTAAGCAAATATTAAGAAATTATTTCAAATTCTTATAGAAACTTCGAGCCTGTTTGGTATGCAATCCAGATTCTGTTTTATGTTTTCGGATTCACTAAATTCAGTATATGTGTTTGACACATATGTTTTCGAAAAACAGTTTTCGGATTTTGTGATCCAAATAGTAGAAATTTTGAAAACAACATTTTTATGTTTTCATTGTATTCAGATTCTAAATTTAAAATTTTAAAATGAAGAATTATATTAAACAAAGATAAAAATCTTAATAAATACAATATTTCATGTTATAAAGTCAATTTATTTTTGTTAAATTATAATATAATATATAGTATATAATATATTATAAATTATATAATATTATACTATAAGATGATAATTCTATAAAATATATAAAAATCATGTTCATAAATGAGTTAATAATGATTTATATTCCCTCCAATAATTAGTTTTACAACTACAACTAATTATGATCTATAAATATGTTATAGGACACGCTTAAAATAATTGTTTAGAGTGGAATCAAATTTCTAAATCTGCTACTAAACACATATCTGAAAACATGAAATACAACTCTATTTTCATTGACTCTCTTGTTTTCAAATTTCTGTTTTCAGATTGCTTGCCAAACAGGCCATTCGCTACCTAGCATGAATTTCACTTGTATTGTTAGCAATGTTACAACTTCCCAATTTTTTAAATATAGGGTAAATGTAACTTTTTAAGTATGAATTATTTGAGTTAGAATTTGATTTAGATTTTATTTTTGTAAATTTAAAACTACATATTTATTTTAGATTATAAATGCCTCTAGTTCTTTAGTACTTGTTGTACAAGAAGGTTATCTTTGTTATTATTTTCTTTTAATTTAGATAAAACCAACTTATTAACAAAGAAATGAAAATTTCCATTTTTTAAAGGATAATTCTGCAATTTAAGATGAGTCCCACTTATTAATTTCATTCCCATTATAGAATATATGTAACATCAAAAGAAAAAAAAAATCTCACTTATTATCAACCCATCCCTTAAAATCAATTTATCAATTATAAAAACTTGCTTTCAAAGAACTTGAAAGATATTTATTAAAATATCTTTTCATCTAATAGCTTTTGTGTTATTTCATTTGAAAAAAATTATACAACATATCACTTCATATGATCATTATTGCTTAAATGAAAAGAAATGGAAAAAAGCAAATAAAAATAAAACTCAAACCTATAAATAATCTTCAATACCATACAGAACAAAACTGGGAATTTTACATACAATACAGTACAAATAAGGGGAATTAATGGCTTAATTTATATATTACAAAATGTGACGATAAAAAATTAATATGAAAAAGAAGCCATATTATTGGAGAAATCTCTCTCAATTTTTATTCACAAGCCCCTAAAATAAAAATGAGATTTCTTATTATTATGTGAAGTTAATAATAACTCCGCCATTAATGACCATGCTTAGCAGAACTGTGATGGAACCCAACAATATTACTGACGGAGTTGAAGCTATGGCCGACGACGGCACTGTTCCTGACCGTGTTCTGTCATTTGCAGCACCGGTTGGTGACGGTGCTGGTCCTGGGGAAGACGATGACGATAATGGTGGAGACGGCGGTGAACTTACCGGAGCACCGGATTCCGGTGGGAGTAGCGACGGTCCTGGCGAGCCAACTGGTGATCCGGTCGATGGTGATAAGATGGGAGAGATAATCGGAGATGATGTGCTCGGTGAAAATGCCGGCACCGGAGCTGTTGTGGGAGTGATGGCGCCGGCGGGAGATGGCGAAGTAGTCGGGGAATTAGTTCCGGAAGATGGGGAGCCGGCAGGAGATGTTCCGGGGGAGGCGGCGCCACCGGGGAGCGGCGAAGAGGGTGATCCCGACGGGGAGATTGTTCCGGGGAATGGTGAAGTGGGAGAGCCAGTGGGGACTGGTGTGGTCGCCGGAGTTTCGGAACCAGAAGGAGACGGCGAAATGTGTGACTCTGACGGAGAGTGAGCTCCGGGGTAAGGTGAAGTGGGAGAACCGGCCGGCGTTGGTATGGTCACAGGAGAACCAGCCGGAGATGGTGACGTGGGTGTCCCCAATGGCGGAGATACTGACGGAGATTTCGCTCCTGGATTTGATGAAGGAGAACCAGCCGGAGATGGCGTCGTCACTGGAGTTTCAGACCCAGACGGAGACGGCGAAGTGGGTGTTCCCGATGATGGAGAAGGTGAAGTGGGCGGTGTCCCCACCGGCGTAGAACCAGAAGGAGATTCAGCTCCGGGATATGGCGAACCAGGAGACTGAGAACCTGACGGCACCGGAGCATGAGACCCAGGAGACGGCGAGCTGGGTGTGCCCGACGGCGGAGATGGCAAAATGGGTGTTCCCGACGACGGAGACGGCGAACTGGGTGTTCCCGACGGCGGGGAACCAGAAGGAGAATTTGCTCCAGGATACGGCGAACCAGAGGAATGAGAACCTGACGGCCCCGGAGCAGTTACCGGAGTTTGCGACCCAGAAGGAGCCGGCGAACTGGGAGTTCCCGACGGCGGAGAGCCAGAAGGCGATTTAGCTCCAGGAGAACCAGATGGCGGCGTAGGTGCAGTCACCGGAGATTTAGCCCCATGAGGCGCGGGCGAGGAAGGTGTCCCAGACGGCGGACTGGGAGAAACCCCCGGCACCGGAGCCGAAACGGGCGACTTAGGTCCAGGAGGCGGAGAACCCACCGTAGACGGCGGAGGAAGAGGCCGGACAGCCATAACAACAAGAAGCAATTTCTGGCCATTTTGGCAGCTCCCATGGTTGCCACTAACAAAATAAAACGCCCCAGGCCGATCAAACTTGAATTCAGAATTCCCATCATCTAATTTCATAATCGGATTCTTCAAATAACACTTGTCATAATCCTCTTTACTCACCACCAACACAGAATCCGACCCTTTCGCATACTTAAACACTGCCAAAACCAAAACCCAAAAATCAGAGATGAAAAATCAATCAATAACAAAAAAAAAAATTCATTGGATCAGAAAAATGAAACTTACCCAGAACGTCATTGACTTGGAACCTGTTTCTGCGAGCCCAATTACTGTAACTCTCAGATGGGTTAAGAACCCACCCGTCTTTGCCACCGACGTAGAAGGTGTAGGCTTGAGAGAGAGTGAAAAAACAGGGGAAGAGAATGCAGAGAGAGAGGGAGAGAGATCTGAGGGACGCCATTGAAGAGCTAGTTTAGAGAGAAAGGGTTGTTTCTTGTTTGAAGGTAGAGAAATGGAGGAATAGGGAGATAGATTAAATAGAGGCGAAAATGGTGACCGTTGCAGCGTGGAGAAATGTGGAGAAAGCGTGTAGATGATAGTGGTGAAGTGATGAACTCAAAAAAAAAAAAAAAAAAAAAATGGTGAAGTGTAAGTGTGTAACGACATGTCGATTATGGAAGGAAAAATAGTGGCTGTACACGCGGCTTGATTATACACTGGCTCAGTGCTGTCTCTGTATTTATTTTGGATTTGACTCATTTCTCATAAGCTTTTAATTTTCGATAAATTTTCAAATTATGGGGTTGGAGGTTTTTTTTTCTTTAGAAAATTGCATGGAATAGGTATTTTCACTAATTTCACTCATGTTTGGAAATTAATGACATATGAATTTTTTTTACTGTATATTCCGTCTAAATTACCGTAAGAATCATCATCTGCACCTATAGCTCTCTCCATTTCTCGCATGCAAGTCGTTCGTTTCATTCGCTCGCCTCGCCACGTGATAATAATGAAGTTGTCAAAATTCTGGAGAAAAGAAAAAAAAAATCGTACTATAGTTGATTCGCTCTCGCTCGACTCTCTCTCTCGCTCTCGCTTTGACTCGCTCTCGCTCTATCTCTACTACTCCAGCTTTTCTCTAACTTTTTTCTTTGTCCTTTTTTCCTTATATTTTCGACAATTCATTTGAGCGAGAGCGAGACAACGACAACGAGAGTGTTTCCGCGTACGAGAGCGTGAACAAGAAAGATCACTTCATATTACTCTTATGAGTCATTTTGCATTGTCACGTCAGAATAAGTCATATTTCATTATTTTGAAATGTCAAGTCAAATGCCATGAAAAAACGGGTTATCCGTACGAAAACCCCATTTAATCATTTTTACACCGTTGGGATTTTTATTTTTTGTGTTCTTTGAGATGTTTGAAGGGTGAATTCCATGTAAAAACTTGAGAATGTTGAGTTTAGAGGTTTAAGTAGATAGTTTATAAAATTTGTGTTTAAGAAATTTGTGTTTATGATGCAGATTTATGAAAATTATGTGAATAAGTTTGTTTGAAGTTTGGATGAAATTCATGAGTTTGTCGATAAATCCTAAGCTTGATGACAACAAATCGAACAAACATGAGTTCAATATCGTAAGTCAAATTCAAACTCAAACTCAAGAGTTTCAACCATAACCTAATTGTCACAGTTCAAGAATTAATTCATAATTTAATTCATTTATTTTTTCATGATACCAATATGTGATTCTATGATAGATGGTAAATAAATTGACTTCTCCAGATTTTTTTTTTATCAAATACACTTTATGTTGAATTACTAATCTGCATTCTTAATTAATCTATTTCAAATAAATTTAACTAGATTTATTCGTTTAATTATATTTCTATTTCTTACTTCTTATATAGTCTTTTAACTAAATGGTTGATATGCTTTAAATTTGATGAAAAAAAAGTGTGATAGAATGATGGAGAAAAAAAAATAATTGACTGACTCAGTTCAATTTTAGAATGATGACGATTCATTATATATATATTTTTTCTTTCTTTTGAGTTCAATGATTCATTAAATTCCTCTTCTTTAAAAATGAATGTGATTTCAATATTTCATATTATGCAATAAATGTGAAAATTTATAAAAATAGTTCTTCATGCTCTACGTTAATGTTGAGATTGTTCATCATGTGGTTGCATTCAGCTATATAATTGAATAATTGAAACAATTTCAGTAATCAAAATGGGAATTAATGTAACTGAAGAGTTGGGTTTGGAAAAAGAAAAAAGTGAAGATATAAATAAAAAGAAGAAAATGGTTGTAATCAAGGTTTTAAATATTGATTTCGATCCACGGAAATGTCGTGATTTCAATTTTACGAAAATGTCGATCAAATGTTAATATCCATTTTGATATTTATGAAAAAAAAATGATATAAATAAAAAATTCATAAAAAATATTTAAATTATTTTTTTTGACAACGTGTGGGATAAGAGATTCGAACATCTATCTCTTGATCGGAGTATATATTTTTTACTGGTTCAACTATGCCGCAAAAAATATTTAAATTAAAAACTAAGCATATTCCATTCTTTGAAATATACAAAATTTCTTAATATTAATATTATATCTACATTAGTGATAGAGTAAAAATATTGATTTACTCCTTATGTTGAGACAGAGCTCATGAGCATGTAAAAAAGTTTATTTGCCAATAAAAATTTAATACTCTAACTATAATTATATGAATGGTCCAAAAATCTTGCTACAACATTTGGAGTAGGAGAATTCAAACCTCTGATTTTTTAGTTGAGAGTACATGTCAATTACTCGTTTTCCCTTTAATTTAGATCATCTTAATTAAACATAAAAAACAATCAAAAGCTCCGAAGACAAAAAGAATCAAATTACTTTTCTAAAGAAATTACAAAACCTCTAAAGTAGCATTAAAAAGAATCTCTTTAACCAAATATTTTAGTTTAATTAATATGAATTTATATAAGCATTAAAAATTAACTTTCAACCTCCAAATTTTTCTCAACTTAAACATAGTTCAAATGGTTAGTATTATAAGTGAAATTGGACCATAAGAACCAACCACATAAACGGAAGAAACTGGGAGATAAAAAGGTTAAATTCCATTTAAGACAACCGAAGGAACAAGCCCAGGACGACGACCCACCACCGCGGACAAGGACAAAGAACCAGGCCCAAAATCGTGGATCGAGCCAGGTCGGGCAGACCCTGATCGACCTCGACCTCGTCTCGAGCTGGGCCTGGTCGACCTCGACCGAGGCCGACTAGGGCCCCTTTATGTGTCGGGCCGCCCAAAGCCACCCCACATGCGCCTCGACCAAGGCCCAAGTTTGGTCGGCCTCGGTCGAGGCCGAGTAGGGCCCCTCTCGGCGAATCTCCTATCTTCTCCTCCTACCTCAATTTGATCTCCGATGGTCCAATTCCTATGAGGAATTCGGAAGAAACCCTAGAGGAAGATTATTTAAACTCTCCTCCATGGAAGAGAGGGGTAAGTTTTCATTCCCTAGACAATTACTAAACTCCTAAAAATCTCTTGCTGACTTAAGAATAGAGTCTATGTGGCAAACACCATACCGGTGTGCAAGTTTCCATTCATTTGTAGGTCACGTGTCTCCTCCCTGAATACAAGTATTACAGTTGTTGTCACGTGAATGACATGTGAGTTCCCTTGTCCAGATTTTGACAACAACAATTGATGTCGTCTGTGGGGATACATAAACGTTTGTTTGTGAAACCTGTATTCAAGTTTGAGAGAATAAGTAATCAAACCAAAAAAACCATCGAAATATAAATGGAGAAGATTTAAACGACGATCATCATCCACGAAGAACAAAGCCGACCAGCCCAACTGGACTCCTCACTGATGATCACCAGTTTGAAGCCTTAGAAAAACGAGTGGACGACATGGACCGAAATCTCGCTAGGATTCTAGATATTCTGGAGAAACAAAATCCAACAATAAGGATTCAAGAGGACACGATGGTAAGAGACCCTGCCAAAGGAAAAACTCCAATGGTGAATGAGAAAGTGGGAGAAACTAGTTCCCCTATCCTAAAACTAAATGATAAACTGATCCTTGGAAAGAACCGATCAAAGAAGCCGCAAAGCGACGAATGCACCAAGACAAACAAAGTATGGAACCGAAGTCTGTGACCCAACGTTTATTAGCGAAGCATAGCGAGGTCATTTATCCAAGGAGTGGTACAAAGCGACTAGTTCTGATCTCCGAAGCTTCATTAGAAAAAGACAAGGATTGCGAACGAAAGTAGAGGAAGAGGCCTAGGCCGAGGCCGAGGAGGAGCCGTATTTTGAAGCGACTAGCTCTGATCTCCGAAGTTTCATCAATGAAAGACGAAGATTGCAAGCCAAGGTTGCGACCGAAGTCAAAACCAAGGTCGAAGCTAGATTAGCCGAGGCAAAGGCCAATTTGAAGGCAGAGGTCGAGGCCAGTCTGAAGGCTGAGGGAAGAGTGTCTAACAAAACTTCTTTTTGGAAGACCGAACTTTTAAAGATTCAAAAAGGGTTGGGGGCTATTCAAGAAAACACCCAAAAGCCTCGAGAAGCTGAAGGATTCGATTTAAAAGCCCTGATCGAATAGATAAATCCACCATTCACATATCGAATCATGGAATATAAGGTACCCAAAAAGTTTAAAATTCCTACCATAACTCCTTATGATGGTAAGAGTGATCCTGTAGAGCACCTAGACACATACCGATCATGGATGGAACTCCATAGAGTTTCAGATGCAATTCAGTGTCGTGCTTTTTCGTTTACTCTTACTAGACCAACAAAAGAATGGTTTAAAAACTTGAAGAGGAAATTAATATCCTCTTTCAAAGATCTAGCCCGAGCTTTTGTTACACAGTTTTTGGGGGCTCGAGATCAGCATAAGCCACAAATTCACCTACTGACTATAAAGCAAGGATCTAGAAAGAGCCTAAGAGAATACATAGCCAGATTCAACAATGAAGCCTTACAAATAGAAGGATATACGAAAGGGGCAACCTTGATTGCCATCACAGCTGGACTACAAGACGAAAGGCTTCTACGCTATATAGGCAACAATGAGCCTACCTCTTATGTAGAGTTCATAACAAGAGCACATAAGTATATAAACGCTGAAGAATTAATGAAATCAAGGGGAGTAACTATAGAAAGTCGATTAGCAGTTGATCGAGAAAAGTTTGGTGAAAGCTCACATTCACGATCAAAGAAAAGAGAAAGAGATGATCAAGATAGAGACCAGGGTCGAGCTGACCCCAAGGTTGGCCACTTTTCCAAATTCGAGAAGTACACGTCTACCACTGTTCCTCTCGAGCAGATTCTGATAGAGATTCGAAACTCAGATTTGATTAAGTATCCAAAGAAGATGAGAGCTGTAACAGAAAGGAGAGATCCAAGCAAATACTACATCGAGACCATGGACATTGCACCCAAGACTGTTTTCAATTAAAAGATGAAATAGAAACTCTTATCAGAGAAGGATACCTAACAAAATATCTTCCAGATAATAAGCAAAAGTCACCAACGAACGAGCCACTACGAGAGATTAGATGACCAGGTTTAACCTATTTTCAATAGGGATTCTAGAAGTTTCATTTATTTTCAAGTAAATAGGGTAGTTTTGTTTTGTTTTTCCTTTCTCATAGCAAATACATTTATTTGAGAATTAAGTCAATAGAATTCTATGTACTCGAGCATGAAGTTATGACATAACCACCTCATCGACTGGGGGTTACTTAGGGTAATTTGATAAAATTATTTGGAATATTTTTTTTTAAAAAAAAGGTCGAGGTTGACCCTCCTTTTGGCCAAGGTCGAGGAGTCTTATGATCATAGAAAGTCCAACAAAGAACATCAATGGGTGACAAAGAAGACTGACATCTCTAGAAATTGATTCTTATCTTTCTATGAGAGGATGACAAAAAAGTTGCTTTTGAGAAGTCAATCTACATCATTCTAAGAGAAATAACAGTTTAGGGAATCAATTTTCATCTTCCCGGGAAGAATAAGTCCTTTGAAAGGTTGAGTTTAATCCCACGGGGTTAGACCTGCAAATCCTAAGGTTAATTCGAAGCGAGACTTTGGAAATATTTAGGGAAACGATTTTCATCTTCTCTGGGAGAATAAGTCCTATGGAAGGTTGAGTTTAATCTCACGGGATTATACCTGCAAATCCTAAGGTTGATCTGAAGCAAAACTTTGGAAATATTTAGTAACCTTCAGGGAATTGATTTTCATCTTCATATAAGGAAATATGTCAAGAGGCGCTACATTATACTCTCGAATTGGACCTCACATTGTAGGCTCATAAGCATCAAGCCACACCATGAACTCCAAATAGAGAATGGGGGCTAATGTTATAGGTGAAATTGGACCATAAGGATCAACCACATAAATTGAACAAATTGGGAGATAAAAAGGTTAAATTCCATTCGAGACAATCAAAGGAGCATGCCCAGGACGACGACCCTCCACCGCGAGCAAGGACAAAGAAGCAGACCCAAAATCATGGATCGAGCCAGGTCGACCGGACCCTAATCGTCCTCGACCGCGTCTCGAGTTGGGCCTGGTCGGCCTCGTCCTCGACTCCAGCCGGGTCTGGTTGGCCTCGGCCTCGCTCGACCTCGACCTCGACCGACCAGGGCCTCTTTATGGGTCGAGGTCGAGGTCGGGCCGCCCAAAGCCACCCTATATGGGCCTCGACCAAGGCCCAAGTCTGGTTAGCCTCGACCTCGACCGACTAGGGCCCCTCTTCGGTGAATCTCTTATCTTCTCCTCCTTGCCCAATCTGATCTCCGATGGTTCAATTCCTATGAGGAATCCGAAAGAAACCCTAGAGGAAGACTATTTAAATTCTCTTCCATGGAAAAGAGGGGTAAGTTCTCATTCCCTAGAAAATTACTAAACTCCTAAAAATCTCTTGCTGACTTAAGTATCGGAGCCTATGTGGCAAGCATCACACCAGTGTGTATGTTTCCATTATTTTGTAGGTCACATGTCTCCTCCCTAAATACAAGTATTACGGTTGCTGTCACGTGAAGGACATATGAGTTCTCTTGTCCAAATTTTAGCAACAATTAAATCTATCATAGTCTCTTCTTCTTTGTAGAAAATTCAAATCTTCACTCTAAAAAATTTCTTTGTTTTTCTATGTTTTTGTTTTTATTATTCTCACATAGTTGAGAAGGTTGACTGGATGGGCATTACTCATTAGGCAAGGACCTTGGTTGATAGTAACATGTCTAGGGAAGAAACAAACTGATTTAATGATACATCCAAACAATGACCAAAATATCACCATGCTATGTCTATTCATTTCTTTCTATGTGAGAACTCCAATGTCCATATTAAGAACTTGCAATCTCTCAAGATGAAGATGTTGATAAGTTGAACCGTGTTAAAGGATAGGTTTAAGCCTTATTTTTCAAATATGCACTTTAGTTTCCGTTTATAAATTTTTAAAATATCTATTTTAGTTATTATTACTTTAGAAAGTGGTTGGTTTAGTCATTGTTTGCAAACTTCTAACATAAATTGTATGTACAAAGAAAATTTCTTTAATGCAAAATTATGACCTTATTTCAAAAAAATTATTCAATGTAGCATTATGCTAAAGTCGTGATAATTAAAAAAAAAGAAAAAATGAATCTTTTTTCATTTTTTTTTAAAAACAAGTACACAAATCAAAATAGACATAAGGAAGTATAAAAACTAAAATAGATAAGGGTCGACTAAAATATGCATTTTGAAAATAGATAGGGAATCAAAATGGACAAAAATTTAAATTATATGGAGATCTAATAAATCTATTAGATATTTTAAATTGCATTTGAATTGTGAAAGAAAGATGAAAATGATAGTATTTTGAAATTTAATTATTCCTTTATTCTAATAAATCTATGTATTCGATTATTTATTCTCTTTATTAGTTTTTAAATTTTAACAAATTTAAATCAAATTATACTTTAAAAAACGTATTAAAAAACCCATGAAACATGAAGCACAAGAATAACCAAAAACTTTTTTTTTCTTTTTGTTCAGAGAAAGTGTTAAAAAAATTTCTCCTATCACAATCAAGTTTATCCTTTATAAGAAAAAATCCAAAATTAAGTTAAATGGTTAATTTTATATCAATTACTAGTGATAAATTCAAGGTGTCAATGTAAAATAATAATATGATTTTTTTTTTTAAAAAAATGATTTATACTCAACTCTATGTAATTTTGAACCTTTTAAATCTAACCATTACCTTTTATGTTACAATAGAACCTAATAGAATTATTTAGATAGGGTTGGTTGAGATTATTAATAACACTAATTACCCAAAATTGCATAGCAAAAGGTAAAACAAATCATAATTCCACCATGTTCATTATTATTATGGTCAAAGTATTTAATGCCAAATAATATTGGTTATATTAAAGTTTTGGTTCTTTTGAAATTTGCTTCTCCCTTTTTTAAAAGTCTTGTGTACTATTCTTTTTTCTATTTTCATGTACTGATTATTGGAAATATTAATCATTTGCAAATAATTGAATAACAATAGTTTTGCTTGTTAGCTTAGATTTGATTATTTATACACTTTTATCTTTTAAATGTGTGTATATATAAGCTTAACCAAGTTTAAAAGAATAGAATTGTGTATTTTTAAAAAATGTAACTTCTTTTTCCCTTTTTTCTCTTGTTTTTAATCATTAAAACCTTTCTCTTATTTGTCTATTTATGTATACACTTCCTGTCACTATTTTACACATCTTTTATTTACACACAACTTCATTTATAGCTTAGCGACAAAAATATTCATGCTCAGCAATAAAACCAAGCAGCCAAATATCCTAAGTTTTAGAAATAATTCTTCATATATTTTCTTATTGGTGATTCGTATATTTTAAAACATATTTTTCATAGATGCATAGATTCATATATCTAACTTAAAGGTAACATTCATAGTAAGCTGCAATAAACATAAAGTCATTAAATTTTAGATTACATGATTATACAATAAAATTTTAATATTAATTATATAATTCAATAAAAACTAAGATGTTTGAAATAGTGTGGTTTCCACGATAATATGAATTAGAATAATATACCTTCATCTATGAGATCTTCCTTTAGAATTTGAACTTTAAGTTTCTTGATGGAGAGAGACTTCTACTTCATTTAGGTAGAGAGAGGATCACTCCCTAAGAGCATGTTTGTTATTATAACATGTGACATACTCTATATCCCAAACACAAACTATTATAACCCTAAACTATATTACTCTACATTTTAAATAATATTATAGGATTCCACAGATTATAATAACACACAGACTATTATAACTTCATGTTATTATAGCCCACTCAACGCCTCCAAACAACTCCTAAGATTTTATCTTTATAAATACATCTTTCATTAGAGTGTTAAATTAGGAAATTACCTTTTTTAATTAACCGACCCATTAATATAGTGGGTCTAAAACATTAAGATAGAAAAAAAGGGTCACATTAATGATAATACTAAATTAAAAAATTTAATATTCCCCCACTTGACCCATTTGACATTACTTTTTATATTACAGGTTAATAATATAAAGTACATAGAAGATAAATTTTATCATCATATCATGATATCAATACCAAATTAAGAAACTGATAGGGATCATGGTTGTCATTATACGTCATTGTATCGACATAATCCCTTCCATGTATCACAAAATTTAGTTATTTACCTAACATGATCTAGAATAGAATAAAGGTATTTACTAATGGTCCAATAATTGTCTTTGTCAAAGATAAGATTCTATTTTATTTACCTGTGTCAAATCAAGATCCAAAATACTAAAATGGAATCGAATTTATTCACACCAATAAAAGAATTGAGTCCATTAAACTTAATAATAGATGTCGCTTGCAAATGGAGAGACATTGAAGCAGTTACTACAAATACATAAAACATGTTTACCCATTATTGCTTTGAACAATAAACTTAACTATATAATGTATATTCATCAAACATTAAACAAAAACATTCAGAATACATTGAAGTTCTCCTTTAGGAGATACAATAATATGTAACATTCACATATAATTGATGCTAAATTTAATTTCATATCATTTGCAACTAAAATATTCAAATTAGATACATTAGTTATCTTTGGATATACTAAAAATATCTACTCAAGCACCTCAATTAACAATTTATAATGTTTAAAATTATAAAATTACAAATCAACTTTTAGGTGATTCAAATTTTTTTATAATAATGAATGTCAATGTACTAATGATAAAATTATTAATACCATCTTTTTCATTAGCATCAACATAAGTCATTTTAATCGCATAATTTGCAAGACATTTATTTTGCAAATAATTTTATCAATTGAGAATTTGGAAAAATTTCATGCATTCCAATTTTTTTTGAGTACATCAACAATTGGAGGTGAGAGGATTCGAACTCTCATGACCTATTGATTATTGTTAAGGACAACAACCCTCCACATATCTCCACATTGGTATGATATTGTCCACTTTGGGTATATGCCCTCATGGCTTTGCTTTTGGTTTCCCAAAAGGCCTCATACCAATGGAGATATTATCCCTCACTTATATACGCACGATCTTCCTTTGGTCGCACTCCCAACAATCATACTCACACCCTGTTTCCCACTCTCAGACCAAAGAATATAAAGAGAGAATTTAACCATAGGAATTCCTGCTGCTACCACATGAATAAGCAGAAATAACTGAGAAATTAAAATAAAACAACAAAATAAGAAACAAAAGAATTTACGTGAAAAAACTCCAAACCCGGAGAAAAAACCACGAACAAAAAAAAAAATTCACTATGTGAAAAATTGTTACAATCACACAAAATTCTCTCCCGACCCCAATTACAAAAACACTTTTCCAAAACTTTATACCACTCATACCCTTGAGGGGGATTTAACTAGAGCTAGTACACCAAGCTTAAAGTATTTCTAACTGGGATGCTTCGAAACCAAAGTCATATGCTCCTTTTATAGTGTAAAGAGCCCATCACTTCCTTGCACCTTTCCGATGTGAGACAATTTCACTTCTAATATATTGTCAAAAATCCAAAAAATTTCACCTTGGTAAGATATTTAAAGAACCCACAACTCTTGTTGCATCATTGTTTTTATCGACAATCATAATCCTCAACTCAGAGAATTATAACCTACTCCACCATAAAATAGACCACTTGGGATGTCACCTTCCAAGACTTTTCTTTTTCGTCGCATGTCGATAAACCCTACTGAAATTTATGGTGCAACTTTCACCTGCTTGGCTCACTCAAAAGTTCTTCAACCATCGACATAACTTCCACTACACACCTTACATAACTGCCAAGTCAATGGCCGTGTGCAAACTTGTGGAGCCGCTAACATCACATCCTCTACCATGGCAAAGCGGACATGCCATGAGGATGAATTATGTCTTTCTTTAGAAGAAATCACCCTCTCCCCTGACGAGAGAAATCACGTTAGCATCCGACCTAAAGCCTATTGACAAACTTGCTATGTTAGGACAATTCTTTTTCATGTGTCCAGACTGCCCGCATTCCCAACAACCTTTCTTTTGCACGAAGTCTTTCTCATTTTTCCAATTTCAGACTGCCATGCTAGACTTCTTAAAACCTCTACTAGAACCACCACTGAACTCTGTTGGACCACCATCACCGCTTAACTTTTCAAGAACACCACACGGTCTTCCCTTCAAAGCCTTATGTAATCTAGATTGTATCAGCACGTCTTTGACTTGCACTTGCCACAAGCTAAAGTTCATCATCCCGTCAAATTTCTCCACGTCAATCTTTACTAGACTCATAAAGCTTGACATATCTGCTTCACTCCTAGCGAATCTACAAATAGTGAACAACTCACACTATTCACAATACCAACTATAGCCCGTTTCAAGAAATCTTTTATGATATGGAAGCTCAGACAATGCTGCAACCACTGAGCATACTCATGAACTCAAGAAAACTATAAACCTCAAGCTTTGTACCAGTTGTTGGGAAAAATCCTCCCACTACTACCACATGAATAAACAGAAATAATTGAGAAATTAAAACAAAGCAACAAAATAAGAAACACAAAAATTTACGTGGAAGAATTTCAAACCCGGATAAAAAAGCCACAAACAGAAAAAAAATCACTATGTGAAAAATTATTACAATCACACAGAATTCTTTCCCCTACCCCAATTACAAAAACACTCTTCCAAAGCTTTATACCACTCACACCCTTGATGAAAGAGCTTTATACCACTCACACCCTTGATGGAATTTAATTAGAACTAGTACACCAAGCTTAAATGTTTCTAAATGTGATGCTTTGAAACCAAAGTCATATGTTCATTTTATAGTGCAAGGAGCCCATCACTTCCTTGTACCTTTTCGATGTGGGACAATTTTACTTTTAATATATTGTCAAAAATCCAATAGTTATAAATTTTACTTGATGTCAGTTAAACCATACTTTAAAATACATATCATAACAAAATTATGGTAAAATTATGGTAAGTAATTCACATCATACGATTTGAAAATTTAATGCGAGTAATTTTAAACCAAAATGGAAAATAGATTACAAGGAGTTTTAAAACAATCAAACACAATTAGATTATCGTCATCATTATTTTATAGGTTAAATTATGACTCAAAAGTTTTGTACCTAATTACGGGCCAAAGTGACGTTTCTCAATCACATCAACATCATCAACGCAATGGAAAAACTTAGAAGGGAAGAGAACTAAAGAAGCACATGAAGAAAATTTCTCTACTATGTGGAGCATATCCAACTTGTTTATTATGAGAAAATTCTAATTGTGATGAACAAAATTCTCTTTCTTAATCACTTAAATTTTGGAATGCATGAACTCAATCAAGAAAACGATCAAGATACAAAATTCTTGAATGCTAGAATGAAAATCAATCAAGACACGAAATTCTTGATGTCAACAACAAATGAATCTCTAAATGCAAGAACGAAAAAACAATCAATATATATGAATTCTAGTTTTTCCTAAATTTAATCACTTGATTCATTAAGGAAAAGTCATTATTTACAGCGGAAACATAAATCCATACATTAAAATATCAAATGAAAATCACATGTTCTCAACCTTAGAATAGCATACATTAAAATACCACGTCATAATTTTAGATTACCATGATTATACAACAAAATCCTAATCTTGTATAATTTAATAAAGACCAAGATCTTTAAACTAGTGTGGTTTTCACAATAACACAAGTTAGAATAACATACCTTGATCTATGATATTGATGTTGTAGAGAAGGATTGCGTTTCTCTCCCTTAACCTTTCTTTAGAACTTGAACTTGATTAGGTTTTTTGATGGAGAGAAACTTCTACTTCACTAGCCAGTAGATCAATCCTTAGGGTTTTATCTTTATATATACACCTTCTATCAATGTGTTAAATTAGGAGATTATCTTTTTTAATTAACTGGTCCATTAATGTAGTAGGCCTAAAACATTAAGATAGAAAAAAAGGTATATGGGTCACAATAATGATAATATTAAAATTAAAAATTCTAACAACATATGCCAACATTAGCCTAGTTGGCTAAATATGTCCACACGGCAGGTCAGAGAAGGGATGACTTCCTCGTCCCTATCTCCCATTTCATTCTCCATTTAAATTTTCGAAAGTTGAACCGTGAATTCTCCAGAGAAAATTCATGGAGGTTGGGTTCCTCGAGAAAAATTATTACCCATTTAATTTTTTAAAAAAATTTAATTAAATAATTTTTTTTTTAAAAAAAATCAATAATTAAGTAGTTAATTGTACACTATGGATCTTCATTTAAATGGTTAATTTCTCATGAAAAATTCTTAAACCTCTTCAATGGAACAAAATAATATTTCATATTAAGTTATTTAATTATCCATATAGAAGAGTTTTTTAATAGCTCAAACATATCAAAATGATTTTTCATATAAACATGTATAGATGATCAAACAATTAATAAAATCTTAAATTTAAAGATTATAATTCATAATCAAAAGCAAATATATACGTGTGTGTATATATATATACACACACATATATGAGATTTTTTTTATAAAACAAATAATAAAAATAAATGGGTGGGGAATAAGAATACCCATTTAGCTTGCGGGAATTTTTCTCTCTCCACTTTTTCTCTCATGCCTCGCCTAAACGAGAGAATTCAATGCTCGTGGGAAAATAATAAACATCTCTAAATCTAGAGAACGTTTAAGGTATATACTTATTTTGATGATGAGCTTAAATGGAGTGAAGTTTCCCAAATTTTTGAAAAATTATTTTTATCTATGCACAATTGCCCTACTAAGTTTTTTTTTTAAAAAATTACATTATATGTATTGTGTACGTTAGTAATTTTGCTTAGAAAAAAAATAAAATAAAAAGGCTTTTAAATATGTAAATATGTAAATTTTAAAAGGTGTTTTTAGAAAGATTAAATGGATAGCTTCTTTTTTTTAAATATGGTAAATATATATATATATATATATATATATATATATATATATATTAAAAAAAGTTATTATAAATGTAGCACTTTAAAAAATAATCATTAAAATATAGTATTTTTAAAAAACTTATAATTCATTGATTAATTATATATTAATTTTATTTTTTTGTGATAGTCATTAATTAACGTACATGAATTATTAACCTAGATATTAGTTAACTTTAGTTTTAAACTAACCTATGTGTTAGTTCACTATAATTAATAATTTTTATATTTTGATTTTGACTATATTTGAAATTATTATTTTTAAATATTTTATCTAAATAATCTTAGATTTGTAACTACTCCTAAGTCCTAACTTCTAACTTTCTAAGGTTTATATAATAAATATGATCCAACATACAAATAAATATATATCTCGTGCAATACTTGTAACAAATTTTATTAAATTCGTCATTATATTTTGTATAAAATATTTTGTCATCTTCAAAATATATTATATAGGTTCACCATTTCAAATATATTCTTAAGATCATCCTTGTCCAAATATATTATATTCGAGTTCGAGTCTTCTAACCTATATTATCTTCAATTACCTTAACTTTTTTTTTTTTTAGGTCAGCAGTTAAAATCCTTATCCACATTAGATGTACCCGCTGAGGAAAGGAACATATAATAGACAAATTTCAGAATACATACAATAAATCAATTGCTTTTTAATAAGCTTACATGAATCTGATAAACAAAGAGGCAAATCAAATGGCTGCAACATCAAAGCCATTAATGGGAATGAAAAAGACTCCAGTCTAGTTTGGTACATTAACGACATTAACATCGACATCAACATCAACATCAACAACATTAGCACGAGGCGGAGTCCTTCGGTGTCTTCGTGGAGGGAACTCCGCTTCACAAATAGTTTGGCAATAACCAGGTGTTAAACTTGACAATGACCTCAAGCAACCCTTGACGCATTCGGATGGAACATTCGCCTTCACTGCCATTGGAAGCAAGACGATGCTCAAAGCAACCATCACGATGACGATTAGAAGTATTCTCGATGTTGTTTTTGAATTCATCGCCATCGCTTCTTCCTTTTTTGCTCTGCCTCTGTGTTTTGGTTACCTTTGAAAATTAGGAGAGATGATGATGATGATGATGATGGTGAAAATGGGGAAGGAATTGGTTGTTTTTTAAAAGGTTATGGGCAGGCTATTTCAGGTCTTTGGCCAGAAGCTGAAGAGAGCCTTTGTGGTGCAGACAACAGGGGAAAAGATTAGCTCAATAATTTTAAAACTCTTAATTTAGGATGCGGTTTATTGAATTTGGTTGGTGATCTTTGAAAGTGCTTTTAGAATGACAGAGAAAAGAAGGAAGTTGGACCTTGACCCAATTTTTGACCTATTTTATTGGGCTAACTATAAAAATGGCTAAATTAAATATTAGATTTTGATAAATGGCTAAAAGAATCTAAAACTTATGGATTGATATAGTATAAAAGAAATATGGATAAAATACACTTTTGATCCTCGAGATTTGGAATTAGTGTCTGTTTGGTACCTGAGGTTTGGTAAATGATTCTAAATGGTTCTTGAACTGTTAATTGTGTTGATGTCGAAATTTGGTTTACCGCATCAATGGTGAATTTGGTAGTATTGGGAACAAAGATTGCCTACAAAACAAACAGCTAACGCTGGTGTGACGCTAAGCCACGTAAACTCCGACGCTCAAGTTAGAAATCGAAATTCTATTCAAAGAGCTTAGACCACCTTTAGAAGACAAAATATTGCTTACCTTTTTTCTCCATACCTCTAGAGATTATATAATTACATAACTTGTAACGGTTAATTGAAACTTAATTACTCACTCCCACTGATCCATTTTGATTGCCATCCATAATCACAACTATTACACGAGTGGGAGCGTTATGCAAGATTTCCACTCATTCCATTCGTTTGCGAGCTCCATCGTCTTTTCGATTCTCATGGAGACCCGAAGAGTCAACTTAACTAACAACCCAGGCGCCTCTGTGAGGTTGGTCTCTCATTCCGACTCTAAAGGGTCGGTCCACACAGGTCGGGAGATCTGGGTCGACCTCCTAAGGCCGACCCGCGTGGGCCTAGGGCCGATCTTGCAACTCGGGCCAACCTTCTGGGCTTGGCCTTCTGAGGGATTGATCCCAATGGATCAACCTACGTGACTTCTATGTTGAAATGTTGTGGAGGTTAACTGGTTGATTGTGTATGGATGAGTTGAAAAATATATTAATTTAATATTACTGATGTTGCTGAGGTGGCTTTATTCTTTCTCCTCTTTCTCCTCTCAATCCTTTTTTCTTCTTCCTCGCTTTTGACACCTTTTATCTCATTCATTTATTACCACGTAATTAACAACCATGTTAGGATATTAATTTGTCTATCAAAGAATTTCTCCCCATATTTGCTTAATTATGTCAAGCATGAAAGTAAAACACACTATTAGGGGGGTGTTTGGATCGCAGAGTTGGGTTGAGTTGGGTTGAGTTGTGCAGAGTTGTTTTGTCAGTGAGTTCTGGAAATCAGTGTTTGGTTTGCAGAGTTGAGTTGAGTTGAGTCAGGAAATCAGGGTTTGGTTTGTAGAGTTGAGTTATTATGTTAGGGGTATCTGATGTAGTTTTTTGTAAAGTGAATAAGTCTGATTTTTTGTGATTTTTTTCTTTACTTTTTTTTGTTTCCACCAAATCAATTGCAAACATATTTGTCTACAATTTCAAAACTTTATTATGAGATCAATTACAAATTTACAATATATATTACCATTTGCAAGATATATGAGATATTTAGAACAATACTAGATATTGAGATTGATATCAATTTTTCTTCTCCCCTAAAAATCATTTTTATCTTATGTAAAGTGAAAGGTCTGATTTTTTTTTTGTGACTTTTTTTCCTTACTTTGTTTTCACAACAAATCAAATACAAACACATTTGTCTACAATTTCAAAACTCAATTATGTGATCAATTATAAAATTACAATATATATTACCATTTGCCAAATGTATGTTAGGGGTATTTGCAAAAGTAATGGATATTGGGTTTGATATCAATATTTCTTTTCCAATAAAATTCATTATTTAGTACTTTTCAATATGAACTTTATTCCTTTTTTTATGCACATGTTCACCACTACTTTTTTATTTTAATTTAGGTAGGTATTAATTTAGTATTAATACTTTGCATATGAAGAGTGTTTATTTAAATTTGTCTAAACACATGCATTGTCTATGGACATCTTTAGAATGGAATAAATAGTTTATCTTGTGAAGATGTTAAAAATATGTCAACATACTTAAATATTTTATGTCATATTGAAGTTGCATATCTACAAAATATTAGATATGTTATCAAGGTCCTAATAGCGCTGTTATGCTACCGAAATTTTCGGTGTAGGCAATGTTGCTTAGTAACGTCCATAGGAAATTTTGAGTTTAAAAATTAGGGTTATTACTGAGTTGGGTATCGAGCATGGGTTTTAGATTCTGCATACTACGCCTACATTGTAGGCAACGATCCTTATAAATTTATCGCAGAAGTCTAGTTAAAGTTATTTGAGTTGCTTGTGTGTTGACACTTGTTATGCTATGATTTTGATTTCTTTGTTGTTGTGCAAATGTAGTTTAGAGTTTAAGTTTAGATTATGACTCGAAGATGTGACCGTTGTAAAGTTCTAGCAACTTTCGAAGACGAAAGTTTTTCTTAGATGGGTATATTGTGGCGCCCCGTAAAATTAGGTACTTTAATTGTATTTGTTTTAAATTTGAATCTTTGGATAATCAGAAGAGGATTGGAAAATGGTGTTTCAAAGTTTAAAAAAGGATTAGGATTTCTGTTTGTCCAGGATTTTTTTTCTAAAAGGATTAGAATTCCTTGTTCTAAAAGGATTAAGACTTTTTGGTGTCTATTTAAACTAGAGTATTAGCAACTTAAAGACACACTTCAAAACTCTCTTCATCCTTTTCTTTTCTCCACTTTCTTCAACTCGCCGGACAGTTGTCGGGGAAGTCGTCGGAGAGTTGCCGGATCTTCGTCGGAGACTCGTCGAGACTGTCATCGGAAACTCGCCGGACCGTCGTCGGAAAGTTGTCGGATCGCCGCCGGAAAGTACCGTACGGTTGATTTAATAACTCAACTCCATAAGGTTGGGTTATTAAGTCACCGGTTATAATTGTTGATGAAACAAACAAGGAGTTGGGTTATTAACCCAACTCAACTCTAACCCAACCTCATAAACCAAACACCCCCTTAGCAAAAAATTTCAACACCATCAAATTTCTCTCTATATTTGGATCACTGGTCACCATTTTTTGTCTACCAAATTTGGTTAAATGTTACCACGAAGACTCAAGATGAAGGCAAAATTTTACCGATTTTAAATTATAGGGCAACGTGTTCTCATTTTTAACTTGCCACATCATTATTCTAAATTAATGACATGTATCATGAATTGACACGTGTCTTGAATTTTGGACCACCTATAAATTGACATGTGTCTTAAAATTAACTTGAAAGCAAAAGTTGATAGGTTTGTTTTACCATTTTTAAGTTGTCAGACATGTATCATGAATTGAGATGTGTCTTGAATTTTGGACCACCTATAAATTGGCATGTGTCCTAAATTAAATTTAACTTAAAAGGCAAAAGTTGATCGATTTTAAATTATGACGTAAACCAAATATATACATTACATACATATATGTATATAAACGATGAGCTAATTATGTAATGTTAACACATTTTTCCTATCATAGGTAGTAGATCCAAATCCCTAGTTTTTTATTATTTTTATTTTTTTATTTACAACATAATATTTAAAAAATAATAATTTATTCATAAAATGTTCACAATAATTCACGAACGATCCGAAGAAATATTAGGATGAAAAATGATCATACTTGCCTCAAGAACAAAAATAAATAAAAACATAAAATGAAAACTTTATAATCCAAAATACCACTACTTAATCAAAATATAACTCTTCATTTCCTAGTTTGTTCTCATCCACCTATATATTGCTGATAAAAGTGTCAATGAAGAATCAAGCCAAAGCTGGATTTTGTTTGCCTTGATGATCAGAAAGCTCAATTCTTGTCCACTTAGAGCGAACTACTAATATCATCAAGGTCAAAGTTTGGCATAAAAGACCACAGATCAAACCAATCCACAAACCCTGCACCAAACACACATTATAGTTATCACATTCACTTTACACGAATTTTTGTGTTCATTCTATATTAGTTCTTAGAACGTTCAAATGTCACATTTTAGTCCCTAAATTCATTGTAAAGGAACACCATTTCAATCCTTATCGTTAGTTTTTCATAAATTGTTTAATAGAAAACTTTATGAAAACTAGGTTTTGGTTTGAAATGAATCGTTTGGTGGCTTTCATGTTTCTTATTTCTTGTTTTTTGAGAAACATAAGCTTTTGGTTACTGTTCTTCTTTCTCGTTTTTCTAAAATTATGTAGAACAATTTAAGAAACAACAAAATCAAGACTCCGTTTGATGACCACTTGGTTTTTTGTTTTTGAAAATTGTGCTAGTTTTATTATCAATTATCTACAATGACTTTCATCTTTCGTAACAAAAGATTTGAATTCTTAGTCAAAATCCAAAAACAAAAACAAGTTTTTGAAAACTATGGCCTCGTTTCATAACCATGGTTTTTGGTTTTTGAAAATTAAGCTTATAAATCCTACTTCTACCTATGATTTTCCTTGTTTTACTATCCACTTTTTACATATGTTCTCAAAAACCAACTCAAGTTTTGAAAATTAAAAAAAAATAGTTTCAAAAACTTGTTTTTGTTTGTGAAATTTTGCTAAGAATTCAAATGTTTTCTTAAAAAATGATGAAGGTCATTGTGAGAATTGTAAAGAAATGATGAGAAAACAAACATAATTTTCAAAAACTAAAAAGGTATCAAACAGGGTCATAATTTTTTTAGTTTTCAAAAGTGAAAATATAGGTAAAATGTAGAATAACAAAACAAGGAAACCTAATATTTATAAGCTTAATTTTCAAAAACAAAAAACTAAAAAAACATAAATTAAATAGATATAACATAAAAATTCAAGATTAAAAAAGTATATTTACTTTTTGAATAGTTATCAAATGGGGCAAGTTTCTTGTTTTCGGTCTTTTCAAAAACATTAAGAAAGCATTATTTTATTATTCTTGACATTATAAAATAGATAATAAATATTTAAAAATAAATATAACATAAAAATTTTGATTCTTTAATTTCCATATATAATCTTTACATTTTTATTCTAAAATTTTAGAGAACAAGAAAGAAGAAATAAGAAATGATTACCAAATATGTTTGTATTTTCCTTTTCAATAAAAAGAAGGAACAAGAAACCAGAAATTTTTAATGAAAATCCGTTTTTCTTTATTAAAAAAAATGAACAAGAAACAAGAAACAAATACTGAGAAACGAGATACAGAAACGCCACCAAATGAGTCCAAAACAATTAAAGATTTTCATTAAAATGATCAATGAATTTTTTTTTTTTTTTTTTTGGTTCTTGTGAAGGAAATATTAGAGACAACAGGGCTGAAATTTTAATTACCGTGGAATAAAGCTTCATTCTGAATTCCAGAAAGACTGCTGTTGAAATACCGACAAGATAGAATGTAGCCAAGTTTACAAACACAACCATGTGTTGCCAACCACATCCTCTAGCCACCCCTGCAGTTTCAGAATACTGTTTCAGTCACAACCAGTTAAAACAAAAACCAAATTCACAAGGAACAACAAGAAGAGCGAGAGTGAGAGCGAGAGCGAGAGCGAGAGCGTTCATGGGGACCTGATAACACGCCTTGCACGGAGTCGGCTAGCACGGAAATAGTGAGAAGGGGTGTCATGGAGGTAAAGGCTTGTATGATAACAGGACTATCACTGAAGAAGCCAGCCCAGATGTTATGGCCAAATGCCAGCAGAAGAACCACTGTAAGGCCTAGAAGGACTGAGAGTAGAAGAGTGACAAACATGGCTTGTCTTGCTCTATCAGGATAGCCAGCTCCCAATTCATTTGACACCCTTGTGCTGTACTAGAAAGTTGTCTTTTTTTTGTTATGATATGTGAGGGAGAGGCCATGCAGAAAAAAGGAAGAAAAAAACAGGAGATAGAATTTGTATATACATACCTTGCAGCTGCACTGAGTCCATATGTGATCATGTAGGCAATGGCTTCTGTGTTAACACTTTTGCCAAAAGCAGATGCCAGTCAATTATTGGAAATAAATTTGTAGTGTGTGTTTGAAACAACTTTTTTTAAAAATTTATATTGTAAAAATATGTAAATTTAAACTATTTAGAAAAATATTCTCCTTTTTTATTAGTTGGATCATGATCGTCTGTACACGTGGTTGAAGGTTGTAAATAAAATCATTACTATTATAAAAATAGTTATAATTAATGTACCAATTCATTTTATAATATATACTTAAAAATTATTTAATAATATTTATTTATGATTCATTATAATTTTTTTAGAAGTGTTCTTTTTTTTTTTAATTTCATTTACTTTTTTCCTTGAGTATTTTTTTTCTATTTATTAGGGCATTTTTTTTCTTCTTTATTCTTTAAACAATTAAAATTGTCTTTGAAATATTTTTTCTTCTCTTATAAAATAAAATAATTACTAATATAAATAGCCATAATTAACGTGTCAATTTATTTTATAATATTTATTTAGGATTGATTATAGTTTTCTAGAATAATAATCATTTTATTTAGTGCTTAAAATATAACTATTATAATAATAAATAAATAAATATTCTAAAAAACTATAATCAATAATAAATAAATATTGACATGATATAAAATAATTCACACATTAATTATAATTATTTTATTTTATAAGAGAAGAAAAATATTTCTACTTCAATTTCAATTCTTTAAAGAGAGAAGAAGAAAAAAATAGTCCTAAAAATAAAAATAAAAAAGATTCAAGGAAAAAACTAAATAAAATAAAAAATTTGCATAGCTCTCGACTCAAACCCACCCGATACTAGGGGTGTACAAATAACCGGTAACCCGAACAATCCGGACTACCCAACCTAAACCGTAAGGGTTGGGTTGGGTTAAGTTCTTTTTCGATTTGGGTTGGGTTAGAAGTTCGGAGAATCGAAAAGTTCGGGTCAGTTCTCGAGTTGACCTAACCCAACCCAAAATTTATATTTTTTAAAATTTTATTTTAATTACATATGTACTTATAAATGAATTATTGGTCAATTTTTTATATTTTTCTTCTAGACTTCTAACAAATGTTAAGATGTTATGAACTTTGAAGTTTGATATTTGAATTTTATGTGATTTTAGTTATTAATTCAAAAAAAATTAAAAAATTAACCCGGCGACCCAACCCAACCCAACTCGAAAATATTGGGTTGGGTTGGGTTGAGTTACTCTCATGAATAGGATTGGTTGGATTGAAGGAATGACCAACCCGAATTTTCGAGTTTGCCTAAAAAAACTCCAACCCAACTCAACCCGACTTACGTACACCTCTACCCAATACCCAACCAGTTTTCCAACTTCCCTTTTTTGTGTATCAATGGGAATAGGTTGGCCTGTACATTTTTTTTTCTTTTTTTTAATAATAAAACGACAAATGATCTCTAGAAGAAATAACCTTCAGTCATGTGTATAAGGTCATCTTTAGATCCACCTAATAAAAAATATAATATTTTTCTAAATAGTTTGAAGCTTGTAATATTTTTATAATAAGTTGATAAACTTATAATATTAATAATAAAAAAAAAGTCCGTGTTTGAAAGTGTAGTTTCAATATCATTAGAATGCTTAGGAGTACTTAAAGCACTTTTCAAATTGGTATTGTATTAGTCTTTTAAAAAAAAGGTATTATATTTGATATCAGTGGTTCATGATAAAATTTGAAAATGATACTTTTAACCCTTTTCAATTTGTCTCATCATAATAGGACAGTTTCCAATAAATTCTTCTGTGCTAAAAGTGCAACAACTTTTCAAGCTGTTTGGAGCTTTATTATAAGTTTGGAGGTTTATAATATCATGTAGAATACTCTCCATCTCAAATACAGACTATTATAATTTTAGATTATATTACTCTATATTTTAAATAATATATTATATGATTCCACAGATTATAATAACCCATAAACTATTATAACTCACCCAGCATCTCAAACAACCTCTTTAAAATTGGGCTTGATGTAGGGTCACATATAAAAAAAAGATCAGTCTTTCTGCTCACAAAATCATTTCTTCCCAACACACTTTTTAGTATTAGAGAACAAAAGGGAAGAAAGACACATAGAGGAGGATCCTTACCAAATTGCAATCAAAGATGTATTTGTTTCTGAATTTGGAGCCAATCCAGCCAAGAACACAAGAATCTCAAATGCCCAATACTCCAAACTGTTCACATAATTTAAAGGAAAAAAAACATCAACATAACAACCCAATAAACCTTCCAAAAGGGACATTAAGCTCCAAACTACAAAACAGACAATCACTCACTTACCTACTCCTAACAAGCACGGACACTCCAACTTGATAGCACAATAGATATATATGTTAGAAGTTCTTATACAAAGTCAATAAAAGACCAACATTTGTTAAACACAAAACACTTACTAAGTATACTAACTAGACACATAATAATTTTTAGAGCGAAATGTTTCAAACACATTTTTCACAAACATATGGTCCCTTTGAATTCCTTCCGATATGAAAATGATATATATTTTAAAAAATGCGTGTTCTCGCCTGCCGTGTCAGTGTAGTAGATTTTATAAAAACGACATGTGGCGGTGTTCGTGCGGTGTATCTGTGCTTCTTGGCCTACCCCATCCCATCATCAAAGCAGATTCTCAAGCAACAAAAAGAAAGAGCCAACACAAAAAAGTTCAAAAGTCAAGAACAGAAAGCACTAACCAAACCATTGCAGCAGAAGGCAAAGCAAGTTTCAAGTTAACAAATATGTAACTAAAAGCTTCCACAGAGAATCCTCTCCAAGTGAGCTCATACTTTTGAGATCTAAACAGATGAATGGCCACAGCCAAAAATGCCACCCACAAAGAAATGGAAGCTGCCAGAGCAGCTCCTTCCAGCCCCAAACTCGTCCAGTTCACAAAAGCATAAGCAATACCAAGGTGAAGAACTAATGGAATTGCAGAGAGCACAGCCAGAAACATAACATCCGATTGAGCTTGAATAAACCTCACACTGTTCTGCAGAAAACCATAAGCGAACAGCCCAGGAACCAGAAATTTCACATACCGAGCCGCCGTTTTCGACACGTTGGGATCTTGCTGCAGCAATATCAACACCGGCTCTGTGTAGAACCACAGAAGGGAAATGAAAATCGAGAAGGAGAAGGAGATTATGCACGAGGATTGCAGATGAATCCCTAACATTCTGTATAATTTCGCCCCAAACCCTTGCCCGCAGAGTGTCTCCAGCGCGCCGCTCAGCCCCGTCTAGGGTTTTAGGGAAATGGGCCAGAAAAGTAATTAACGAATGAAATCGAAAGAAATTTCGAACGAGTTAGGGTAAAAGAGGACCAACCATGAAAGCAAATCCAGTGACGGTGGCCCAGGAGTTGGCGAGAGTGGCTCCGGCGAGCTCGAGCTCGCCGAGATGGCCGGCGAACATGACGGAAACCAAGGGGATTAGGTAGTAGAAGACATTGGTGAGAATCATCGGAAATGAAATCGAGACCTGTTTCTTGATCTCCTCCTTGTCGAACACCTTCTTCCACCAAATCAATCCGTCGGTCCCGCCGTCGCCGCGGTGGCTAACTTGTAGCAGAGGGTCGGCCATGGTGGATTCTGGGTATGCGTTTTCCGGCATTTTGCCCTGTTTTTTTCTTCTTCTACGGCTGTGAGGTTGAAGTAAGACTTGGGAGTTTGAATTTACAGCCACAAATGTGCAGTTGCTGAACATGAATCCATCATAAACGTGATGGAATTTGGAGGGAAAGAAAAGAAGGATCAACACGGATCTCATTAAATGATTAATGGATAATAATAATTCACCAAACAGGGCAGCAACAATTTTTCATTGAAAACTTCATGGGGATTCAGGACTCATCTTTCCCTGTTTCACCGCATGCATTCAATAGTTTGTTGCGTCGCCTTTCTCATCATATGGGTCCCATTTCATAACTATCTTTTCTCAACGCTCCAAAATTGATATATATATATACCATATAGAAACAGTTAAAATATAATTTTTGTATTTTAGTTTTAGTATTTTTAATAAAAATTAAAATTAATCTTTGCTATAAATTTAAAGTTAATTTCTATTTAAATTGATTATAATAAAAATAATTTAAATACAAAAAAATACAATACAAAGCTAATTTTTTTAAAGAAAAATTGATAATAAAGTAATAGTAGGGACTCATTTTAAGTTTTATTGAAAGTATGAAACTAAAATTGAACAATGAAATGTACATGGACCAAAATTGAATAATGTTGGAATTAAAGGGACTAAAAATAAAATTTGTTATAAACTTAGGCCAAGTATATCAATTTTCACTTTGAAAATTCAATATCATTCAATTTGACGTGGACTTGGAGTGTGTTTGACAATAATTTTAAAGGCCATAAAAGTAAATAAGAATTTTAATTAGCTTTTGTAAAAATTTGGTGTATTTACTAACTACTTATTTATCCTTTCCTAACTTGATGTTGTTGAGGTGTGATTCACTTTCCATCTTAGTTTTTATTTTAAATTTAATGGGTAGTTTCTATTATCTTATTTTAATTCAATTGGGATTATTCTTTCTTACTTTTTTTTTTATTTAAATTGAAATAGTTTTTTTTAGTATGATTTTTTAGCTATTTTTTTCTAATCAAAATATGAAAATATTCAGGCTAACTACAATCTTGTAATTTAAATCATATAATATTTAATAGGATAAAAAAATCGTATAACATTTTAAATAATTATTTTATAAAAACATTGAAATTAAATATCAATCTAAGATTTTGTATTCTTGAAATACTATGTCTATACGTCCGTTTTTATAGTTGAGCTACAATAATTTAATATTAATTTACTGAATACTATAATTTTTTTTTTAGAAGAATAAATATTTTATCTTTAAAGTTTAACTTGTCAAAACATTAATGTACTTGTACTGCAACTAATTTTTTTAAAAGCATGAATCATGATTGACAATAATGATTTTAAAAGGTACCATCATCTCAAACTAACTAAACTTTAGCTTTAAGCTATGATATGATTTTAAAATACTTGAAAGTGATGAAAAAAATCTTTATTATTTTATGTGTTTGATAAAAGTAATTGTTGAATCTCATCTCATAACCATTTATTTTGTAGTGTTTAGTTTTTTTTTTATAATTAAACTTATAAATATCACTTTCATATATGTTTTTTTTGGTTTTATTATCTACTTCCTACTAACTTTTTCAAAAACCAAGCAAAATTTTGAAAATAAAATAAAGTAATTTTTAAAACTTAGTTTTAATTTTTGAATTTGATTAAGAATTCAAATATTTCAAAAATCATAAAGCAAATAGTGAATAAAAAAATAAAAAAATATAAAACAAAAAATGAAATCGTTATAAAACAAGACTTAATTATTATATTTAAAGCCACTTTAAAACACGTCCATTTACAAAAGGTGTTCTCTAAGTAGAATTTTTTAGAAATCAAACACTTTTCCTGACAATTTTAAATTTTGATTTTATCCTTCGAGAAATTAAAATCATTCTATATATCTACCATATTTCTCATCTAATTAAATTTTATTTTCTAATTTTTTAAATTAATTAGTTGAGCGCAACATTTTTTTAACTATAGTTTTTTCACTTTTAAATTATTGTTGTTTCTCGTACCACTTAACAGATAATTTAGAGCCAACGAAAAATATTTTTTCAAGTTTAAATCTAAAATAGCCAAAATTAATTTACTTCATAGTTTAATTAACATAAAAAAAAAAAAAAATCTAAACTTCCCTTCATATGTGTTGCCCAAATTTGTGTCCAATTATTTTTTTTTTTTTTCTAATTCAATTCACTTGTTGTAGTTTTTTTTCTAATAGGATGTGTTTTAATTAGTTGAGTTATACTTAAATTACTTTATTTTCTTTATTTTAATTTTTTAAAGAGGTCAGTTTCACAGTGAGGTTGAAAGTTCTGATTTCCATATTTCATCTTTGTTGTATTAACGTTATACTAAAAAAAATACATAAATGTACATATGTCAAAGGTCAATTATATTAAGATATATTTTCGTTTACTTTTTCTTTCATTCATCCTGTGTTTCACTTTCAACTATACTAAAAAATATTTTCGTTCGACGGTGTAATGATAAAAAGACATCATATTTAAGTTGCAATTAATCAAGATTACTTTTTAAAATAATTAAAACTCCCTAAAAGTTGTTTTGGGACATGAAGCTGCATGAGATAGAAGTTGTAAATAATAGAACTTTGTCCACTGGAAAGTTAAAAAGTTTGTGTTTGGAGGTTGTTGGGAAAAAAAATACCCCACATTTTATCCATTAATTTAAAGGAATTCAAATAAAGTTCAAAGTTTATTCATTTTTTTAATCCTCTATTACAAGCACACAAACTTGCTTTAATCATGATATTAAATTTTCATCGACATGTCGACATTTAATTTTCATCGATATTTCCACATGTTCATGGGTTTGACATCGACACCAAGAGTGAATCGACATTTCCATTTATATCATACAAAATTAATGAAATATTAAAGAAAATTACAACAATGTGAATATAAATATATTTTAAAAATCTTTTATTATTAATTTTTTTTTTTCAGAAATGCCCACACTTGTATTCATTCCTAACATGTAAGACCGAACACACTTTGCAAATTACATTTGTTTCCTTACGGTTATAGATAAGTAAATGCACCCTTAGATATAATTATAAATATAGAAAAAAATTATATATATATTTTTGGAGAAAATATATACTTGTGATTGTGCTATTAGGACGAATCTAGTAGTGCAGTGTTCTTCATGGTCGAGAGGGCATTTATCAGTTCATCCTCAATCTCCTTAGCATTGATTATTTTGTTTTCCTGGCTTCACTTGTTTTAGTCTTTGGTTTGCAACTTGATTTTTATTTTATGCTTCTATTATGTTTTCTATTATTGTTAGGTTTCCTAAATATATCTATTTTTTTAAAAAACAATATAAAAAATAAGTACCATGGAACTGGAAAAAAGAAGTTAATTATAAGTACCATGATTTTTTTTTTCTAAAGTTAAAAGTTGTAACTTCGAAAGAACTAAGAAGGTACTATGATTAGGTAGCATATGTAGATTAATTAGTATGTGTTGCATTTTAAATTTATCAATAGTGAAGTTATTCAATCATTTATATAACTAAATGAAAAACGAATTTATCATGTGCCGCTTCATTGTTGCCATATAAGATATATGAAAAACGAATTTAAAGTCAAGAGAGATAACACTTGTACATGTCGAATAAAATTATGAACCTCCATTACAACGTCTATCTCATTATTAATCAGACGAATAATAAGTAAGGAACCTGATTCAACTACCAAAGGAACAAATTTGCCATCAACATAATTCAGTCCTCTCACAATTGCCTCAATTTCTAACATCAAAATGGACCATTTTTTATGAATAAAAGTTGTTGAGGATCCCACATTGGAAAAGTGGAGAGAAACCTCACAATATATATGATATGTGAGTTACTACTCTCGTTGCCAATTGGTTTTGAGATGAAACTCCATATAATCTAATATGGTATCAGAGCCCATTAAACCCAAATGGGTATTCGGTCCAAAAATTGAAATTAGGATCCGATCCAAGAATGGTGATCCCAAAGAGGCACCATCTTGAAGGGGCATGTTGGTTTTGAGTGTTAACTGATATTATTTGTTGAACAGACTATTGTTGAGAACTCTCGAGAGAGATTATTACATGGTATCGGACTTTTCTGATACGCATCTGCAATCCTTCTTCTCCACGCGTCTGCACTTTGTGCTGTCACTACTATGCATCTCTTTCTTTCTTCTCTCATGGCGGTTTTTTCAACGAAAGATCTCTCTTCTCCGATCTTTCTTCTCTCGAATATTTACAACCTTGTTTCCATTTGCCTCGATGCAACGGATTTTGTCCTTTGGCATTTTCAGTTGCACGAAATCTTGAAAGCTCATAAGCTTTTCGGTTTTATCAACGGTACCATTGTGATGCCATCTTCCTCGACAGATCCATCCCTTGACGATCTGATTATTGAAGAGCACTCTCTCATGGTTAATGAGAGATTATTACAATTTCATCGAAATAAGCCTCCAGAATCAAGAATATATTTTGAAAAAATGTTTTCATGGTATCCAATTTTGAATTTAAAATTTAAAATATAGAATTATTTTAAAATAGATAAAAATTTTAATAAATATAATATTTCAAGTTACAAACTAAATTTATTGACTTAAATGTAAAATAGGTATAATATAATATATTATAAATTATATAATATCGTAAAATGATAATTATACAAAATCTATAAAATACATGTTTATAAATTAATTAATAATGATTTATGTTCAATTTAATATTACCGAACATATTTTGAGCTCTTTTTTAAATTAAAATTCAATTTCTAAATTTGATACCAAACAATGGATTAGAATGTAGGTAGTGATTAAAATGTTAAATATTTTATATTGTTTAACAAAAATAAATTTAAACATAAATTAAATAATAAAAAAAAAATCTATTAATTTTTCTTTCTCTATTGCAAGTGTCAGGTTGGAAATTGACATCTCACATTTTCTTTATTAGCGAACTCATATGCCTATTAGCGAACTCATATGCCTAACTTATTATTTAATATTTTGACATGACATAACTAAAACTTACACCAAAACTCAATTGTAGAGATTTGTACAGAGATTGTCTCATGTACAAATAATTTTACCTCCATTTCATATCAATATTTCATTAGTTAAAATTTTAATAGGTGGTTTTTTTAATTGATAATTGATTTTTAAAACTAAATTTGTAATCATTTGCTAATAATTACTAAGTTAAAACTTATGAAAGCAATTAGTTTTAAACACTAAGGAATTTGTTTGGTGTGTATTTGTGTTGGAATCGTAAAACCCAGGGTTTCTTGGTTGAGAATCAAACACTTTGGACTTGAGAAAGCAAAGTGTTTGAGAGAGGAGGGTTGTGTTAAGTTGTATTCGCAGTAAAATGTGTGTTTGGGAGTGCGATGTTGTCTTTGGAATGGGTTGCATATAAAGCATGTTTGGGGTGTGATATTGTGTTGGGTTAGGTGTGTGCAGTCTGTTTTTTCTAAAAATAAATATTTAATATTTTTTAAATATAGTAATTTTGTCTTCTTACTTTATTTTTTAACTTCATAACTACATAATTACCTATCAACAATTTATCTAATATATCTAATTTAAGTTTATAATACTTTGTAGGAGTATATATTATATTTATAATGCACTTCACTCATGATGACAAAAAGTAAAACAACTAACTATATGTTGTAATGTGTAATGTAAGAAGTGTGGCGCTAATGATAAAGTAAAACAATCGATGCATAGAAATATGTTGGTTAAAGATAACATGTTACGCTAACTGAAATAAATAATAAAAAAAAGTAGAGATAGTTGTCCAATGAAGTTCAGCTAAACATAAAATTCTAAAAAAATCATAGAGAGTGGTAGATGGAAATAGAATCAGGTTCCCGGTGCTTTCCCCAGAACTTCCACACGGTAATCATACTTCCAATTTGGGGTGGGGTTCATGCAAAGAAAGAGTTAAACATCATACTATTCGAGAGAAGCGTATTTTTGCAACAGCCATGCAATCCTGCCTTGTGATCCCTGGGATTGATTTCAATTTTGCATATAGCTCGTTCACTCTAGCTACTAATATTATATTAATAATATTTACACGTAAAAATATTATCCACCACAATGTATGTAGTGCATATATACAAAATCTAATCAATATATATATATATATATATATATATATGTTTAATTCAACAATCGTCAATTCCCATTTCAATTCATTCATATATGGTTTGCGAGATGTTCCCTCCATTCAGTCCAGACATCTGTTAACTCTACAAATCCAACGTTGTTTGTCTTCATCCCAGTTGAATCGGAGTCACTGTGTGTGCCTCCTCGAATGTGGGATCCAGGTCAATCTTTTGTATAATTAAGTTGTGCAACAAACAACATGCGATTATAGTCATGCACTAGACTTCTACTGGGTAAAAGACTTTCCTCTTAGTATCGCGTCGACGTCTTGAAAGATATGAATGCTCTCTCAATGACATTTCGAGCGGATGAATGTCTCATGTTGAAGCAATTCTCTTTCGGATTGGCGGTGGTTGGGGCATTAAAGTATCAATGTTGTTTGGGTGGTCGAGTCGCAGGGGCGATCATTAAATTAATTTATAGAGTTTTCATTTTAGTTATTAATGGAGGTAATCGTCGCGATGGTCAGGTCGCCGGTGTGGTCGTTGAAGTTTTCGTTACCGGTAGTGATCAGGCAGTCATCGGAGTTGCCATTAGAGTTAGTCGGTCGCCGGTGTGGTCGTCGAAATTGTCATTGGAGTTGGTCGGGTGATCATCGGTGTGGTCGTCGGAATAGTCATCGAAGTTGGTTGGAGTCGTCGTTGTGGTCGTCGGAATTGTCATCAGAGTTGGTAGGGGTCGCCGGTGTGGTCGTTGGAATTGTCATTGCAGTTGGTCGGGGTTGTCGGTGTGGTTGTCGGAATTGTCATCGGAGTTGGTCGGGGTCACCGGTGTGGTCGTCGAAATTGTCATCGGAGTTGGTCGGGGTCACCTGTGTAGTCATCAAAATTGTCATCAGAGTTTCTCGGGGTCGCCGGTGTGGTCGTCGGAATTGTAGTCAGAGTTGGTTGGGGGTCGCCGGTGTGGCCATTGGAATTGTCATCGGAGTTGGTCGGGGTTGTCGGTGTGGTTGTCAGAATTGTCATCGAAGTTGGTTGGTGTCTCTAGTGTGGTTGTCGGAATTGTCATTGGAGTTGGTCGGGGTCGCAGGTGTGGTCGTCGAAATTGTCATCGGAGTTGGTCGGGTCGTCGGAATTTTCATCAGAGTTGGTCGAGTCATCGGTGTGATTATTGAAGTTTTCATCGGAGTTGGTTAAGTTGCCAGTGTAATCGTCGGAGTTGTCGTTGTTGGTGGTCGTTTGAGTTGTCATCGGAGTTGGTCGGGTCACCGGTGTAGTCGTCGGAGTTGTTGTCGAAGTTGTCATCGGAATTATTGTTGAAATGGTCATCGAAAATGAAAAACGACAAATAGAAGTGGAAAACATGGTACAAAATCCATGAGGTTGTGTTTCAAAATCCATGGGGTTGTGGTTTCAAAACCCTTGGTTTTGAAACCCTTTGTACCAAACATGGTGGTGGGTTTGAAACCCAACACCACCCTAACCCAAACCAATGGGCCAACACCCCCTAAATTTGTAACAATCTCCTAATAATCAGCTAGTATTGAATTTGAAACTTACCAATGTAATAAATTAGTTTCACTTCAACTCAGTAGATTTTTTAGCAAAATACATTTTTTATCCTTGAAATTTTGGTTTTTTTTAATTAATATGATAATTTTTTAAACTTATTATAAAAATATTGTATTTTTCAAACTATTTATAATAATATTGTTGTTTTAATGAATAGGCACATGCATGGATAATGGTCGACCAAATTGCCACAATATAATTTATATTTAAAAAAATGAAATTATCTTATTTTTAGATAAAATAAATAAAAGAGAGAAATATAGAAAAAATGAAGAATGAAAAACTGAAGGATGAAAGAAAGAGAAAAAATGAAAAAAAAAAAAGTGAAATAATTGGAAGAAAAAAGTTAAAAATTTACGTTGGCTTGGATTCGAAATTGTACACACGGATTTATACAAAATGTGTACTACCACTATGCCAAAAACCATTAACATTTTAAAGTTTGAGATGGTCTCTATATTTACAAATTTTTTTAAATTTTGCGACAGATGACAATTTGGTCGTCTCTTGAGAGACGACCATTATCCACACACGAGATGGTCGTCTCTTCAAGAGACGACCATTGCCAAGTTATTAAAACAATAATATTATTATAAATAGTTTGAAAAATACAATATTTTTATAATAAGTTTAAAAAATTACAATATTAATAAATAAAAGCCTGAGAATTGAAGTTGATATCTATTTGTTTGCTCAAGTTTCAAAAGAGACACTTTAGTCCCTTAATTTACAAAATGATTTTAAATAGTCTCGGACTTAACTTTAACGTAACAAAATATTTATTGGATTATTATGTACTTACATAGATGAAATGACATGTCCATATATTTTATATGATTACTTGCAAATAAGCTGAAAAGTTAATTAAAAAAAAAAAAGTAAACCTTTAAAATAAAAAAGATTAAAGTAGTTTAAAATATTGGAAAGTTATTTTCATCACCAACATGAGTAGTTCAAAACTCTACTTTCTTTTCTAATGGGGGTTTGCACTGTACAGAAGGGAGAGGAATTAGATTGTTAGGGTTGGGATGAAGAATTGAAGATAACTCTCTAATATTTTAAACTACTTTAATAATTTTTTATTTTAAAGGTTTACTTTTTTTTAATTAACTTTTCAGTTTATTTGCCATATCATTTCATCCATGCATAAATGGTTCAATCAAATATTTCGTTAGGTTAAAATTAAGTTATGGATTATTTTAAATCATTTTGTAAACTTTAAAGACTTAATTGTCTCTTTTAAAATTTAGAGATCAAATAAACATTAACACGACGTCAAAGACAAAAAATGCATTTTGTCATAGATTTTTATTTTATTTGTTTTAAAAATAATTCAATAGAATAGAATTTTTATGAATTTAATTAAATTCTATAATCATTCAAATATTTAAAATTTAAACGTAAAAAAGAAAACAATTTTGAATTGAATATTTAAAACAAATTTGTAATCTGTTTTAAAAAAGTTTTCAAATTAAACAAAAAAAGTATTTTTATTACCATCGTAAAAAAATGTATTTACTAAAAAAAATTATCATTTATTGGGTTAATTATTATTATTTCGATAAATATTTTATATTAAATAATTAATTTCAATGGTTTTGATAATGTGTATGGAGTTGTTATATATTATATATTTTGAATTAATGTAACTTGTATGTAAAATTTATTAATCAATTAATTATTATTTTGGAATAAAAGATGTAGTAGGATTGCAAAAACAAAATAAAAAAGTTGAAAATGTTTGGGTTTGTAATTCAATGTGGATTCAAAGGGAAAATATGGTCTTAAAATAACTGATATATAGTTGTAAATTCATAAAAAAAAAAAAAAAAAAGAAAGGTAAGATGTTCTCTTTTTTTTTTTTTTGGCAAGGTAATGTATAAAAGAGCCGATGAAGGAAGATTGTGCATGTTGTATTTGAGATGATTTTTTTTTTTTAAATGTAGAGCTACTTTCCTCAAAATAGCATAAATATGTGTATAAAAAAGTGAGAGAACACCACATATATTATATAGAGAGATTGATAGGTTAGAAAACTTTTAAAATTCTACTATTATTTTGTATAAAATAAAAAATCATAAATTATAACCAAAATTTTTAATATTCAACCCCTTTCTATTCCCAACTTTTTAAATTCTAATAATAAATTCTCATGAATTATGACCAATTTTTTTCATATTCAACCCCTTTCTATTCCCAACTTTGTATATTCTAATAATTAATTAAGATAATTTAAAATTTTAAATGGCATACTTCGTAAATTCATAAATTGATAAAGGGACATAATGATCCAAAAATGGTTTTTTTTTTGAGATGGTAGCTTTTTAATATACTAGTGTTTTACCACGTGCAAATTCTTTGATTTTTGTAAAATTTAAAATTTTTAATGAGTTAAGTAAAATGTTAAACTTATTTAGCCGGTAATTTTTTATAACTATCTTAATTGTTATTTTGAAATTTTAATCTCAAATGTGGTAAGAAGCTTAAAATTTTACGAAAATTATAAAAAAAACACAAAAATAACCTTATCAAAACTCAACTAATTAGATTCAAATATAATATTATTGGTTTTTTAATTGATTCAAATACAATATTAAATTATATTTTGAAGAAGTCTAAAAATTGTAACATTTAACAAAAAAAATAAATTTTAATTATTTTAATTACTAATTTTATATTTATAGAAATGTCAAATAATATATTAGTCAGTTTTCAAATAATAAACCAAGATTTAAATATAATATTAAATTAAATACAGTAAGATATGTAAAATTTATGTTATATTTTGAAGAAGTCTAAAAAAGGTAATTTAACAAAAAAAAATTATTAAATTTAAATTATTTTAATTACTAATTTTATATTTGTATAAATGTCAAATAATATATTAGTCATTTTTCAAATAATAAACCAATCTTTTATAATGAATTTTTTTATTGTTTTTTTTTTAAAAAATATATACGATTATTCTATTAATAATTTATTAAATAAAATTTAAAATTATAAAAATTCGTGCTTTTAGTAGGATTGGTTAATTAATCATGTTAGTCTATGTAATTACAAATAAATCATTTGATGGTGATTATAAAAACTTTATTAATAAATTATTTCATGGTGATTATAAAAACTTTATTAATTGATTAAATTAATTGAAAATTTGAATTCTTATCCAAAGTAATTATTTTTTTCAGTTACAAATTAATTGATATTTTTATTTATTTAAATTAATTAAATAAATAGAATATAGATTTAATAGTATTAATTAAATTTATATTGATCTCAAATGCTTACAAACTCATTAAAAAATATTAAAATTTCAATATAAGGAGTAAAATTAAATTGAATACTTGTTGTTGTTGCCAAAATCTGGACAAGGGAACTCACGTGTCCTTCACGTGGCATCAACCGTAATACTTGTATTCAGGAAGAGACAGTGACCTACAAAAGAATGGAAACCTGCGTGTGGTGCTTGCCACACAGGGCTCCGATGCTTAAGTCAGCAAGAGAGTTTTAGGAGTTTAGTAATTGTCTAGGAAATGATAACTTACCCCTCTCTTCCTTGAAGAAAAGTTTAAATAGCCTTCTTCTAGGGTTTTTTTTTTTTTTTCAGATTTCTCATAGGAATTGGACCATCAAAGATCAGATTGGGCTAGGAGGAAAAGACAAGAGATTCGTCGAAGAGGGGCCCTGGTCGGCCTCATCCTCATCCTCGGCCAAGGCCGACCAGACTTGGGTCTTGGCCGAGGTCGGAGCCGATCTGGCTTGGTCCACGATTTTGGGCCTGCTTCTTTGTTCTTGCTCGCGATGGTGGGTCGTCGTTCTGGGTCTGCTCCTTCAGTTGTCTTAAATGGAATTTTACCTTTTTATCTCCTGGTTTCTTCAGTTTATGTGGCTGGTTCTTATGGTCCAATTTCACCCATAACACTTGTAATTTCAAGCTATGAAAAAGGAATTAAATTATAATATTTATAATTATTTTAGATATTTAAAAACTTAAAAAAGAATATTAGAATTTCAAATGTAAAGAATATTTAGAATTTTAAATGTATGAAGATGGTATGAAATGCGTGTAATATTTTATTAAGATTATAAATTATATTTTGTAAAAAATTATTAATTTATTGTATTTATTCTTAATTTAGATAAATACTTAATCTTGAATAATTAGTTCTAAATAACTTCCATACTTTATGGAGTTGTATATCTGAAATCTTTTAGACCATAAATTAATGTAAATTTGGTGTGAGATTTTTTGTTTGTTTACTTAAGCATAAAAAAAAAAGTGAGATGGTCAAATGAGAAATGATATACTTGTAACTCATAAAGAATGCAAAGGTAAGACAATATAGTATAAATTGAGTGTAAATGAAAAAACGTACTTTTCAATTGAGTGTATGCATATATAGAGAATTATAGATATACATTAGTAAATCGATTACCCAAACAAAAGTTTTTTATATATTTTTTACAAAAATATACTTTTTTTAGAGAAATGTTTTATAAAAAATAAAATTTAGTAGGAAAAAATTTAATAACATATTAAATTTCTTATGGAAATTTGAATTAAAAAATTAAATTAATAAATAAAAAATATTTCAATTAAAAAAAACACACAAAATAACCGTTACTACAAAATAACAAAAAAGGTAATGAAGAAGAAAATGAATATATGTCAATACACAATTTCAATAAAATTAAATTACATTTTATTTAATAGAGGTAAAAATAAAAGATCATATAATTCATCAAACTTAAAATTGAAAGTATGGATAATGGTTCATACACGACACGTGCATTCTATTCTCACTAAATGAATCTTGTAACATTTAGAAGTATTTTAAAGATTGAAGTGATTTAAAAAGCAATGAAAAAGAACCAAAAAATACACCATAGTAATAATAATGAAAAACAAACAAAAGCAAATTGAACTATTGGAGTTTTCATCTAGCTTCAAGTTCAAGGACCGTTTGCAAAAGCTCTTGGACAAATCTTGCATCCATTCCATCTTCTATTGCCATAGGAGCAAGCACGTGGACGACCTCATTTTTCTATCAATGTTGGAAGTCGAGTCACTCCAATCATGTTCACACATTGATTCACACACAACTAAAAATGTGTTTTAGGTTGTTGGTAATGGAAAGAATGATGAAAGGAACTTCATTTTTATAGTTGAAGTTGAAGGTGATGAAAAAGTTACAAAAACTTTTGAAATTCTGACTATTAAACTTTAGAATTGAGTATGATTAAAATCTAAACTTTAAATATTATAGAAAATGAAAAGACAAAATAATATAAACCACCAGAGCATCAAATTGTTATTTTCCAATTTTTATGTATTTCTATCATTTTTTCATTTTTATCCTTTTTATGACATTTTAAGTAGGGTATTTTTGTCATTTATCATGATGAGGTATTTTTTTCATTTGTCATGATATGACATTTAGGATTTTGGGAAGCTATTTAAAGTTTGACCATTAGGTTGTACACGATAGTTTTTGGATGAATACAAATTTCGTGTGATTTGTTGCAGAGCCACGTCATCACCCTTTGCAAATCTTGAGTACAGGGTTGCAATCCAGGAACATTCAGGTACGTTTGATCAACTTGCTTGTGGAGTGTTCCATCCTTGAGTGAGGAACTAGTTTCGATACCTCTTGGTTTTCGATCATAAGGTAACCCACATCTAGTTCTTTTCCTTGAGATTGAATCGAATCGATTTGGGGGTTTTAGTGTTTCAGAATTAGGGGTTCACATAATCAAAGGGTTCATAATTCCAATTCGCTAGGGTTTTCATATCACAAAACCTTTATGGTGTATTAAAATTCATATTTATTTTTAAAAATAAAATTTTATCAATTATATTTTTATTAAAATATTTAGTAATGTTTGTTGTTGTTTATAGTAATATAAATATGTAATAAAATGTAATTTATTTTTTTCATTAGTAATATAATGTAAATACTTTGAATTACAAAAATTGGTCATATTAATTTTAATAAAAAAATACGTTTGAATTTTTTTAGTACAAACTATATTTTCAATTAATTGGAGAGAAATTATACTTTTAGCATTTAAATAATAAATAGTTGTCCTGAATAAAGAATAAATAATAAAAGAATTATTTATATTTAATATTAATGGCATGTTTGTAAATATAGGAATTGAAAAAAGGATACAAAAGTCCAAAAATGTTTTTCAAAGATGGTGGTTTTTTAATATATTATAAATAATTATAATTATAATTATTGATACTGAACTTTTCAACCAAGATAAAGATAAATTTGTTTACTAATTTTATTTTATATTATAATTAAAATTATTAATTATAATTTTTTTAAAAAAATTAATTTCTTGGAGAAGGAAATCACAATACTTTTTCTAATTCTTCATATTTAACACAAATTATTATTGATAATTAATTAATTTATTGTTTATAATTAATTAAAAACTTTTTGAGACTTTAGGCTACGTAATTATTTTCTCAACAAAAGAACATAAAGCTTGTAATTAATCAATAAGTCTTTATTTTTCAACAAATATTTTGAACAAAAAAGAATACTAATTATAGGAGAAAGATAGAAAAAGTAACAAAAATTATTACTTTTAAGATATTAGCTACAAACTCATTTCTTCAAATAGATTTGCTCAAATTGATAGATAAATATTGTAATTCACTTCATCAATGTTGAGTTATAATGTTGCAAGCCTAGAATCGATCAGGATTATAAAGATACAACACACATCCCTTTGCAACTTGAACATCTTGAGATCAATACTTTGAAAATTGAAGAGCTTTTGACAGCAATGCATTGAGAAAACAAAAATGGGTGGAGGATATAGATATTACCTATATGGATTCTTTGCAATTTGAATGTAACACATCAACATCTTGAGATCGATGCTCTAGAAAGTGAAAAGTCTTTGAGAGCAATGTATTGAGAGAACAAAAATAAAGAAAGAAGGATATGTTTTAGGTGGTGGTGAAGAAATGGTGAATACTACTCATTTTTATAGTAGTAGAATGTGAGAGTTACAAAAACTCTTTGAATTCTTAAACTTTTAAAAATTTATTTTAATTTAACTTAAATAAATATTTTAAGTGGTAGGAAAAACCTTTTACATTCCAACCTTTAAGATATTATACATTTATAGATAATTAACTATTAATTAAATAATTTACTATTGATAAATAATTGTTAATGACATATTTTGTAAATATACAAATTAAAGAAGGGATATAATTGTCCAAAAAAGTTTTCCAAAGATGGTAGCTTTTTAATATATTATAGATAAGTGTATGATAAAAAAAATGCTTATTACTTTCCATAGATTTTTTCTTTAAATTATTATAAGAATGATAAGAAATGATTTAATAAATATATTAAATTTTAAAATATCTTGAAACTATCTCTAAAAAAATTAATATAATCTTGAGAATAAAAAATAAAATTGAATAGAAGAACTATAATAATAAAAATCTTAATACCTATAAGAAAAAGTTGATACCTAAAAACTTTGAAAATAAATAATAAATAACAATTCTTTAAGAGTCATGAATGAAGATAACCCACCAATATATGAGGAAGAACAACATTGAAAGCTCACTTATCCTATGCGCCACTAAGTTCTATCTCTAAAGAACAAATAACAAATAATCAAATTGAATTAAAAGAATTATAAAATGCAAAGTGTTTAGAAAAAATAAAAAAAATATATTAATTATAAAATAACTTGAAAATGTCTATAGGAGAAATTGATACCTATGTTTGAGAGCATTTTGTTGAAGCATTCTCGAGTCACATTAGTACTTAACACTACTTTGCATCAACACAAAAAACTTTAGAAACTTAGAGAGTGGTTTGAAGATGAAGAGAAACAAACTAAGAAGATGCTCAAATTTTTGTAGAAAAGTGGTACGAAATAGCTCCTTATATAGTTGTAGCTAGGATTTGTAGAAGATTTAAAACTCTTGAAATTCCATTATTAAGATAAATTAAATATAATTAATATAAAAAGTCATTAACTATAGAATTGTTTTTTATAAGTTAAATCAACCAAACCTTTTATATTCTAACCTTTCGTAATCTAACTTTTCTATATTTTTATATTTTCATTTTAAAAATTATTTTCTTGATCCAAAGATTAATTATGCATCAAAATACTGGTTTTTGTTTTAAAAGTGTGATTATATATAATATGTTTTTCAAAAATTATTTTTAGTTTTTTGTTTGTTTTTAAATATCATGTTTGTATAAAATTTTGTTAAATATAATTTATAGTAAATTGTGTTCACAATTTCAATAAATATTAAATTAAATTATTATTATTTAATCAGATTAAACATAATTATCATAAAAATTAAATTAAATATAATTAAAGTTAGTGAATAAGTAAATAAAGAGAGACCTTTTTATATTCTAACTATTTAAATGTCATTATTTATAATTATTACTAATTAACTATGATGATATATTTTGTAATTATAAAATTTCATAAAGGGTAAAGTAGTCCAAAATTTTTTTTTCAAAGATGGTGACTTTTTAATAGATTATAGATTATAGATTTATAGATTATAGATATTCTAGATATAGATAACATTCAACAAACTAAACCCTAGATTTCCTAAAAATAAAAACAAAAACTAAATCCTAAATAAAAACAAAAAGAAAATATGTGGGTTAACGAAATTTCTAAAAAAGAAAAGAGAAAAGAGAGATACATGAGAAGATAAATGACTATTTTAGATCTCGAAAAAAGGAACACCTTAGAGTTTAGGGTTTAGGGTTTAGGGTTTAGCAACACGAATACCAACAGCAACACAACACCGTTGAGTTAATTATTGAAACTAAGTGGTATAAACTAAGATGCTTAGGTGTAAAAAATAGTGAAAGAAAAAGAAAAAATGGACAAAATTTCTAAAAAAAGGAAAGAGAGAGACAACATTGTAGAATTAATTATTGAAATTAAGTGGCATCAATTTACATGATTTGGTATAAAAAAGTGAAAAAAAACGTGGGCTAGCGAAATTAAAAAAAAAAAAAAAAGAGATACACTCGACGAAAACTTGGGGGAGATGTGAAATTTATGGAGGGAATTCATATTGAATTACTAATTTGATTTGATTTTGAATCAAATTATCTTTTGGTCTAAAAGTGTTTTTAAGAAATCCTTACCTTTTATATAATATAGATATAGAATATTAGATATTATAGAGGTAGATAACATTCAACTAACTAAACCCTAGATTATTTAAAAATAAAGAGAAAAACTAAATCCTATATAAAAAGAAAAAACGTGGGCTAACGGAATTTCTAAAAAAGAAAAGGAAAAAGATAGATGATGATGCCTATTTTAGATCTTGAAAAAAGAAGCCCAAAAAATAAAACAACATTGTAGAATTAATTATTGAAAGTGAATGGTATCAATTAACATGCTTAGGTGTAAGAAAATCATGAAAGAAAAACAACAAACGTGGGCTGAATTTTTTTTTTTTTTTTAAATGGAAAGAGAGTATTTGAAAGATGCCTAATTTTAGATTTAGAAAAAAGAAGCACCAATAATAAAACAACATTGTAGAATTAGTTATTGAAATCAACTTGTATCAACTAACATGATTTGGTGTAAAAAAGGTGAAAGGAAAAGAAAAAATGTAGACTAACGAAATTAAGTTTGGATTGAATTTCTAATTTAATTTTATTTTGAATAAAATTATCTTGTTGTCATTATTTAAATTAGAAATTAAAATCGGAGTATGATGATTTGTTTGATGTATTATTTAACTAAAATTTTAAAGGGGTATTTTAGTTTAAAATTATTTTTCTAGAATATCATTACTTTTTAATATAGCATATTATAGATTATAGATTATAAATATTCTAGATAAGATAACATTCAACAAACTAAACCAAGAAGTACTCAAAAAAAAAAAAAAAAACTAACTAAACCAAGAAAACAAAACAATAGAATTAATTATTGTAATTGAGTATTATTGCCAAATTTTGGACAGAGGAATACACCTGACCTCCACTTGACAAAGATGTCAATATTTCTCATACATATTTACATAAATGGACAAAATATTTAAACATTTTCAAACATAGGATTTTCATGTAATTTTGGACCAACATGCCCTTTTTAAATTTCTCTCTCCTTAATAAGTATAAATATTTATTTTAAATATTATATAATATCTATTTAATATTTGATTTCAAATCCCACAATTTTAGCTATTAAGTTTCCTAATTTACATATTTTTTCATTTAACAATTTTTTCCATGATTTTAGCATTTTAATTAGTCAATTCAGCCACATTTCGTAGAAAGTCTGCCTTCCATTTCTTGTTTTATCTCCAAAATTATTTCCATTTTCATATTTTATGTCTACTGGTTTTCGAATTTCATCACGCATTTTCCATTGGTTTTCGTTTGCCAACACCTATTGTCACAGTCGACTTCTTTTTTTTTTTTAAAAAAAGAGAGAAAGCAGTCGCGGGGGGCGAAACTTTCGCCCCCAGTTTCTCGTTCCACGCCCGCTGGCCGAAATGGTCGGCGGAGCTCTTCTTCTTCCCCTCTCTCTCTCTCTCCGTCTCTCTTCCTCTCCCTCATTCTCCCTCTTCTTCTTCCCCTCTCTCTCACGACCTCTCTCTCTCCGTCCTTCTCTCTCTCACGAATCTCTCTCCTTCACAGAACGCCGCCGCCGTCGACGTCGCCATTGCACCTCCCTCGCAGCCGAAGTCGCCATCGTGCTGCAACGTAGATCGGCGCCGTCAACGCGCTCTTGCGGCCAAGCCGTCGCCGGAGAAGAAGGTATGCCACCGGTTCACTCGAGACCCACTGTTTTGGTTTAGCCGGTTCGAGCCCTTTTCAGCCGGTTTTTAAGGAACGGAGACCGGTTTTGGATAGATAGGGTCGTGAAGATTCCAGATCCGCCACCCACGCGCCGCCGCCGCCGCCGCCGCCTGCAGAGCCGCCAGTCGTCCCCTTCCGTCCGGTCGCCCCGGTTCCTTCCTCAGTCCGTTTTGGCGCTCCGTGGGTGAGTTTCGCTCCTCTTATTTAGTTTGGTTGCGATAGGTTCATTGTACTTTGGTTTATTAAATTGTGCGTGTTTCGTTAGGAGCTGGGAAGTTGAAGTACGCTTGGAGCACGCCACGTTACTCAAAGTCGCTGTTGTCGTTGGCTTTCACTGTAAGTAGTCGTTTGGACCAAACTACCCCTAAGTGTAGGGCTTAGGGGCACGTTGCATGCATTCACCTGATTGCAATTAGATTTATTGTTTTGGGTCGTAGTAGCATGTTAGGATATGAGAAGTGTAATTGTGCCTGACTCATGCTCCTTTGATGTTTGTTGCATATCTGTACTGAAACCCAAACCTGTTGGTTCAGGGGTTAATTGTCTGTTAGTCCTACGTGAATAGTAGCTTGTAGAGCGTAAAGTAGTTCGTCTTTGAGAACTCTGGTTGTATCAGTTGCTATGATTGTCAGTCCCAAGCCTGATAATTTCGTGCTTAGTTCTGAAGTGACTCAGGAAGTGTCATTGACTCGGGAAGTGTCGTTGAGCCTTAGGATTGTAGTTAGCACAACTAGCCCTAGTGCAGGCCCAAGTCCTAAGTATCTGTGTAACCCTTAGTAGACTGAGACTCGAGGTTGGCGAGATGACGATGATGTTATGGGATGTGATGGTCCGCCTCCATCCGGATGTGTGACTCGGGGTATGATCCACGGAGTCGAGAGGTTGGATAGAGTCCTTCGCCCTAGTGCGAGGCCGGGAATGAGCCGTGGTCGATTGTGCGCGTGTAGTACCGCTTTGATGCTTATGGGATGTGGTGAGTACGCCTCATCCGGTTGTGCGACTCGAGGTGTGATCCTTAGAGTCAGAGGGGTTGGATAGAGTCCTTCGCCCTAGTGCAGGCCCGGGGATGAGTCTCGCGGCCACGTGTTGCCAACCCAGTCCAGAAGCTAAGGGTAGGACAGAACTAAGAAACCTGAGTAAGAAATAGGGCCAGGATGCGTGTTGAGGTTGTTTGGCGGGCTAGGTGTCGTGTTTAGCTAAGTCTAAGGTTGTGTTTATGTTCTTTATTCTTGGACGAAGTGAGCTGCTTACTGAGTATTTTTATACTCATTCCTTCTTTGTTTCTTCTTTTGTTGCAGGTAAGGCAAACCAGTGAGATGACCACCGACGATGAGACCCCTGCGAGGCTATGAAAGACTTGTAGGACTTAGGGGTTGCATTAGGAGTTGTGCTTTCATTTTCTTTCCTTCTGTTGCGTTGTTATTCTTTCGTTATGTTTTGAACTTAGTTTGTATCGTTCCTGTTTCGTTGGATCAAAGCATGTTCTGTTGTTTTCTTTCGTTTTCAAAGCATGTTCTGCTGTTTGAGCTTTCTGTTAACTCCGAGGGACTGGAGCCCAGCCTATTGTTGTTCTGTGTAGTTTGGTGGAGGTTGGGTACCCTCGTGAGTCTTTTGAAGTGTTCTCGTTTAGGTTCAGGCATTCTGTCAATTTTTCGGTTTGTCCAAGTTGCGCCGTTATGCTGTCGGATTTTTGGCGCGAACGACACAACTTGGAAGTAATGCCTCAAATCGTTGTGTTCACTTTTTCGGGGTGTTATAGTAGAGGGGTACATGAATGAACCGAGTCCACATCTGAATGAGAGGGATCCTGAGGATATGAAAGCATGGTGCCCGAGGAAAAGGGGTACATGCGAGTGACCATGAAGATATGAGAGTATAGTTGAGAAAGGCTTAAAAGAATTGATAGCTACTACCTATACCAACAAGGTGCACCTTCATTTTCAGTGGCTCAATCATAGGAACTCCACAGTTAAGCGTGCTTGGCTTGGAGCAATCCTATGTTGGCCTTGGATTTTTCCTAGGGAGCATGTGAGGACAAAGCATGCTGAAAGGACCCCGTGTTGGTTTGTGGGGATAGTGTCTTCACTCTTACAAGCAGTCATAGATGATATGGTGACGTTGCCAGGTCGCAGGGGATCTTGGGCCTGAGGCGTTACACCTATTTTCTAGTCTAATACTCTTGATATTCAACTACTATTTTTCATTAGTCTATAATACCAAATAATGAGTTTATTTATATATCATCTTTGTTTTTTATGGTTATGTTTTCATTCCACGATCACATGTTTTAAACATGATCATTTCACAATTCTTGAAAAATAACCATATATATTGATATCAAAATATACCAAGTAATTATCTATGACTCGATTTTAGAACACGAGTAATAATTATAGTTTACATATATATACTCATATATTATATACTGTTATATATTATTCTATATATCATATTTTATATAATATATATTATTTCATATTACTATTCCAATTCAAATAATCATGTTACTGCAATCATTTTTCACTATTTTTTAACCAAACAATTAGTACTTTATTTTGAGTAATGAATAAAGTGTATGATATATTGGTATTTATATGGTAAAAAAATCAATGTGTTTTCATTGTATAGTAATCAACAACTTCAAATATACCATATATTATTTGGTATATATAGATTTACGTTATACAATATTATATTTTTATGATATAAAATCTTAATGTATTAGTTATGTTTTTTCACAATACATTATTCACAATTATACCATGTATTATAATACATATATGGTTTTTTATATATGATATTGATATGACTCAAAATATTCCTATAATTCTTACCTAATTATGTTATATGGTGTATATTAGAATGAATCTGATTAGTATAAGATTACAATATATTATACTCTATTTTTAATAGTCAAATGTTTTATATTATATATTCTTTTATACATAACACATATACGATCAGATATATTATAATATAATTTTATAAATAGTTACGTTTTACCTATGTTATGTGGTGGATTTTTGAACGAGTAAGTTAAATTATGTTGATTACCAAGTATCTGATATTTCTTTCCATGATGGAATGACATTCATTGAGTTACAACAATGTATCGTGAATAAGTTAGGCAATATATGTCATATTGACTCACTGGATATATATATTTGCATAGTATCTTTCATTAAAAAGAATGCATAAGTGAATACAGATACTGAGATATTGAATGGTTATTGAACATAATAACATATGGTATGGATGAAGATTGCGCGCTAATTGTTGGTATTCCAATATTGTTCGATCTAATCGTTCGTATGTTTGTCCCTCTCGTACTGCAATCACATATATATCATCATAGATAAACATATATACAAGAGAAATAAACTTCTCATATATTTTTATTACATACCTCATATTTTATGAGGTTATCTGGATATCTCATTTTCCTTTCCTTTTTTGGTGTTATTCTGCTAGAAGTACCCAATTAATTATCTTCCAACTTCTCTTTTTATTCTCACTATTTCCCGTGAATTCAACTCTAACTATTACCTAACATATATCATATATGCAAATATATATATAACAAACATTCAACTACATAACTATATAAATATATCATATGTATATAAATATACTACAGTTAATAAACCTTAACATATTGTAAAGAAAATTCAACATATTCCATGGTATAAACATTGTTATACATTCTCATTATTATACAATAAACATAACCAACATGTGACACATGCAAAAAGAAGTTTATTTCCATAATTTTTAAATATTCATCATACTGTACATAACAACATATACCATAAATCACAAAAAAACTAAACTCTAGATAACATATCACATATACCCAAACCCTAAACGTGATTCTGTTGTATAAACCTTCATTTTTTGTTCACAATTGAAAGAATGAAAGATGATAGACATAAAACCCTATATCATAAATCACAAAAAAAAACTAAACCCTAGATAACATATCATATATATCCAAATCCTAAATGTGTTTGTATTGTATAAACCCACATTTTTCTTCTCAATCGAAAGAATAAAAAACGATGGACTAAATTACATACCCGACGTATAATATCGTCCTTCTTCTCCATATCTTCGAATTGACGTTCTCACTGTTTCTATTTTGTTCACAATCATCTCTTTCTTTGAGTGTAGAGGAGAGAATTCTCGATTTTGGTCAATTTCCTCAACCAACAATTACTCCCCATATTTCCGTGTTTTTCCTATTTTGAAGATCTTCCTAAAAAAATCTTATAAAATAATTCTTTTCTTATTTATTATTTATTTTTTTAAAAAGTTGTTGTATCTTCCTAAAAAAATCTTATAAAATAATTCTTTCCTTATTTATTATTTATTTTTTAAAAAAAGTTGTTGCAGGGGTTTTAAAGTAAAAAACCACCAACTTTAATGTAAAAAATGGATCCAATTGTACAGTTATGTAAAAAATGGTAACTATTAGATTTTTGTGTAAATTGAGGCTCCAAATAGGCTATTTGTGTAGAAAACCCTTAATTATTGAAATCAACTTGTATCAACTAACATGATTTGGTGTAAAAAATGTGAAAGGAAAAGAAAAAATTGTAGACTAACGAAATTAAATTTGGATTGAATTTCTAATTTAATTTTATTTTGAATAAAATTATCTTGTTGTCATTATTTAAATTAAAAATTAAAATCGGAGTATGATGATTTGCTTGATGTATTATTTAACTAAAATTTTAAAGGGTTATTTTAGTTTAAAATTATTTTTCTAGAATATCATTACTTTTTAATATAGCATATTATAGATTATAGATTATAAATATTATAGATAAGATAACATTCCACAAACTAAACCAAGAAAACAAAACAATAGAATTAATTATTGAAATTGAGTATTATCAACTGTTGTTGCCAAATTTTGGACAAGAGAATACACTTGACCTCTACGTGACAACGACGGTAAATTTGTAATTGTTAGGGGAAGAACGCAACCTGCAAGATTAGGAAAACCTGGACACCGGTGTGGTGTAGGCCACACAAGCTCCGATGCTTAAGTCAGTGAGGGTCTCTGAGAGAATTATAGAGAAGTTTTGTATAATGGTGACTAGAATCAACTTACCAGGGAGAGCTTAAATAGCTTTCTTATGAGGTCATTTGTGGGTTTTCTTGGCCTATTGAGAAAAGAAAAGGTCGGGAGAGGGCTAGAAACAAGCCTATGGGCCGCGTGGGATTGAACCAAGGCCCAGGATATGACCTTGGATCTGGTCGGCCTCGGCCTCGTCCGAGGCCGACCACGGGCTTGGGCTTAAACCTAAGCCTAGACTGCTTTCTTGGGGTGTTAGGCAAGTGTAGAGCCCAAATGGGAGGGCTCTACCCTGGTCGGCTTGCCGAGACCGACCACACACTTGGGCCGAAGCTCGAGCACGTCCTCTCGTCTCGTTTCACCTTGGTTCGGTCCCTGTTCGATTTCGGCCCGTTTTGACCTCGTATTGGGCTTCTTATTCTGTTTGACTCTTTGTCTTGGTAATTTTACCTGCCTATTCTCGTTGGTCTAATTTAATCCATAACATCAACTAAGATGTTTAGATCTAAAAAATCATGAAAGAAAAAAACACTAATAAAATTTTCAAAGAAAGAAAGAGATATCTGAAGGTTGCCTATTTTAGATTTGAAAAAAAAAACATTGATGTGGTATTGAACAATTTAGAGGGAGAGAATTGAGAGAGTTTATGAACCCATTCATTTGAGGAGGAAACGACTTTACAACGGTTTGAACTCAAGACCTCCTGCTTTGATATTATCTTAAATCATCGATCAACTCAAAAGTTTAAGCTGATAGGTAAGGGTAAATTTAATTATATCTGTCTAACATACTTCTCATCCAATGTAGAGAAAAATATTTTAATCGAAAATTTGGAATATTATATATAACAAAGTCAAGAACCTCAATTATTAAACCATATAGAATACGATTAAGCTAGTTAAAGTAGACAATATGAAAAATTTCTAGTACTACAAGAGTACCGTACTCTCTTTGTTCACGTTGTGTTTTAATATTAATGACCCCTACATAATTTATGGTGGACCTCACATAATTTTTAAAAGGATGTTGATGTGACAAATAATTTTTAAAATGATACTAATGTGACAAGTAATAAATAAGAGTAGTATGAAAAATTTTATATTCTCTTACAGTTCCATGATGGTGCATCAACAAAATTTACAACGCTAGAAACTAAATTAAAATGCATATGCACACTTTTTTTTTTCTAAGGAAACTTGGGTTTAATTGAAATTGGTGTAAAAATGCATATATAAGCTTGCACATTATCTCTTTCACCCTGGATAAACACCTATTCTAAGAGATCGATGGTTCAATAGTGGCAGATCCAGAACTTCAAGTTAGGGGGGCTTGAATTCGTATAAAAATTATTTTGAATACATTAATATTGATTGTATATAGTCTCATTCAATTTTTATGGTTTACTAAAATTAAGAAATTGAACTTTGAAATTATAGAGACTAAAATAAAACAAACCACAAAGTATATGGATGAAAATGAAATCTCAATATAATAGTTTATATATATTTTGTTATAAGAAAATTGATTAAATTTTTTTACGTAAGTATATTATATATGAGAAAAAATTACAAATAATAAGATTTTTTTTGTTTAATAATAATTCATATAATCATATTTTTTTTTATGTAATTAACTTTTAAAAATAATTTTATAAAAATTAAAAAATATTTGCATTCAATTTCATTTATATGTGATACCAATAAGAAAAATCTGAAAAAAAAAATTTAAGAATAGATTACAAAAAAAGTATGAGCGAGTATGACTCAAATGACATATTTATACAAAAGAATTGAACCTGGGCGTGATGGGTTTGCCACTAGACCAAGATAAAATTTATAAATTAATATGGAATTTTATATAACAAACTAAACACCAAAAGTTGAGGGCTCAGGCCTCTGAGCCATCTTAAATCCATGCAGCATGGTTCAATGTCTCAGCTCCATAATTATTGAGCTAAGAAAAAGAAATATTCGAAATATTATTTTTGCACATCAAGCTCCGAAGATTTTTTTTTTTTCCTTTTCATTTTCAGAATGATGTACTCTGTTATCGGCTTTCTATATACTTCACAATATTTTTTTAAAATGGTGAATATAATTTTAGATGGACAAAAATGGATCTATAAACTTCATGATTTCTTTCAAATTTTACCCAATACTCAATGAATTGTATGAAAAATACTAATTCCATACAGAACAAAAAGAAAGACAGGTCTATATAATTACTTCGAGAAATGGAGTTCAATAAATCATCAAACATAGTTCAAAATTTTCTTCAAAATTATTAAAGGAATAAGCAACTAAAACAGAAACAAAATTATTTTTTGGTCCTTTAATTTTAAATTTAGAGTTTAATTTTTTTCATCTAATTAAACTCTATATTGAATTTATTCCATGGATTGGAATAAAATTACCCAAAAGCTAATCAATAAATCAACTAAAACCTAGAAAAGTTCGAATCATGAAATCCCTTTCTCATCTAGAACAAAAGGATGATCCCATTTTTGAAAAACATTCAGTGCCAAACTAAAATTCGTTTTATTTTGTAAGAAAAAAAAACGATTTATTTTAATAAATAAATAAAATAACATTCAACTCATTTTTGCTATTCCTTTCCTTCATTTCCAAACTCAACCCCAACCATCGAAAAGGAATAAAAAATAAATAGTAAAATTAAATTACAAGTTTAGTTTTTTTTTTACAAGTTACAAAATTAATCCTTAAAACTTTTAAAAAAATGTTTGATAGATTCCTAAACTTTTAATTTTCTGTCTAATATATTCTTAAAAGTCTTTAACCGATTTTTCAACTTTTAATTTTGCATCATACCCTAATATATTCATAAATTTTGAAAATGAAAAGATCTTCTACGCATAAAATTGTATTTTGTGTGTGACCAAAAACTTTCGATTTAAATTTTAAAAGATGTTGAATTGCAAAGACCTATTAGACTCTAAATTGAAACATTAAGGACTACTCTCAAAGGCCTAAAAATTAGAAACTTTAATTTTAAAATTTAGATACAAAAACATGAAAATTTTAGAGATTAAACTTATAATTTAACCTAAATAAAATCAAACCCAACATCAACATTCATTTAGAGAGAGAAAAAAGAATCAACATAGCTACAAAAAATCAAACTCCCACAAAAGATAGACTTTTTCAGGCACAAGAACACTCATAACTCATACCCCTAATTACAAATCTAATTTTTTTTTTTAAAAAAAAAAACTTATTATGAATATAAGTAATCGACAAAATCAAAACTTTAATTTGGAAACCGACTTATTTTCTTCAAAAAAGTATTACAAAACAAAACCCAGATCCAAATCAGACGAAACCGACAAGGAATTTCAATTTCATTACATCCAAAACCTTAGATTAAGAAAATTAAAAAGTAAAAATGTCCAACCATAAACCAAATCAATAATATATATATAAAAAATTGATCAAGAACACATAACTTATTATAATTCTTCTGACAGAAAAATCAAATCCAAGCCAATGGCCAACATATGATCTAACAGATCTGCAGGAAAATAACTAATCTCAGAAACCCTGTAATTTCTGACCCCATAATAGAAGAAGAAAAAAAAAAGGAAATGTGAAGAAGCAGAGTAAATTAAATAGTTCCATTTTGCAGAGAGAGAGAAGATTGTAAAGTTGAGAGTAGAAGGAGAGATTACATACTGTTTGTTTCTTGGGAAAGTGAAAGGGAAAGTTGCAGAAGAAAATAATGGTAAACAATTATTAATAATAATGTAACAATATTCATTCTTTCTTCTTCTCTTCCTTGGGAGCTTCTTGATCTTTTTTGGCTTCTTTGGTTTCTTGAGGCTTTGGTTTGCCTTGTTTGGGCTTCATGAAGCAGAAACAAGAACAGCAAGGGCACTGGAACAAGAACTTCATTATATTGCTGTTAATTCCTAGCTAGATCTCAATTTCTCTCTCTTATTTTCTCTTCTATTTTGTTTCAAGCTCTCATTTGTAAACTAAAAGAGGAGAGAGAGACTCTGTTTGTGTGCAGCCTTTTTTTTTTCTATCTTCTTGGCTTTTTATCTTTTTCTTTTCCCTAATCAATGTAATGGGATTTATCTTTTTTTATCTTTTGTTTTTTTTGGTTGGGGTTTCTTTACATTTTGGTCCTCATCTACTTTCATTTGTTTCACTTTACTTTTGTATGTAACTTTTTTTTCTTAGGAATATATTGTATCGCATATTGTGGGAATTCGAACTAACCGTTTCTTTTAAAAAAAAAAAAACAGAGTGATGTCTTAACTGTCTTTAGTTAAGCTCATTTTCATTTACGTATGCATATGACATATCGATTCATTCAGTCTTACACGTATTAATGAATGTCTTTGAATTATATAACAAAACTCAACATATGATATTGTATGAAACTTGGATTGTAGGATCTTGATATATTGTATGATTTTTTCTAGTTCGATAAATATAGGAGGATGTTAAAACGGAAGCAGTAGATAACGAAGAGTCACATAAGAAAAACAACACACATAGAATTTACGTGGTTCACTAACGTTGTGTTAGCTACCTCCACGGGCAGAGGGAGAGAGTAATTTTATTAACTGAGTGAAAAACTGAGAGAATAAAATTACACAGAAGCAAATAATTTAAAATAGGAGTTTAGGAGGTTTATATATGAGACCCCTCCTAAACTCTAATATGGAGTCGACCCAATAGGCCCAAAATACGAAATCTAAACTGATTTAGAGTTCGAGAGAGACCTCGTACTTGGTCATTCGAACAAACAGATTTAAGGCATCTTTACAAAGGAGATAGATGTCAGGGTAGAGTTAAAAATTTTTATTAAGAGAGGCAAAACTCGAGATGAATTTGTACAAATTAATTTAGAGGAGTAAACTAGAAGAAATTTTTTTAAAACTATTTTATATACTTTTTTTTAACTTAAAATGAACCAAAAAGAGAGAGGCCAAATTCTCCCAATCTTCAACCTTAAGGAGGATATAAGTATCTAGCCACTAAAGAGTTGTTTGGGTCACGGAGTGAGTTATAATAACATGAGGTTATAATATATAGTCGGTGGGTTATTATAATCTATCCAATCATATAAAATTATTTAAAAAGCATATTAGTATAATATGAAATTATAATAGTCTATGCTTGAGATGCAGAGTATTCACAGGTTATAATGTTATAATAATACATGTTATTATAACCTGTGCTCCGAACAGTCTCTAAATCATAACGTGTTAAGAGAGTTCATGAAAGAGTACACGGATGAAAAATACTTATTTTATTAGTTACCATTGTGATCATCTATGTATCTCCCATTCTTTCTCCTACTAAAGAACTTTTTGTTATGGCATCGATCAAAGTGTGTCTTAGGTCTAAAGACTATTGATATCTGATTTTTTTTCGCCTTGAAGATCTTCGAAGGTTATTAAATTCAGCAAATAGGTCTACCACGGACAAATTAAAAAAAAAAACTAATAATTCGATCGAGTTACTCTATGATATTCAGATTAACTTTGATATATTATATAGTTGCATGCATATGAAATACACAATCTCGTGTCATATCAATTTCTTATATTATCATGTTGATTGAAAAAGTAAATATTTTAGATTAGATTAAAATGACTTTATAGTCTGTGTGAAATGAAATAATTGAAAGTAGTACTTACACTAAAATGTGAAAAATGACATATTACATCAAGGACTGAATTATAATTTAACCAAATGTAATTTTGATAAAGGCATTATTGGATTCCAATTCAATCTTTTTCAATAAGGGATTTGAGATGTCCTATTAAATAATGCCAACCAAGGAGTGGGACAATTGAGACACATGAGTGTGGGGTCAAAAATGAAGTATTTGTGAAGAAAAATTGGCTACCCTTTTCATTACTTTGTCTACCAATAAATATTTTTTTTAAGCAGCTGGCAAGCAATTAATTTGAAATTGAAGTTTCTTTTATTTTTTTCTTATTTTTCTCCATTCTTATATCAGGAAATCTTAATTTTGAGTTCTTATAAATTGTAGGTTGAAATTATATTATATTTCTCTTATAGATATAAGTTTTTTTTCCCTTCCTAATTTAATGTTTCTTCTACCATAAAATTATTAGAATATTTGTGAGTTGTTGTTGAATAGAAGATACCTACAATGTTGTTAAACTTTATAGTATTTTTATAATAAAATGTTCATTTTTCGATATTTTGATTGAAACTTTATCATTCTAATGTGCTTATCTATAGAAATAGTTTTCGAACTTTTCATTGGATCAATTTTACTCCATCTTTAATAGCTTGAATTAATAAGCTAATACACATTGTTTAATTCAAAACTTTGAAAGAGATACGACTCAAAATTTTATTTTCTTAGAAATTGAGTTGACTAAACGAATCACTACAAATACAAACAAAAATTAAATGAAACATGAATTATAATCAAGTTGATTGATATATTAATTTTAAATTTTGTAAAAAAAAAAAAATCAAATCAACCAACCCTAATTAAATTTGCATTGTATTATTCATGTTTGACAATTAGCATCTTATTTTGTACCACTTTTTTGACAAAGTTGAAGCTGCCCATGTGATTGCCCATCAACACAACTTGTACATTCTTGGTCCCATTTGCTTGCTGCCAAATATTTCTCAAATTTATTGTAATGCTTAGGCCATATTGACTAAAAGTTCTTTTGAAAATTCTTATAAACAAACACTCAAAAAGTAACTTTGTAAAAGCAGTGATAATCACCTTTTTAGAAGAATCACAAATTGAGTATTCTTTTTCTAAAGGCATCTAAACTATTTTTAGGGGTCGTTTGATTTAAAGTTTAATCTTGTATTTAATAAGGTGTCTGAAAATAAGGTATCTGGAAATAAAATATTACTGTGTTTGGTTATGCTCGAGAATGCCATCGATTTTTATGAAAATAAATAATATATGTGTTTATTTGGTGTGATTACAATTTTATGTCATTCTAAACCTCTATTAATAACTAATCAAAATTAATTCAAATAAATATTATATATTAATTTATTTTGTATTATTAGTTTTTTTTCCTCCAAGTTTTTTTTTTAATACATCAAACAATTGGGAGTGAAGGATTCGAACCCATGACCTTTTGGTCATAAATCTTACTAATGTCAGTTAAACTATGCTCTTGTTGACTTTTTCTTCCAAGTTATTAGTTATTTTATATTAACCTTTTAAAAATGTTATTTATATTAACAATGTCTAATTATTGAATTATTTCTGTATAATTTAATTTGATTACATTCAATTCAACCTAGTTCATTGTAACATTTTTTTTGTCTCATCAATTAGTGAAAATTAATTTACATCCATTAAGTTTAATTAGTAAATTTATTCTAAATAGCGTGATTTGAGTTTTTTTTTTTGAACGGAAGTGATTTAAGTGATTTATAGTTAACCAATTTAAAATTAATCTATTGAGTTGATTTTATTTATTAATCAAATTTAATTAATCGATTGATTTATACCAAAGTGTAGTTAGTTAATTAAGTATAAATCATAGAAAAATTTAAACTCTAGTTCTATTTAACATTTTAGCCCAATGATCGATTGAATAATTAATAGTAAGTGTTATTTAGCTAAAATTTTTCAAAGTGAGTATAGTTTAATAGTAATTGACATGTAGTCAACAAGAGTGTAGCTCAACTGACATCAAGTAAAGACTTGTGACCAAGAGGTTATGAGTTTAAATCCCTCACCCTAAGTGTTGAATCTATTCCTTCTTTTGGATTTTTTAAAAAATAAAGTCCAACATGATTGTGTAATTAATTAGTACTTACAATTTTTTTTTTTAAAAAAAAAAAAACTAGTACGGATTTTTATTGGAAAGTCTGAAAAAATATTTTGAAATAGTTGTTGTTTCCAATAGAGCACTTTTGAATGTTTAAAAGATGAAACCCATATATGGTTGTATATTTGACAAACCGATGAAAGTGGAAGGGTAAAGAAATCCCTTTTCAAGAGGAATACAAGAGGTTTGATAATAATTTAGGGTATGTTTGCTAAGCAATCTGAAACAAGAAATTTGAAAACACAATAGATTCAATAAAAATATAATTATATTTCATGTTTTCAGATATGTATTTGGTAGAAAATTTAGAAATTTGATTCCATTTTAAACTGTTATTTAAAATGTGTCATATAACATATTTATAGATCATGAAATTAGTTGTGGTTGCAAAACTAATTATTAGATTAAATATAAGTTATTATTAATTAATTTATGATCATGATTTTTATAAATTTTATAATATAATATTATATAATTTATAATATATTATATTATACATATTTTAATTAAGTAAATTGAGTTTATAATATGAAATATTGTATTTATTAAGATTTTTATCTTTTTTTTTAATATTCTGCAATTTTAAAATTTTAAATTCAGAATCTAGATATAATGAAAATATAAAAATGTTGTTTTCAGAATTTCTACTATTTGGATCACAGAATCCGAAAACAATTTTCGAAAATATATATGTCAAACACATATTTACTGAATTGAGTGAATCTGAAAACATAGGACAAAATTTGGGTTGCATACCAAACATGAGTTTAGCTTGTTTATGTCCATTTTCATCCAATAAAACTTATAATCAAACAACTCCGTAAGTATTTTAAAATATTATAAACTTAAACATAATTCAAGGCATATATTTTCAATGAAGAAGTTACTTCTATTTTTTGAACTAAAAAAAAATCTAAAAATATTTGAATACATAAATTCTCTGGAAGATGTTAAGTTTGCAAATAAATATTTTTATTAGAGTATTTGAAAAAAATAACTACATATATAGAATTCGATCATTATGAAATAATCAGTTGATTTACCTATTCAACAATAGAATTATATATATGAGTTGATTTTGTAAGATGGGTTGTAAAGACAATCAATCATTATACCCATATTTCATCTTTTTTTTTTTTTTGAAAATAATTATAATTATACTTCAGCTGTCATTTTTATAATATTTTCTTAGAAATTGATGAACAGCATCCCAAGACAATGACATCCTCATTCTCATTCTGTTTTCCTTTTGTTTTTTTTTGTAAAATGGTTTCAGAATTTGGGCTGAATAGTAAAAGGCCCATAAGGAGCATCAGAATTCAAACGTGTGATATGCAAGAGGAAGCAAGTGGCGGTATGTGAGTGAGAGGGGATTCTTTATTTTGTTTTAAAATATTTGGATATATAAATATGAATAACAAACAAATATATATATTGGTTCAAACTTCAAAGATTGAGAACGAAGCCGTGGGGAATCCAGAACTTCAAGTTAGGGAGACTTGAATTCGTATAAAAATTATTTTGAACGTATTAATATTAATCGTATATAGTCTCATTCCATTTTTATGGTTTACTAAAATTAAGAAATTAAACTTTGAAAGTATATAGACTAAAATAAAACAAACTACAAAATATATGGATGAAAATGAATTCCTAATATAATAGTTTATATATTTTGATATAAGAAAAATGATTAATTTTTTTATGTAATGTATACGAGAAAATAATTTTCTTTGTTTAATAAGAATTCATAAAATCATATTTTTTTTATGTAATTAACTTTTAAAAATAATTTTATAAAAATTAAAAAATATTTTCATTCAATTTTATTTATATTTGATACCAAGAAGAAAAAAAAAAATAATTTTAAGAATAGATTACAGGAAAAAGTATGAGTGAAAGAGAACATATAACTCAACTGACATATCCAATTCTTCTAACCCCTATTCTATTTTAAAAAATAAAAAGTACGATATATATTTTATACACATATTCTAAAAGTTATACAAGCTGAGAATTGAACCTGAGCAGAAAAAGGAAGAAAAATTAGGAAAGACTAGCCACTGGACGAAGATAAAATTTATAAATTAATATAACATTTTATATATACAAACTAAGCTTTTCAAAAGTTGAGACCTTTGTAAGGACGGTTTAGAAAGCGAAAAGTCATGGGGGAGATACTTGTTTGTGATCCGTAGATCTCTAACGTTCGTGGTTAGCCTGTGTTAGTACCTAAAGGAAGGAAAAATCAACTGAGACCTCGTTAGTAGTGGTGAACGAGAGTAGATTGACTTACAACGAGTCAAAACACTCAAGATTCTCATCTACAACTTCATCCAATCTTTGATGGGAGATCGTCTTTATAGGAATGACACGTTCTACACGGAAATTTGGACACAAAGCCCTATCAAAAGACAAGAAAATGAGTTTAGAGTCACTAAAGCCCTATCTTGTATCACTCTTATCAATAGGTTCTTTAGGTTTGTATCTTATTAGGTCAATAATACACCATGTAAACCCTAGTCATCTTTGTGTTCTCTCTTTTCCCTTTCATTCTCTAAAAACAACACCACGATCGACGTCCTAAAATAGCAACATTTTTTTATGGTGTGATTGGTCACCAAAGCAAAATAAAACAACTTTTTTATTTAAAAAAATGGCATACACTCCATAACACTCCTTTAAAACGTTAGCCAAATTTTAATCCTGAATTGCAAAAATATTTAGAAAAAAAAAACTTATTTAGGTAAAAAAGAGATTTTTTAAAATATTGTTTTATTTTATCCCTCATTGTACTCCTATATTTGAAGTCGTGATCCCATAAAATAGGTGGATAGGAACTCATCAATGTAGCTATATTGAAATCATTTCCAAGACTTTGGGAATAATATCACCTTAAGAATATGAGAAAAATTTACAATTTCTCAAATCCATCATAAGATAGCCTTTATAAAGAAAGTTTTTTTATTAATTATTTTAATTAAATTCATTTTTTTTCTTGGGGCCAAAATTTTGGGCTCCCAAAGATTATGGTCCCTCACCTCAAGAATTCTAGAAAATCGGACTCCCAAATATTTCTAAATTCCGTACTAAGAATTTTTATGGAAAATGACCCATAAAAAAAACATTTTTTAAGAAAGATTTTAAGACTTTTAAAAATAACACTTTGGCTTTAAAAAAAAAAACCTTTGTAAACACAAAAAGAGCAATTTCTAAGAAATTGAGAAAAAATATAACAAGAAAAGATAATAGAGTTTATAAAAAAATGGAAATCGTTAAGAAAAATCAAGAAAACCAAAGTTTAACATAGCTAACAAATGTAATGAAAAGATTATAAATTGAGCATGCATGATAATTTATTCATAACAAATAAGTAAACAAACATAATATATAAATATGTTTAAATTTTCTTTTAAAAAAAATATTGGAGTTGATCTTGGACTTTCAACAATGAATTCATCACCTCAAGAAAAACTAGAAAATCAGACTCCCAAATATTTCTAGATTTCGTCGTCGGATTTTTTTGTAAATATGTAAGGATTAGATTCGGACTAATACAAATGCATTTTTTTATTATAAAAAATATAATGATGCATAAATTAATTTAACAATAGAGCGAATAAGGAAAACAAAACTTCAACATTGTACAAAATATATATATAACTTAAATGCAATGTTTAGAATAAAGTAGATGATATATATATATATATATATATATATATATATATATTTTAAATAAGATGATATATGCATATAAAAGACTTGAAAGAAAAAAAAATAGACAAACATGAATCACTCCTATATAGTGAAAATAATAATAATACTAATAAAAAAAATTAATAGTGAAAGGAAAAACATAGGGAAGAACTCCCCACATTATCCCATGCATGTATATAAACATAATAATAGTAATAAGACATGTTTCAAAAAAAAAAATATAGTAATAAGACAAAAATTTTAACTTCATGTAAATACTAACATGTTATAAATAATAATATTAACAATAATAATAGAATAAATAAACTCTACTTTTTAATTATACTAAAACACAAACTTCATTTTTTTCCATTTTTACTTCTCAATTTTTTTCTTCTCTCATTCAAACTCACCCTTCTTCTCTCTCAACAAAGTTCATCTACTCCCTCTTCTTCTCTAGCTCCTCACCTCCAGTAACATTTTTTTTTAATTTTTTCAAAGCAAGAATAAAGTTTCTTTCTCTCCAACTAAGGTACATTACACACTCTTTTTTTAGATATTTTTTTGTTTACATCTCTCCTTTACTTCTCTTTATTTTGCTCTTTTTCCTTTCTTTTTTTTTAATACAAAGAACTCAAAAGCCAAGAAGAAGATGGAAAAAAAATGGTAGATAAATAGAGAAGATAGCCATAAAACAAAGTTAAGCATCAACATAACAAAGGATCTAAGGCATACTGCAAACAAAAATAGGCAATGATTCACATTGTAATAAAAGTAAGAAGAGAGGTAGTAAACAACGTAAAAAATAAAAGCAAAACTCAAAACACCCTTACTCAACTATTGTTTTCAGGGACATTTCGAGATAAAGATGAAGGTAAAGTTAGTAGCATCAACGTAACAATAAAATAGGTACGGATTCACACTTAATAAAAGTAAGAAGAGATGCAATAAACAAAAAAATGAAAGCAAAGTTCATAATTCTTACTCAACTACTATTTTTTAGAGACATTTTAAAATCAAGATGACGGATTCACACTTAATAAAAGTAAGAAAAGATGTAATAAACAAAAAAAAAATGAAAGCAAAGCTTATAAAACCTTTACTCAACTACTGTTTTTAGGGGCATTTCAAAAATAAAGATGAAGATCTAGAAGTTGGTGTCAAGAACACCCAACTAGCTTGTTGTTTGAGGTTCAGATTCTTGGGACGAAACCCTACTAAATGCAACCTCCAACTAAGCTAGAGTTATTTTTTGTGTTATGGGATTTTGGGGGTTTTCATACAAAACTTTTTGGCTAATTTCTAAAGAAAAGGCTTACTATGTAGCCTTTTTTTTTTTTTTTTTTTTTGTATGTGTGGTTGGAAGTGTGGTTGTGGTTGAGAATGATGTGTGGGAGTCTAGATGGAAGTAGGGTTTTTGTGTGTGTTCCTCCCATGAAGAAGAGAAAAGAGAGGCATATAAAGCCAAAATCAATTTCTATTTTGTGCATAAAACCAATAACCACAATTTGTTGCAATTTGAAAATTCATGCAAAAAAAGAACTTACACCTAAAAAGACCAACAACATTTTGGTCGATCAAAATAAAAACAAAACTTACTCACTTAATCAAAAATTTGTCTTTTCTCCAAAAACTATGGTTTCTCCAATTAAAAAAAATACATAGTGAAATTAGCAAATGACAAATAAAAATCAAAGTGAGCAAACTAAAATACAAAAAAAAATATATAGATATTGGTAATCTAACAATTGAATTAAAAACGAGTCAGACAAAAATAGTTGGCTACAACACCAACTAGGCATAGTGACCTTAGGATTCAAGAATTTGAGGTTGAGTCTACAAATCATTAATTTGAGCAAGGTCTTCCTATATATATGTGTGTGTATATATATATGTATGTATATATATGTATATATATGTGTATATATATATATATATATATATGTATGTATGTATATTCCAATCATGATATTAAATTTCCGTCGACATGTCGATATTTCTATCGATATTTCTACATGACTATGGGTTCGACATCAACACTAGGGGTGAATCGATATTTCCATTATATTGTACAAAATTGATAAAATATTAAAGAAAATATAATGTTATAACAAGTATTTTAACTTATTTAAAAGTGTAGAAGGTTTATTTTTTAAGTTAAATATATTTTTTAAATTTTTTGTTTTTCAATTTTTTTCAGAAATATCAATCGATATCGACATTTTATCGATATTTCCATAAAATTGAGATCTCGATATTTCTATCGACATCAACATTTTAAACATTGATTTCAATATAGTAGCGAGTAGTATTGTAGGCAAGAAAAGAAAGAAGCAAGTCAATATTCATTTTAGTGAAAAAAAGTTCAACATTCAAAATTTTGTATTAAATAAATATGTGATGATCATTCAAAATTTCGTATTAAATAAATATGTGATGACTTTTCTCTAAATAAGAGATTGGTCATTGCTTAAAAACGACCCATCGAGCCATTGTTCAGAGTCTTTTTTCACTTTAGAAGAAAAGCCAAATTACTACACTGACATTTTTTTTAAATGAATCCTACACAATGTTAAGAATTGTGTAGGAATGGACATTTTAGTAAACATCATATAACTGTCAAGGTATGGATAATTTAGTTTACTTAACAATTTTTGTTGGTCAAATATGCCATTTTTACTTTCATCCTTAATTTTAGTTTAATTCTTTATGTAATTTTTTGTTGATAGCCATGATGAAGTTTGATTATTGACTTTGTCACATAATTACGCAGTTCTTTACTATACATGTGAGATAATGTAGTGTAACCAATTTTTTTTTTTTTCTAATGGCCTCATCATTCAATATATTATAGTGCATATTTCAACTCAAAAATTATTTTAATTAATGCAAGATCTCCAAGAACGTTTTGCAAAATTTACGGAAAAAAAAAATCATTTTCTTCAACTATTTTTATTTATATCCTCTCACTTTTGGAATCATGGGCTTTCATAGGAAGCCCAATTCAATGATGGATGGGCTATTAGCTGGGTCGTTAGAGCCCGATCATTTTTTTTATAACCTACACCTACGTGTATTTAGCAAAAAAAAAAAAAAAAATGAAAACTCTTTTTATTCGGTTTAATAAACTAAAAACCAAATATTACGCACACGTGTTGATCATCAATAAGGTTAAGTCAAATGACTCATCATTTTGCTGACGTGTCATCGGAATAATTCTCTACGTTTAGCCAATTTGGTGTTCCACGTTTCCAGGTTAAAAATTGGTTAAATTATAAGTTTAGTTCCTAAACTTTCAGATTTGTATCAGATAAGTCTCTAAACTTTAAGAAATTTCTAATAGGTCTCTGAACTTTCGATTTTGTATCTAATAAATTCCTGAACTTTAAAAAGTGTCTAATAAGTCCCTAAACTTTCGATTTTGTATCTTTTAAGTCCTTCAACTTTAAATTTTGTGTCTAATAGATCCTTAACTTATTTGACATTTTTAAAAATTCATTAACCTGATGACATGAAATTGAAAGTTAATATATTTTTAAACACAAAATTCAATTTTATGTCTAATAGATTCATTTATTTTAAAAAATTTAAATGTGTCAAGGATTTATTAGATACAAAATTGAAAGTTTAAAGACCTATTAGATATTTTTTTAAGTTCAGGGACCTATTAGACACAAAATTGAAAGTGTAGGGACCTATTAGATACTTTTTAAAGTTCAGGGACCTATTAGACACAAACATGAAAGTTTAGGGACTAAACTTGTAATTTAACCTAAAAAATTTGTTCGTAAAAACCCAAAGGTGTTTTTTTTAAAAAAAAAAAACCCACGATTAATTGTTTTAGAGTTTTTTTTTACCTAAATAAGTATGTTTGTGGTATATATTTATATAAATATACATAATTTTCTATTTATTACATTCATAGACTTTTGTAGTGATATTGAGTCCAATATACCCTTTCTCTCTCTTCTTTAAATTTGTATGACGTTTTATTATGATATATTTTATTATTACTATTTTATTAAATATTAACACGATTTTAGTGTTAATTGATTATACTTTCTATATATGTTAAAATTACATTTGAATATATTTTCCATAATTATCTACTTATCTTTTCTAATATTCTCCTTGATTAATTTCCGTCATTTATGATACTGAACATCTTTATTATTACATACTTATAGTATTTTTCATTTTTATTGTTCATATCATCAATTTTTCACTTCCTCACTACGAGAAGAAACCATATACAACTACTTTCTTTCTTTATTCATCATTTTTCATTGTAATTGGTATGTTATTTCTCTTGTATTTAGTAGTCATTTATTTCTGTAAATTCGATTTTCTTATGCTTTTATACAAAAATAATTATATGTAATTGTTTCTTATATTTAGTCCATCTATGTTTTAATATATATGTTCATTCTCTCTTATTATTGCAACGTGTTGTATGTTCATTCTCAACACACAAATATATGTTTTCAAATATAGTTTAAATGACATGTATTATTGTATCGTATCACTTGGTATATAAACAATTAAATTATATAAAATAATGAGTTTATACATCATATTTTGTTAGACATACCGTATATATTCTAAAAAAAAAGACATATCGTATATATGTGGTTCTAGATTTTGCAATATAATTATTTCGTTATGCTTGTGCGTTCCCTACATTTTATGATGTATATTTAAAGTAATTTGAATAAGTAGCACAGTGTAAAATAACATTAATTTCTGATAGGATGGATGTATATATTATATATCCAACTCTATATATCAAATATTAACCATCAGATATACTTTATTACAATTCTATAGGTAGTTGTGTTTTACCTATGCTTTATGGTAGATCTTGGAACGAGTTGGTTACAAAGTATCTCGGATATCATTACATTATGAAATAACATTCATTGAGTTACAATAATGTATCATGAAAGAGTTAGGTAATGTAGGTCATGTTGACTCGACCGATATATAGGTTTGCATAAACTCTCAATCTTTCAATCTATTACAAATTGATATATATTATTAATATACGACAGAAATATATGTGTTGTATAGGAAATTGGTCATGTTTGTCCCATTATTGCACAATCTCTTGTTCAATGTCTTAATTTCTTCTAATGGGTTATTCAATACATTACAAACTTTACATATTTGTCAACTAAATAGACGACAAAAAATATCGAGTTGATTGACACACTAATGTTCTTGCCTAAATAAATCGTTTGACGTTTTACTCTCATGCAATTTCAAAAATATATACCATTATATAAATAAATAAATATATACCTCATATTCTAGTGTGATAACCATATTTTTGTCTTTTTGGCTTCTTTGTGTACTTTCACTTCCTAGTGTATTTTACACTAATCGTTTAGATGTTTATAATGTTCATATATATAAAATATAGAGTTGTTTATGTGTTTCAAGCAGTAAAGTATAAGAAAATAAGAAAACAGAGAATCATTTTGTTGCTTTATTTTACAAGAAATCCAATGGGAATTAGTACCGTATATAATTGTAATAAAACTAAAAGTAAGTTAAAAATGAATTCAACCATAATCATGATTTTGTCGTATTCATTTGGTATCTAGAAGACGATTTAACAAAAATAAAAGACCATTTTTTTTTTCAAAATCAAATATGTGGATTTTGACTCATATTTTTTGAACCAAATAAAAATCATACTTGGTTCTTTTAATGCCAATATATTTAAGAAAGAACTAATACAAGCTAAGAAATTTATGAAAAAATCTATGGCAAAACTCGTATATACTCGATACAAAACAAATAATATAGATGACATACTACTGTTATCTTCGCCTACTAACAAATTTCATTTTTTCTTCCGATTATTTTCTTATCTTCTTCCAATTGCAATAAGAGAAGCTTTTATTTTGGTCTAAAATCATTCAATATCGTTTTTTTCCAGTTTTTTCCTTCCAAATTTGTTTCTTCAATCATGAGTCAAATCTCATTTTCTTATTTAAATTTCCTCTTAATAAGGCATTTGGAAAACAATCTATTTTTTTTTCCATATATTGTTTTTATTTTTTATTAAAAAAAGCTATCAAATTGAAGTTTGGGGTGTAATAATAAAAGACCTACAACATTTTTTTAAAAAAATTAGACTTAATTATTCATTTATGTAAAAAAAAAAAATCTTGGTTTGTATGTAAATTGAACCTCATAAATAGGTTATCCATGTAAAAATCTCAAAAGCTCACATATAATAATATTATTTTATTTTTCCTTTTTTAAATTTCTTCCTAATAAGATATTTGATAAATCATTGAGGTTTCCATATATTATTTTTACTTTTGTTTAAAAACTGTAAAATCGAATTTAAGGATATAAAAGTAAAAAGCATATGACATTTGTGTAAAAAATAAGTTCAATTGTCCATTTATGTTAAAAATAGTGAAAGTGAGTTGATTATGTAAATTATGCCTCGTAAATAGGTTATTTACGTAGAAAGTCCTTAATTTTATTCCACAGGTAATTGTACGTTGGGCTTACGGCTTCCATGATCCATCACCACCGTGGCGCTGCTGCTTCGGCTTCCATCTCCGCCGCCACCGCTCTTTACAGACTCCATGAACGCCGCCGTAACCATCCTTCTTCCTCCGCTGGCGCCACCCTTTTTCTTTCTTATATGAAAACGGTTGGTAGTGTAATATCGGTATTTTATATTATTGTTTGATAATATTTAGGCCGGATAACTTTTTAATTTTTTAAAATTATGTTTGTTTTTTTCACGATGTTTCCCAAATAATTTGCTTTTGTTGAGACACCATCTCAATTTCTAGCCAAATTTTTTTAAAAAATAAATTTTTAAAAATTATTTTTTTTTTAATTTTTAAAACTTAACTTGATTTTTTGAAAATATACCTAAGAAAATATAAAAATTTATAGGTAGAAATACAAGTAATTTTTTGATTTTTTTTTAAATCAAATGTCATCAAACCAAAGCTTAGTTTTTTATTTTAAATTTTAATAAATTAGGACTTATATAAATACTACTTCAATTTTTTAAAATTTATGACTTTCCTTATTTTTCCATCTATTTTTATTTATTTTTAAAAAATCAATTGAAGTTTCAGAAATTTTAAAAATAAAAATAAAAAAAACTTATTTTTTATTTTAAAATTTGGTTAAAAAATCAATTTTTTATTTTAAAAAAGAGGAAATGTATCAAAGATGAGAAACATGTACAATTTTCAAACAACCCATCATTAAAAACTAAACTAAAAGGTTGTTTGAGGCACATGTGTTATTTTAACCATGGTATTAAATTTACGTCGACATGTCGATATTTTTACATGTCCATGGGTTCGATATCGACACTAGGGGTGAATCGACATTTCCATTATATCGTACAAAATTGATGAAATATTAAAGAAAATTACAACAAAATGTAACATAATGTAAATATAATATTATGACAAGCATTTTAACTTATTTGTACAGGGTTGAAGGTTTATTTTCTAATTTAAATATATTTTTAAAATTTTTTGTTTTTAAAATTCTTTCAGAAATATCCATCGACATCGACATTTTATCGATATTTCCATCGACATTTCCATGAAATTGAGATCTCGATATTTCCATCGACATCGACATTTTAAACCTTGATTTTAACCTGTGGAATACTCTACACCCTAAACATAGACTATTATCACCCCAATTATATTATTCTGCATTTTAAATAATATAGTATGATTTCACAACGCCCCAAATAACTCCTAAATGGTTACTAGGTCTAAGGTTTTAATGTCAAAATGTATTCGTTCTTTCATTTTGTATTATTTGTATCTATTGTTTAATTTTCTTTTTTAAATTTTTTGTTTCTTATGTTATGTGATTAGCTTATAAGACAAGATGTTGAGTGAGTTTGATGGCAACTTAAAAAGATGATTTTGCCTATTAGGAGAAGAAATAGAAAACTTCGAGTATAATGTTAGATAAAAACAACCAGTTACTTATTTATTAACATTCATATAGATGAAAAATCTTAAAATATAAAGAAAAATTAAAAATCTTAAACAATCGAAGTTAATTAATAAAGCTTTCGACAACCATTTAGTTTGTTTGTTTTAAAGATTTCATACCACAATTCTAAAAACAAAAAATAAATTTTTTAAAACTGCTTTTTTTTTAGTTTTTAAAATTTGACTTAGGTTTTTTTTTCCTTTACTTGGGTTTAAATATATTTAAGTGGATATTTTATTTTACTTCTTAAAATTTTGTTTGAGTTTTTTAAAACATATTTAATAGATGGATAATAATGTAAGAGCACACCAACTAGAAGTAATATTTATATGGTTAATTTTTAACGTCTATTTGCGATATGTGCTGCAATAACATGTTATAATAGTCTATAAAATATTTTGTTCTTCAAACAAAAATTATTATAACTTAGACTAAATAACTTTATATCCTAAATAAAGATTATTCAACTCTACAAACTATTATAATCTAGATTATTTTAATCCATATTATTATAACCTACTAACTACTCCAAACCGTGCTTAAAAATTAAAAATTAAATTATTAAATAGTATAGAAATTTGAAAGTACTTTAATTGAGGGGGGTAAATTAGGATAAAGTTTAGAAGGGTAGTTAGTAAAAAAATCTCTGTATGTGTGATAAATCATGCGTTTTAAAGATCTCATTCTTCTCTAATTCTTTTCTCACATATTTTTTTATCTTCTCGTTATCAAGAGGTTTGAGAAAATAAAATAAAATTTTTTAGGGGTAAATAGATTAGGAAGGACGAGTGAAATTTGGAGTCTCAGTCTTCAGATGGAAACAAATTACAAAGAAATTCAAGAGGTTTGGATTTTAGTGACCATTATTTTTTAATAAATTTTATAATTTTGAAGATGAAAACCATCCTTATAATTGGGTTCCTGTTATAAATCATGCTTTTTAAATATAATTCTTTTCTCACCAAACACCAATCTTTTTCTCTGGTTTTAATTTCCTTTTCCTTGTTGACTTCGGCCGTGTTTGATTTTTTTACATTTAAATGACGTTTGGAGCACCATTTTAGAATAGAATTTTTAGAATTTAAATTCTAGAGGTTTATTTTGAAATCCTGAAATAAAAAATTTAGATTATAGTGTTCTGAAGCCTGAAAGTTAGAAAATATTGGTGGGAGACAAAGCCGTGAAATTATATATATTTAAAATTCATTAGATTTTGAACACAACAAACAACGTTTTGGATTTGGATTGAAAACCATCCAAAACCATACAAATCTAATACGATGTTTCAAATACCCCTAGGAGTTTTTCTAGTGAAATATGACTTATTTCTCTCACCTATTTCAACTAAAATTTAAAATTCTGTTAAATTTAATCCTCGATCAAGGGCGTCGTTCTAGATAGGGAATAAATTAAAAACATTTGGGTACTGGTAGCACCCAAATATGGTGCAGCCTCCTTGATGGTCCCACACAAAAAAAATGTTGGGTTGATGGATGGAAAGAACAGACTAAAGTGTTGCCTCCAAAATAAATTATAAAAACATTTGGTACAATTTAACTCTAATCACTTAAATCAAACAAAGAGCTTCGTTAATTAAAATTAGCTGCCACGTGAGCTATGATTTTTTTTTTTTTTTTGAGTGCAAGGAGTTGAGGCATTTGAATTACAAACTTCGTGAGCGTTAGTATTGTAGTCACCTATTTTTTACCGGCTCATTTTTTTATTAAATTGTTAGATTACCAATATCCCTGCCTTTTTTTTTGTATTTAAATTAGCTCACTTTGATTATTTATTTGTTATTTGTTAATTTTTTCTATGTTTTTTAGAAGTTGGATAAATCATAGTTTTTGGAGAAAAGACAAGTCTTTGATTAAGTGGGTAAGTTTTGTTTTTATTTTGATTGACCAAAATGTTGTTGGTCTTTTTAGGTGTAAGTTCTTTTTTGGCATGAGTTTTCAAATTTCAACAAATTGTGGTTTTGGTTTCATACACAAAATGAGAATTGATTTTGGTCTTTATATACATCTCTTTCTCTTCTTCAAAAAAAAAAAAAAAACACAACACACAAAAAACTTACTTCCATCTACACTCTCATACATCATTCTTCACCATTCTCATCAATTCTCAACTCTACAAAACTCCATAGCTATTACCTTCATAACCAAAAAACATGGAGAGATTTGTAGGGAAAAACCCCAAAAATCTCATAACACAAAATAACCCTAGCTTAGTTGGAGGTTGCATTTGGTAGGATTTTGTTCCAAGGATCCAAACCTCAAACAACAAGTTAGTTTGTTGTTCTTGAGATACCCACTTCTTGATCTTCATCTTTATTTTGAAATATCCCCCAAAAACAATAGTTGAGTAAGGGTTTTATGAGCTTTTCTTTCATTTTTGTTGTTTTTTTACATTTATTCTTACTTATATTACCATGTGAATCTTTGTGTATTTTATTGTTATGTTTTTGCTACTAACTTTATCTTCATCTTCATCTCTAAATATCCCCGAAAAACAATAGTTGAGTAAGGGTTTTATGAGTTTTGTTTTCATTTTTGTTATTTCTTACATCTCTTTTTACGTTTATTATAATGTGAATCTTTGCCTTTTTTTTTTATTTGCATTAATGTCCAAGATCTTTTGTTATGTTGATTTTACTAACTTTATTTTATGGTTTACTTTCCCTACTTATCTATTATTTTCTTTTCTCCATATTTCTTCTTCTTGGCTCTTGAGATCATTGTACTAAAAGAGAGAGAGAAAAAGAACAAGAAAAAAAAGGGGGTATTCGTATGGATAACCCATTTTTCCATGCATTAATGGCATTTGACCTGACATTTCAAAATAATGAAATATGACCCATTCTGACGTGACAATGCGCGCAAAATGACTCATAAGGGTAATATGAAGCGGTCTTTCTTGTTCACGCTCTCGCATGCTGTTCATGCTCTCGCTCCCACTGTCTCGCTCTCGTTGTCTCGCTCTCGCTCAAATGAATGGAAAAAAATATAAAGAAAAAATGACAAAAAAAAGACAGAGAAGAGTTGGAGTAGCAGAGATAGAGCGAGAGCGAGTCAGTGAGAGCGAGTCAGCGTGAGCGTTACTACGAATAAGAGAGCGAGTCAACTATAGTGCGATTTTTGTTTTTATTTTTTTCTTTTTTTCCAGAATTTTGACAACTTAATTACTATCATAAGCGAGAGCGAGAGCGAGAACGTGACTTGAGCGAGAGCGAAAGAGCTAGAATTAGAGTATGATGCCCTTACGGTAATTTGGACGGAATGCACAGTACAAAAAAGGTCAAATGTCATTAATTTCAGAACATGGGTCAAATAACATTAATTCGCGTGAAAATGAGTTTTTCATGCAAATTTCTCAAAAAAAAAAAAAAGCAAAGTGTTGTGAAATTAAAAAAAAAGTTATGTAATATACCTTAGATTAGTTGAGTATGGGTGAATAGAGTTTTGTTTTCTAAAAAAACAAAATTGTTGTTGCCTTAGAGAGCTTTTGTTTCTCATTTGAGAAAAAAAAAACCAACAAGTTGAAAAGTACAAAAAAGTTGAAAAAAAGGTGATCATAGGATTAATGTGAGGGAATGAAAAGGTAATTAAAAAAAAATGAAAAAAAGTAAATGGCTAATAAAAATAATTTTTTTAAAAAAAAATTTAGTTTTGATTTTTTTTGTACATCTACCCACGAGTGCTCTTTTTAAAATTTGTGTATGGTCAAATCATGGATATTTGTCACTAATACTTATTTTTTTATTTTTCATTTATTTCTTCTTTCTTTCATTAATTTTTTTTATTATTGTTATTTTATTTTTATTTTTTATCTTTCTCCAAAATTTGATTTTTGCATCTATTTACATACTTTATTTGCAAGTCATACATCTTATCTATTTATTTATCATTTTGTTCTTAGTATTTTCATCATGTTGTTAATTTTATGTGATTGATTTTTTTTTTAACTTATATTTCTTGTTATAAAAAAAAATATGTCGACCACGGAATCTAGAAATATTTGGGAGTCCGATTTGCTAGTTTTCTTGAGGTGAGCAATTGATTCTTTGGAAGTCCAAGATCAACTCCAATATGTTGTTTTTTTAGAAAATTTAATCATATTTGTATATTATGTTTGTTCACACTTATTTGTTATGAATAAATTATCATGCATGCTCAACTTATCTTGTCATTGCATTTATTTGTTTTGCTTAACTTTGATTTTCTTGATTTTTCGTAATAATTTCTGTTTTTTTTTACCAACTCTATTCTCATTTTCTGTAATATCATTTCTCAATTTCTTTAAAATTGCTCTTTTTGTTTTACAAAGGTTTGTTTTCAAAGTCGAAGTATTTTATTTTCTAAGTTTTAAAACCTTTTCTTAAAATGTGATTTTTCTTTAAGGTCGTTTTTCCCTAAAAATTCCTACGACGGAATCTAGAAATATTTGAGAGTCCGATTTTCTAAAATTATTGAGGTGAGGGATCATTATCTTTGGGAGTCCGAGATTTTGGTCTCAAAGAAAAATGAATTTAATTAAAACTTTTTTAAAAAAACTTTATTTTATAAGAGGTTATCTTATGATGGATTTAAGAAATGGTAAAATTTTCTCATATTCTTGAGGTGATATTATTTCCAAAATCTTGAAAATAATTTCAATGCAACCACATTAATGGATTTTCATCCACTTATTTTATGGGATCGTGACTCCAAATATTGGAGTAATGAGGGGTAAAATAAGACATTGTTTTAAAATTTTCATTTTCCTAAATACGTTTTTTTTTGTCCTTCTAAAATTTGTGCAATTCAAGATTAAATTTGGTCACCGTTTTAAACGGGTGTTGTGGGGTGCTAACACCTTCCTCATACACAAATAACTCTCGAATCCAAATCTGATTTTCGCATACCATTTTTTTTCTTTTTTTTTTTTAAAAAAAGAAAGGTTGTTTTATTTTATTTTGGTGCCCAATCACATCGTAAAAAGATTGGTGGCGACTCGTTTTTAAACCTCACTTTTAGAGGACGTCGGTCGCTCTGCGTCGCAAGTACGTGGCGACAAGTATATTCGAGCTACAATTTCATGTTTCTACTTTTTGTCAACTCAAAGTATTTTTAGTATATTAACAAATAAGAGGGGAGAGGGGGAGTATTAAATAAATAGCTAGTGATTAAATAGTTACTTCTAAAATATATTAGAATAAATCTGAGAGTCTATACAAAAATATATAAATATATCCGAGACATGAAAAATTGGAGGTATAACGTATAGGGCTTTCGAACGTGGAACAAATATATGATTAATTCAAGGTTAAATTATAGATTTAGTTTTGGACTTCAAAAAGTGTCTAATAAATTGTTTAACTTTAAAAAATATGGTTCTAAAACTTTAAGAATCTCTTATAGAAATTTAAATTTTCAATTTTAGGTTTAATAAATCTCTTATCTATTTGATATTTTTAAAATTAACAAATTTATTAGGCATAAAATTAAAACTCAAAAGACTAGTCTTTCAATTTTGTGTACAATACATTAATATTTTTTTTAAAAAAAAAAATTCTGAATCGGTTAACGACTTGTTAGATAAAATTGCATGTTGAAGTATTATTAGATACTTTTAAAAAATTCAGTAACCTATCTTTTGGTTATAAGCTAATACTTTCAATTGAGTTATACTCTTGTTGGCAAAAATTATTAGAGTTCAAACTATAATGCAAAATCGTATCTCTTTTATAATAAGATAAAAAAAAGTTTTTATAATAAGTTAGATAAAAAAAGATTCTCGAGATCCTAAAGATTGGTTGGAGATGCATAATCGACCTATAAAAAATCTAATAGATTTTTTTATATATATATAAAAAGAATTGATTTTTTTATGTGTTCATTCTTTAATTTGATATGATGCCTTAAATTTGTCCTAAATTTTTAATTTCATCCGATTAAATATTAGACGTAAATAAGTATGAATAATTTCGTTCAATTAAATCTAACTAAATTTACTCACTAATTCTAGGCATAACAAAACTAAAGTAATAATCTTCTAGACCTTACTAATTTCATAAAGTTGAGTCTTTCACAACTCAAACTAAAGTATTCGGGCTCTAACAACCAACTCAAACGGGTAGAGCACAGAATGAACAATCGAACAAATTTAATCTTCACAAATTTAGGCACATTAGAACTTTTTAATAATTTTGAAAGAAAATTTTATTAGAACATAAAACTATGTTAAGGGATAACGACCCTCCACATATCTCCACATTGGTATGATATTGTCCACTTTGGGCATAAACCCTCATGGATTTGCTTTTGGTTTCACCCAAAAGGCCTCATACCAATGGAGATACTATCCCTCACTTATATACCCATGATCTTCCCTTCTCTAGCCGAGTGTGGGACTTTGGTCGCACTCCCAACAATCCTCCCGAACAAAGTACCAACCGAGAGTCTCCTTCAAATAGTCATCCATCCGCCTAGCTCTTATCACGGCCAACTCCTATGCCGGAGGACACCGCTTGACCAGGCCAACTCCTTTTACCCAGAGCACACCGCCTATCCGATAGAGCTCTCTACCACGGATCTCCACCATGACTACACTTTAAGGCTTGCCTCCTTAGTTCGGCACCCAAGGATTTTACTAATCACGGCTCAGGGGCATGGCTCTGATACCACTATTAGGGATAACGACCCTCCACATATCTCCACATTGGTATGATATTGTCCACTTTGGGCATAAACCCTCATGGATTTGCTTTTGGTTTCACCCAAAAGGCCTCATACCAATGGAGATACTATCCCTCACTTATATACCCATGATCTTCCCCTTCTCTAGCCGATGTGGGACTTTGGTCGCACTCCCAACACTTAACAATTGGTATTAGAGCTATGATAAAACCTAGTTATGTGCCGGAGAAATCCTCAAAGTGGAACAAAGATTCGAGTTGATCTTTGTTCGGGAGGAGGATTAAGGAATATCGCACATAATGTGGTGATCCGTTGGAGTAGACAAAGATTCGAGTTGATCTTTGTTCGGGAGGAGGATTAAGGAATATCGCACATAATGTGGTGATCCGTTGGAGTAGACGGATTTGTTCGAGAGGAGATCAAGTTGTGGTACTTTGTTCGAGGGGAGGATTGTTAGGATGCAAACTCCATTGGTATGAGGCCTTTTGGGGAACCGGAAGCAAAGCCATGAGGGTTGATGTGGAGATATGGGGAGGGACAAATAAAATGGTTACATACAGGAAGAAAAAAATCAAATTTAGGGTTTAGTTAAGTAAAATAAGGGTTAGGAGATTCAAACTACAGACCATGTGGTTATTAACACATTTGATATGTTCAATATTGGAATGATTCTTACTTAAGATTTTCGGTATGTATATGGTAGTTTGTTGGGAGTGCGACCAAAGTCCCACATCGACTAGAGAAGGGGAAGATCATGGGTATATAAGTGAGGGATAGTATCTCCATTGGTATGAGGCCTTTTGGGTGAAACCAAAAGCAAATCCATGAGGGTTTATGCCCAAAGTGGACAATATCATACCAATGTGGAGATATGTGGAGGAGAGTGCGTTATCCCTAATGGTGGTATCGAGCCATGCCCTTGAGTCGTGATCGGTAAAATCCTCGGGTCTTAGAACAAAGGAGGCGAGCGCTTGAAGTGTAGTCATGGTGTAGATCCGTGGTAGTAGAGCTCTCTCATCGGATAGGCGGTGTGCTCCGGGTAAAAGGAGTTTGCCTGGGCTGGCGGTGTCCTCCGGGTATAGGAGTTGGCCAGGATAAGAGCTAGGCGGATGGATGACTATTTGAGGGGAGGCTCGGTTGGTACTTTGTTCGAGGGGAAGATTGTTGGGAGTGCGACCAAAGTCCCACAGGTGTCCTCCGGGTATAGGAGTTGGTCAGGATAAGAGCTAGGCGGATGGATGACTATTTGAGGGGAGGCTCGGTTGGTACTTTGTTCGAGGGGAGGATTGTTGGGAGTGCGACCAAAGTCCCACAGGTGTCCTCCGGGTATAGGAGTTGGCCAGGATAAGAGCTAGGCGGATGGATGACTATTTGAGGGGAGGCTCGGTTGGTACTTTGTTCGAGGGGAGGATTGTTGGGAGTGCGACCAAAGTCCCACATCGGCTTTGTTCGAGGGGAGGATTGTTGGGAGTGCGACCAAAGTCCCACATCGGCTAGAGAAGGGGAAGATCATGGGTATATAAGTGAGGGATAGTATCTCCATTGGTATGAGGCCTTTTGGGTGAAACCAAAAGCAAATCCATGAGGGTTTATGCCCAAAGTGGACAATATCATACCAATGTGGAGATATGTGGAGGGTCGTTATCCCTAACAGTGGTATCAGAGCCATGCCCTTGAGTCGTGATCGGTAAAATCCTCGGGTGCCGAACAAAGGAGGCGAGCCTTGAAGTGTAGTCATGGTGTAGATCCGTGGTAGAGAGCTCTATCGGATAGGCGGTGTGCTCCGGGTAAAAGGAGTTTGCCTGGGCTGGCGGTGTCCTCTGGGTATAGGAGTTGGCCAGGATAAGAGCTAGGCGGATGGATGACTATTTGAGGGGAGGCTCGGTTGGTACTTTGTTCGAGGGGAAGATTGTTGGGAGTGCGACCAAAGTCCCACGCGTGTCCTCGGGTATAGGAGTTAGTCGGGGATAAGAGCTAGGCGGATGGATGACTATTTGAGGGGAGGCTCGGTTGGTACTTTGTTCGAGGGGAGGATTGTTGGGAGTGCGACCAAAGTCCCACAGGTGTCCTCCGGGTATAGGAGTTGGCCAGGATAAGAGCTAGGCGGATGGATGACTATTTGAGGGGAGGCTCGGTTGGTACTTTGTTCGAGGGGAGGATTGTTGGGAGTGCGACCAAAGTCCCACATCGGCTTTGTTCGAGGGGAGGATTGTTGGGAGTGCGACCAAAGTCCCACATCGGCTAGAGAAGGGGAAGATCATGGGTATATAAGTGAGGGATAGTATCTCCATTGGTATGAGGCCTTTTGGGTGAAACCAAAAGCAAATCCATGAGGGTTTATGCCCAAAGTGGACAATATCATACCAATGTGGAGATATGTGGAGGGTCGTTATCCCTAACATTAAGGACAATGGACCTCCACATATCTCCACAATGATATGATATTGTCCACTTTGGGTATCAACCCTCATGGCTTTGCTTTTGGTTCCCCAAAAGACCTCATACCAATAGAGATAATTGTTCTCACTTATATACCCATGATCAATCTCTTTCCTAGCTAATATGAGACTTTTGTTTGCATCCTAACAAATCATATATGAAGTATGAGACTCTTCATTCATTCATTCATTTATTTATTTTGAGATGATGAAGTAGAAGACTCATAATAATTTAACCTTGAGTACGGTTTAGGATTAGGGTTTTTATTTTAAAAGGAAAAAAAAAGAGAGAGATGCATAACAAAATCAAAATGTTATTTCCCATAAAATTAAACCAATAATTAAGGTTCGAATAATGTAATTTTATTTATGGGAATCAAAATCAGGAAATTGACAGACAAATGGAGAAATGGTTCTTTATATGTTAATAACAACAGCTACGGCTTTAGAGTTTGGTAGAATCTGATACGCAAATCTTTTTTGCTGTTGTTGCAATATTGCATGATAAGTAATTAAATAGAAAGAAAGTTGGAAAGAGACATGATCCTAATATCATAATAATATTTATTTATACATCCATGTTTCCACATATATCAAACTTTTGGAAGTGCTTTTGGGAGTGCTTTTGGGAATTTCATGAGCTAGCTTGGTGGAGAATGAAACTGTCTTTTTCTTCGCTTCTCTTATTTGTTCTTAAGGTCAAGGACCATCATCTTGCTGTCAAAATAGGGAGATTCCCAAAGAACTTGTTATGGATTGTATGTCAATGATCTTAATGTCAACTAAAATTGGATATAAACTTAAGTTTTTTTTTTTTTTTTTAGTATAATGGGGTATGAGGATTTTAACCTCCAACCTCACGGTAAGGAGTACATGTCAATTACTACGGAGTTGTGTTCATATTGACATATATATAAACTTTTAGTTCAAAAAGGTTTGGAATTGTGTAATATTTATTTAGTTTTTGAGTTTATGAGTCTCGTAAATGTTAGTTTTATAATTTAGAAGGGTGAATTGTGCTTAGGACTTAGATAATCTTGACTTTAGTTCACAAAAATTTGAAATCGCGTAATAGTTCATGCTAGTGAATATATAATTATTAGTAAATTTATGTGGTTGGGGTTTGACAATATATTAGAAGGAAAATTGTCCTACATCTGAAAGGTTTAGAAAAGTGATGAATTGTCCTACACCTGAAAGGTTTAGGAAAGTGATGAATTGTCCTACATCTAAAAGGTTTAGGAAAGTGATGGGCTCCTGGCACTATAAAAGGAGTCTATGGCTTTGGTTTCAAAGCATCCCAATTAGAAATATTTTAAGCTTGATGTACTAGCTCTGGTTAAATTTCCTCTTTATATTCGCTGGTCTGAGAGTGGGGAGAAGGGTGTGAGTGGTATAGAGTTTTGGGAGAGTGTTTTTGTAATTGAGGTCGGGGAGAGAATTCTATGTGATTGTAACAATTTTTCACATAGTGGAATTTCTTTCTGTTCGTGGTTTTTTTTCTCCGGGTTTGGAGTTTTTCCACGTAAATTCTTGTGTCTCTTATTTTGTTGGTATCTTTTAATTTCTCAGTTTATTTATGTTTATTCCTAGTGGTGGGAGGTTTTTTCCCAACAAATGGTATCAGAGCTTTAGGTTTGTAGTTTCTTGAGTTTTTGAGTATGCTCTGTGGTTGCAGCATTGTCTGAGCTTCCACATCAGAAAAGATTTCTTGAAACGGGCTATAGTTGTTCATTATTTGCAGATTCACTAGGAGAGAAGCAGATATGTCAAGCTTTATGAGTTCAATAAAGATTGATGTGGAGAAATTTGACGGAAAGATGAACTTTGGCTTGTGGCAAGTGCAAGTCAAAGATGTGTTGATGCAATCTGGGTTACACAAGGATTTGAAGGAAAAACCGAGTTGTGGTGTTCCTGAAAGGTTAAGCGGTGATGGTGGTCCAACGGAGTCCTGTGGTGGTTCCAGCAAAGGTTCCAAGAAGTCTAGCATGACAATCTGGAATTGGAAGAAGAAGAAGAAAGATTTCGTGGAAAAGAAAGATTGTTGGGAAGGCGGCGGTCTGGACACATGAAAAAGAATTGTCCTAACAGAGCAAGTTCGTCAAAAGGCTCTGGGTCGGATGCTAACATGGTCTCTCTTGTCAGGGGAGATGGTGACATCTTCTGAAGAAAGACAGAATTCATCCTTATGGTATGTCCGCTTTACCATGATAGAGGATGTGATGTTAGCGGTTCCACAAGTTTGCACACAAGCATTGACTTGGCGGCTATGCAAGGTGTGTGGTGGAAGTTATGTCGATGGCTGAAGAACTTTCGGGTGAGCCAAGTAGGTGGAAGTTGCATCATAAATTTCAGCTGGGTTTATCGGCATGTGACGAAAAAGAAAAGTCTTGGAAGGTGATATTCCAAGTGGTCTACTTTTATGGTGGAGTAGGTTATAGTTCTCTGTATTGAGGATTATGATTGTCGGTAAAGACAATGATGCAACAAGAGATGTGGATTCTTCAAATATCTTGTCAAGGTGGAAATTGTTGGGTTTTGACAATATATTAGAAGGAAAATTGTCCTACATCTGAAAGGTTTAGGAAAGTGATGAATTGTCCTACACCTGAAAGGTTTAGGAAAGTGATGAATTGTTCTACATCTAAAAGGTTTAGGAAAGTGATGGGCTCCTGGCACTATAAAAGGAGTCTATGGCTTTGGTTTCAAAGCATCCCAATTAGAAATACTTTAAGCTTGGTGTACTAGCTCTGGTTAAATTCCCTCTTTATATTCTCTGGTCTGAGAGTGGGAAGAAGGGTGTGAGTGGTATAGAGTTTTGGGAGAGTGTTTTTGTAATTGGGGTCGGAGAGAGAATTCTATGTGATTGTAACAATTTTTCACATAGTGGAATTTCTTTCTGTTCGTGGTTTTTTTTCTCCGAAGTTGGAGTTTTTCCACGTAAATTATTGTGTCTCTTATTTTGTTGGTATCTTTTAATTTCTCAGTTTATTTATGCTTATTCCTAGTGGTGAGAGGTTTTTTCCCAACATATGCATCATCTATAAGACATAAACTTGTGTTTGGATTAATTTTTTAAGTAATTATAGAGGGTTAAAAATGTATATTTTTTAAATCTAGAGTATTTAGTAACAAATAAAAATTATTTTTGAAATACCAACAAGAACATAGCTCAATTGACATCAAGTATAAGTCATGTGTTCGAATCCCCTCACCCCCAATTGTTGATGTACCAAAAAAAATTGACATAATTAAATTAATTTAAAAGTATTTGTTGAAGAAAACACTCCAAGGCTTAGTTTTATATTATGCTTTCTCCGCACACAAGTAGGTTTTATCATGACTCTGATACCACTATTAGGGACAATGACCCTCCACATATCTCCACATTGGTATGATATTGTCCACTTTGGGCATAAACCCTCATGACTTTGTTTTTGGTTTCACCCAAAAGGCCTCATACCAATGGAGATACTATCTCTCACTTATATACCCATGATCTCCCATTCTCTAGCCGATGTGGGACTTTGGTCGCACTCCCAACATGTTGGGAAAAAAAAATGTTTTGAGTCATACATAAATAACTTTTTTCCAAAAAAATAGTTTCTATAGCATCTTTGACTTATTTTATTTTATATTTTAAATGTAGTTTTACCTATTTGTTTGTATTCATTAATGGTGGCAAATATTACATATTTATGTTGGGAGTGCGACCAAAGTCCCACATCGGCTAGAGAAGGGGAAGATCATGGGTATATAAGTGAGGGATAGTATCTCCATTAGTATGAGGCCTTTTGGGTGAAACCAAAAGCAAAGCCATGAGGGTTTATGCCCAAAGTGGACAATATCATACCAATGTGGAGATATGTGGAGGGTCGTTATCCCTAACAGTGGTATCAGAGCCATGCCCGAGTCGTGATTAGTAAAATCCTCGGGTGCAGAACAAAGGAGGCGAGCCTTGAAGTGTAGTCATGGTGGAGATCAGTGGTAAAAGAGCTCATCGGATAGGCGGTGTGCTCGGTAAAAGGAGTTTGGCTGGTGGCGGTGTCCTCGGGTATAGGAGTTGGCGGGGAAGAGCTAGGCGGATGGATGACTATTTGAGGAGGCTCGGTTGGTACTTTGTTCGAGGGAAGGATTGTTGGGAGTGCGACCAAACTCCCACATCGGCTAGAGAAGGGGAAGATCATGGGTATATAAGTAAGGGATAGTATCTCCATTGGTATGAGGCCTTTTGTTTGAAACCAAAAGCAAAGCCATGAGGGTTTATGCCCAAAGTGGACAATATCATACCAGTTCTTCCGACCCGGAAGATGTAGATTTTAATCCTAACCCACCCCCTAGAGTCTGAAACCCTCGAATCTCTCGGGGTCTGACTGGTAGAGCCCCTAGTAGGGTTAGAACGATTACTGATTCCGCTTTAGGAGATCTCCGTTCTTTTTATAGCATTCCCGACTCTGTCACCATGCGAGTTCCCAGGAGAGGAGAGGAGCCTAGTTCCCCTCCCCCAGGAGAGGTGGCTTTCTATCCCGATATGTTAGCTAGTGGAGTTAGGTTACCCCTCATTCCCCTAGTTCAGAATTTCCTCACTCTGACCAGATTGGCACCTTTTCAAGTGCTACCGAACTCTTGGTGCTCGCTCATGGGATGTTGTGTCCTCTGGCATCAGGCTGGAAACCCAGTCCCTATGTCAGCCATTGACTTCCTTTCCCTTCATATCTTCAAACAAAAAGACCGATCCAAGCCCTTCTACTATACCTGCCCCCCGCCCTATGTTGAGGCCATCGTCAAGGAGCCCAAATCACCAAAAAAGCGGAAGAAACCATGGTTTTTTGTGGGCGGGCTTTGGTGGTTGTGTCTCGACGAGGCGGGGTCACCCTCCGAGTTCCAACGGCCGGGCGTTAGGCGAGTCCGCTTTTGATGCGCGAACGAGGCCGTTACCCTGCCGTTTATGACTCTGCTTTATGGTTCTGTTCTTCCCATTCCTTGACGCTATACTAACTTTTTTTTTTTTTTTTTTGTAGCTGACGTCAGACCGGAGCCGACCCCTACCGCACTTGCCTTTCGAGCTTCCGCTTGGAGAATCGCCGAGTCTCGACGTTGGGGTCCCGAACTGGTTACGAACGAACTTCTTTCCGCGTGTAACCTTATCCCTCCTCGCGTTGATACACGCGAAGGTTAGGCTTTCTTCTACAATGCTTTTTGCGTGACATCTCCTTATTATGTTTTCTCACGATTTTCTCTTTCTATTAGATATGTCGTCAAACCTAGTGGAACAAGAGCGGGGAGCTTACGAGCGAGCGGAGCTTGCTGCGGTGGCTGGGGCGTTCTCGAGCGATCCACGTTTCCAACGTCGACAATCGTGCCACCAGGGCGTCGGTGCGAGCGGCGAGTCTCGCCTCCAAGCGCCCTCCGGGAGACTTTACCTAGCTATGTTCCTCCTCCTCCTACCAATCGGGGTAGGCCTAGCCGACTGGTTTCTCTCGGGGAATGCAAGCGGCGGGCGCTCTCCGCCTCACCTCTGTTGGACCTTATGACTCCCCCCGCTTTGACACGGTTAATGAATTGGAGCGGGCCTTCGCTACATGGGATGGCGTTTCGACGGTGGTTCTTCCCGTGAGTCTTCCGAGCGTTTTGATGTCACCACCTTTGCCCGAGTCTACTCGAATGCGCATGATGCACTATACCCACGAAGTGAGTGTCTCTCTCTCCTACTTTGCCTTTCTCTTCTTCACTTTTCTGCTAATCTTGCCTTACATGCGTAGGCCTTCATTCTCACAACTTTGGCTTCGTCGTATGGCGAACGAACTCAAATCTATCTCCGTCGAGCCGCGTCTCGCGGCCGACACGAACACGCCCAATTTCTTCATGCCCAGGCAGCACAGTCTCTTCAGTCTTTGCAAGCGAGATTCGACTCTCTGCAGGTTGAGCATTCGCGTACTAAAGGTGAGGTGTCTTCTTCGATCCGAGTTATCTTCTCACGAAGGTGAGGTGTCTTCTCTTCGATCCGAGCTATCTTCGCTTCGATCTCAATTGAAAGAGATCGAAGATAAGCTCAGCGACGTTGGCTACCTGACTGAGGCCTTCAGGCGTTCTGATGAATACAATGACTTCTCGAATAGAGCTATGCTTTGCGGCGTAAATTGGTCAATTCAGAAGGTCAGAGAGCGACACCACCCGCCCCGATCTAGCGTGGGTGAAGTCTTCCTTCTTGGAGTGCATTGAGGCCTCTAATCCTCCCAGGTTCGACCTCGGCCAAACTTACGGATCTAGGGATCCAAGCCGCTCTCAGAGAACGTGGTTCGGGCGAGGGCTTCCTTGATGACATCACCATGGATCAATTGCTCGACCGCTTAGATGTATTATTAGCGTTGTCTTTGATTTTCCTTTAAATTTTAGCACGTATCTCTTTCGATCTTGTATCCCTTTTAATGAACTTCTTCGTATCCCTTTTAATGCACTTCTTTTTTGTTTGCACTCTTGTCGTATTTTAATTGAACTCTATATTTATTGCAACGCACTTTTACCCCCACTCACGCAGATTTTGATTCAAAGTAAATTGCTTGAGTAGAGCGCGCTAGTATTAATGATAACAAACAAATTCGAATACAAAATAAGACAAAAGCAGAAAAAGCAGAACTCACGATAATAAAGTTTGAGATGCTCCACATTCCATGGGTGTGGCATACATTTTCCGCTTCATGTCAACAATCTCATAAGTCCCGGGACGAACTATCCTTGTAATTTTGTATGGGCCTTCCCGATTTAGGACCTAAGGCGCAGAGAGTCGGGTCTCGGTGTTACTGCATAACACACGCGGAGTATGCAGGTCACCTCTTTGAAGTCATGGCTGCTGCCACACGGGAGTTGTAGTGCTGCAGGCGACCCTACATTTGTATTCTTACATCATGGCCAAGGCTTTCTCCTCCATTCTTCCAATAGATCCAGGTGCAGACTCAGGGACTCAGAATTCATATTGGGATCAAAATGTTCTACCCGGGGAGACGGGAGTCAAATCTCCACTGGGATAACGAACCCAAATGCCGAGCGAAAGGGAAAAAGGAGTTTCCCCAGTTGAATTTCGAGACGTCGTTCTGTAAGCCCATAATACATTAGGTAATTCCTCCGCCCATGAGCCTTTCAACCCTTCCAACTTGGTCTTGAGGTTTCTCTTGAGGATCTTATTCACTACTTCCACTTGACCGTTGGCTTGTGGGTGTGCTGGAGACGAGAAGAAATGTTTGATATTCAACTCCGAGCAAAACTTTCGGAATGCTTCATTGTCAAATTGGCGTCCGTTATCCGTCACTAAGGCATAGGGTATGCCGAATCGGCATATGACATCTCGCCATATGAAATTAGTTACCTTCTTCTCGGTAATAGTTGCGAGAGCTTCCGCCTCTGCCCACTTCGTAAAGTAGTCTACTGCGACCACTGCGAACTTCGTCTGTCCCTTACCCTGCGGAAGAGGTCCAATTAGGTCTACCCCACCGAGCGAATGGCGGGGACTCATCCTGTGGTGAGCGGTTGAGAGGGTTGTCTACGTATCACCGCAAATCGTTGGCACTGGTCACACGTCTTGGCGAACGCCGTCGTGCATTTGTGCATGGTGGGCGATGGTAGCCCGCGCATTGCCTTACGTGTGCTAGAGGCCCGAGCGCCGAGTGATTGCCGCATATTCCTTCGTGTATCTCTCGTAAGACATATGTCGCTTCGTCAGGTTCGAGACATCTGAGCAGCGGCATAGAATAGCTTCTTCGGTATAACTTATCGTCTCGTAGGACGTATCGCGCCGCCTTATATTTTAGCGGCGTGCTTGTATGTGTATATCGGAAGGAGTCTCCGTCTTTAAGAAACTCGACCAATGGGGATATCGGAGTTCGTTGAGTAGCATCCAACTCCATTACTTCACTCTCTCGACACTTGGTTCATCCAAGATCTCAACCGGGACGGTTCTCCGTAGCTTCGATGTCATATGTCGCGGCCAATCTATCGCAAGTGAGTCGGCGTTGGCATTCTCGGATCTTGGGATCCGTCGATTTCGAACTTATCGAGCGTTCCCAATGGCATTTTTCCTTGGCTAAGTAGGTGACCATGCGCCATTCTTTTGCCTGCGATACGTTTCCATTACACGGTTTACGACAAGTTGAGAGTCACTTAGAATGATCAAGTTCTTTACCTCGAAAAGTTTAGCGATTTCATTACCGCTAGCAATGCCTCATACTCTGCGCCGTTGTTCGGACGCTCGAAACTTGAATCTTAAGGCGTACTCGAACCTTTCTTCGTCGGAGACACCATGAGCAATCGCCGCTCGCATCCACGCATCGTTTGATGATCCATCGACATACAGTCGCCAAGGTAGATCAGCGTCTTTCTGTAGTTGGACTAATTTTATCTCCTGTGACGGGGTCATCTCGGCGACAAAATCTGCTACGGCTTGCCCTTTCATGGCTGTTCGAGGTCGAAACGAGATGTCATACTCGCTGAGTTCCACCGCCCATTTCATCGATCGTCAGGAAGCTCTCGCTTTGCAGAACTCGTCTCGATGGGTAGTTGGTTAGTACCGCATTATCTTATGAGCTTGAAAATAAAGGCGAAGTCTCGTGCGAGAAACTACTAAGGCCAAGGCCAACTTTTCTACTGCGGATATCCGGACTCGCCCCATCATGGACTTGCTCGTGTGTAGTAGTGGGGATGTCGGCCGTTTACCTCCTTTATCAGGACGGAGCTTACAGCCGTGTCGGAGGTAGCTAGGTACAAGACGAGCTCCTCCCCTGGCGTTGGTTTGGACAACAGCGGAGTTGAACTAAAGTATGCTTTTAGCGACTCGAATGCCTGTTCGCATTCATCAGTCCATTCAAAATTAGCTTTCTTGCGTAAGAGTTTAAAAAACGGAAGACATTTATCTGTCGCTCTACTTACGAAGCGATTTAGCGCTGCGATCTTTCCGTTCAGGCTCTGCAGCTGCTTCATAGTTTTTGGAGACTCCATCTCCAAGATTGCTCGGATTTTGTCGGGATTTGCCTCGATCCCTCTTTGGTTGACCATGAACCCCAAGAACTTACCGGAGGTTACTCCGAAAGCGCATTTGCTAGGATTCAGCTTCATCTGATACTTCCGTAACGTTGCGAAGGCGTCCGCCAAGTCGATCTGGTGTAGGTCAGCATGTTTACTTTTTACGAGCATGTCGTCGACGTAGACCTCCATACTCCTGCCAATAAGATGAGAAAACATCTTGTTAACTAGCCGTTGATATGTTGCCCCCGCGTTTTTTAACCCGAAGGGCATGACGTTGTAGCAATACAATCCTCTGCTGGTAATGAAGGATGTCTTCTCCTGATCTGGAGTGTACATCCGTATTTGATTATACCCGAGTATCGTCCATGAAGTTGAGCATTTCGTGGCTCTTTGTCGCATCCACTACCGATCGATCCTTGGTAGCGGGGAAGGCATCTTTTTGGACACGCTTTGTTCAGGTCAGTGAAATCTACACACATTCGCCACTTCCCGTTAGCCTTTTTCACCAGTACCACGTTGGAGAGCCACTGGGGATAATTGACTTCCCGAATGAACTCGGTTTCCAGGAGGTCCTTGACTTGCTCTGCGACGATCTCATTCCGAGCATGGTTAAAAAGCGCCGTAAACCGCCGAGCGGGCTTGTAGTCTCTGTCAACATTCAATCGGTGCGTGATCACCTTTGGATCTATACCTGGCATATCACACGTTTTCCATGCGAATACGTCGACATTCCTTTGGAGGAACTCGATAAGGTTCGCTCTCTGGCCCGGTGATAGTTTGGTTCCAATGCTTACACATTGCTCTGTGGACTGCAATTGTACGGACTCCAGAGCCTCGGCAGGTTCGCCTCGCTCTAAGGTGGGAGGCTCCTCCGTGTCGTCTTCTGTGACTTCTAATTCAGTCGGTGCTGGTGCCGAAATGTCAACGTCCATCTCGGCCTCTCCTGCGCTGTCAGACTTTCCTGTAGGCTCTTCTATGGCTGCAACCTCTTCTACCTCCCCAGTCGATTCTCTCATCGCATTGTGGTAGCATTCTCGAGGCGTTTGTTGTTCTCCATATACCACTCCGACTCATTTGGGAGTTGGGAATTTCAACATCGATGGTAAGTCGAGGCTACCGCCTTCATAGCATGTATGGTGGGGCGTCCCAAGATGGCATTATAAGCAGAGTCGTGATTTACCACCAGGAATTCTACCATAGTTGTTACACATGTCGATCCGCCACCAAATGTCACCGGCAGTTCGATGCTCCGCCGGGTACACCTTACTCCCGAATCCCACTAAAGGAGATATCGCGACTTTGAGCGGTCTCGCCCTATTTTCATGGCGTCATAGGCGCTTAAGGATATGCGACGTCGGCGAGCGGCGCGCCCGTCAACCGAGGATGCGACGGACCTTGATGTTGGCGATCGGTGAGAGATCACTAACAGCGTTGTTATGAGGTTGGTGTAATTTGACTGCTTCTCCTTCTGAAAAACTGACAATCTCGTTAGATAAAGAAGTTGAACAAACCTCCCAGTCGGCCGGCGGGGATCGGGCTGCCCGGGCCTTCGCCTTCCTCTTTCTATTTGAGTCGCCTCCTACCGTTTCCGAGAATGGTTCGAATTCGGGGAGAGGTGACCCTCTCTCCTTATTGCTTGGCTCTGTTGATCCGGCACGGTCTCGCGTCGTCCGCTTCCACCGACATATTCTTTCAGTTGCCCGGTCTGGATCAATGCTTCTATGGCCTCCTTCAGGTCGTAGCAATCTGAAGTTGAATGTCCGTGGTCGCGGTGGAATAGACAATATTTGTCCTTATTCCTCCTGTGGGACCCTGCCTTCAACTTGGCTGGCCACTTAAGAATATTTTTGTCGCGTACCTCCATCAGGATCTGTTCGATAGGCACGCTTGTTGGGGTGTACCGCTCAAATCTGCTTGGTGGCAGGCCCTTCCTCACAGGTTTCTCGCCAACTTCGGACCGCTCCTCGTGCTTTCGTTTTCGAGAGTCGCTTCGATCTTCCTCGGTCCGACCCTTTTTCTCGCGGTCCCTATTTTGTTTATCGTCGGGCGCACGTCTCGAACGAAGTAATTCCCCTGCACTCATGTATTTTTGAGCTCTAGTTAGTAACTCAACATAACTCGTAGGAGCTTTCTTACCCAGTGACCACAAGAACCTTTCATCCCGTAAACCGGCTACAATAGCTGTTAGGGCTGCCCCATCGGTATAACCTTCGATTTGTAGGGCCTCGCTGTTGAAACGAGACACATACTCCCTCAACGTTTCGTTATTACCTTGCTTAATGGTTAGCAGATGTGTCGCAGGACGCCGTTGATCTCTTCCCCCGAGGAATTGAGTCACAAAGGCTCGGGCCAATTCCCGGAAGGAGGCAATCGACTTCCTCTTTAGTTGCCTGAACCACTTTCGGGCTGGTCCCGTCAGCGTAAACGAAAATGCCCTGCACTTGATCGCGTCTCGGACTCCATGGAGTTCCATCCATGACCGAAATGTGTCAAGGTGCTCCACTGGGTCTTTCGATCCGTCATACGCCTTCATTGTTGGTAGTTTGAACTTTGGGGGAACCTCCTCCTGCATTATTTCGTCAGTAAAAGGAGGGTCTACCTGGTCGACGAGATTCTCTAAATCCAACCCGCCGTGGTCTTGAGCCTTCTTCATGTCTCCGAGCTCATTCGGATCCTCCGTAGCTCGATGCCCAAGGTTGATTCTCGACCTCCAATTCTTTCTTCTTACGGTTGATCAATTCTCTCAAGATCGACCGTGCACAGTCTCTTGATCGGTCATCCCTTCCGGTCCCGCTGCCGCTGACTTCGACGCGTGGCGTGGTGGTTCTTTGTATCCTCGGTTCCGTGAGACCACACGAGTCGACTTGGGACTCTCCCACTCGAGATCGCGGCCTCTGCGCTCCGCATGATGGGATCGCCTTTCACCGCCTCCCAACCGTCACTTTGTCATCGAGCTTACGCGGTGGGACCGAGATTCGCCCGCCCTCTTCACCGGTTCTTTACCTTTGGCTTTGGTCTCGGATGAAGGCAAGGACTTACGCGGTCTTTGAGCGTTAACACATTCTCCGTTCGGATGCCATTGAGATTCTCGCTCCGGTCCATCTTTTAGAGCCTCCACGATTGGGTTTGGGCGATTCAATATCTCCGCACTCGCGATGTTTTCGTCTGCACTTCTAACCCGTTGCTCAGTGTCGCGTCTCGATCGCCGCCTGCCGCATAAAGACGCCGTTAACCTCCTCGGGTTGGGCATTCTGCGTTCTTTGCCGGAATCCGGCGAGGATGTCGGTCATTATCCGATTCCTCTCCATCGTTCATCGGGTTGGCTTGATTCGGATGGTTACTCATGGTAAACAATGTTTGGGCTTGGCAACACGCGGCACTTTGCAAGAAAAAGTCCCCACAGACGAGCGCCAACCGTTGATGCGGAATTTGGTTAGAGCGGATCAGCGGTGAATTTATATCGTTGGGGACAACGATCTCCCGCAAGAAAGAGAACTAACACCGGTGTGGTGCTCGCCACACACACTCCGGACTTTCAAGTTAGAGAGGATAATCCCGCACAAAGATAAATTCAAGCTAGAACTCACGGCCAAATGATTGCTTTACTTTTGGGTTTTCCAATGAGTTAATATAGACTTTCAATTTGTAGCGGTCTTTCCGCATTTTATTATTCATTATTCCTCCATAATTGGCGTGCTTAATGACGGCGATTCTACGGGAGAAAGAACCGTTTCACGATGTCCCTATCTCTTGCCCTATCCGTCATTAGTGGCGGCGGACCTTCGACGTCCGGGCCAGACTTCTGGGATTAGCCTCCCGGCCGACATGGGTTGACTCTTTGAGTTGGGCCGACCTCCGGTCGGAGCCGACCCCATGGGGTCAACCCCTTCGGCGGCTTCTCTCGGCGGGCCGCCCCCCAGTCGGCCCCACACCTGGCCGGCGGGCCGACCCACGAGGTCGGCTCCGCGGCCGAGCCGACCCCACGAGGGGGTCGGCTCCTCGAGCCGCCGACCCACCCGACCTCGAGCGGGCCGAGCCGCTGGGGTCGGCTCCGCCAACTCGCCTCAGCAGGCCGAGCCGCGGGGTCGGGCTTCTGGCTCGGATCGGCCGACCCGCGGGGGTCGCCTCCGGTCTTAACTAGCGAGTCGCACCCAAGGGTCGGATTCGACTCTCGATTCCAACCGGTCGACTACTAATTCGCCTCTCTTCTACGCTTATCGGACCGGATCCCATTTTTGGCCATAACATTAATTATTATTGTGGTATTAATTTTTGGTTTCGTATTCTCAATTTTAGTTATCTTGTAATGGATGAAATCATATTAATGAAATGTTTTGATGGTTAAATATTAATAAAATATTTATATACCATTAAGTTGATAGTATTTGTCACAATTAATGAATTAGGGTAAAAAGTAAAACTACCTTTAAAATATAAAATAAAATAAATCAAAATGCTATAGAAACTAGTCTTTTAGAGACGAGATCATTTATGTAAGACAAAATATTTTAGGCTATTTCTAGCAATTATCCAATTATTTTATGATAATTTTACATCTATAAAAACAATCTAAGATGTAGGACAACTAAACAATGTAGTATAACTAAATAAATTTGTAATTAAAACCACTTTTTTTTTTTTTTGCGATATATTTATGGCAAAAGGGCAACCTCAAATCCTGAGATCCAGGTACAAAATACAATAACACAAACAATACTAGATAATACCAGATAACATAACAGAAACCAAAACAAGCAGCAAAAAAAAAAGATCAAAATAAGAGAATTTAAGAAATCAAGTGGATCAATGACAAGGAGATTGAGGATGAATTGGTAAGTGTCTCCCTAATCATGAAAAACACCAAAAGATCATATCCGCCTTAAAAATACAAAGGACGAATTAACGCGACCGATCTACCGATCCATGAAGACAATGACTGCGCTCCCTCCAAATATAATAAATAGACACACACCAGGCAAGCCTCCAAACTCGATTTCTGCGACAATTACTCCTACTTACATGACAAATCTACTTTAGCTCAGAAGCCCAAGACGAAATTCTATAGACAAAATCTTTCCAAGCAAGAAAAGGATAACTAAAAAAATGAATGGTCACGAGATTCCTCCAAAAATAACCAAAGTAAGCAATCAATTAGAATAGTATTCATAGGTGAGTCATAGCTAAAAGTTCATGCAAAATACACAGCCAAACCCAAGATCTAAATAGTAAATTGAGGTAAGGCACTCAACTACTAAGTCAGGAAGTTGTTTGATATTAAAACTACTTTTAAAGAAATGGTAGCAAAACATACAAGTCTTCTAACTAAACTATTTTATTTAAAAAAAATGTTTTTAAGAATAATTATTCTTCAAAAAAGTATTTAACTTAGGCGATACCCAAACTCACCATTCGACTTTTTAGTGTCAATTATTCAAATGGTTTTAGTTTTAGATGAATAAAAAGGACTTGAAATCATTTTTTCAACAAGAAAAAAAAAAGACTTGAATTCAATATTAATTAAAGAAGTATTTCTTTTATTACTCATGTATATATCTATTATAATTTTATTTCACATAATTATTTAGATTTTTTTACTCTATGATAAAAATCTTAAAATATAATACGATTTTGTGAGAATTATTTCTGGTTAACTAATTAACTTGAATATAACCTTAATTTAGAAATAGGAATGTCTAATTTATCTTGGAGGGATGAACCACGATGGGACGAGGAAACGAGTGGAGGAAAAATTCATTGCAAGCTCAGCAGGAACGGAGAATACATTCTCCACTCCGACCTTATTTTCCATATTCCCCATTTCGTTTGAATTTTTTAATTTATTTTTATTATGATTGTTATTGTTATAATAATAAATAATAATAACAATCATATCCTTGAATATAAATATTTTGATGATATATCTGTAAAATTGAAATCCTAATATCATTATCGGCATTGATATTTTCATCGTTCCATGTTATTGCAGGCTACGATATTTAAGCAATTTTTCTCTTTCTTCTTTTTTTTTTAAAAAAATTGTGTGGACAACATCAACCCCTTGCAAAGGATGTTGTTTAGGGGCATATTGAAAAAGAAAATAGAAGGGAAGAAATTCCTTTAAAATGTTCAAAAAAGTGAGGTAAAATTCTTTTAAATATTCTCCGAGTGTGAGACAATTTTATTAAATGATTGCCTGCAATTCTCTTTAGTCTTTTTCTTATGATCCTCATCTTTAGTAATGAAATCTGTACAATTTGTAGAAAAATAGGACATATATATTCTAAGTTACAATAGGGTTGTATGGTATAATTATGATTTCGACTTTTTTTTAATTATTTTTTTCGCTATTAATTAAATTATTCAATGTTTCCATTGAGAAAAAAGTGGATTTAGAGGCTGCTTTTCCCCAACATCTCTATGTTGATATAGGAAGGTTAAATTACAATGGTTTGTTTGATGAGTGCTTATCAAAACAACCCTGAACGGAAAAAAGGAATTTCTTTTCTTTTATTTTCTTTTTTAAGTTTTCATGTGCACTAGAAAAAGTTGAATGCCCGTTGGATAACGTTCTCGTTTCTTGTTTTTATTTTTTATTTTTTATTTTTATTTCCTGTTTCTTGTTTAATTTAAATATTATTTTTGATAACTATGTCTTGTTTCTTGTAAAAAAGAAACAGAAAACAAAATGTACGTTTGATAACTGTTTCTTGTTTTTTTTAGTAAAAATAAAATTTAGTACATCTAATATAATAAAACATAAACATGCATTTAAAGAAATATAAAACAACTATAAAGGGTTTGTAGGATTTTATTCTGGCCCAATACATTAATAATAATAATAATAATAATAAATTTTATCTATCGAATGTTGTTCAAATTTGATTGATAATATCATTTCTCAATTCAATCAATTCACCTTAAATGATTTTGGCAAGTTAGTTTGATTAGACTAATTTGTAAATTGTCTAAAGTAGATAATCGAACATACCCACATTTTTTAATTTAGTAATAAATTTAATTTTTATTATTATTTTTTGAAAATTTATCAGCCAATAATAAACGAAAGTAATTTCGTTAAAAAAAAAAAAGAGAAAGTTTTTTTTTTCATTTAAAGGTAACACATGAAATACATTATTGATTTATTTATTTAATAAAAATTAAAATCATACCAAAAGAAAAAAATAATAGAGATTTAAATAGAAAATAATAACTAAAAGCTCATTAGTAAAAGAAAATGAAAAATAAGAAAAAAAGACATAAACAAAAAAAGAAAAAGTAAAGAAAAAAGATAAGTAGCTATTAAAAGAAAAAAAAATATTATAATGTAAGAGAGAAGAGAACTAAATATATGAGAAACTAAAAAGATAAAAGATAAAAGAAAAAAAAAAAAACTGAAAAGATAAAAAAAAAAAAAAGTATTAAAAAATAGAACGGAAGAAAGAGAAAGAAGAGGGACGGGAGATATGGGTGTAGAAAGGAAAAAAAGATATAGAGATACATGCATAAAATATAAAAAAAGATTGAGAAATTATTTTTTATAATTTATCAAAATTTGTCCATTTTTTAGAAATAGGAAACGGGATGGTGTATAAGATGTCTATATCTTAAACATTGACAAACAAAAACAAGATACAGCAAATACAAGCATTATATTAAGATTTTTTTTTTTTTTTTTTAAGTTTTCATGTGCAATATACATTCTTTCAACAAAAAAAAATAATAAATAAAATATCACACTCTCTTCCTTCATAGTATCACAATTATTGATAATTTTGTGGAAAAGTTAAAATATTAATATCATTAAGACTTTTAATATATATATATATATATATATATATATTTGTTAAAATAATATTATCTAACTTTTAAAGAGATATGTTTTGTTAAAATGAGCATTTGCTCAACTCATATTAAGTTTCTATAATTTATTTCGAAGTCAAAGATTCTATTCTCCCATCCCACACTTTATAAAAAAGACTTTTTTTATTTTAGAAAAATAAAAGGCAGAAACGGAAACAATGGAGCAAAAGGATATAAAATTTTTCTTCTACAGCACTACTTTTGTTTTTTTTTTTTTTAATTTTCTTTTAAATAATACATATTTATTTAAGTTAAAATTCAAATTTAATTCTTATAATGGGAAGACATGTTTTTATGATTTAATAAAACCTTATACATAGTCTCTATAGTTTTGATAAAACCTTTCTAAATAATTCCTAACCACATGAACGAGTTCTAATTTTTAAAATCATAAAAACTAAATTCTAACCTCAACCTATAGAGACCAAATTTGTAATTTAACTTTTATATGTAATTTAAGAATGTAAAAGTATAAATAAAAAAATAATTTAAATGTATTAAAAAAATAACGGGCACACATTTATATTAATGTGTTGATATATACACACACATATACTTTAGAGACTAAGATAAGACATTTAAAAATTCGAGAACCAAAACGAAATTTAAATCTTTGATAATCTAATAATCACATGCTCACATGATTATTAGACCAGAATAGTCACAAATTAGTTTTCGTATATCACAAAATCTCTCTTTCAAATGTTTCTAATCTAATTTCTCTTCCTCTCAATGAAGTTTTTGTTAAATTGAGGATGTCACATTAAAAAAAAAAAAGACCTCACATTCTTAATAAAATGCATGAGTTATTCATCTTATTGTCAATTAGTTTTGAGATAGAACTTCATATTATTTAATTTGATATCAAAATTCATAAAATTATAAACGAATACTCGGTCCAAAAATTAAAATTAGCATCCGATCAAAAAATGATTGGTTTTGAGATAAAACCGGATAGTATTTAATAGTTAAAGTAGGATATAAAATTCTAGAATTGATTATGGGAAAAGGAGGGCATTTGTGGCTACAAGATTAGAAAATCTATTATTTAAAAAAAAAAAAAAAGAGTCTCTAAACTCGAACACTTAAAAAGAAAGTAGGATTGTGTTACCGAAACCGAGTTGGAATCTTACCCAACAAAATTTGCAATACAAACAAAGAAAAGGTCTTTCTCAAACTCAACTTTCAAAAGTGAGGAAGGGGATTCTTTGTGTTACTTAACATAGAGGACAGAGTTGACGAATCGAAGGAGATAAAAATTGAAAAAAAAAAATGGCAACTTTATTCTTATTCATTCTAAGTGTAATGGGTTATGAGGTTGGCTTGAGAGTGATGTGTTTGGCGATGCCAACTTATAGCCTATGGGGGAAGCGGCGAACACACACTTTGATGTCATCTTTAGGACCACAGAATCCCACTTTCTTAATCCTAACTCTCCCCTTGAATACACACACCGACATGAGCATACCTCGACGGTTAAAGCTTTAGTAACTTTTTGCTATAAATAGAGGGGTTCGAACTCACATCTTCTTTCCTCTAGTCAAGCGTTGGATTGTATACCAGAGACGCTAATGTCTAACTACTTTAACTATGAGCCTATAAAAAGCATTTATGTGTTTTTTGTCGAAACGAAAAAAAAAAAACTAAGATGAGCCTAGAAGTATTTGTATTTGTCTATCAAGACAATGGGTGGTTTTAGTGGATATATATATAAAAAATTGTTTTGTTTTGAAAATATTACTATTCAAATGAAAATCTTTGAAGGAAAAGTTGTTAATGTCTTAATTATGTTTAAATTACCCTCACTTAACATATGTTTTTTTTATTACAATGAGAATGGAGGGATTCAAACCACAAACATCGTAATCGTTAACACATTCGATATGCCAGTTGAGCTATACTCTCTTTAATCCCCTACTTAACAAATGTTAATTGGTATAATAATAATAATAATAACTTCCATGATTTTCTTTACCATGATTCTTTTTTCTTTTTATATTTCTATTCTTGAAAGTTACTTACAAACTAGTCTTTAATTATTGTCAAACATACCCTTAGTTGTTGTTGTAAATTTTATTTTTCTCTTGTATATCTACTTATTCTTTTGAAGTGTCCAACGTTCAAATTTTCACTCACATATAGTTCAACAAGTCTAGAGGAGACATTTGAACTTGTGACCTCTTGGTTGATGATGTATATGTCTTAATCAATTGAACTATATTTAAGTTGATCTCACTCTCATATTTATTGTACTAAAAAAATAGAGTAAAAGTTCTAATATACTAGTAGAAAGTTTCTCAAAATTAAAAATTAAATAAAAATAACTAGTACATGAAGGTAGGGGTGTACAAGTAACCCGGTAACCCGACCAACTCAGACTACCCAACCCAAACCGTAAAGGTTGGATAGGGTTAGATTTTTTTTCAGTTTGGGTTGGGTTAAAAGTTTGGAGAACCGAAAAGTTCGGGTCGGTTCTCGGGTTGAGCCTTTTAGGCTCGGGTTGACCCAACCGAACCCAACCCAAAGTTTATATTTTTTATTTTATTTTAATTAAATATATACTTATAAATGAATTATTTGTCAATTTCTTATATTTTCTTCTAGACTTCTAACAAAATGTTAAAATGTTATGGATTTTGAAGTTTGATATTTGAATTTTATGTGATTTTAGTTATTAATTCAAGAAAAAAATATTTTGAATAATTTAAGAAATTATAAAATAAAATAAAAAAAAGTTAATCCGGTGACCCAATCCAACCCAACCCGAAAATATTTAGTTGGATTTGGTTGAGTTACTCTCATGAATAGGGTTGGTTAGGTTGAAAGAATGATTCGGGTTGGTCTAAAAATCTCCCTAAATCCAATCCAAGCGGGGTGATGTGTGGGGTCACAAAATGGAACTGAAATTCCAATGAATGACATGTTGGAGTTCTGTTTTGGAAAAGGAAAAATGGCTGCTTGCTGACAAGAAATTAAAATGAAGAAAAAACCAGTGCCATGTGAATTCATATGGGTGCTCTGTCAAATCAGTATATATATATATGTATGTAACTCTCATGGTCATATTGTGGTACAATTATAAAAGCCCTTTCCTCTCTCTTCCATCTATTCTTCATCTCTTTCCCATCTTATCTATCTCATACTCCCCTATTAATCAATAACTTACAAAATTGTTTGGAGTAATAGTGCGTTATAATCCAAGTTTAAAATGTTGATGTGATAGAAATATCGAGGTCTCAATTTTATGAAAATATCGATGAAATGTCGATGTCGATTGATATTTCTGGAAAAAAATTTAACAACAACAAATTTAAAAAATATATTAAAATTAGAAAATAAACTTTCTACACTTTTTAAATAAGTCAAAATACTTTTATAATATTATACACATTATGTTATATCTTGTTGTTATTTTCTTTAATATTTCATCAATTTTGTACGATATAATGAAAATGTCGATTCACCCTAGTGTCGATGTCGAACTCATGAACATGTAGAAATATCGATAGAAATGTTGCCATGTCGACATAAATTTAATGCCATGGTTATAATAACATAGATTATAATAGTTTGTGGAGTTATATAATTTGTGGTTATAGTGCAGAGCTATTTTGTCTGGGTTATAATAATTTGTGTTTGAGATAGAAAGTATTTCTTACACTATTATAACACTGCTTATTATAACATATACCCCAAACAGGCTGTTAGATACTATAATTAACTATTTTCTAGTGTGTTAATTGAAAATAGGTTAAAAATCACTTTTGATATCTAAACTTTCGTGAATGTAATAATTTGGTCACTGAAACTTTAGTTTATAACAATTTAGTTCTGGTATTTCATTCTTATTTTATTTGAATCTCTAAATTTTCGTACATTTTATTCTAATTCATGAACTTAATTCGCAAAAAAGAAAAATAACAGTATTAGTCGTAATTTCTGTTAATTTTTTAAATTGAAAATTTAATGTAGGTTCATATCTTTTATGTAAGTCTTTAAAATTGTGTGGGTAGACAAAATGTTGGTTTTTTCAAATGGTTTTAGGTTTAGGACCCAAACAAAATAGAGTTTGAAAGTTTAAAGAGTAAAAGAAAAATTAAACTGAGATTATAACTTAATGAAAGTTACTCTTTCTTTTACGTCAAAAATTTGTAAAAATTTCCATCGTAAAAAAGAGAGAAAACAAATAAAAGAAAAAAAAAGAATCATTTTTTACAAAGTAGAAGGAGATAAAAGCAAACCCTAAAGAATGGAAAGCCACTTCATATTCTAGCTAGGATGCTCAAAGATGCAGAGTAAGGTAAAAACAAAACAAAACAGAAAATTTTGTTTATTTATTTTTTAAAAAAAATATTGAATTAAAATTCCATAATAAAAAAAAAAAGAAAAGAAAAAGAAAAAGAAAATGTTGCTGTTGGACTGTCCTTAGAAAATATGATATGTCCCTCTCAAAGCTCCTTCCCCTTCTTTATATTATGAACACAACTTTACAGCCTTTCTTTCTTCTGCTCAGGTTTTTCACATCTTCAACTTCACTTCCAAATCTCATTTCACTCTTCCTTCAACAAAAACCCTAAATTTCATTATTTTTCTTCGATAACCGTCTTTAAGAATTGTGATAGAATGATTCGTAAACGTTAACTCTTTTTTTTTCTTTTTAAGTTCAACAGCATGTGAAGGGAGAGATTTGAACTTCTAACCTATTGATTCAAGGTAAATACTTTAGACTAGTTGAGTTATGCTCATGTTAGCGGAAAAACGTTAACTTTAATCGTGCAAATAATTTAGAAAGAAAAATAACAATTAATTTGTTTTAAAAACATGGCACCATTAAAGAAAAGGGGAAATAGTTATATTCAAACATGTTTTTAATTTTTTTTTTTGTAAAAAATGTTAAATTAGAAATTTGATCTTGTGAAAAAAATGAGAATTTAGTCTTTATGGTTTTAAAAATTAGAATAATTTCATCTCTATGTGTTGACAAAACCTAAAAAAATAATCCCTATAGTTTGATAAAACTCTCATAATTAAATAGTCTCCAAAATTTTATCAAATCATAAGACTAGATTCTAGTCTTTTGAAATCGTAACGATTAAATTCTAACTTTTTCAAAATATCAAGGACTAAATTTATAATTTCTTTTTTTTTTCCAAATAGTACTCTCATTAAATTACCATGAATCAGGGGAGTTGTACTACCCAAACCAGCCCCTGAAATATGCAGATTTAATTCAGGGTCCTGAAAAAGTTCAATACTTATATCAGCCCCAATAATAATTGCAATTTTCACCCATGAATTAATGTAAAATCTAATAAACTATGTCTTTATAAACATGGTTTTTTTTTTAATTCAATAATATCTAAGGGTGGAAATTCATACTCGTGACTTCTTAATCATAAATACATATTTCATATTAGTTGAGTACATGTTGAAAATTTGTTAAATCCTAGATTTTGTAAATGACATCGATGTTTAAAACTATTTTTAAAATACAAGATTATGGTAGCTTTCCATATTTTCAAACTTGTTTTGGGTTTTTAGATGAAGAAACTTTAAAACTTTCTACAAGAAAGTTAAAGCGGTATATTATATTGAAGCAAAGATGATAAGAACTGATAGTCCACACAATTATAAGAAAATGTTAAATTCCAAGTTTAATTTCTCAACTTTCAATTTGTATCTAGCTATTTGATTAAAAAGTATCTGATAAATCTCAGAATTTTTAATTTTGTGTCTAATAGATTTTTTCAAAAATTAATTAATCTACTCGATATAACATTGAATTTTATGTCTAATAGGACTTTAAAACTTTCAATTTTGTGTTTAGTAAATTCATGAATTTTAAAAATCATCGAATAATTTAAAGATATATTAGATACAAAATTAAAAATTCTTAGACATATTGGACACAAAATTAAAAATTTAAGAACCTACTAAACACTTTTTAAAATTCATAAAACAAATAGATACTAATTTGAAAGTTCAGAAATCTAATGGATAGTTTTTAAAGTTTATGAACCAAATAGATACAAACTTAAAAGTTTAAGACTAAACTGGTAATTTAACGCAAGATTAATTATGCAAATAATCTCAGTTTGTTAGCAAAACATAATAACTTAAAATTATTATGAGATCCTCCTTTGGACATTCTGTCATTCACTATTCCATCATCCAAACTGGCACTCACAAAGAAAAAAAAAACTGTGGTCCTCACCACCTTTTTTATTTCCCAACTTTTCCCCTGCAGTCTCACTCTCATAGTCTTGATGTAACTTCTAAGTTGCTATATTTTTGCTCCCACCATTTCCACAAGCAGCATCATCACCACCACCCCCACCGTCACCACCACCACCGTGCTGCCGGAGTTGGCAATGGAGGCAAAGAGCTTTGAAGGCAAGCATCATTTCAAAGATAAGGCGTATAGAGAAACCATGGTCGACGACGATTTAGATTACGAGACGGAGGAGGAAGACGTTGGCGGAGGAGGCCCTGGTGGTAGCAATGGTTGCACTGCATTGGGTTGTTCTGAGAATGAGAAAAAGAAAAGAGGAACAGCAGTTCCCGGCCGTGCACGATCCGGTGGCAGTGTCTCTTTGCCGAGTTGCCAAGCACACAACTGTGCAACAGATTTGAGTGAAGCAAAGAGGTATCACCGCCGCCACAAGGTCTGCGAGTTTCACTCGAAGGCAGCGGTCGTCATGGTCGCTGGAATTCGACAGCGTTTCTGTCAGCAATGCAGCAGGTATTTTGATCATCTTCAACAATATGAACAAGAACAGTTCTGTTTAACATTATTTCCCCTTTCTGTTTGGCTATTGTTAATATGTTTGTTGGTGGTGGTTATCAGGTTCCATGAGTTATCAGAATTTGATGAAGCTAAACGGAGCTGTCGCCGAAGGCTAGCCGGGCACAATGAACGGCGACGGAAGAGCTCGGCCGAGTGCCAAGGGGAAAGCACGAGCCGCAAAGGATCAACCCCGCAGTCAAAGGAAAGCCATTGCAGGCAGCTGGTGGAAGATCAAAGAAGCAGAATTCAGATGGCTCCTACTGGAAGTTCTGGCTATAAACACCTGCATATCAGATAAATTAAAAGAGACTATCTATGAATCCTTGCTCTCTCTCTTCTGTCACTAGGAAATGAAAGACATCCACAGAATGCCATGATTTCCTTGAAGTTGGCTTCACCAACAACATCTCAGTTTGGAGCTTTGTTTTTTTCTGTCTAAATTTTCAAATAATGTGGATTGGTCTGTTTCTTGTTGTGTGGTCCCTTGTCTATGTACTAAAATATTGCACCCTCTGGTTATAAAATTTAATATGCAGAGCTTTACTTTCAAAGGATTTCAAACCCATAAATGAGAAAGGGAGTAAAAATGGGAACAGATTTGTGGTAGGTCATAAAACTGAAATTCAGAAGATTCAACATCAATGGCAGACAAGCATTTGATACAAGGATATGTAAGTTCATGTTCTAACTAAAATCCACAACTAAATTTATTTGGCTTCCCCATAAACAAAGAAAAACAAGGAGCTTTGGAACTGGTTCTTCTATGTACTTCCATCGTTCAGCTGTAGGGACAGAACCAATAATCCATACTAAAATCAGTGAAATCTCACAACTATACAAGAAATATCATCTTTGCTTTTCCTCTTGAGGGCCTCCTCAGTCAAGTGCTTGGCAGCTGCATGAGCGTCTTTTATATGCCTGATAGACTCTACGGCTTCTTCGTTCGACATCACCTGAAATTGCAGATAAAGTTTTTTATCAGATAAACTTGGGCAAAGGAGAAAAATGATATTGTCCTGACTCAGTGCAGTTAAAAAATTCAGAACTAAGAACTTGTATGTCTGCTAGTGTTCCATAAAAACTTTCACAAGATCAACACCAACCTTCCACAATCCATCACTTGCCAAGATAACAAACTCGGTCTCACCATCTATCATCTCCTCTACCACATCAGGCTCTGAGCTCAAGTGCATCTTTAAGCTCCTATCACCAAATGCCCTTGCGACCGCCAACTGCCCGTCAACGCGTGGAACGTCCCCTGGATTTGTTCAGAATATGGATAGTGTCATTGAAATGATGAAGGGATTTAAAAATTAACCAATACAATTTTCAAAAACCACATTCTTATCAAAAAGGAAATCAGAAACCACATCAATACTAGTCAGCATTCTTGATAAGTTAGTTTGGGATCGAGCAACATTTGATTTGTGTGAACTTAGGATCCTTCACTTCAAACTTACCAGGAAAGCTTGTTACAAAACCACCTCTGCCCTCAATGCTTTTTCTTTCAACGCTTGGCTCATGATCGACTGATAATTGGCTGGCCTTACCGTTCCTGCAGATAACTGCACGGGAGTCCCCCACATTCCCAACTACTAGTTTCTTACAGTCTATCAATATGGCTGTAACAGCAGTTGAACCCCCATGACTAAAATCAACAGCCTTCTCCAAAATGTAAACATCAGTTTCCCTGTATGCTTTCCTGATTGCATTCTTTGGATCGGTCCAGAAATCAGGCTATTTGGACATACCATAAGAGAAATAAATTAACAAAACAATATCAACTACATTCATAATGGCTAAGAGAAGGGAAGTACTGTCAAAATGGGAAGAAGGAACAGGCCATTGCACCTCATTTATTATATTAGAAAATAAATGCGACTGTAAATAATCAGGGATAGCATTGCTCAAATGGCCATCGAAGATTGCAAATAAACCAAGCTCATGATGATCAACTTGCTTAAAATCTGCAACCACATAATCTTCCATGGCATGATTTGATTTTCCTTCCACCAAGTGAAAACCATGTGTGACATGCTTGGACATCTTGCTCTTTCCTTTTCCAGAGTCTGGATCTGACGAACCCAGCCCAACTTTTTCCTGAAACAAACAAATTCATATTTTGTCCATTAGACAAGGCTCAAAGACTAAAAACGTCTCACATTCAGTTCATATGAAGAGACAGAGTGATTTAACAATATTCAAAGTCCATTGTTATCGTGTTATGTTGGCCAATATTTCTAATGAAAACAAGTTAATTTTGATGCCTCTCTTTTTTTTAGAATGAAAGATTATATATACAAAAATTTAGAATTAAAAATTGTGTTCCCAATATGAATTTTCTAGCTCTGCCCTATCAATAATCAAGAAAGATAGTTCCAACTTGCAACAAATTTGCAGAATGGACTTATGTTTTAAAAGACTATTGAAGCTTATGCTTGAGGCAAGACTCTAACTTTTAGCCTAGAGACTTACGCCTCTTTTAAACCATAAGAGTATAACGCCTCTCATAGAAGAGGATTACGCTTTCATGAAAATGCACCAAGGCTTAAAGCCCCTATGCCCCATGTAATGATTAGAAGAACAATATTAATTTGTCTCATTTTAACACTATAAAGGATCAAGTTATGAAAATTTGAACGGTTACTACTTTTACTAAAAACATTAAAGACAAAAAAAAAATTAGTATAAGACAGTCCAATTAATGATGGTAGTAGTGATGTTAAAGATATACTTTTAGAATTCTTTTTTATGTGGCAATTGACAATGGTGATTCCTATGACTATTATGTTAAGCAATACTTGGTCATATAAATTTAGGATTTGCACCATGTTTTTAATTAAATTTGAGGCTTATGCCTCGCCTCTTCGAGAGGAAAAGCCTCAAGGCTGCCTTTAGTCTTCAAAAACATTGTTCCCTTGTAACAACTACAGTGCTACAGCTTGTTACCTAATACAATCTCAGTTCATCCAACTTACACAAGTGTCAAGTACGACATTAATTCTTAATTTAAGACCTATCAGGTTAAGATGTCTCTTTTTTGTCGTAAAAGTTTTCTGCAACTACAGACTAGATGGGTGTATAAGTTTTCTATCGACTGCAAGAATAACAGTTTATTCACTTAACATAAGGAAGCTAGAGCAAATTACCCCCACCCCAACTCTCCAACTTTCTGAACGTCTGGGAACCGAAGACAAGAATGTAAGGAATAAAAGATATCTTTTCATTTCCCTGCCTCAAAGAGGCACAGACCAATTCTAAAGATTTCAATCCTTCAAAAATAATGAGCCATGGCAATGAGTAAAAATAAAAGAAGGAAATCCCATCACCAAAAACTGCTCTCTTTGTCTAATAAAAGAATCCTTTCAAAAGCAAACAAAACTATATTATAGATGGTTAGCCTTCCCCTTTAAAGTACAAAGAAAAACAAACTTGGACATCCTGTATTTTTTTGCAAGGATCAAACCTGAAGCCATAGGGGGAAATCTACTTATTTCATCAAGGTGTAAGCATTTTAACTCAAATAACTTTGTAGAAATACAGGGGGAAAGAAAAGGAATAGAAAAAAGCCAACCCAGTTTGGAAAAGGCAGAGATGGTCCAAGAAAAATTCATACTAATTCATTCTGGGATTCAAGTATAAAAAGAGCAGGACATTTTTACAAACAGTTTTATCGCAAGGGGCATTGACATGACCCCAACGGACGAAAGTTATAAAAGAATGATAACATTGCAATCATCATATACGGAACGAAGCTGAAGCAAAGAGCACAGAATCTGAATCCGCAAATGCATAATACCAATGAAAAGACCTTCGACACAAGCAGGCAAGAAAAGGATCTCAAAACAGATGCGAAAATGCGTTCAAATTCCAAGGAGCTTTCATGAGTAAAAAACATAGCAAGCTCAAATCAACAATTCCAAGGAATCAGAGCTGAAACCCATTTGTGGAAATGGGCATACAGCAAAGAATCAAGAGAAAAGGAGCAGACCCATTTGAGAAACAACAAAGAACATCTCATTACACGTACCTTCATCTTGTGGAGAATCTCTTTCCCAGTCATGAGTTGGTTCGAACTTGCATCTACGAGTAGAAAAACTGCAGAAAAGAAAGAAAGAAAGAATGGAAAAGAGAGAATGAAGGAGAGATGAAGAAAGAAAGTGCGGTGTAATTATAGGAGGAGAAAGATGGTTGGGGAAATTGCGGTAAATGTATCGTCAGCCGCGTTTTGTGCAATCCCCAAGAGGTGGACGTGTTGCGACTTGCGATCGAACAGCTTTTCTTTTGCTTTTCTTCTACTTTCCTCCAAATCTAACCTCTCTCTCTCTCTCTCTCTCTCTCTCTCTCTCCTTTGTATTCTTTTCTTTATCTCAAAAACCATTCTATTTTGACGGTGAGAATGTAGAGATTGGAATGAACTTTCAGACAAATTTTAGTAGGCCGAAGATACAAATTTTATGTTAATTGAGTTACATTCGTGTGTTACCAGACCATTATTCTTTGTTAAATGCATAGGTTTAGACTTTCATGTTTCAACCATTTTTTCAAATTCAGTACTTCATAATTTTGTTTTGTTAAAAGAAAACTTTAATTCATGAATTTTTATTCAACAACCGATTTAGTTCATATACTTTTACTAAATTGTTACAAAATTAAAAATACATAGATTATATTATTACAAACTAAACTTTATGGATTAAATTGTTACTCCCTAAAAAGTGTTTTTTAACTTTCTTTTTTCTTTCTAGTTTAACAACGTCACCTTTGACCTTCGAGGTACATGTCAATTATCATTTATGCTTATTTTAACAATATTTTAACTATTTCATTTTTGGTTTTATGTGTTTTAAAAATTATGTTGCTTTCTCACTATTTGAATTTTTTTATTATCTTTTTTTAAAATATATTTGAATTATAAACCAAATTTTAAAAATTAAAATTAGTTTTAAAAAATTAATCCTTTTAGTTTTCAAAATCTCTCTGGAATTAAAAGATCAGATAAGATAACAAAAAAAAATGCAGAGGAAAATGTGGTGTTATAAGTTTAATATTCAAAATTAGAAAATTAAAGACAAGATAGTCATCCAACATGTTCGTTTTTCAAATTTGAGTTTTTTTTAAGTTCAACATTTAAAGGTGTGAAATTCGAATTTTTGGTCGAGGTTACATGTCGAGTTATGCTCACCCTAACAATATTTTTTTGTTTTTTTAACTATTTATCTTTCTCGCAAAACATTTGAATTATAAACTAAATTTCAAAAACTAAAATTAATTTTACCGAGGAGAAAGTGGTGTTATAAGTTTAATTTTTAAAATTAAAAAATTAAAAACGAAATAGTTATTTAAATTTTTTTTTTAAGTTCAATAATATTTAGAGGTAGAGAGATTCAAATACACATATCAATTGTCGTTAAGCTATTTAACTCAAATTTGAGCTCTTATTTTACAAAAAGTTAAAATGGGTTGAAAATATTTTATAGTTTAATTGGATGTAAATGATGTATTATTTGCCCATAAAATTGAAAACCAACTCACTACTTTTTCATGTACCTCAACTTGTACTAAAATTACTCAACTCAAAATAACTTAGGCTCCCCCGTTCGATAACCATTTTGTTTTTTATTTTTAGTTTTTGAAATTTAAACCTAAAAATACTACTTCTACTAATAAGTTATATGTTTTATTATCTACTTTGTACCTATGTTTTCAAAAACCAAGCTAACTTTTGAAAACTAAAAAAAATAGTTTTCAAAAAACTTGACTTTGTTTTTAGAATTTAGCTAAGAGTTCAAATGCTTACTTAAGGGAAATGATTTTTATTGTAGAGAAATTAGGTGAAAATAAGCTTAACTTTCAAAAACTAAAAACAACAAAACAAAATGGTTATCAAACGGGGTCTTAGTTTTTTATTTTTGAAAATTATGTATTTTTTCTGATTTTTCTATATTCTCTACAATGACTTTCTTCTCTTTCAGAAAATATTTGAATTTTTAGTCAAATTCTAAAACCATAAACATTTTTTTTTAATTATTTTTTTAGTTTTTAAATTTTAGGTTGGTTTTTGAAGACATATATAAAAAGTGAACAACAAAATAAGAAAATATATAGGTGAAAATAGTATTTGTAGGCTTAATTTTCAAAAACCAAAAAACAATCAAACTGGATCTTAATTTTATAATTTAAAAAAAAATGACTAATTAAAAATTACTAACCATATCTCATACTATGTTTCATTTCTATTGTTTTTTTAGTTCAACACTATTTGGAGTTGGGAGATTCAAATCTTGACCTCTTGATTCAGAGCACATGTCAACGAGCACATGTCAATTATTCGTCGAGTTATGCTCACTTGACAATTTCTATCGTTAATGCACATGAATATATTTTTTATTTTAATTCTAAATCATTTCTAAATAACATCTTGGGTATAACATTTTTATTATTGTTTTTTATACTTCTAATAAATAAATCAGATCAAAATATAATTTTAATTATTAAATATATTTTCTAGAAAACTATTCATTAAAAACTAAGTTAAGCTTAACTTAGTGAATAAAGATACTTATTATTTTTATTTGCTGTCGAAAGTTGAATCTCTCGCCCCTTATTTTTGTTTTATACTAAAAAGAATCTGATAAAGATTGACAAAAAAAAAAAAAAAAAAAAAAAAAAAAAGAAGTTGTGAATGAATTATTGAGAGCACTACGATTTTTCCTTTTAAAAAAGCAATAAATTAGTAATAATGCAAGTTTTAGTCACCATAAAGGAAGTTCCTTTCAATGTCATATATGCGCTATCCGGTATTAAGGGACAAGACAATTTCCTCTATGAATTTCCATTAAAGTGGCTACCTTTTCTATAAATTATACCTAAAGACAAAACTAATAATCTCTTTTCTTTTAATTTCTTTTTTTTTTATCATCAAAATAAACATAACTCAACCGTAATTGAAATGTATCTTATCATTAAGTGCAAACAAATGTTCCACATTAGATAGGGAAGAGATTGATCGTGGATATATAAGTGATGACAATCTCCACAAGCAAAGTCATGAGGGCTCTAACATAAATAAAAAGTAAAAAATATATATATATGAAGTTAACTCAAAAGGGTTTTATTTAGAATGTTAGTAAAATTACAATTTTGAGTGAGCTTACATATCTATTGTCTCCAATATACTAATTAACGCCAAGTAATGTCTCAACCACAATTGCTGCATGAACGAGAGGAATGATCGTTATTGCGAACTTGTATGGTCTTTTAGGGGATGTTTGAGGCGCTGAGTGAATACAACAATAACATGGATCATTATAATAGTTTGTAGAATGATGTAATATTGTATGAAATCTAGAGTTGTTTAGTAGAGTCTGAAAGTATTCCACACGGGTTATTATAACACAAGTTATTATAACTCACGCCCCAAACAACCCCTTATATATATGGATATAGTCTTGATTTGATAAATAATATTGTTCATCTCTAATTGATAAAGACATATTTTTTCTTCCCTAACCAATGTTAGACTTTTTGTTAGCACATAACAATCCTCTCCCTCAAATAAACTATTACACTTGAGCTTATCTTCGAGTAAATTTGTCCACTCCCAACTGAGAGTTCGTTCTTCATCTCGAGAAACATCCCAATAGAGGATAAACACAGATCACAATTGCTCTTATCAAGGCAAGTGGGAGAATAACACCATAGAGCACAATCGAGGCTCACTAATGTTTGTTCTAGGATTTCTCTGATACACAACTAGATTTGTTTTTTACCATGACTCCAAATCCTTTGAAAATCAATTGATAAAGGACAACGTGACCGTCAATATATCTCTATAATCTATAATCATATGATATTGTCATATATGCGCTATCCGGTATTAAGGGACAAGACAATTTCCTCTATGAATTTCCATTAAAGTGGCTACCTTTTCTATAAATTATACCTAAAGACAAAACTAATAATCTCTTTTCTTTTAATTTCTTTTTTTTTTATCATCAAAATAAACATAACTCAACCGTAATTGAAATGTATCTTATTGTTAAGGGTGCAAACAAATGTTCCACATTAGATAGGGAAGAGATTGATCGTGGATATATAAGTGATGACAATCTCCACAAGCAAAGTCATGAGGGCTCTAACATAAATAAAAAGTAAAAAATATATATATATGAAGTTAACTCAAAAGGGTTTTATTTAGAATGTTAGTAAAATTACAATTTTGAGTGAGCTTACATATCTATTGTCTCCAATATACTAATTAACGCCAAGTAATGTCTCAACCACAATTGCTGCATGAACGAGAGGAATGATCGTTATTGTGAACTTGTATGGTCTTTTAGGGGATGTTTGAGGCGCTGAGTGAATTACAATAACATGGATCATTATAATAGTTTGTAGAATGATGTAATATTGTATGAAATCTAGAGTTGTTTAGTAGAGTGCAAAGTATTCCACGGGTTATTATAACACAAGTTATTATAACTCACGCCCCAAACAACCCCTTATATATATGGATATAGTCTTGATTTGATAAATAATATTGTTCATCTCTAATTGATAAAGACATATTTTTTCTTCCCTAACCAATGTTAGACTTTGTTAGCACATAACAATCCTCTCCCTCAAATAAACTATTACACTTGAGCTTATCTTCGAGTAAATTTGTCCACTCCCAACTGAGAGTTCGTTCTTCATCTCGAGAAACATCCCAATAGAGGATAAACACAGATCACAATTGCTCTTATCAAGGCAAGTGGGAGAATAACACCATAGAGCACAATCGAGGCTCACTAATGTTTGTTCTAGGATTTCTCTGATACACAACTAGATTTGTTTTTTACCATGACTCCAAATCCTTTGAAAATCAATTGATAAAGGACAACGTGACCGTCAATATATCTCTATAATCATATGATATTGTCAACTTTGGGCATAAAATCCTTTTGTTTTTAGCTCTCCAAAAAGTCTTATACCAATGAAGATAATTGTTCTCGCTTATATATTATTAATCTCTTCTTTTCCTAGTCACTATGAAACTTTATTAGTATTCTTAACATATATATATAGATGTAATCTTGATTTGATAAATAATCTTGTTCATCCTCATAAAAAGAAGGAAGAAATCAAAGAAGAAGATGAAGAATAAAAAATAAAATATAACCTTACAAACTCAAGCTCGAACTTGGATCTTGAAGGAAGACTGAAGACATACTAACCACTATATCAAAAAGTTTTTCTATGATTTGATTTGATTTTTCCAATACATAATATAGAAAGTAAAAAATTTGAGGGGCTCTAGGCTTTAACTAAATCCACCCCGAAATCGTGTAAACTTTTCTTTTATAAATAGAAAAATATTTTGATTTTTCAAACTTTAAAGTAGCTTAATATAATATTTAAGTATATTCATCCAAAAAAAGAAAAAAAAATATAATATTTAAGTATGGTTTTAACGATCAAATAAATGTTTTCACCATTTAAAAGTTATATTTAATCATAAATCTTAACTTTTCATTCCATATCGATAAATACAAAAAATATATATATATACACATATATGAAATAATTTTAATTAATAACTTGATATTTACAATATACACATATTATGCCTTTTCTTGTTTTATTCATAATATATTGTAAATTTTTTTCTTCTCAAGAAACAATTTAAAAGAAAATAATTTGTTTGATTTAATAAATTTTAAACTTTACCATCAAATACTTCAAAATATTTAAAAACTCATGCAACGCAGGTGAGTAACCCTCGTGTAGTAATAGGAGCTTAAAAAAGAAACTTTTGATTTTTTTATTTTGTCCTTTTAATTAATGTTGTATTATATTAAATGAAAATTTTGTGAGATTTCTACTCGATTTTTTTATGATAATCATATGGTTAAATTATATAAAATATCGTAAAACTTTAAGGTAGATTTCAATTATTCTCTTAGACTTTGAAAAAGTTTTATTTTTACCCTTAAATTTTGAAATTGGTTCTAAAAAGATACCTTGAAACAAGGAATTTGTAAAAGTAATTTTTTTTTTTTAAAAAAAGGTAAAAGTTGATAGAAGTGTTTATGTCTACTAAATACTAAATGGGTTTAGACATGCTTTATGCTCACTCTATCTAGACCATTTATTTATCTTTCCACATGACACTTTTGAGCCCAAAAAACCAATTACCAATTTTTTAAAAAAAGAATTTGGAAAAATAAAAAATTGTATTGTGATGCACTCAAAGTTTTTAGAATCGCTAAATTTAGTACTTATTTTTCTCTGCCTACCACACAAGCAAGCAAATTATGATGATAAATAAACAAGAGATAATTAGAAGAATTGTTTATTGTGCCCCAACCACATGATATTTAAAATAAAGAGTACCGATCAAGGGAGATTAATTAATTACTAAGGGTCGCGTCAAAAATTAAAAAACAATAATAATAACTACCCTGAGTTCACCTAATGACAACGAAATATGTGAAAAAATAAAATAATATTCGTAGGGATGTGTTCAAACTATGAAAGCCATGTACATAGAAAAATGTTTAAGAATTTGTAACTTATCTAAGAACCAAATATTTTAAAATCAAGCGATTGTCTTATGAGATTAGTCAAAGTTTGAACCAAAGAAAGTCTAGCTCAACTGGTATAACAAAAATGTTAAGGATCCCAAGGTCAAAAGATGTTAACCTGACAAGCATTCAATGGAAATAGTATGGAAAAATCTGTATACTATACTATGTGGCACTGGAAATTTTCAATGAGGAAACTGAAATTTCAAAACTATGCAAGAAATATCATCTTTGCTCTTCCTCTTGAGGGCCTCTGTCAAGCGCTCGGCAGCTGCTTTAGCGTCTTTTAGACTCTACAACTTGTTTGTTCGACATCAACTGAAATTGCTTATTATACTTTTTAATCAGATAAAGCTGAAGCAAAGGAGAAAATTGATGTGTTCCTGTCTCAGTGCAGTTAAAGACATCAGAAGAACAGTGTGTTTATGTGTAAGTGCTTGTGTTACTAAAAACTTGCACAAGATCAACACCAACCTTCAATAATCCAGCGCTTCCCAAGAATCCAAGATAACAAATTTGGTCTTCTCATCTAACATCTCCACTACCACATCAGGCTCCAAGCTCAAGCTCAAGTGTTTCTTTATGTGGAACATCACCTGGATTCGTTCAGAATCTGGATGTTGTCATTGGAATGGATGAAAGGATTTAAAACATTAACCAATTCAATGTTCAGAAAACCACATCAATACTAGTCAGCTTTCTTGCTAAGTTAGTTGAGCAACGTTTGATTTGTATCATCTTAAGATCCTTCATTTCAAAATTACCACGCCACCTCTGTTCTCAGACGCTCAACTCAGGATTGACTGCTTAGTTGACTGGATGCAGTGTTTTCAAAGTGCAAGAAGGCGCACCTTAGGGTAACAAATCCTTTGATCGCCCGAAGGCGAGAGGCGACAAAAAGACGTCGTCCGAGTGAAGCGAGGCACAATAAATAAATATATAAATAAATAATATATAGAGCACAAATTTATAGTAAATATAGTCACATAAAATGTCAAAGCCTTAATACTAATTGGTAAAAACAGCAAAATGTTAAAAGCATCCAATAATAATTAGGTTCTACTTCTCTACGAATTCAAATGTATGAAAAATATAATAGAAAAAAAAAAACAGTTTTTTTAAAAGAGAAAAAAAATTAAAAACAAAAAATCTAGTCTATTGCACTAAAAAAAAAAATTAAAATGGGTGAAGGCATATACTTTTACCAAGAAAACAAAAGTTCGAATTACTCATGTTGTCGAACTCAAAAAAAAAAATGAGGGTAATAAATGACTTGTACCCTCCTCTCCCCTCTAAAAGTATTGTTAAGGATAATGGACCTTCACATATCTCTACAATAGTATGATATTGTCCACTTTGGACATCAATGTTCATGGTTTTGCTTTTGGTTCCCCAAAAGGTGTCATACCAATGGAGATAATTGTCCTCACTTATATACTCATGATCAATCTATTCCCTGGCTTATGTGGAACTTTTGTTTACATCCTAACACTATTTTTGTATTGTACTTTTAAATATTCAAATTTAGTTCATGTACTTTTAATAAAGTTTAAAATTAGTCTCTACAATTGGTTGGTTTATTGTAAACATTTGGCGTGGAGATTTGAGCCTCTGACTTTTTAGTCGAGAGCACGTGCCAATTGCAATTAAACTATGCCCACTTTGGCACCAATATTTATTTAATGGGCAGTGAATGTGATATATCTTTGATTTATTTAAGGTATGTTTGAAGTAATTTTTGAGTAGATGTATGTAGTTTTAGTGATGCAATTATAATTACTTTTATAAAAATGTTTATTTATATAGCATTTTAACAGATAGTTTCACACTTTTTATTGTTGGGAGTGCGACCAAAGTCCCACATCGGCTATCTCCATTGGCATGAGGCCTTTTGGTAGGAACCAAAAACAAAACCATGAGGGTTTATGCCCAAAGTGGACAATATCATACCATTGTGGAGATATGTGGAGGGTCGTTGTCCCTAACAGTGGTATCAGAGCCATGCCCCTGAGTCGTGATCGGTTGAATCCTCGGGTGTCGAACAAGGGAGGCGAGCCTTGAAATGTAGTCATGGTGCAGATCCGTGGTAGATAGCTCTATCGGATAGGCGGTGTGCTCCGGGTAAAGGAGTTGGCCAGGATAAGAGCTAGACGGATAGATGACTATTTGAGGGGAGGCTCGGTTGGTACTTTGTTCGAGGGGAGGATTGTTGGGAGTGCGACCAAAGTCCCACATCGGCTATCTCCATTGGCATGAGGCCTTTTGGTAGGAACCAAAAACAAAACCATGAAGGCTTATGCCCAAAGTGGACAATATCATACCATTGTGGAGATCTGTCGGAGTCGGTTGCCCCCTAACATTTATAAGAAAGTGATTTTAATTTAATTTATATTTTTTTTGAATGGTTAATGGTTATGTTTTAAAAGAAATTTTTGAATCCTCAATTTATTAAAAAGATAGCATTACATTTAAGAGGAAAAAAAAAGTTAAAAAGATGATAGCCAAGAATTATAAATGAGGAGAGATATATATTTTAGAGAGAGAAATTTTTGGAGTGGGAGACAAATTTTAGATAGACACAAAAAGTTAGAGAGAAATTTAAATGAGAGAGAGAAAAAAATTAGGAAGAAAAAGGTTGGAGACATTAAGACGATTAGAGAGGAAAAGTTAGAAAAAGAAATTTATGAAAAAAAAGGAAAAAAAAACAAGAGAGTTGAAAAAATTTGGTGACCAAGTTAGTCAGAGAACGAGAAAAAGAAATAGGGTGAGAAAGAGTTAAAAGAGAGATGGACGAAAATCTTATAGGAGTTGTTTGAAGTGGAGGTTTAGAACTAGAATTTTAGGAATCAGAAGTTTGAGAGTTTATCTCGAGGGATTTTAAAGTTTGAAAAATAGAAAGCTGTATTTGGGGGTAGCGTTCTGAAGCGTGTTTGAGGTATAGTGTTATGAACTTGAATTTCGTACAATTTTGTTTCACATTTTTTTCTTTTAGCTATTTCATTCTTTCAAATTTTAGAGTGGAACTTATTTGAATTGTAGAAGTTACTCTCTAATACAGATCAACTTTTTAAGTGACTTTTCAATGAAGTTTTCAATTTATGTTTTAGTTGAGGAATAAAAAAAATGTTTTAAACATTCCAAACTATTTTTGACATTCAAATAAAAGAAAGTATAGCATGTCACAACTTCATATAGGTAGGGATAAAATTTGATGAGAAGGAATTAAAAAAAAATCTTGGAAACGAGAAGAAAAAAAGAATGAGAGAGGGATAAAATTTGATGGAGATATTATAATCAGTTTAGAGGGAAAAAAATTTAGACGGTCAGATAAAATTACATATATAAATAAAGTTAGTGAAAAAAAATAAGAAAAGAGAAAATTATTTTTTTCTTCCAAAATTTTAGGGTAAATTAAAATATGTGAAATTTGAGAATATTCAAGAAATTTAATATAATATACGTTTTACAACCCCTAAAGGCATTTGGAGCACCGTGTGTGGATACGGATGGTTTTGAAATCTAAACCTAAAACATTGTGTTGGGCACTGTGTTTAAAACCTAATGGGTTTGAAACACAATCTCATGGTTTTGAACAGTCCATTCCAAACACTGTTTTTCTAATTCTCAGGCTTCAAGGATTTCAAATCTCTCAGAACAAACTCCCGAGGTTTTGATTCTAAGAGTTCTAATTTCGAGTGACCCGTAGGTGACGTTAATTTTTTTTCCAAAAATATCAATGACAAAGATCCGTTTTCACAAGGGAAGTGATCCTAACAATGTGCCAAAATCACTCTCATATATATGTACACACACATACCCAAGTAATTTTAATCCAAAGTTTGAACTCAAAAGCAATACAGTTAGTTTTCTATCACTTCTATAAATGAAAGAAATGTTGTAAAAATATGATGAAAATCGGGTATAATTTTATCAATGTTTAAATACTAATATAATATATTTATAATAATAATAATAATAATAATAATTAGAAATGGAAATAGAAATTGGAATATATATAATATAATATAATATTAAAGATAGTGGAAATTTATGAGAAATTAAATAAGAAATAAACTAAAGAGAAAGTGGGAGAGAAGGAAAAGAATTGGAGACAATTTCACCATGCATTTTATTCTTCCACCAAAAGCCACTATTTATAGGCAATTTGGCAAGTGATGAGTTGGTACATTTGGACACTAAGCATAGGAAAGAAATGGACACATGGAGGACACTATAGCTAAGGATAATTTGCCACATGGCATGGGTGTTAAAGGACATGTGGAAATGGACATTTACATCATAATATTTATAATATTCCCCCTTAAATGCCCATTTATATAAAATATGCCTCGTTAAAACCTTACTAGGGAAAAACCCTATGGGATAAAAACCCTAGTGAAGGAAAAAGAGTATATATTTTATATAATATATTTACTCCCCCTCATGACGATATCACTTGAGATCTCTGAGTCTTCACATCCCAATACTGTGAACCAATTTCTCAAATGTTGTAGTTGGTAATGCCTTTGTAAATATGTCTGTCAAGTTATCCTTCGAACAAATCTGTTGTATTGAGATGTCGCCATTTTCTTCAAGGTCATGAGTGTAGAAAAACTTTGGAGAGATATGTTTCGTTCTATCTCCTTTAATATATCCTCCTTTGACTTGAGCTATACATGTTGTGTTGTCTTCGTATAATATTGTTGGAAGGGGTTTGCTCAAAGATAAGCCACATGTCTCACGAATGTGTTGTGTCATTGATCTTAGTCATACACATTCTCGACTTGCCTCGTGAATTGCAAGGATTTCAGCATGATTTGAGGAAGTCGCTGTAATGGCTTGTTTCACTGATCACCATGATATGGGAGTTCCTCCACATGTGAATAGATAACCTGTCTGAGATCTAGTTTTGTGTGGATCAGATAGATAACCAGAATCTGCATAACCAACTAGATCAAAACTTGATTTATTAGAATAAAATAAACCCATATCAATCGTCCCTCGAAGATATCGGAGTACATGCTTAACTCCGTTCCAATGTCTTTTTGTAGGACATGAACTATATCTAGCCAATAAATTTACTGAAAATGCAATATCAGGTCTTGTGTTATTAGCCAGATACATAAGTGCACCAATTGCACTAAGATATGGTACTTCAGGACCAAGTAGTTCTTCATTGTTATCTCGAGGTCGAAATATATCTTTCTTTACATCCAGTGAACGAACTTCCATTGGAATGTTCAATGGATGTGCTTTATTCATATAAAATCTTTTAAAGATTTTCTCTATATAAGTTGATTGATGAACAAATATCCCATCTGCTAAATGTTCGATTTGCAAACCGAGACAAAATTTTGTTTTTCCAAGATCTTTCATCTCGAATTCTTTCTTAAGATATTCTATTGCCTTGGATAATTCTTCAGGAGTTCCAATTATATTTAAGTCATCAACATATACAGTTATAATAGCAAATCCTGACTGAGATTTCTTTATAAAAACACACAGACATATTGGATTATTTTAATATCCTTTTTTCAACAGATATTCACTCAGGCGATTATACCACATTCGTCCTGATTGTTTTAATCCATATAATGATCTCTGTAATTCTATTGAATACAATTCCCGAGAACTTGATTCATATGTTTATGGTATTTTAAATCCTTCCGGGATTTTCATATAAATGTCATTATCTAGAGATCCATATAAATATGTCGTGACTACATCCATTAGATGCATATCAAGTTTTTCATATACAGTCGGGCTAATCAAATATCTTAACGTTATTGCATCCACCACAGGAGAATATGTCTCCTCATAATCAATATCAGGCCTTTGCGAGAATCCTTGTGCAACAAGTCTCGCTTTATATCTTGTGATTTCATTCTTTTCATTTCTTTTCCTTACAAATACCCATTTGTATCCCACAGGTTTGACACCTTCTGGTGTTAGGACTACTGGTCCAAAAACCTCACGTTTTAAAAGTGAGTTCAACTCTGCTTGGATTGCTTCTTTCCATTTTGGCCAATCCTTTCTACGTTGACATTCTTCGATAGATTTTGGATCAAAATCGACATTTTCATGAATAATATCGTGAGCAACATTATAAGCAAAAATGTTGTCAACAATGATATCATTTCGGTTCCATCTCTTTCCTGTTGTAACACAGTTTATAGAAATTTCATTATTATCCTCAAGCGTTTGATTTTCATCAATACTCTTTTGAGTAGTTGTATATTGGATTTCTTCTGGAACATCCATACCTTTTATCGAATCATTTTGATTCTCAACTACTTTTCTTTTTCGAGGATTTTTATCTTTGGAACCCATAGGTCTACCACGCCTTACGGCGTGCTCTCTGACTCATTATTGACAACTTGTTCCTTTGGGATATCAATTTTTGATGGAGCATTTCTTCTTTGGTATATATGATTTAGTCACCCTTTTAGCATCTGTGAATGCATCTGGTAATTGATTTGCTATATTTTGCAAATGAATTATCTTTTGAACTTCAAGTTCACATTGATCTCTACGAGGATCTAAATGAGATAACTTCTTAATTCCTCCCCCTAATATTGAAAAATTTGTCTCATTAAAATGACAATCAGCAAATCGTGCGGTAAATACATCACCCGTCAGGGGGTTCAAGATATTTAATAATTGATGGGGAATCATATCCAACATATATTCCTAACCTCCTTTGAGGACCCATCTTAGTGCGTTGTGGTGGAGCAATTGGAACATATACTGCAAATCCAAAAGTTCTCAGATGGGATATATTTGGCTGATGGCCATAAGCTAATTGTATGGGAGAATATTTATTATAGGCTACTGGCCTAATACGTAATAATGATACGACGTGTAAAATAAAATGACCCCAAACCGATGTAGGGAGTTTAGCTCTCATAAGCAATGGTCTTGCAATTAGTTGCAGACGTTTTATAAATGATTATGCTAGACCATTTTGTGTATGAACATGAGCTACAGGATGTTCAACACTTATTCTCATTGACATACAATAATTATTAAAAGTTTGGGATGTAAATTCACCAGCATTATCAAGTCGAATTGTCTTAATTGTATAATCAGGAAATTGTGCTCTTAACTTAATTATTTGAGCAAGTAATCTTGCAAATGCAAGATTTCGACTTGATAATAAGCATACATGTGACCATCTGCTGGATGCGTCAAATAATATCATAAAATATCTAAATGGACCACTTGGTGAGTTAATAGGTCCACATATATCACCTTGAATTCGCTCTAAAAATGCAGGTGATTCAATTCCCACTTTAGCTGGTGATGGTCTAATAATTAATTTTCCTTAAGAGCAAGTATCACATGACAACTCATTTGATTGAAGAATCTTTTGGTTCTTTAAAGGATGTCCATGTGAATTCTCAATAATTTTACTCATCATTATCGATCATGGATGACCCAGTCGATCATGCCAAACACTGAATATTTCTGGATTCATGAACTTCTGGTTCATTGTTGCATAACTTTCGATAACTCGTATATGAGTATAATATAATCCAGAAGAAAAAGCTGGCAGTGTTTCCAATATACGTTTTTCATGTGAAACAATAGATGTGATATAGAGATACTCTATATTATTTTTACGATCAGTTTCAACATGATAACCATTATTACGTATATCTTTGAAACTCAATAAATTTCTCTTTTATTTGCTAGAGAACAAGGCATTATTAATTGAAAATTTTGTTCCTCTAGGCAAGATAAAACTTGCTTTTCCAAAACCTTCAATCAGGTCTGCAGAACCTGATATAGTATTGATTTTTGCTTCCAGCATTGTCAATTTAGAAAATATTTTTCATTTTATGAGTATCGTGTGTGTAGTCATTGTGATCTGCGGACATAAATCCTCATTGCTCATTTTCTAAGTTACTCAACATATTGAAATTGTCCATATTTCTTCATTGATAAGAAAGGAAAAGCGATTACAAAAAGTCCTAAATATATATACAAAAACAAGAAAAACATATTATAATTACAAACAGTACTTAATTATACATCTTCATACAAAACATCCTTTACTTGTTTGATTGCATCAATTTTCTCTTCAGAAGATTCAAAATAATCAGCCACATCAAGATGCACCATATTGGAGGGATCAAACACATCATCTTCTTGAATGGCAAGATTCACCTCCACATTCTTCCCTTTTCCTTTTTCCTTCACGGAAGCTTGATAGAGATCAACAAGGTGTTTTGACGACACTGTGCAGTGACGTGACGGTGCCTAGTCATTCATTCCGACGGAAACATTTATGTTCATCCACCTTTTGAACTTCCATCTTGTGGAGCTTTTCCTTTATGATCATCGGTTCGTGTGGGTTTCTTAAAATTATAATGCCCACCACGAAAATAGGTATTTCTTCCTCATCATGCGGTCCGAGCCTCGACCACGATTATTGAAATTCACAACATTCACTTGAGGGAATGGTGTTGCTCCAGTTGGTCGAGATTCATGATTTTTCATTAATAGCTCATTATTTTGTTCAACCACGAGAAGACATGAAATTAGTTTTGAATATTTTTTAAAGCATTTCTCTCGATATTGCTGCTGCAGGAGCATATTCGAGACATGAAAAGTGGAGAATGTCTTCTCTAACATATCAACATCATGTAATCCTTTCTCCGCATAATTTTAATTTTGAACTAATTCGAATAGTGCGAATTATATTCACTTCATCGATTTAAAATCCTGCAGCCTCAGGTGCATCCAATCATAACGAGCTTTTGGAAGAATAACTGTTTTTTGATGATCATACCTTTCTTTCAAGCCTTGCCATAGAATGTAGGGATTTTTTATTGTAAGATACTCCATTTTCAATCCCTCGTGAAGATGATGACGAAGGAAGATCATGGCTTTTGCTTTTTCTTGATTTGATGCATCATTTGCTTCTTTAATTGTTTCTCCAAGATTCATGGAGTCTAAATGGATCTCAGCATCAAGGACCCATGACAAGTAGTTATTTCCATTAATATCCAAGGCCGCAAATTCTAATTTTGCAAGATTTGTCATAGTAATACTATATAGAAAGAAATTGCATTTATATTAGGAAATTAATAAAACATGCAAAATAACATTTTATTATTAAAAAAAAATAGCTTACCCGGAGGACCTACCTTCAGTGGAAAAACCGGTAGAGCTTCGTGTTGATAACGTGTTGTAAAAATAGGATGAAAACCGGGTATAATTTTACCAATGTTTAAATACTAATATAATAATAATAATAATAATAATAATTGAAAATGGAAATATAAATTGGAATATATATAATATAATATAATATTAAAGATAGTGAAAATTTATGAGAAATTAAATAAGAAATAAACTAAAGAGAAAGTGGGAGAGAAGGAAAAGAATTGGAGAAAATTTCACCAATTGATGCATTTTATTCTTCCACCAAAAGTCACTCACTACTACAAATTATAGATTTCTTGACACTTGCAAGTTTTAAATACTTGACGTTTTTATGAAAAACGTCAAGTAAGATGAAGTTTTAAAAGAAAAACGTCAAGAAAAATTAAAAAAAAACACGGAGGTTGACAAAGATTTCGGATTTTTCTCGCTTTCAGTTTCTTGACATTTAAAAAACGTCAAGTGTAGAAAAATGAAAAAGGCGAAAAATGCGCTACTTTTTTTTAACGCTACGATAAAACTTGACACTTTAAAAACGTCAAGTGTAAATTGAATTTTATTGTCGTATTTTAGTGCCTTCTTTCTAAACTATTCTAAACCTTAAGAACGAAACCCTCGCGCCGCAAATGAACGCCCTCGAGCCCACCGTCTTCTTCCTCTTCTCTTATCCCTCTCAAGCTCCTTCCATGGTGTGACCATCACCTCAACCTCTCATCTCTCTCCTCCTTCACGGAGCTCTTTGGAGGAAAGAGAATGGACGATCGAGATTTGTTTGCTAGCGGCGGGGATCGAGGCCACCTGGCCCTTTAAATAAGACGATTTAACTAGCCCAACAACCCGAGTTTGAGCCTCAATTATCCATTTCTCTCAGTGGTTTCTCATTCCTCTCTCTCAGAAAGACGTTATTGAAGGGTTTTTCGTCTTTTCAGGGGTTGGTTCGCATTTGCGAGCGGCGAGCTCTACTCGAGATCCAGTTTCCAATGAGATTTTTACCAGCGACTTCATAAGGTTTTTTCCTTTTTCGTGTTTCGTGTTTTGATTTTTGGCATAATTTCGTTTGCTCCTGCTGGATCTAAGGTTTCGTTTCGAGGGATTTATCTCTTGCTCTTGGATTAGATTCTCGCTTTCTTTCTATATTTCTATTTTTTTGTTCTTTTTGGTTCTACGATGGTAGTATCTCGTTTGAGGAGTGAGGTTGATGTTTGCCACGGCAGGGAGGTTGATGGGATGAGGAAGCAATTAATTTTTTATGGAATATATGGTTATGTGGTTGAAGCTTTTGAGTTTGTGGAGATTTCAATTGCTTGAACTGGGCCAATGGATTTTGGGGATTGAGTTGTTTAGTCATTGTTTATTGTTTAAGTGACTTCAGGAACTTGTCGAACTCGTTCTTTGTCTACCTATTGATGATGGAATTCATCGAGAGGAGGAAATAGTGAATTTGTTTAATGAACTTGAGATTCCTACAAATGGCAACCTTGTGTGCACCTTTGGTTGATGATGAATGATTCCGTTGTCAGGATAAAGTATTAATCTTATAAAGAAAAAACATTGAGCTTTTAGCATGTTCTTCCCCGTATATATTTTTCCTTGTATATTTTTATTTAGCTTAATTTTGCTTCCATTGTTTTTCTTTTCTTGTGTAATTGATAATGTTGTTTGAGCAGGTGTGGTTTGGCTTGTTTTTTACAATGAAAATTTCGCATCTAATGAAGATAGTAAAGCGGATGTTGAATATTCTTTCACTATCCATGAAGATGGGTAAGTAGATGTTTGATTTATTCTTTTACTATCCATGTTAATCGCTTTAGGAAGCTTTTGGTAACTTGTGTATGCAATTTGAACTCTTGTTTCTTTTCTTAGTTTCAAATATGAGTTTTCATTTAGGCTAACTTTTATATTAGACTTGTTGTCTCTGGTGGCTTGAACGAAACTTAGTAAAAGGTCAAACAATTAATACCTCAACTAGCTAGTTTTACATGAAAGATGATTAGAATAATTAATAATTTTCATACTCTCATTTTTCTAATGGATTGACTTGGCTCTGATTGTACAGATCTTAAGTTTTTGATTCACTTTAATCAAATGAAGGAAATAAAGAATGCATATGACAAAGCAAACAAACTAGATTATGAAGATTCGAGGAGTTGGTTTTGTGCATAAGTTTGAGTTTAGACACTTTTTAGTTTCTTTTGAGCGTGAGCATGAAACTTAAAGTCCTTTTATACACTTTTTTGTAACTATTTGTAAGTTTCATAGGTTGTTTCAGATCGTTAGTGACTTGTTTTTGGCGTCATAACATGCTTAAGAGCTATTAGGGTACTTTTGAAGATTCTAGGGGTTAGTTGTTTGCCTATATTTTAGTTTAGGAACTCTTTAGGTTTCATTTAGCGTGAACATGAGACTTAAACTCCTTTTAGTGTGAACATGAGACTTAATCAATACAAGGCTACTGTTCACACGAGACTCCAACCAACGAATGGAGATGAGACACGTGTAAATGAATTTCGTATTTGTATTGATTTCAGGTAATTGTGAGTACAATCTCTAGTGTTTGATCCTCTGATTCTTTCTCCTACTTGTATGTTGTGATTGAGGGCTGAAACAGCTTGTTCTCAATGTTGGAAACTTCAATGGATTCGTGGCGTGTTTTTGACGATCTCCGTGAAGTATTCTTCGTTCAGGCAGTGTTTGATCTTCAAGAGCTTCTGGAGACTTCACAGCTTTGTTTCTGAATTCTCTCTAAGCTTCTTCAGTTCTCCCCCGAAAATGAAGGAGGAAGGTCTCTATTTATAGAGTTTCTCTGGGCCTCCTGATGGGCTTGGGCCTGCTGGACTGGACCCAGTTGATGTTGGGCCAATCTTTTGGGTTGAGCCTGTTTGATTTTGGGCCAATCGTCTGGGTTGAGCCTGTTTGACTTTTGGACCGATCTTTTCCGGATGGGCTAGGTTGATTTGGTCCTCCGCCGGAATTTGGGCTAACTTGGGTCTTCATTTGGGTAGAGCCCAAATGTGTATCTTAATTTTGTCATAATTTAATTTAGGGATCTTTAAAATTTAAATAATCCCTTATTAAATATGATTTCACCATCAATCTTGGGGATGACGTGGCAACTTCGGATTTGTCAAAATTTCTATTCCAACAAATGCCCCTTTTCGAGATTTATACACAAGTATATGTGTATGAATTTCGAAAAAGTTACTTTGGAAACAAGACTTAGGAGGCTTGCTCTAAATTTTAACGAGGTTTGCTCCTAGTTTGAATTCCATTTATGTGTCAATTTAATCAAATATGAAATTTGGTTCATAACTTGATTTTTTTTTTTTGGCACTTTTTTTTTTTTTTGGCCAATTTATCAAAATATGAATTTGTGTAAATATTTTGATTTTTTTTTTTTGCATGAAATTTTGATTTGAATTTAGTAGAGTTTATGTCCTACTTTAGTTCAAACAAAAGTTGAGTAAGGTTAAACATTCTATCTCAAAAATTTGTAAAACCTTTTTTGTTTGAGACAAAATAAACCATGACATAATTGAGAATTTCATCAAAGTTTAGTTTGAGATTTTAATTCAAAGCCAAAGTCTTGACTTAGAAGAGCTAAATTTGGAATATAGCCAACATTTAGCTTGAAGCAAAATTAAATTAAACCCAAAATTTAAGGAGTTTAGTTTAAAATTCGGTCAAAAATTTAAGATGCGATAGTTTGATTTATGCCCAAAATTTGAAGAATTAAAACATTGGGTCCAAAAATTTAATTTGGAAATAAACTTAAATTCTAAAAATCGGATTTTAAATTTAGACAAGATTCAAGTTATATCCAAACTTCAGTTGAAAGGCATAAAATTCAGCTTGTATCTAAGTCTAACTTGACCTTGAACAAACATATTTGACTTTAAAACTAATTTACTATTTTTTTTTAAAATTTTTTTTTAAGCACGATCTCTCAAAAAAAAAATTAAACTATATCCTAACTACCTCCAAAAAATAAAAGAAAAATTGGAACAACTACGATTTTTTAGATCAGTATTCATTTTTTTTTGTTTACCCATTCATATTCCCTTGTAAATTCACTCTAAAATCAAACAGATTTCCTTTTTTTTTATGAGATCTAAACTGCAGATCAACGGATTCCGTTCCACAAGCCTATAAATATCACATAAACACTCCCTCACCATTGAATCTTGAGCACATGAATACCGTCTTTTTTTTTAGAGTTTCAGCTTCAGTCGACGCCCATTTTAAACAACGTTGACTAGAGTTTTGTCGTTTGCCGATTTCAGCCGCTGCAGTCCCAAACCGAGGATGTGAGTACTGTCGGAAGTCGTTGTATGCAGCCGTATTCAACATTGCCGGAGGTCGCTACGTGCAGTCGTCGTCCGGTCGAACGTCGATCTGAACTGGTAAGGCGCCGCTCTCGTCATTGTTCGAGTTGCCGGATCAAGGTGAATGTGTTTATTGGAGGTATGAGAGAGTGAAAGTGAAGGAAGAAGGGACGAGAAGAAGGGGGTGGTGAGAGGAAGTGAAAGAGATAAAGAGGGAGAGAGAGAAAGAAGTGATGGGGAGAAGTGATGGAGAGAGTGGAAGAGAAGAGAGAAGAAGGTGAAAGTTAGAGAGAGAAAATGGGGGTTTGACCGTAAGGGAGGAGAAGTGAAGAAGAAGAAGAAAAAAATAAAATAAAAAATAAAAAAAAATGGAGGGGCCCACGCAATTATTCTTTTTTTAAAAATATATATATATATATATATTTTTAACTATCCAAAACTTCTCTTTTTTTTTAACAAGCTTACACTCCCTACAGCTCGGTTTGTGTCTTTAAGGTGAGCAGGTTGCTCACGCTCCCCGCAGCTCCGTTCGTGCCTTGGAGGTGAGTGAATTGCTCACGCTTCCCGCAGCTCCGTTCGTGCCTTGGAGGTGAGTGAATTGCTCACGCTCCCCGCAGCTCCGTTCGTGCGTGAGTGGATTGCTCACGCTCCCCGCAGCTCCGTTCGTGCCTTGGAGGTGAGTGAATTGCTCACGCCCCGCAGCCTCCGCTTCGTGCGCTCGAGGTGAGTGAATTGCTCACGCCCCGCAGCCTCCGTTCGTGCGTGAGTGAATTGCTCACGCCTCGCAGCTCCGCTTCGCGATGCGTGAGTGGATTGCTCACGCCCCGCAGCCTCCGTTCGTGCTTGGAGGTGAGTGAATTGCTCACGCCTCGCAGCCTCCGTTCGTGCCTTGGAGGTGAGTGAATTGCTCACGCCCCGCAGACTCCGTTCGTGCCTTGGAGGTGAGTAGATTGCTCACGCCCGCAGCTCTGCTTCTTTTTAACCTCCCTCTTTTTGTGCGGGTCATGGTGTTCTTCACGGAAGTTTTGGATGAAGGAACGAGACGACTTGTTATTTTAGATGATGGCGAGTCGACCTACAAATAAGCGGGACCATCCTCCCAAAGAGGAGAATCGGTCGAGGAGTCGATACTTGAGTTAGATGATACATGTTTTTGTCCACCTTATCTCGTCGACAAAACCTTGAGGCGAGAACTCACCGACCGAATATGGATTTTACTGTCTTTCTCTTCACAAGAAGAAGTCAAATGACGATCCAATTGTCGACTTTGGGGCGTCGCATTATTGAAACTCAGGCTCGTTTGTTGAGCTACTACTTGAAATTAAACGGAGAGTTTGGCTATATTCCCTTTATTGGGAATGGCTTGAACTTGTCGCGGCTCGGAACCGTAAAGTCCCGCGAGGTTCCAATATGTTAGGAGTTGTGATGGCCTCTTTTATACACTTCTACGATCGTAACCAAGACGTCATCCGAGCTTTTTGCGAAGCTTGGTGTCCCCGCCACCAACACGCTCCATATCATGGCGGTGGGAGATATCCCCATCTTTGTGGGATATGTGGAAGTTTGGAGGCTTGCCCATCAAGGGAAGATTTTATGATGAGGTTATCCTCTCGTGGAGAATCGGTGGGGATGCGCAACTGCACCGATTCAGATTCTCACCGAAGAGTTGTAGTTACCTCTTCCATGTCTATCACCATCTTGCGGCCTCAACAAATGGAAAGGCAACAAATTTCAGGCATCGTGGATTTCCTTTTGGTTTAAAGGTAAATCAAAGTATTCCAAGCCACCACCACGCAGACCAGGAAAGGGTCGCCTCGCTCCACTTATAATCCCGATGGCTCTAACACTCATATGCGTGAGTGGGTTGCCAAGAACAGGAGGTGTTTCACTCTTAGCGTGGACAAAGAATGGGAGGACCAAACTTTCGGCCGCTTTTCTCTCTTGTTGGCTATGTGTGTTTGTCTTCCTCACAAAAGCATAGGTTTGCTTAAATCCCGGTGTTTTTAAGGTCGCATCACTTATGGCGGATGGAAGATTGTTCAACCTTGTTGCTCAAAAGATTGTCCAATATTTACCATGGCCTTGGTCAAATTTATAACACTCCTCACCGAACGAGCAGGCGTTCAGAGATTTATTTTCCCATTCATTACGTGTATGGATGGCTTGCTCATTATTTTGGCACGCATTATAAGCACACCGCGTTGTTGAAGGGGCCTGGATGGTGGACTACTCGGAGAGGGTGGTGCAAAATGCTTTGACCCACATGAAGCTCGTAGACCGATCCATGAGGTGCATCCATAATGTGGGATGTAAATGTTGTTTCTAGGAAGAAGCCCGAAACCTTGCGAGATGTCAAAGGTTTGTCATTTGGTTCCTCCTCTTTTTCATAAGTCTTTGGTCATGTTATTTATCTTCTCGCCATAGCCAATTGATGACCATCGAAGCTTATAGCGCATCGCTTTGGCCGTGGGTTTGGCTTTTACCAAGACGTGCCAAACGACTTACATGGAGACCTTCCGCATGTGAGCTTAGAAAATGTTATTCATCACCTGGTGTCTCTCGCACTAAGACATTGACTTCATATTACGTGCATCTACCCCCATTTGAGTTGAACCTCGCTCTCAAGTAACTCAAGCCTACAAGAGTTGGTGGTCGCGTAAGCATGGCAACTATCTCGTAGAAGGCCGACAACTTTTGGTGAATAGCATGTCCCCTCCTCCGAGTAAACAGAAATCTCTCAGGGATCCAGGAGAAAATGGCGTCTGTGAGACTGTCTGCGACGTTACAATTGAAGAACTGGGTGCTAGTAATAAAGGTAAAAGCGTTCACGAGGCTCCAACAGAGACACCAACCGACCAAGAGGGCGCCTCTGGTGGTGATGATGTTAGCCAAAGTAGCAATTATAATCGCCATTGGAAGAGGCCAAAAAAAATGGGGAGGCTATCGACTCTCAATAATGACTTACTTGAAGGTGCTTCAAACGTTCTTCCTCTGCTTGAGCCTTCCAGTCTTCAGGTGAGCACCTCTTTCTTTTGACATTTTTCTTTAAGTTGTTTAAGGATTCATCTTCATATATATACTAATACTCTTTCCACCTTGTATAGGAATCTTTGGGAGATCAGTCACCAACAAGTCGCCATATTCTCGATGTTCTTCCGGCGCAGATTGGGTCATTCGAAGCACCGACCAACCAAGTGACGACTTTGATCACCTCTACTATTGTAAGTGCACAACCCTCGCAAAGAGGTGCAAATTGCGGTCCGAGGCTTCCATCTTCAATGCAGACGAGATGATTTTGCATTTTTCTAGCATACAACGTCAGGCTGCACAGACCATGTGGGAGGCTGCAAGGAATAAACTTGCTCGCGCATCTTTTGAGAAAGTTTCTTCTCTTGAACCAGAAATGGTTAAAATATTTCAAACCATCGCGGGCGTTGATGCGACCAACTTGCCGACTCTTCAAAGAATTTATAGGCGATTACTTTCGCCATGTGGGAAAGTACAACGAGTTGAATTTGCGTGATTCTTCAAAATTAACTTCGACTCAAAAGATCACAATTTTAGTGAGCTTCGGAGTAGGGTTGATGACATCATGACTAGGGATAATCTTTCTCTTAAAAAGAAAATTATGTACCAACAAGAGTCTAAGCAGACACTTCTTGAGCTTGAAAGACTCAAAGCCCAACTTAAGTCTTTAGAAGCTCATCATGAAAAGACCATGCTCCAAATTTGGAAGAAGAAAATTTATCTACTCAACGACAATTAGAGATCTCCAAGATACAGAGAGAGAGATGAGCGATTGAGAACACTGCATATATGAGTGAACAAGACATTGAGAGTCTCAAAGTGCTTCGCGAATATTTAGAGGGTACTCGTCAAGAATTGCAAGATTACAAGTGGATGATTTAGCTTTGCTTAAGATTTTTTTTTTATTATTGTAGATTTGAACCCCATTTGCTTATGCATAATATATCGTTGAATTCAACTTATGACTTAAATTCTCTATTTTTTTTTTATTCAACTCATGACTTAATTCAACTCGTGAATAATATATGTGTATTCATTACAATTGGGTCGTTCACCTTTTAAGCTCGTGCGAGCCAGGAGCATCATGTAGTTTATACTCTTACGATTAGGAGTGTTTACAATATTTTAAGCATAAAATTTCTTAAGAAACTTTCCGTTAATGGGGCCAATCCTCAAGTCATTTTTGTCGACAATCTTGTATGCCCCATTGGTGTAGACTTCTTTAACAACATAGGGTCCATCCCATTTGGATGTGAATTTGTTTCCCGTATGTCGCGTTGTGATGATGGGTCTTCGAACAACAAGCACAAGGTCGCCGACTTGGAATGATCGATGTTTGATATTCTTGTTGAAGGCTTTAGTCATTCGAGCTTGGTAACATTCCAATGCTTGTTGAGCATCAAGTCTTCTTTCATCAAGTGCTTCCAACTCTCCAAAGCGCAACTTCGCATTATCTTCTCGTTGTCAACTCCTCTTGTATGGCCATTATTAACGACGAATTTCTCTTTCCAGGGGAGCACGACTTCCACCCCATAAACAAGCGAATCTGGCGTGACTCTTGTGGGAGTGCGATGCGTAGTTCTATAAGCCCGCAGTGCTTCACCAATCCTTTCTTGCCAATCTCTTTTTGTCTTGGAAACCACCTTCTTGAGAGGTTGCATAAAGTCTTGTTGAAAGCCTCTGCTAAACCATTTGTCGCAGCTGCTATATATGGACGACTTGTATTGCTTGAATTTGAATTTCTCGCATAGTTTGTCCATTAGGCTATTGGCAAATTGTCTTCCGTTATCTCGTCACAATGCGAAGTGGGATGCCGTAACGATAAATTATGTGTGTTCGAATAAAGTCTACCACATTTTCTTTCTTGGCTTCCTTAACGCAATCGCTTCGCTTACCTTGAAAGGTAACTGTCGTCGCTGTAATATAAGAGTGGCTCGTCAAGATTTGGGTGTTATTGGACCGACGAGGTCGAGCCCCAAGCTTCAAAGGGCAAGAAGCGGCGATTGGATGTGAAGGCTCGCGGTTGATGGATGAAGTTGGCATGGAACCGCAAGCCTCACATTTCTTTGCATACTCCATAGAGTCATAGATCATCGTGAGGCGTAATAACCTATTCTTTTCAACCGAATCAAGCTTTGTCTCGGATGATGGGCGCTGCAGATGCCTGAATGCGCCTCCTCTAGTGCCTTTAAAGATTCTTCTCTTCCTAAGCATCGCAGGAGAAGAGCTTCATAAGAACGTCGATAGAGAATACCTTTATAGTAGATGAATCGTGCAGCTTTCCTTCGTATTTCAACCTTATGTCGAAGGTCGGTGGGAGTTTTCCATCATCGTAAGTAATTTATAATGGGTTGCCGCCAATCTTCTTCCTCAATTACGTAGACGGATATGAGGTCGACTTCTTCACATTGATCTTCCGTTGATGGAACAATCCATTTTTGGCTAAGATTAATGTTCATGGTGACATTGTCCGTCACTGTCAAAGCAGTGGCCAAGTTTGCCAGAGCATCTGCGTTCATGTTTTCCATTCTAGGGACATGCTTCAATACTATGTTGTCAAATTTCTCCAACATTTGCTTGGCGTAGATGATGAAATAGGGTGTAAATCTTCATGTTTCACCTCGTATTGGAGTAAGAGTTGATTTATTATCAACTTTGAATCACCAAAGACTTCCATGTGCACAATCCCAAACTCCAAAGCCATTTGAAGGCCGATGATAAGAGCTTGATATTCGCTACATTGTTTGAACACAATTTACTCAAGGTGAAACTAAACGGCAACATGTATTTTTCAAGCGAGATGAAGATTATGCCGACACCGCCCCACTTCTTCGTGATGCACCATCAAAGTACATAATCCAAGGCTCTGCGATTTCAACGAGAATACTTCTTCGTCTCGGGAGATCCTCGCATAATTTCCAATCGAGAGGGGTTGGATGATCGGCTAAGAAATCAGCCCAACGCTTGTCCTTTTACCGCCTTTTGAGGTATATGTACACGATATCGCATCTTTGTAGTATAATTGCCCACTTAGCCAAACATACGAAATGATAGAGTCCGGACAAAATATACTTTATGGGATCACTTTTGCCACCAAATGTACGGTGAAGGCTTGCATGTAATGCCTCAACTTATCAATGGAGAAAAATAAAGCGAGACACATTTTCTCGATTGGGGAGTAATTCAGTTCAGCTCCCGTCAGAGTTCTAATAACGCTCCAACAGATCTCTCTTGTGCAAATGATATAAAGTATTATTATCGGCTTCCCAAGCACTGGAGCACCTAAAATCGGGGGATTGAGCAGATACCGTTTGATGTTATCAAAAGCATTCTGACATGCTTCATCCCACTCGAACTCTGCATTTTTCTTCATAAGTTTTTGAAATGGTTGACATCTGCCAGCTAAATTCGCAATAAACCTCCTGATATAGGCCAAACGACCTTGAAGACTTCTCAACTCATGCAAGTTTCGGGTTTGGCATTTTCGAATGGCATCAATCTTGGATTGATCTATCTCAATTCCTCGATACCTCAACAATGAAGCCAAGGAACTTCCCGAAGTCACGCCGAATGCACATTTGTGAGGTTCATTTTCAACTGGTATTTCCTGAGGCGATTAAAGACAACTTTGAGATCTCTGAGGTGATCTTGGCGTTCTCTCGACTTGACCACGAGGTCATCTACATAGCACTCAACATGCTTATGCAACATGTCGTCAAATATTTTCTCGCATTGCGCGCGTTGATAAGTGGCACTGCATTCTTTAATCCGAAGCGGCATCACCTTGTAGCAATATATCCCTTTTGGAGTTCTAAAGGCCGTCTTCTCTTCATCTTCAAGAGCCATTCGGATTTGATTGTATCCTGATGATCCATCTATGAAGGATAGAGCTTCATGGCCCATGGTGGCATCTACCATGATCTCCGTAATAGGAAGTGGGAAATCATCCTTCGGGCACGCGTCGTTCAAATCACGAAAGTCGACACAAATACGAAGTTGTCCATTCTTCTTTTTCTAATGTGGGGACAATGTTTGCTATCCATGTTGGATACTTCACCTCGCGAATGAAGCTTGCCTCAATCAGTTTATTAACTTCTACTTCGATCTCGGGAATGAGTTCAGGCCGAAATCGTCTTTGAGCTTGTTTGATTGGCCTATGCCCCGTTTGGTTGGTTAAAAGGAGATGTACCGCTACTTTTTGGATCTAATCCTCGCATCTCCTTGTATGACCGACCAGCAAAAATATCCTTATACTCGGTGAGGAGATTCATATAATCACCTTCCTCTTCATGAGAGTAAGTGACGAACTTATAAAGGTGGGGCGTGGGTTCTTCCTTCGCCCCAAGATTTACCTCTTTGAGCTCATCTATCGTTGATCTGCCACCGTCTTGAGTGATGGCGAGCTTCGTCCACATTTACTTCGAGATATTTGGTCTCCGCTTCCTCTTCAAACGTGATGTGGTGGCAAGACGCCTCACTTTCATCTTGCTCTAAGTCTTCTTTAGTGGGGTTAGTAATGACCACATCACGCCGCTTTACCTCGAGGAACCTTCTGCGTTGATCGTGACAAAAGTCTTCCTTTTCATTCGAGAAGGAACAACGTCTATGCGGATGTCTTCATCAATTCCTTCTTGCTATATGACACATCTTTTGCAATCTTCACCGATCTTTCAGATTTAATTCGATCAAAATCGATGCGGCGGACCTTCATTTCTTGACGTGGTCACACCGAACCTTTGAAAAGTCGATGGTCGTATCACAAACGAAGTTGAAAGTAATTTCTTGGTTCCTTCTTCGGGCTCGCTTAACCTTTGAAAGGTCGATGACCTTACCAAGGTTCATTCGATTCGATACCATTCTCTTTGCTTGCAGCATATTTAGCCTCCGAATATTGAAGGTCGAATAACATCAGAGTTTGATTCGCTAAGATGTTTCTTCTCCGTAATGCACTCTATTCAACCTCCGAAAAGTTAAACGTCGGGTGGGGTTAGCATTAGATGTTGGCTCTTCCTCACTTGTTGTAGTTTCACCTAATCTATGTGAGACTAAAACACGTGCGATTGATGATCCAAGGCGCCCGAGAGAAATCCTTTGACTTGTGTATTTCTCATTTTTTGTATCATCAATTTCATTCACCGTTATGTGATTCACATCGACCACCTTTGCTTTTCCCCTTCTCGGTTATGCGAATCGGCGGCTCAGCGACTTATATCCGAGTCCCTTTCTTGATGTAGGTAGGCGTAACCATCCCGTACAATGCCTTCTTTTGCGTCGATGATAATTCGGGCCTTTCGTCGACAATCTTCAACTTTTCGAACTTGGTGTGCCTTGAAAAGTCATACCCTGCTTTTGCTAGAAGCTTGTATGCCTTTGGGTCAAATCCGTCTTCCGTTCGTCTCTCAGGTAACACTGTTTTTGCTCGCTCATCATCAAAGTTTCCTAGCTTCTTGTTTTGTTATCTTTGTGAGAGGCATAACGAAGTTTTGTTTCGAGGATCTCTACATCACCAACTTTTAGATTTTTTGAACATTCCGTGAAAGGTGACTCATCCTTTTTTGCTGTTGAGATAAGTGGAATGTAACGCAAAATAGGAAGACTTGTGGCACCCTATCTTTTGAAACTTTTCCCCTGGTAGATTTGTTGAAGTCCGATTTTTCCTGTGGCTAGTCACATTTGCCTCTTTGGCTACTTTCTTATTCTCCAAATAGCAAGGTTCGATTCGCTCCTTGTCTTTGGCTTCAATCATGGGGACTCCCACCTGCACAACTTTCCCTATGTTGTCACCCCTTCAAATAGAACTTCGTGATCAAGCCAAAATGGGATTCACCTCCGAAAATGTATTTGTATCACCTCCACTTTCTTTGACGCCATCTTGGTAGAATTTAAATCATTGATGCAACGTGGAAGTTATCACCCCGCTTCCATGGATCCGGGCGACCTAGCAATAACTTGTAGGTGGTTTTGGAGTCGATGACATGAAATAATGTTTCACTTTTAGGTCACCAATGATGAGCTCTAAACGAACCATACCAATTGCTCGTTGGCCTCCTTGGTTGAAGCCTTGGATTACCAATTTGCTATTCATCAACTCCTCCATCGAGATGCCTAATCGTTTCATAGTTGACTTGGGCATTATGTTGATTTACCGATCCATCATCGATGAGAATGCGACCAATCTTACGTTTCTCGGATATATCCCGAGACGAACAATGGTCTATTATGAGGTTTTGACCCTAGCAATAAATCTTCGCTTCAAAAACCTATTGACAAGCAACACGTAACACATGAGCGTGTTACGTGAGGTCGAGGCGCTTGCGTCATTAGAGTCGATCAAGGCTTCGATGAGAACGCCTTTGGCCGCTTGGGGAAGTGACAACAAGTCTTCTGCTGAAGGTAGATGAGGTTTCCAACTCACCGCTTCCTCTTGACTGAATCGGATCTTCATTAATGTTGACGACATGGCATGCAACAAACTCGACCGCTTCGTTGGATGATTTCTTGGAAGTTTCTTGGGAAGAATTTCGCCAAAGTGACGGTCACGAGGTCGGATGAACTCTTCATTCTCTTGCACAATCATCTTCGCCTTTCTAGTAATCTTCCCCTTTTCTTTTCGGGAGTTTACTTTCTTCTCTTTCGCTCCGAAAAAAATGTGTGCTTCCTTCGAGCATAGTTTTGTCGCCGCTTCTTTACGCCGAGTTACGATAGTCCATTCGCCATCGTCATTTTCAATTTGTTCATTCTTCTCTTGAATGCTTTGTTTTTGGCAACTTATCTCCGAACGCCCTTCCTTGATATAGTCCTCTGGAATCGAATCACAATTGGTTCAAGAGACCCAATCGATCAAACATTCTCGCATTCTCGTAGAAAGGAATCATGGCGCAGTGGACGCTTGGGTTCGCTCACTATTGCCGCATGGTTTGTTTGAGCTACCTCATCGAGGTCTAACTCAATTTTCTTCTCGCGAGCCAATCTTAAAATTAGCTCCTTCAGACAAAGCATTTCTCCACCGGATGGCTAATAACTCGGTGGTACTTACAATAATTAGGATTATTTACCTTCCGAGCTCTCCGGTCGTTTACATTCGGAAGCTCAATAAGACGTTTTTCGATGATTTGCTCCAACATATCCGGGACATCTGAGTCCGGAAATGGATATGTTTTCTCTTGCCTTTCTTTCGAGAGTCAGGCACGACGCCGCCCGCTTTCTTTTTTGCCCCATCGCTTAACTTCCTTTCCTTTTGAGGAAAACTTCGGAGGATTGTGTTGGTGACCATTGATTCTTTGGTGGCGCTTGTAGTAGTCTTCTCGCGCTTTAAATTCTTTCTTCTCCTTTTTGCTTTCGGGAGTAAGAGGTCTTTATTCCTCTAGCAGCGATGCTCAACTCCATGTCATGAGCGCGAGTCCCAACTCCTCAAAAGAGCGAGGTTTGATTCTCGCAAAATGTAAAGTAGCCCCCAATGCATACCTTGGGTGCACATCTCAATGGTCGATATTTCGTGAGTCGGTCCTTCGCAATGAGGCTCGTGAGCCTCCCGCGGTTGATGTAATCAACGCACAAGCCCCACTGCGTTGTTTGGTATTGGTGAGTTCCATCATCATCGATCGCTCGCCTCGTCTTTGTAGAAGCGATTCAAGAATTTTTTTCAAACTATTTCCCAACTATCGATTTGTTTTCGCTCTAAGTCGGTGTACGGTCGAAAGCATTTCCTTTCAAGGTACGCACGAATTGCTTCACCGAAGGTCACCACGCGCCCTCGCATTTTCGCGAGTTTCAACGAAATGTGCAATGTGTTGCTTTGGGTTGCCCTTTCCGCCGAACTGTTGAAATTTTGGAGGTTGGTATCCCTGTGGGCATCCTCAAAGTTATCAATCCTCTTGGTGTATGGTTTGGAGTACATGAGAGGATTTTGGCCGGGTCCACCATACCGAGTTCGATAGAGTTCACAATCATGTCTTGCGGTGTTTGTTGGATCTGACAAAGAAGCAACCAAGCGAGTTGTGATGGTTGTTCTTCATGGAGAAACGCTTTTTCCTTTGTCATTATTTCTCACATGAGTGTGTGTAATGGATTCATTGTATCCCTACTTTGAATTTGACTTTTGAGGTAGGCGATTTCAAGATCTTTGTCTTCCATCGCCTTCATCAGAGATTGATTTTTTTCTACTTCCGCCATACTTTCATCGTGGTCTACATCACCATCATGACCGACATTATATCTTGATTTAGCGTCTCCTTGATGGATTTGGAGCAGAGCCGATTGGTCAAACAAGGGGTTGTCTTTGATGACAATCTTAGCTTTGGAAACTTCATTCAGTAATTTGGTGAGGTGGCTTGCCACTGCATCAGGAGTTCGATCATCGCTTGTCTCGACCCCTTTGGAACGACTACGAGTTACCGGCCCCATGTAGATGTTGCTGGTAGCAGCAACAGTTGATGTAACTTTCTTTGATTGCATTGGTTTGCATTGATTGGGAGGAAAAAAGAGATGAGAGGTAGAGTTGTCCCACCGGGCGTGCCAATCTGTTCACACGAGACTTCAACCAACGAATGAAGATGAGACACGTGTAAATGAATTTCGTATTTGTATTGATTTCAGGTAATTGTGAGTACAATCTCTAGTGTTTGATCCTCTGATTCTTTCTCCTACTTGTATGTTGTGATTGAGGGCTGAAACAGATTGTTCTCAATGTTGGAAACTTCAATGGATTCGTGGCGTGTTCTTGACGATCTCCGTGAAGTGTTCTTCGTTCAGGCAGTGTTTGATCTTCAAGAGGCTTCTGGAGACTTCACAGCTTTGTTTCTGAATTCTCTCTAAGCTTCTTCAGTTCTCCCCCGAAAATGAAGGAGGAAGGTCTCTATTTATAGAGTTTCTCTGGGCCTCCTGATGGGCTTGGGCTCTTTCACTGGACCGATTGATGTTGGGCCAATCTTTTGGGTTGAGCCTGTTTGATTTTGGGCCAATCGTCTGGGTTGAGCCTGTTTGACTTTGGACCAGTCTTCTGGACTGGGCTAGGTTGATTTGGTCCTCCGCCTCTGGACTGGGCTAACTTGGGTCTTCAATTTGGGTAGAGCCCAAATGTGTATCTTAATTTTGTCATAATTTAATTTAGGGATCTTTAAAATTTAAATAATCCCTTATTAAATATGATTTCACCATCAATCTTGGGGATGACGTGGCAACTTCGGATTTGTCAAAATTTCTATTCCAACAGCTACTTTGTAGGTTTGGGGGATGGTTGTGTGTATAAGTTTCATTTTAGGGACTTTTTAAGTTTTTTTTTAGCGTGAAAATGACATTTAAACTCTTTCTAGCCTCATTTTGGCCACTTTGTATGTTTTATGGGGTGAAATATACATTATTAGATCATTTTGAGTTACTTTTAGCCCCAAAGTACGCTTAAGTTCCTTTAATGCATTTTTTAAGCATTGGAGGGTTTGTTATGTGCTATAGTTTTACTTTAGGCACTTTCTTAGTTTCTTTAAAAGTCAAAATGACACTTAGACTCATTTTATACACTTTTTGGCCACTTTATAGGTTCCATAGGCACTTTTAGATCGTTTAGATCTTTTAGATCGTTAAGAGCCTTTAAGACACTTTTGTAGATTTGGGGTTGGGTGTGTGCGTAAGTTTCAGTTTAGGAACTTTTTAAGTTTCTTTAAGCGTGAAAAATAAGACTTAAACTCTTACTAGCCTCTTTTTGCCTACTTTGCAAGTTCCAAAGGGAGAAATAGACATTATTACATCGTTTTTAGTTACTTTTAGCCTCAAAGTATTCTTAAGCTCCTTTAATTAAATTTTGTAGCATCGGGGGGTTGGTCGTGTGATATAGGTTCACTTTAGGCACTTTCTTATTTTCTTTAAGAGTCAAAATGATACTTAAACTCATTTTACATACTTTTTTGCCACTTTGTAGGTTTCATAGGTACTTTTAGATTGTTTTGAGTTGTTTTTTCACTTTTTGGCCACTTTATAGGTTCCATAGGCACTTTTAGATCGTTCCCCTTTAGTCTAGTTTAGCACTTGAGAGTTGTTGGAACTTTTTCGGTTTAAGTACACTTGTTAGATTGCTTGTTCTACTGAGAAATATCTCGATTATTGAACCTCAACCCTTGTGTATTTGAAGTTAGTGGGTGGTTGGGAAGAATGGTTTATTTTTGAAGTGTTTTTATGTTAAAACAGTCATTGAAATTTGGGAAAGTCCTAGTAATCGCGTTATGTTGCCAAAATTTTTGAGTGAACGACGTGTCTTAAGTAACGCCAAGTTAGGTTTACCCTGAATTTAGGTCGTTACACTTTGCATGTTTTGAATCTCTCTCAAATCAATTTCGAGTAATGTAGCATTGGTTCTACAACAAGTACGAACTCCTGTAAGTGTTATAAGTATGTTAATCGTCTTAATCCTCCTTGGTCGACGTTTATGACATTAGGTTAGATCTCATTCCCTCACTTTGAGCATGCTTCTTAGGATTAGCGTGAGGGTTGCTTTTCTTTTTCACTATTCGGGATGTGAGGGAGTGAGTGGAGTAGGCAGATGGGTAACAAGTATTCGAGATCGTTGTGTTTTAAGATGGGTTGACATGATTGAGTAAATTCACTCGTTGCATGTTTTAGAGTTCTGAATTATTAGAGGTAGGTTGCTTACTTAGTATGTTTACGCTCACCCTTGTTACTTAATGTTGTGCTTTGCAGGTAATATTCAACTACTTGGCGGGTGACAAAGGTGTTGTAGAATTATGGTGACGTTTTCAAAGTTTTGGTTATAATGTTGCCAATAAGTTTCATGTTTAAACCCTTTACAACGTGTTAGGCTAGTGAATGTAAAGTTCTCTTGTTTTGTAAACCTCCTTGAATGTTAGTTGAGTTTATGGCTTAGGATCGTTACAATAGTTCTTGTAATTTTTGAATTGTTGACATGAGGTTTGATAAGTCCTTGTAATTTTAGAATTGTTCATGAGCTTAATAAGATGTGAATTTTGTTAAAGTGTGGAAGATTGGTTGATGAAATTATGCAATTTTCAATATAACAAATTATTGGAACACATTGCAGAAAATTCAAGATAATAGGGAATATTTAATAGATTGAAAAAAATACAAACCAACAAGACATGTATAATGTGTCAAGATCTAATTCCTATTGAAGTTTTTTAAACGTCAAGATAAACTCATATTTGACACATTTCAAGCGTCAAGTAACTTTTATTTGACATTTTTGCAATGTCAAGCTAAACATATTTTTGACACAAAGAAAATGTCAAGTATTAACACAAATTTGACACTTTTTCAAAGTCAAGATAAAATTACATTTGACGAATAAAAAGTGTCAAGCTTTCATGTTAAAAATGACACATTATAAGCGTCAAAAAAGACTATACATAACACTTTATAAGTGTCAAGTATTGTATATTATTCTTGACGGTGGATTCCTTGACGGTTTGAAAAACGTCAAGTAAAGCAAAATTCGACATTTTATAAGCGTCAAGAAATATAGTTCTTGTAGTAGTGACTATTTATAGGCAATTTGGCAAGTGATGAGTTGGTACATTTGAACACTAAGCATAGGAAAGAAATGGACACATGGATGACACTATGGCTAAGAATAATTTGCCACATGGCATGGGTGTTAAAGGACATGTGGAAATGGGCATTTACATCATAATATTTATAATAAGAAAGAATTTTTGAATTGAGAGGGTGGGCTACCTAAAAGAAAGAGATAAAATCTAAACATTATTATCGTTTTGTATTTTATTCAATCAACTTCTCTAATTTTATTCTTAGCAATTTAATACGAAATTTAAGAAAATAAGTTTATTATGTTTTTTTATAACTCAAATAAAGTGGAGCGAATATCCGAACCTTATTTCAATTATGCTCACATTAACAAGTTTATTGTTGTTGTTATTATTTTAAAATAAAATTTATTAGGCCGATACATTTCTAAGGGCATTTTTTATTAATATAGTTATTTTTGAAACTTTTTTTGAAAATATTGTTATTTTCAAACTATTTTTAAAAATATTATTATTATTTTACACCTGGCAGATGGTCGTCTCTTCAAGAGATGACCATCTAGATTCGGATGATGGTTGTCTCTTGAAGAGACGACCATCGTACACGTTGCGCGCATTCACCAAATGGTCGTCTCTTGAAGAGACAACCATCACTTAAAACGGCAGATTCGTTTTTAAGATGGTCGTCGACCATAACAGATTCAATACGCTTCGCCATTTTCCTTATTTCATTTGTTCCTTTCCCATTTTCCCTTTTCCTCTCAAAACCCATTCGTGCCCCACTCACAATCTACCCCACCATCTCCTACCCCACTCAGATTCTACCCACATTGTTTGACGTTTTGTAATACAAGATCGTGGACTACACAATCTCCACATATATTGTCCATTCATAAGTGTTCTTCATACTTTTCCCTTTTTTCTTTTCATAACTTGTGCATATTGTAGATCTATAATTGTTTTTCACACTATTGGATGATTGTGAAGTAGATGAGTTAGTTTTTGTTGGATTATTTTATTTTATGATATTATTAGTTAAAAATTGAAGAAGATTTGATATGATTTTGAAGTTTTTTTGTTAGATGATTTTAGTTTATGATTTGTTTGATTTTATTTTTAATATAGGAGGAAAAATTAATTTTGTTTGATATTATTTCATATAGGAAGAAAAAATTGAAGAAGATTGATTTATTTGATATTATTAGTTTATAATTTTGTGTAATTTTAATTTAGGAAGAAAAAATAATTTTGTCAATTGTTTTGTTTTTAAATTTGATTTTATTTTAATTTAGTATTTTTTTTAATAGAATTAATAATGAAATAAAGTAAAGATCGGATAAAAACTATTGTGTTGGGTTGCCAGTGGGCGGCGAACCTGTCACTGGAACCTTGAGGTATAATTGGAGTCAGACATGTGAATTACTACTTGGGGTGACTCTGCACCTAATCAGACAGAGGATCCCGGCTAAGCTTACCCTGGTTAGCTTCACAATTTCAGGGGTTGGACGACAATGCAGATAATGCCACAATAGCTAGGTATGGTAGGGCATACATTTTACAGTTATTTGGTGGGAACTTGTTTCGTGACAAGTCAGGAGATAAGGTGCACCTTATGTTCTGCCCGCCGCTATGAGACTTTGAGAATGCGAGGAGGTATGCTTGGGGTGGAGCATGTCTATCCCTGGTTGTATAGACAACTATGCAAGGCGAGCCGACTAGATGCTCGTGAGATTCTTTGGGTCTATGATTTTTCTCAATTATGGGGTTGGGAACGTTTTCCATCAATGGTTCCCTCAAATACGCCACATGAATGATGTTGCATTGGTTGACGCGTGCACTTGGTTCTCGGTATGTACTAACTTACATTTTTTTTCTAAATTTTATTTAATTAATTTAGACAATTACTATTCTGAGAAATAATTTTTAAATATTATTGTAGATGGAGAGACCAATTTTGTGTCACCGGGTCTGCTACACATGTTCTGGTTCAATATAGATATATGTTCGATCTTATAAAACCTGACCTAGTATGTGTTTCTGGTCCCTAGCTTATTTTATGTACTTTATTTCGTTTCAAAATTCATATTTTGAATTTTAGATTATATTTTGAATTTTCAGATTATATGGGAGCCATACAGAGACATAATAGTCACATTGCCTGAAATGTGTAGAAATGGTGAAGATATTTGGCGGACAGTAAGCCCACTGATTTGTTTCCATGTTATTGAGTGGCATCTGTCAAATCGAGTGTTGAGGCAGTTTGGGATGAAACAAGGTATCCCTGAAGCTTGCCAGACAGAACCAAAATTGCACGAGATTGACCTTAGACAAAGTGATTGGGCGATCGCGCTAGCATCATATGTAGCCAGATGGCATTCACGTCGTCAATCTATAGTCATTGTTTCTCCAGTTGATGCCTATGGATCTACAACCCCAGACTACAATGACTGGTATCAGAATATTACTCGACGATTTCTCACTCGAGAGGGAGCATCATTTGGTGAAGCAGTACATTTAGAAATATTGTCTATTTACAAATGTCTGTTAATTATATATTCATTTACAAATATTGTCTATTTTTCATGTCATTTGCAGAGGTCGTGTTTTAGACAAATTCGATCTCTTACGCAAGATCTAGGGATTTTGAATTTGTGCGATAGTGAAGAACGAAATATGGACCAAATTCATCATATGTATAGCATCCCTATAGCTCCTCCGCCCGATCCTAGGCAAAGAAGGCATCATAGAGGTCATCAAGCAAATGTTGGTGTACAGGAGGTTAAGGGTCATGATGAGGTTCATCATGATACACAGGACATACCTCCCACAACTCAGACTCAAGATGGCATTGGTTCTTCGACGATGATGATGGCGATGATCGACGCTCTGGTTCACATTATTTTCCCAACCCATCACATTATGCTTCTGAGGCTGGTCCATCGTCGTCGTCACATACTCGGAGGCATGGGCGTAGACGTGGAGAATATGATCATTACTTGCATACAACCGGAGGACAGGAGTCAGAAGAGGACGATGATGAAACACAAGAGGATGCACAAGTAGGACGTCCTCGACGCCCTAGAAATCGCTAGACTATTTTTTTTTTTCCATTTTCATGTGTGAACAAAACACTATTTTTAATTAATGTTATATTTTTATATTTCTAAACAAGATATCTTCTTTCAACAATAAAAATTAAATTAATTAATAACCCTAAACAAATTTGAAACATGAAATGAAATTAAAAAAAAAAAAACTTAATATCTCAACCTCACTATTGAGCAATATTGAGGAATTTTGATGTTTTGGGCCTCTGTTGTGGTCGTCTCTTCAAGAGACGACCATAAAACAAGCAGAGAAGAGATGACCATCTGATGAATGCGCGCAACGTGTACGATGGTCGTCTCTTCAAGAGACGACCATCGTCCGAATCTAGATGATCGTCTCTTGAAGAGACGACCATCTACCAGGTGTAAAAAAACAACAATATTTTTAAAAATAGTTTGAAAATAACAATATTTTCAAAAAAAAAAAGTTTCAAAAATAACTATATTAATAAAAAAAAAATGCCCCATTTCTAAAGGTTAAATAATGATCTTTAGTTGTAAGGTCTCAAGGTGGCATTATACATCACGAAAGAGTAGGGATGTTCATTTTCCATGGAGACGTTCTCAACGGGACGAGAAATCCCTGGTTATGTGTAGAATGAAGGAGATAGTAGGGAAAAAAAAACCTCATCTCTGCCTCATTTACATTTCTTTTATTTTTTATTTTTATTTTTATTTTGTTGTTGTTATTATTATTATTAAGTTTGGTTTATTGACTTAAATAATTTGATATGGAATATTATTTTATTTTTATTAGGAAGTTTAAGAAATTTTTCTTCAAGTGAAAACTTAGGATAGGATGAGAAGTTAACCATTAAATGAAGATTTTTCTTGAAAAATTAACTATTTAGTTAAAAAAAATAAAATAATTATTTTATTATTTATTTAAAAAACTAAGCAAGAAGAATATTCTCTATAGAGAATTCAATGAGAAAATTGCATGATATGCTCTTTTCACGCGCATTGATGTGATTTGACCAATGTTCTGAAATTAATGACATATGACATTTTTTGTACTGTGTATTCCGTCCAAATTACCGTAAGAGCGTCGTATCTCTAGCTCTCTCGCTCTCGCCTAAGTCTCGTTCTCGCTCTTGCTCATGATAGTAATGAAGTTGTCGAAATTTTGGAGAAAAGAAAAAAAACAACAAAAATCATACTATAGTTCTCGCTCTCGCTGTTGCTCTACCTCTGCTACTCTAGTTCTTCTCTGACTTTTTTCCTTGTCCTTTTTCTTTATATTTTCGGTCACTCATTTGAGCGAGAGCGAGACAACGGGAGCTAGAGTGTTTCTGCGTGCAAGAGCGTGAACAAGAAAAACCGCTTCATATTACCCTTATGAGTAATTTTGCGCGCATTAACACATCAGAATTGATCATATTTCATTATTTTGAAATGTCAAGTCAAATGTCATTAATGCGCGGAAAAACGAGTTATCCGTACGAAAACTACGAATTCAATCCCTACAAATTTTTGACAGGGAATTTTTGCTTCAATTCCTACTAAATTTAAGAGGGAATCAAATAGGAGCAACAACGGAATGAAAAGGTCATCTCCGTCCCAGCTCCGCTCTCATGAGCATTCCTCTGAATGGGTATAAGTATAACATGTACACTTTATTACGCTAATAAAAAAAATATTCCCCACACAAATCCTAATAGAACATTATATTTTATTTTACTTAAAGATAAAGCATTTGCTTGTAAAATCCTCTCCTTTTATATTTATCTCTATAGTAATTAATAATTACATTAACAAGAACTAAAACCCACTCTTTTCCCTTTATTCCCTTTTATAAATGAGTTTAGACAGGCTTTATGCTCACTCTAACTAGATCCTTTCTTTCTTTCTCCACATGACATTTTGAGCTCCAAAAAGGTCAATTAGCAATTTTTGTAAAGAAAAAAAAATGATTAAAAAAATTGCATTCTGATGTACTCAATTTTAGAATCACTGAATTTAGTACTGCTTTTTCTCTGCCAACCACATAAGCAAGCAAAGTGATGATAAATAAACAAAGAGATAGGTACTTTGAGAAAACTTTATAGTAAATTAAAAGGATTATTTATTGAGCCCTAACCACATGATATAAAATAAAGAGTATTAACCAAGGGAAATCAATTAACTACTATGCGTCTCATAAAAAATTTGAAAAATAAAATAAAATAAAAAGTGGGTAATGGGTTTGCCTAATAACATTGAAGTATAGGAAAATATTAAAGTTAAATTACAAGTTTAGTCCATAAGCTTTTAATTTTGTGTCTAATTAATCATTAAATTTTAAAAAACTTTCTAGTTAGTCCTTGAACTTCAAGAAGTACCTGCTAAATTTCCTAAAGTTTCAATTTTGTTTCTAATAAGTTCCAAACATATTCAAAAAAATTTAACATTAGCAGATCTATTAGACATAAAATTAAATTTTATGTTTAATTGGACCCTAAATTTTGTGATTTTTTTTTTTTAAAAAAAAATGTTGAATAGATCAAAGACCAGACTTGTAAGTGACCTATTAGATACATTCAATGACGTATTAAACACAAATCTAAAAGTATAGAGATTAAACTTTTAATTTAACCAAAACTAAATATATGTTAGAGGGATAGGTTCAAATCATGTGATAGCTATCAACTTGAAATATTTAAAATCTTATGAAATACCCAGCAATCAAATATTTTAGGGACATGTGATTGTTCCATGAGATTATTCGAAGTATGCATATGCAGCCTCAAACACCTTAGGACATGTTACAATAACATGTGTTATAATAGTTTAAGAATAACTCTACAACCCAAACATAGATTATATAACTCTACAGATTATTATAATCGAGACCTATTATAACTCACTGAGTGATCCAAACAATCTCTCATAAAAATGAATGATAATAAAATTGTAGAGATCAATAGGAATGGGCCCTATGACATAGGGTTGGTCATAATATTGATGAGGTCAAATGGAGCATTGGGGTTCAACCTTGGAAACCCATATGGGAGACAAACTTATTATTCTAACTCTTGCTTTGTCCCTTTGTTTATGCAAGTAATGAAACTCAACCCAATTATTCTTTTAACTTCAAAATCATTTTTTAAGTCTTTGAAGGGAGGCTTTCCTCACCCACAAGGCTAAAGGCTAAAGGCCAAAGGCAAAGCCCCTATGGCTATGACCCCCCACATTCATTGGGTTTGTAAAAGCCTAAACAATCCAATATGCCATTACTTGAGTGCCTTTGGTCCACATTCTTCTCTCCTCTAATCTAACCCCTTAAAGAAAGGACTATCTCTCTTTAATTTTGCTTTAATTTGGTATTAATTAAAAGAGAGAATTTTATTGGGAGTTGTGTACTTAGGAAAAAAAAAACATGTGGGTCAAAGATTAAAGCTATATTCTTTGAAATGGGAGCAAAGAAGTTATAGTATAATATAAAAGATTCTTCTTTTTTTAAAAAAAAAAATGTAGTTTCATAAGATCATATCCATCTAATTCTCCACTAACTCCTCTTCTTGAATCTTTTCAAAGACACATGGGATGCCATTGAAATCCATATGCATATAAATTGAAAGTTTAACAAAAACTTTTCATTTCATCGATTTATATTCTAATTTTCAAGAAAGGGTGAAATTAATGTCTTTAACGAGGCTGTTTTTTTGGTATTGATTCTTCTATAACATGTTGGAATTTTTTTATTTAGAATTTGATTTTCTTTTTTTTTATTATTGTTGGGTTCAATCACTTTTTTACTTGCTTCCTTCTATGGTTAGGTTTGGATATTTAATCCTGTAATTTTAATGATTTAATTATAAGTGTTTTATTAGTTAAATTTTGTGTGGTTAGTTGGTCCATCAATAAATTTCTAGATGTCTAAAAGGTTTAATCGATTATATACTGCAATTTAAAGTTTAAGATTAAAATTAGCTCATTAAATTAATCAAATGGTTAACTTGTTGTCCTCTCTATAATGTACTATTTTTTTCCATTCATTTTGAAGAAATTTCTGGCCAAAATTCAAATAATGGGTGAGAATAAATAATAGATGAGGATTCAACTAGTTAGGAGCATTGAAGGGCATGAGGGTTTGACCAATTGTGTTAGTTGGGCATAGATAATACTTATCTACTAATTGATCAACAAAAATCTCTCTGGTTGACCGCAATTAAATTTTAATGGTCAACATAAAAAGATTCCTACTAATTATGACAAATTATTCAATGAGACCGTTATAATAACTGTTTGGATGTGGAGTGAATAATTTTCATGTCTCATTAATAACCACTAACATAAATACGAGCTACCTCTCTCTCTCCATCCAATGCTATAAAACTGTCCACCACATTGTGGCAGTGACGATCTCACCGAATAATTTCTCGCTAACTAAGTATTGTTGTTTGAGAGAGGAATCATCTGTTGGGAATGCGACCAAAATCCCACATCGACTAGAGAAGGGGAATTAGATCATGAGTATATTAGTGAGGGATAGTATCTCCATTTGTATGAGGTCTTTTGGGTGAAACCAAAATCAAAGTCATGAGGGTTGATACCCAAAGTAGACAATATCATACTATTGTGGAGGTCCGTTGTCCTCAACATCATCAAATCCAAATTTTATTGGAGAAACCATCGAACTAAAATAGCAACCTAGTATTCAAGTTGCCATTAAATTTTTCTAAGCCTACATCCCGAAAACTATTTTCTTAACTCTATGTTACATTCTCATGCGTACTAAACTAAAACTTAAAACACGTTAAATTTATGCACCAAATGCCCCTTTAAAGATGGAGAAAGATGAAGATGATTGATGAAGAAGCAACTAGATTTTATTGGATAATTGTAAGGAATTGAGGGTTTGACCTAGTGATGACTAAACATCAAAACTTCTTTGAAACATATATTAGACTTCTTGTCTCCCCTTCCCCACCACTCATCCTTATTGCTTCCTCTTTAAACCCTGACTTTAGCCACCACACATCTCCAATCATTCACATCACTTTCTTCTCACTCAACGCTCCAGATCTTTCCACGTGTACCCTCTCCATCCTCCTCACCGCACCCGATTCCTCCCCCCTCCCAATATATATATATATATCATACAAAAATGAAATTCATGCAAACCAAATGAACACATAGAAGAAAAAGGAAATTAATTCACAATTTTATTTACCCTTATCGATGGAGTCTCGCCGGGAAAAGAGCTCCTCCGGCGAGATCTTCTCGTTCCCGAGCACTCCGGTTCAGGATCAGGATTCCGATTTCGAATTCGGATCGATTACTCCTGATTCTCCTTCCACTTTCAACAATTCGCCGGCGGATCATCTGTTCGTCAATGGCCGTCTCTTGCCTCACTCTTTTCCGCCGCAGCCGATCGGTGTCTACGCCGTCGATCGGACGAGCAGCGTCGGGAGTAAGGACTCGATCATGTCGTCTCGGAGTAATAGCACTAATAGTAGGAGCAGTAGCAGTTGCGGTAGCAGTACTAGCGCGAGAACGAGTTCGAGCGATAATAGTGTATCCTCGAGATTCTCTTCGCATCAGAAGAAATCGCCGAAATCTTCTGTTTCCGCTCAGGTGTACGGATCGTCTCAGAGATGGCAGTTCATCGCGTCGGTACCGGTGCCGGCGACTCTGAGCCGGGAGAATTCGAGGAGGAAGAAGGCCGTGGAGAAGATTGGGGGAAAATCGGATTTGAGACGGAAGAAGAGGCGGACGGAGAAGACGACCGCGAGGAAGAAGAAAAAGAAGAAGAAGAAGAAGAATATGTGGTTCGGACGGAAGGTTTTCCGGTGGATTATACTGGTTTGTAAGGAATGCCATGCGATTGAGCCGTCGAGGAAGGATGAGATTGTGAGGAAGACGAAATCGACGAAGCCGAAGAGTTATTGAATTATTCATTTGAATCTATTTATTTAATTTTCTTCTGGATTATTTTGCCTCTTTTGCTCGCTGATTCATGATCTGGTTTTCATCTCTCTTTGATTTCTGGATTTTCTTTTTTTCAATTGTTGGCGTTTTGATGATAATCATGGCGTTTGTTGATATGATCTGATGATCTCTCCATCTCTCTCTCTCTGTAATGATGATCATGATGAGTTTATGGAATCTCATTTCCAAGGACAAATTACTCCATGAAAAATATATTTATTCATATATAAATTCGATGTATTTTTCATCCTACCTTAAAATTTTTCATTTCAAAGCCGCTCATATCTGTTTAAAAGTGATTTTGAAATTACTAAAATGTATTTTTATCACCTTCAGAATACATTTTTATCACCTTCCAAATAATCGGAAACATGTTTTAGTGTTTAATTTTATATTTTTATATCATATAAAAAAGTTGATTTTAAATAATTAAAATTATATTTTGGAGTCATTTTAATCCTTTTTAATATCCTCCTTATGAATATATTTGGAATCAATTAGGAAGTAATTTCAAAATAATAATGTGATTTTTTAATGATATATTAAGTGGCATAGCTAGATAGGTAGATGACTTACAATCTAACAATATTATGTGTTTTAAATTCTACAATAGAAAATACTTGCAAAAAGGCATGCTTAGGAAGATTATTTAATTCTTGGAAATGATTAAACCCTCAAATACTTCTACTACAAAAACAAGGAAAAAAAAAGATTTGGATTAGAAAAAAATTGCTCAATTTTATGTCTGTACTATGGGTTTCAACAATCCTCTTCAGATAATTTAATTTGTTCAACTCAACAATACCTATAATATCTTGTAGTTTTTTTGCAACCTTTGTAAGGGTTTTTTTTTTTTTTCATACGTCAATAGAAAGCTCTATTCGAACCTCTGACTCATGGTATATTTGTGATACATGTTTAATTACTCTAAAGCTAGCAACTCGTATTGACAAATACGCTAAAGATCAAAGGTTAGAATCCACCTTAAATTTTGTTGAAAAACAAAATAAAAATTACATAAATTACTGTAATAAATAAAAATTACATAAATTACTGTAATTGATGATGGTTACATGGCAATCACAAACTTTTAGGTCCCGTTTGATATCTATTTGGTTTTCCGTTTATGAAAATTGTACTTATTTTCTCACAAGAATTATTATCTAAATTCCGAAAACAAAAACAAGTTTTTAGAAACTATTTTTTTTTTAGTTTTCAAAACTTGGCTTAGTTTTGAAAAATACATCTAAAAGTAGATAAGGAAACATGAAAAACCATGGGCAGAAATAGCATGTATAAGCTTAATTTTCAAAAACCAAAAACCAAATTGTTATCCAACGGGCTTTAATTATCAGTTTTTTTGAAAAAAAAAATGAAACGTCATTTCATATAAAAAATTGAGTACATCAACATTTGTAGGTGGGAGATTCAAATTCATGATCTCTTGGTCATACGTTTTATTTGATGTCGTTATGCTCTTGTTGGCCCTTTCATAAGTTATTTAGTTAAAAGGCATTCACAAACTTTTTATTATTAAAGTTTAAAAAAAAAAGCATTTCATTATTACAAAGTTAAAAATTTCAACCTTCCCCTAAATAACGTCTCTTTCTCTGTTTTCTTAAAAAAAAAAAATCACTCTAAGACATTTCTCTCATACAAACGGTCTATTTTTCTCACCAAGATCTGCCTCTAACAAGACAGAAAATTTTCGTTTACGTGGAAAGTGAGAGAGGAAGTGGAGAATAATTTTTCTCCTTTAGTTAAATATATGGTAACACGGATGGGGAATATTCCTCTCCCCTGATGGGGATCCGATCCCCTTGAGCAGCGAAAACGTGATTTGGAAGATCGAAATTGCTTGATTGTTTTTTGTTGAAAACAAATACCAGTACATTGACAATAAAACAAAGATAAGCATACAATTCCTAATCTAATTAGGCATGAAAATTAAACATGCAAACGTGTTGTTTAACAATTTAACTAAAAGGATAAAAATGATTACCTTTGTAGTTTCAATTCAGCAACTCCTTGCTAATCGTACAACAACACAGGAACACAGAGAAATTCCTCTGTTCTTTCTTCTCCACAGGGACAACACCTCGCAGTAAACCTCTTATATCTCTGAGAAACTTAGATCAACCTTGGTGGAAAGATTTCCAACAATTTGGAAGGTGGGAAATTTCAAAGAGAGAGAGTTTTGCCTATGAATCTCCAATTCATCGATCAGTCCTTCTCTTCTCCCAATTGGAGAAGGAAAAATACTCCAGAGGGCAACTCCCCACTCACTATAGGGAGTTGGGAGACATGGGGAACGTGTCCTCCTGACACGTTCCCTCATTTTTTTTATTTATTTAATTATATTATTTAATAAATAATCAAAATATAAATTAAATAATATAATTCATTAATTAAATCATATTTAAGTAATCATAAATTAAATATCATATATTTAATATAGATTAAATCACATTCAATTAATTATCCCTCTATCCTATAGTTTTAATGCACATCTTATGCACATTAAATTTTAACCTATAGTTTTTAAACATGAATCTCATTCATATTTAAATTAATATTTGAACTCTTTCAAATATTTAATTCTCTCACAAAATTTTAATATGAATCATATTCACATTAAATTTATAATATAAAGTTCCAAAACTTTATATTATATTATCTATATACATTAAATTTATTCCCTAATGAATTTGAACATTTCATATTCAAACGATCTAAGAACCCTTTACGAGCTAGACGGTGGACCTAATGGACCTATATATCAGAAGCTCCAACGATACAAGATTACTCGGTTAATCTCATTAACCTCCTAATCAACATTCGTTAACAGCAAGAACACTCCACTAAAGTCTCGCAGCTGCACTCTTATCACTGCATATATATTTCTGTGTCCATGGATATTGACCAATAACAGCAAGTCAATCCTTCATGAATGTTCGTAACACCAGCTGGGTTAAATTACCGTTTTACCCCTGGGTTAAATCTTGTATCTTAAGTATCAATGTTCCTCTAATGAACAATTTGTTTGTGGTCCTACCAACAAACAGAAGTCCCTCTTGGGCCAATGAGAGGGTCGGGTCCTTTGTTTAAGTCCCGGAGACACCACTTAAGGGAACATTCATCTACTTATCCTAGTAGTTGGGAAGGAATGAATTCCATCTTGCTAGGCTAAGTCCAAGTTGCTCACTCGGTCTTGTCCACAAGAAGGTAGGCATATTGAGTCGGCGAATCAGGTCACTCTCACCCATACTAGTAAAAGGACAATTCTTCGCAAACAGGAATTCGTAACCTGCTCAAGATTGAGATCAAGTTGCCTAGATCATCCTAGTGAAATAGAAACTTAGCTAGTCAACGGAGTTACATCTAATGGTTACTATTTCGCGGTCCGGTCTTATGTAATCTCATTACATAGGATATCCCCACTCACATGTCATCTACACGAACACGTTAGGATCACAGTGTTTGTATCATATACAAAGTGGGTCACATCCATAGTGTTACCAGGGTAAGGTATCCAAACCTTATCCCCTTACTGTGACCCTTTAGGTTGTATCTCGAACTAAAATCCTTTATATGTACACTACATTCAGTTCAAGATACATTTTATAGCCTTGGATGTTTAGTTTATTGGATTTAGAGTTAAAACAATGGCAGTCTCGTAAATAACGAACAATAACTCTTTATTGAAATAATAACACTTTATTACAATAATTAAAATAAAATTACAAACTACGAGTTTTAGGACACAAATCCCAACATCCCCGCCACGTTCTTCATCCCTACTTTGATTTCTTCTTTTTAATATAGAGAGATAGATAACTCTAAACTTTTATTAAATATTATATTTTTAAAGAAAGTTATAAAAAAATCTGTTAAATATGAGTCTAATGATAATCATAAATGGAGAATTATACTGTTGGGTTTTATGTCCTAAAACTCGTGGTTTTGTAAACTGAATGTATATTCTATTTTGCAATAAAGTTGTTATTGAGATTTATTCAGTAAAGGTGTTATTGAATAAAGTGAATTGTGTATTGTGTAACCTTAATTCAATAAAGAACCCTTGGCTATAGGATGAGTACTTGAACTTTATGTGTGACATAAAACTGGATCAAGTTCAAGTTATAGCAGAATAGTTTATAGTATAAGGATAGGGTTGGGTACCTTATCCTGGGGACATTATGGACGCGACCCACTTTGTAGAGTACAAACGATGTGATCCTAAATCGTTCATGTGGAGACATGTGAGTGGGGCGCTCTATGCAATGAGTTTTGCATAAGATGGACCCATGAAATAGTCACTTAGACTTTATAACTCCGTTTACTATCTTAATCGACTATATTCATACGATGACCTAGGTAACTCGATCTTAATCTCGAGCGTTCTATGGACTCTCGTTTATTCGGATTATCCTTAGATTTGCATGGGTGAGAGTGACACGAGACCGCCGACTCAATAAGCCTCTCATTTCGAGGATAAAACCAGGTAGATAGTTGGGAACATAGTTACGCAAGATGGAATTCACTCCTACCCGCTTTAGGGATTAGTAGAGAGGTTGTTCCTTAAATCATCGACTTTGGGTCTTGAACAATGGGCCCACCCCTCTCATTGGCCCGAGAGAGGATTCGGTTTCTTTGGTTGGACCACAAACCAATTGTTTATTAGAGGATTAGTGGGACTTAAGGAACAATAGGTAATTTACAGGGGTAAAACGGTAATTTTGACCCAACTGTAATTACTGAACGACTGTGAAGGATCGACTTACTAATCATGGTTATATCGAGTGAATGAGAAATATATCTACTGAGTGAGGAGAGTGCAACCATTGGGCTTTAGTGGAGTGTCCGGTGGTTAACGAATGTTGATTAGCTAGGCTAAAGAGTTTGGTAGGTTAATCTCGTATCGTTGGAGCTCATGATCTGTAGGTCCATTAGGTCCCCTTACTAGCTCCAGACTAAGCCTTGTAACATTTTGAGAGAAAAGAATTTGAATTGTTCAAATTCGAGTTTGGGAGAAAGCGTTAATTATATGTGATATATTTAACGAATCATAGCTTAATTATGAATTAAACTATGATTAAAATGAGGTTTATATATTTAAATATGATTTAAATATTGGGTCGGTTTATAGCATGAATTAGGATTCATGTTCAGAAAATCGATCGGGATTGGACAATTTATTTAATTTGATATTTGATATTAAATTAAATTAAAAATTAATTAATTAAATTAATTATTTAATAATTTAATTAATTAAATTAATTTTAATTAAAAAATCAATTTAATATTGATTTTTGAATTAAAATTAAATGAAAATTCAAGGATTTCCATGAAACCCAACTTGACAACTTGCCCAATCTTACTCATCTTCAAAATTTACCAAAATTGGTCACCTCCATCTCAAAGCATCCTCATCACCCTTGAGTTGTCACTCCATTGAAGCTTATTGAAGCTTTATATAATGGTGATTTGAGGGATGTTGTGAGAATTTTACAGAAAATTCTAAATTCTCGAATTAGTGACCTTTGAGATCTTTTCTTCCAAATTCTCTCAACCTAGGATCCCACAATCCATTCTAAGGCCTGAGGATAGTAGGGAAGACTCTAACGGTTGTCCACGAAGTGTTCGTGCGGAAAACCATCCACCGGGTGAAGAGAATTTGATCTTCAAAGTTGAGTTTTCTATCCCTCTGTTTTTCCAGCTTTGAGCATGTTTTTTATTTTACAAAATTGATCAACTTAGAGTGTTCAAGATCTAAAATTGCTTCCGCTTTCTTAATTCAGACTCTTTCATATTCCTGGCGGGAAACTCGATCCGCAGATTCCCAGTGGAGAATCTCGCTCCGTTTTTCGTGAAATTAAGTGAAAAATTTTGCGAGGACGGAGAATGAAATGGGTGGTGGGGGTAGGGGCAGGCATAGGAAAGTCATTCCTCGACCCGACCCCACTCCATGGACATCTCTAGTTTCTCTAATAAATGTTACTTTTTTTTTTGGAAGTTTTCTCTTAACTCAAATAACTTTGGCTCTGATAACCATTTAGCCATTATTGTTTGATAACCATTTAATTTTTTATTTTTTTTAAAATTGTGTTTGTTTTCTCGTCGTTTCTCTACAATGAGTCTATCTTTTTCAAGAAAACATTTGAATTTTAAGCTAAATTCAAAAAACAAAAACAAGTTTTTGAAAATTACTTTTTTCGTTTTAAAATTTTAGCTTTATTTTTTAAAACATGGATAAAAAATAAATAACGAAATAAAGAAGCTCATAGGCGTGGAGTAGGTAGCCTTAATTTTTTCAAAAAATAATTTTTAAAAAAAAACAAAAACCAAATGGTCTATCCAACGAGTCCTTAATTTTTTTGTTTTTTTCTTTTTGAAAATTAAGCCTATAAATATAAATTTCACTTATGGATTTTCTTGTTTTGTTATCTATTTTTTGCATATATTTTTAAAGATTAGTCAAGCAAAGTTTTGAAAAAAAAAAAAAACAAGAACTTATTTTTGTTTTTGGAATTCAACTACGAATTCAAATGTTTTCTTAAGAAATATGAAACTTATTGTAGGAAAATGATGAGAGAAAACAATTTCAATTTTCAAAAACTAAAAATCAAATAGTTATCAATGGAGTCGTAGTTTTTACAAACATATTTTTTTGTTTTTCAAATTTGACTAATAATTCATATGTTTTCTTAAGCAAAACGAAACTCATCATTAAAAAAAGTATGAGAAAATAAAGCATAATTTTTAAAAACTAAAAATTAGATTTTTTTTTTTTTGTGAGAATACTAAAAATTAAATAGTTATTAAATAGGGGTAAGGCAAAGAAAATTAATTTGTCTAGTGATATGAAAATGAAACCTTTTGTAAAAGACAAAGGTTACTTTTTTTAATGTGGTTAAACTTAAACGAAACAAAAACACACCAAGTTGGTAAAAGGGAAAGTTTTGTTCTTTAAGAAAATCGTGGGTGCATAGAGATATATATTTCATTTTTCAGATTTTTATTGAAAATCAATCAAATGCCATGTTGCCTTTATTCCCCCAACCTCAATTTTATCCCTCGTTCAAAAATAAAAAGGAAAAAACTTAGTAGTTAGTTGCATCCTCGATTGCACTACAATCAACTCATTTGTCTATTTACAATTTGTTATGTGGTTAATTGTATTTTTTTCTATTTTTTTATTATTATATAGATGAAGGGGTGCATAGAGATGGTGCAACCCATACTACACTCGAGTTTTGGTCAAAGAAATAATTACTATCATCACATGCTAAAGTGATCAATTATAACTAAGCAATAATTGACATGTATCATCGACCAATAGGTCAAAAACTTGAATCCTCCCACCTAAAAAAATAATATCATATCATTTTCATGCATTGTCACATAGGATTATAATAGTCTGTGGAGTTATATAATTTGAGTTTCGGATGCATAGTTATTTAATCTATGCTAGGAGTGTGGAGTGTTCCATAGACTATTATAATATGAGTTATTATAACACGCAACCCAAACAAACTCGGGGCACATATTATAATAACATGTGTTATTATAACTCATGGAATACTCTACACCCCAAACACTCACTATTATAACCACAGGCTATACTATTCTACATTTTAAATAATATTATATGATTTCACAGACTATAATAACTCACAAAATATTATAACCATGTTATTATAACTCAACCAACACCTCAAACAACCTCTACGTGATTATGTTATTATAATAGTGCCCCAAACAATCTCTTAGAGTACTATTATAATAAGGTTGACTTAGTCCATGATTTTTAAGTATTTTTTCAATTTTAGTCCCTAATTCTTGAAAAAAATTAATTTGATATCGATGTATTGAATTATTTTAATCAAGCTCTTAAAATCACTAAATAATAAGGATATATAAATTTTAGGCTAAATTATAAAAAATGTTCATTTTCAATTTTAGTCCCTAATTCTTGAAAAAGTTTAATTTTTTCATCGATGTATTGAATTATTTTAATTAAGCTCTTAAAATCACTAAATAATAAGGATATATAAATTTTAGGCTAAATTATTAAAAGTATCCTTGAACTTTGTATTTTGTTTCAAAAATACCGCTAAACTTTCAAAAGTTTCATTAATACCAACTTTAAAGGAAAATTCAAAAATAGTCTTACCATTAGTATATGGATAGAAATTGTTAGTACCTCGTTTTAAAATACTCTTAAACTTTCAAAAGTTGTATTAATTAAAAAAATGCCCTCATGTCTGTTAGTATATGGACGAAAAATATTCATCTACACCTCATTACCTCTCTAACACTTCTCTATTTTTTTCTCTTTTTTTTTTCCTTTCTTTTTACAGTACTCTATTTACTCTCTTTCCCCTTTTTTCAATTCTAAGACTACCTCATTCAATCAAACTAGATAGACTGTAACAAGAAAAAAAAAGAAAAAGAATAATTGAACCACTGAAAGACCTTAGGACTATAGATTTAACAAATGTTGTATAATTTAAGTTAGTATATTTGAGTTTAATACACAAAAAAGAGAGTGTTGAGAATTTGGGTTATAATTTTGAGAACATCTAGTAGGAGGAAAAAGAAAGAAAACATATTTATAACTAAGTTTGTAGCGGATGAAAATTTTATTAATCTTTTTGGGATTCAAATTAGTCATTAAGAATTGGATAAATGTAGGGAAAATGACAGTATCTATATTAAAAAAATTAATGTATCTATTTGAGTTGTTTTAAAATCGATTATTTTCTAATTTAAGATAACTTTAAAGACATTAATTATTTGAATGTTGAAATTTCTTATATTTATGTTTCGTTATGCTTAGAAGTGAGAGAGTTTCTCGTACTTATTTAAAGTTCTAACAATTAAGAAATAGGAGGAATGAGGGAAGTTTTAGAGATTGAAAAATGGAATAAATGAGTAAAAGGGTATTGAAAAAGAAATGAGAAAAAAATGGAAAATAGAGAAGTGTTAGGCTATTAAGTAAAGCAAATCGGGAGAGTGCGGAAATACAAAATGGAGGTAGTGAGGTATAGATTAATGGTTGTTGTCCATATACTAATGGTAAAGACATTTTTTAAATTTTTTATTTTTTAATGGTTAATGATATATTAATAAATCTTTTGAAGTTCATAGATATTTTAAAATGAGGTACTAATGATTTTTGTCTATATACCAACCGTAAGGGTATTTTTGAATTTTTTTTTTAAAGTTTAAAGATATTAGTGAAACTTTTGAAAGTTCATGAGTATTTTTTAAACAAAGTACTAATGGTTTCTATTCAAAACTAATGGTAGAGACATTTTTTTAACTTTTTTTTTAGTTTAAGAGTATTAATGAAACTTTTGAAAGTTTAAAAGTATTTTTAAACAAATTACAAAGTTCATGGGGTATTTTCTATAATTTAGCCTAAATTTTAAAATAGTAATTTTTATAATCTTGTCAATTATTTAGCTTACTAAATATATTTTAATGGATGAATTGACTATATAACAACGAGTAATTTTGGGGCAAGTTCTATGTAATAAATCATACAAGATGAGTACATTTTTTGATTTTATGGGGAGTATTATATCTATTTCATTAAAATATAAAGTACTTTTAGTTCAATTTATAAAGTGTATTTTAACATTATATCATTATTTTGTGAAAATAAAGATTTAATTGGAGAAAATGGCTAATTATATCAAATATATGGTCCTCTATTAAAAAAGTTTTCAATGAAGTCCTTCCATGGAAAATTTGTTAATAAAAGTTAGTGCGACGTTAAATTATATATTTTTGTTAGCATATTTGAACATGTAGGCATGCCATTTGGAATGATTTTGTTTATGAGTAGATTCTATTGATGATCTAATTAAGTTTCATGTGTCAAATAGCATTCGAGCAGTATTAATCATGTGTCTAAATATGTTACTTAGACAATAATTTACTCATACATTAATTCTGTTAATAAAAAATTTAACAATTTTCTTATGGAATAACCAAGTCGAGAATTTTTTTTATACATTAGAGTTTAAAGTAAGATTTTTAAAATATTAATGACCCATTTGAGAATTATCTAAAAGATTATAGACCATTTAGTACATTTAGCTTAAAAAAATTAAATTCATGAAGGCTAATGGATCTCGAACTCATTCTTTCAAAACTTCTTTGTATATTTTCACTCGTCTCATTAATTACTAAGTCAGCCTTTTTACTACCTTAATATAGTAATAGTAACATAGAGTTTATTATTCACACTAGTCCTTAAAAAAACATTTTTGTTCCAAAAAATTATTTCATTCCAAATCAAACTTCCAAGACCATTAAATCTCATAAGAAAAAAAAAATCTTGCATCTTGAACTTGAGGGAGAAGCTTCCATTCGAGAGGGCTACATGTAGAGTATAGGTTTAGGACCCATCAAAATTACTAATGCTGTCTTTTTTTTTTTCTTTTTTTCTTTTTTTTCCTTTCTTCATTACAAGGACAGCACACAGCTAGGAGAATAGCTTATGAGGACAAGAACTCAGTATAGCTATAAAACCTCATCATCTTCTTTTCCTTTTTCTTTTTTTCTTTTTTTTCATCTTTATGCAAAGAACCAATTTCTTGGGAGGAAAAAAAAAATTAAATATCTTTTTGTCTTTGCTTTACTTGTTCAATTTTTATGCATCTACTATAAAATTATAATTTTCTATTTTCTATTTTCTATTTACTGTCCAAAAAGAAAATTCAATGATTCTGTCATGGAAGGTGAAATAGTATCTGAAATAAATAAGATCAAATTATGGTTCTTAGGGAAAAAGAAAGATTCATTTTTTTTACCTTCTTAGGATATGTGTGTTGGTTGGTTTAATTCTTTAATGTTTTCATTTTATTGAATTGGGTTTTGAGATTGGAAAAGTGGTGAAGTTTATTTATTTTTTTGGTTAAATTATAAGTCTAGGTCTATGAACTTTAAAGTTTGTATCAAATAGGTCTCTAAACTCTTAAAAGCATCGAATAAGTTCTCGAACTTTCAATTTTATATCTAATAGGTCTCTAAACTTAAAAAAGTTTTTGCAAGTTCCTAAATTTTCAATTTTTTGTTAATAAGTTGTTGAATTTTCAATCTAATAGGTCTTTAACCTACGAAATTAAAAGTTTAATGTCCTATTAAACACAAAATTCAATTTTATTTTTAATAGATATTTTAATTTTTACAAATGTTGGATGTATTAAAGACTTACTAGGCACAAAATTAAAAGTGTAGGGATATATTTGACATTTCTAAAGTTAAAAACCTATTAGAAAACAAGTTGAAAGTTTTAAGGACATATTAGATACTTTTTAAGGTTTAGGAACCTATTAAACACAAACATGAAAGTTCATGGACTAAACTTGTAATTTGACCTTTATTCTTCATTAATGGAAAAAGTGGAGATTGAAATCATATTTCGTCTATCTCTTTGTTTTGTTATAGGTAAGACATGTTTGATAACTATTTGATCTTTTTGTTTTCGGTTTTTGAAAATTATGCTTGTTTTCGACAATTTCTCTTCATCTTTACTACAATGATTTCCATCTTCGTTGAGGTACTATTTAAGTTTCTAGCCAAATTTCAAAAACAAAAAAAAAAAATTGAAAACTTTTTTTTTTTTTTAATTTTCAAAACTTATCTTGGTTTTTGAAATAATAGGTACAAAATAGATAAGAAAATATAAAAAACTCATTGGTAGAAGTAGTATTTTTAGGTTTATTTTTCATGAATTAAAAATTAAAAACTAAATGGTTATAATACTAGACCTAAATTATCCGTTTTTATTTTTTTCATCGAAATTTAGTAAGATATCTAAAAGGGGAGGAAAAAGAAAACAAACTTGTTTTTTTGTAAAATTAAAAACAAAATTGAAATCTAACCGTCCCTTTGAAATTTGCCCCAAAAAAAAAAAAAAAAAAAAAAAAAAACTCCAAATGTATTTTTTCAAAAGCGCAAAAACTAATTAAAAATAATCACTCTAGGTTTAAAATCAGAAAACTAAGAATAAAGTTATTGTCAAAAGAGATCAATTCTTGAATGAAATAATAATAAAAAGAGAATGAGTAATTCAAATACTCTGAAATTTAATGTATATTGACTAAATTTATTTAGCTACATTCAATTGAAAAGACAATTTTGACATAAAAGTTAAATCACAATGGGAGACATGTTCCTTCTCATATGCTAGCTTTGACCAAGTGAAACTTGTAAGAGGGTCCATCCCTTTAATTTTCTTAGAATGGTATATTATAGATAAGAAGAGCATTCAAATCTACCACTAAAATTACTCCTTCAATTATGCTCGCTAGAAGTATTTTTTAACAAGAAAGAACAAAACAAATGTATCTATAAATAAACTATCGTAGATTACACATGGTCAAAAGTATCCTGCTATATAATAATTGAGTCGAATTAAGATTGCCTTAGGGAACTAAATAAGTACCTTATTTGGAGAATTATTTGTTGGTCAAACTATAACAAAATCCCATTTGACAATATTAAATTTTATTGGTTTTCAATTTGAATGTTATATAGAACTCTTATTCTATGAGACTGATAAGAAATTGTGAGAAAGGCATGTATTTAGATGGAACTACAAAAGAAAAGAACATCCAAGTCCATGAAGAAACTAACTGAAATTAAAGGCAATAGCAGAAACAACTGGACACAATGAGCAACAGCAGATAGAGGAAAAAACCAGAAAGCTTTGCCTAAATACAAACTTATAACTCTATGTTTCTACTGAACTAGCAGCCCTCTTCTCCCATCTTCATTCCAAGTATGTCTCCATTACGTCCGGGTACATACCCGCCTGCTCCGAGCTCCGATACTCGACTGATTGATGCGGATGGTGGTCGAGTGAAGTTGAAGATGACGATGAAGTCATTCTTGCAGGCAAAGTAAAGCTTCTCTTGAACTTGTTTTCCATCTTCCTAGCACTCTCAGATTGGCTGTCTAGGCTCAAGAACTCATTCGGGTTACCTCCATTCGTGTTGTGCATGGGATCGGAGTTAAGATTTGCGTTCTTTGGTTCGAGGATCAAAGGGAGGTGCGTTTGATCAGGTTTGGTTCCTAAGCTCTCTGGGTTGAACAAAAGTTTGGCGTCATCGGCTCGTCCTGTGAGGGCATTGAACAAAGACAACCCATTAGGCCATTTGATATCATTGTCATGATCTCCCATCACGTCCTCCATCCGAGCCTCGGATGAATGTGGCAACAGAAACATATGCGTCTCGTCTTTCGACTGTGGGAAACCGAGCCTATTTGAGGTGTGGAAATTGGGGGAAGGAAGCAGAGAAGTTGGAGCAGATGGAATTGGCCTTTGTGCCCAATTGAGGAGATTAGGAGGAGGGTGAAGGGGAATGGCAGATTGCTTTGAAGCCATTGGGGAAGAAGATGAGTTTCTATTTGAAGAAAAGAGTTGAGTCAAATAAAAACCAGATTGGTACCCAAGAGATTCAAAAGTATGCCTCATTCTCAGCACAAAATGCAGATCTTCTGGTATCTGAATATAAATATAAACAAACACCCTCAGCATTCACATCAATTTCCTTTAACACTCTCTCTTTCACACGGTCGAGTATTAACGCGACGGTCAACCATTCGGAAACAGCAACCAAACAGTAAAAAACATGGGGGAAGAAGAGGGAAAAAAAAACTCACAATCTTGCAGGAACCAAGCTGAAGGAGGCCATGTCCAGCTTGAATAACAGCAATAGTCTGATCCAAACAAAAAGAGTCAAAGGAATGAGCACAATGGGAAGATTAGATCAGAAAAAACACCATTAAGATTGGAAAAAACTCACCTGAATTCCAGAATCAAACTGATCAGTCCATTCAGGAGGAAGCTGCAAGGTAGCAATCAATGAAAACAAAACAAACCCATCAAAGTTCTGATATCAATAGTGAATATCAAATGGAAAAAACTCAAAAAACTAGCTGGGATTATCAAAATGTTTCAGAAGATTTAGCTTTGTTTGTTTGTTCTTTTTTTTTTTCCATACAGCATCAAATGAACTTTGCCAGTAGTTTGAAATGTTTGGCTCGCATTCTGTAGGTTCTTTGAAAACCCATTTATGGCACTTATCTGATGCAACTTTCCCCATCAGCCTGTCCGAATCAATCCAATCAGAGAAAACATACACAAAAAACATGAGCACAAAAAGCCTTTTAAACAATCAATCCTTCAAGAGAGATTGTGCAAAACGGAAAACCACAACAGCCAAACAAACAAACACCTACCCAGTACCCACCCTTCTCCATAATTATATAACTGAATGGACATCTTGCTGAAGGCTTTTCTAACAGGATCATCCCCATCAATCTCCTCCAAGCACTCTGAAACTCTCCCTCGGCAAAACCCATCTTCCCACATTAACATCCTTCACAAAATTCAAGATGAATAAGAATAATGCCACAATTTTCCCCCATTTCCTCAGACAAAAGAAGAAGAAGAAGAAGAAAAATGAAGGGTAAGGCTTACAAGCTGCCATTATCATCCCCAACTTTGCATCCATTGCCTCCTCTGACCCTTCTGATGAAAATGGAAGAGACCCCATTAGAGAAAAATGACTCAAAAACATGAAATAGAGAGAGAGAGAGAGAAATAGACATACGGACGAGGGCGGATGGTCCAGAAGACAGAGTAAGTCCAGTCTGAATTGAGACAGACGCTTCTGAGGGCCTCATGAAGGGCCATCATCCCAACAGCTTCTTTGCTCCTGTCTGATGCTCCTGAGCCCACCATCTCTGTCTCTCTGTCTCTCTCTCACACACACACTATGGCCCTTTTTTTAGACCCCTCTTCTCTCCCTCTGAAAGCACTTTGAAAGAAACTAGAAAACTTCTGATTATCTCCACCACACAAAAAACTAGAATGCTTCTTCGTCATCCATTAATTTCAACTTCTTCTAAGGTCTTCCTCCTCCTCCTCCTCCTCTTCTCCTGTCTCCTCTTGCTTGTCCCAAATAAGCAGGTTTTGTAATCTTTAACAGAGTGAGTAAGTGAAAAAAAAAAAAAAACAAAAAGAAAAGAAGGGGGGAAGGAAGGAGAGAGAGGGACAGGGAGTACTAGAGAAAGAGGGGAAAAGGGGTTTGGCTTGGTCTTTGTATGATTGTAACTCAACTATGCAAAATAGTAGTGGGGCAGCTTTTTCCTCTTTTGAAGCCTCTCTCTCCCTCTCTCAAAACCATTTACAGGGATTGTTGTTTGTGATTGTGGGGGGTGAGAGAAGAGTGGAAATTTTGCTTTGTTCTTTTTAGTACCTCTATAATTTCTAACATTTGGGTTTTGGGGTTTTTTTTTTCCTTTCAAAACTTTGTCTCTTTTTGAAGAATCCCACTTTGGCTACAAGGATGAAAGTGCATATAGGCTGAGAAATTGTTTGGGAGTTTTTGAGCTTTGAATAGTGTTTTTCTCTTGGATTGTTTTGATGAGTATTTTCATAACTTTAACCTTTACAAATAAATCTTCTAATGACAAGTCTTCATCTTGGGTAGAGTCAAAAATTTTATTGCAAGTAGATGAAGTTTTGTGTTCTAACTTTTTATATGCATAATCTTTCAAAGGTAAATTTGTCTGAGTATTTTATATATACTTTTTGAATTAAGGATAATTGCCCTCCTTCTTTCTTTATGGGTATTCTCCTTCCTTATTAGTCTTAGTTTTGTCGCCCGGTATAATTTTTATTGTTTCTTGCTTGCCTACGGATTCTTTTGCCTTCAGCTTTGGCAGTGAGATCTTATTTTATTTTTTTATTTTTTTTTTGTTGTTAACTAGATTTTATTGATATAATTAAATTTATTCAAATCTATTAGCTTAAGTTTTCTGGTTGATCGGTGATTTAACATGTTATCAAATAGGAAGTAATGAGTTCAAATTCCTCTAAAATCGTTGACTTTTCTTCATATTTCCAAACTCACAAGCGAGGGGAGTGTTAGACTATATTGATATAATTAAATTTAATCCAACCTATTATCATTAACTTGGTGATTTAAAAGAGTATAAGAGCATAAGATCCTGAGTTTGAACCTTTGTAGAGTCATTTACTCCCCACGTAAAAAAAAAAATCTTTGTTTCAATGAATGACACCTTGACATTCATATCAATTTGAACATAACTCAATTGATTGAGACACATGCTCTCGATTAAAAGGTGGGGTGTTTTGAGCACTATGTTTGGTTTGGATGGTTTTGGACTCCAAACCCAAAATGTTGTTTGGGTCACTCTATTCAAAACCCAATGGGTTTGAAATACAACTTCACTTCATATCAAATATTGTTTTCTGATTTTCAGGGTTTCAAACCTCCTAAAAACAAACTCTCCGGTATTTTGATTTCAATGATTCTGATTTTGAAAGAGTGCTCCAAAAAGAACTTGACAAGAAAGTAAACAACTAGTACATTTTGATTATGTAATTGGGCAAGCATTAATTTTGTCTCAAATTATTGGAAATGCATGTCACTCAATATTCCAATTGAAATTGAGCAAAAAATGGTATGAAATTGGAAGATTCAGTGCAAAAGTTGTTTTTGCCTGCTTTATTTAGCTGGAAGCAAGTAATGCCTCAACCAAAACTGTACCTCAAAGTAAAACATGTCAAGAAAGTAGTCCTATTCTTTTGCCAATTGAGTGAAAAATTATAAGCTATCTACTTTCCTTTTTTCAACTTTTACCTACAATTTGAACCAAAGGGAAATAAATTGGGTTGAAATAAATTTCTAAAAATTGGATAAATCATTAGTTTCATCCCCTTACACCTTTTTCTCCACTTTACTTTAGATAAGTACTTCAACTTAGCCCTACGTTGCTTTTTATCCAAGAGCAAATATACCATTTTCATTTTTTTTCCTTTTTAATAAATGGAGAAACACAAATAAAAGCTCGAATGATTTAAACTTTAGATAAGAATGTTAAATCAGCTCAACCTTGTCATTAGGCTATTTGTGAAATAACATTGTTCAAGTTTTATTGGCTAATGTAACTTAACTTGTCGTTTCTTTTTTCAGTAATTACAAATTGCACCCTAATCATTTACAACTTAGGGAGTGTACGAATTTACATACCCTTCACTCATTAACTTCAACTAAATAACATGTTTGGTTAATTGTATCAATTCATTAATCATTAACAACTCTGCATTTTAAATAATATTATATGATTTCACAGACTATTATAAATCATGTTATAACATGCTCAACGCCTCAAACAACCTCTATTGTTAAATTCAAATAAACTTAAATCAATAGATTGTGGTATTTTTAATATTTTATATGTATTGTTAACATACTCTTTATTAATAGGTTGGAAAATTAGCATAAGAATGTAGCTAAGAGACTATTCATATTAATAGGATTCAAATGTGATGTCTCCTATCTTAATAACATGTTTAATTATAACTAGATTTAAAAGCATGGGGTGATGATAGATTAAAGTATATTTAATCTTTTACCCATTAATGTTAAACGTTTAAAGATGTTTTGAAAACATATACAAATTATATGATCGGTTTACAGCTATTCCTTTCTTTTTTTAGGAGAATTTCCTATATGAACATTATTTGTAATTATTCTACAAGTGACTATCAATCTAACTAAAGCAAGGTAGGTTTTTTTTTTGTGTTCTTAAAAGATCTTGTTACTCCTTTTTCTATTTTTTTTTTTTTTAATCCATTCTAGTAGTAGTAGGATTGTGTTAACTCTAAAACTCATATTCTAGCTGTCAAAAGCTCTTGACAGAGATTTTGACATTATTAGATAATAGATGTATTGACACACTTATATAGCTTTGTCAAAATTTACTTATTTAAAAAAGATGTAGCTCCGTTTGAGTACTATTTGGTTTTTGATTTTTGGTTTTTAAAAATTAATATTGTTTTCTTCCAGTTTCTCTACCATTGATTTCATCACCCTTAATGAACCATTTGAATTCTTAGCCAAATTCTAAAAAACAAATTAAGTTTTTGAAAACTACTTTTTTTAGTTTTCAAAATATGGGTTGATTTTTTAAAATAGATAACAAAACAAGTAAATTCATAAGTGGGAGCAGTATTTATAAACTTAATTTTCAAAAATCAAAAACAAAAAAAGTAAATAATTATCAAATGGGATCGTAGTATAAGAATGTAAGAATTGTTGGAGGTGAAAACGTAAGTCCTAGATTAAGTAGAAGAGAAAAATATTCATAAATATAAGTAAATAACAGCATGTTTATTGATTTGAAGTCTTTTAGTATAACCAAAGGTAAACGAGGCTTTTGCGATAATATTACATATGGCCTAAATAATTCTATATTTATCTCATAAAAAAAGAAATTGTAAAAATAGAATAAGTTTTTTAAGAACTCATATATTAGTTATACCAGTAATGTATACTATATCAATCCTAAAAAAAAAAAATAGTATAGTGATATATTAATAATATACTTTATGTTAAACGTATTTATGATATACGAGAACAAATTTTGTCAAATAGCGATCAATTTTGTGACTGATTACAATTTTGCAAAGTAAATCTATAGGTTAAATTATCAATAATGTTTCTCAATTATGGGATTGATTTCAATTATACTCTTGAACTTTGAAGTTTGTTTCAAAATAATCCTTGAAAATTTTTTTTTTTGTTAAATTTATGGATGAAAATGACGTATTTGCATATGTTTTGATTTTCTTTTCAACGTATATGTTCAAATACAAGCGACAATATAAATACAAACACAACGTTTTTTGTCTATAAATTTTACGAAAAAAACTTTCGATAATTATTTTGAAACAAACTTCAAAGTATAAGGGCTAAAATGAAACTTTTCAAAATTCATGAGTATAATTGGAACCAACCATTTAAAGATATTTTTGATCCTTTTAACTTAAATCTATATGTGAAACTTTTTTACTCAAAATGAACACTATTGACACATTGTTAGAAGTGTCCTTTGCTAAGAAGAAAGAGAGGAATTGTTTAAGAGGAAAAATTAATTCCAATTCCCAATCAAAGCAACCAAACACCGCCTTAAGAACATATTTTTTTTCTTTTTTATTTTTTTTCTTTCTTTCTGTTTAATAATAATAATAATAATACAAAGCCCAAAAGAGAGAAAAAGAGGGATTTGGCACACAGAATCTTTGCAGTGAAAAGGCAAAGAGGGAGGGATTCTCAAACTCTGAATTGCTAGATTTTTTTTTTATCAGTTTTTTAAACACATTATTATCACATTATCATATTCTTATTATGTCAGATTTTCTCTTTTTTTTCCTCCTTTAATTTGTACGAACCCACAGGGGTAATTATGTCATATTTGTACGGCTTTTCTTCATTCAAGTACTCCGCCCTTCCTCCACTCGCCCGCCTCGTCTACTTAATTTCTCATGATTGCTATGTGAAATCCCATTTATGCCCTTTCTATTATAATATGCGACTTTAGTAGCTGTCGATTGATATATTTTAAGATAAGATTGAGATTTTTTTGAAAACCTTTGGTAATGAATATGAATAAACTAGGTCAAAATTATAATATCATCTCTCGGTTTCTGCAAAACAATCGATTTAGTCTTTCAAGTTTAAAAAAATCTTTAATTACGTTCCCAAATTTTTAGTGTTGTGTCTAACCTGTCATTATTATTAACTTCATCAACTCGATGCTTATGTAGCACGCAGGCTATATTAATTAAAAATTGTATTATGTGATGTGGCAGTTAAATATGACAATTGGACTGACATTTGATACATAGACTAATGAATGGAGTTAAAGACTTGGAAAATGAGAAATTCTCTAACAAATTTCCAACTCATTAACCCATTTGCATCAATCTTAGAAATAAAATATTAAATTAGCTATCACAAATAGTTGGGTTTTTTTTTTTTTTGTCGTTTTAGTTGATTGAGATGATGAATATAGTTTTTTTCCTTTATCATAGTGTTTTCATATTTCACGCTAATATGATAGAGTTTGATATTGATTTTCCATCCAAAACCTAACCTCGCTAGATCTTTAGATAAGAAGCATTTTTCATGTCACAAAAAAATGTATTAACTTCATATGATACTTTATCCAGAGTAATGATCAATATATATATATCATGAAAATGTCCTAATGTCTTGCATGTCAAAAAGTTTCCACTTGATAAAACAAATGATGAGATTATAATGTCATATCATGTCCTCCTACTAACAAAACAAATAAAATTGTAAGTTGTAAACTATCTCAATATTCTCAAATTTATTTTTAACTTTAATCAATCAATCATAGCATGTGCTTTTCACATATCAAAAATCACAATTTTTCAATTAAATCACTATTGTTTTGTAGCAATCTTGATGTAATTATATGAAATGATAATCTTATAGATATAGATTTTTTTCAAGCCGCGTTACAATAATTGAATTGGGGGCTAAGATAAATATGATTAAGCAAATAAAGTTTTCATTCATTTCCCCAAATCCAAAACTTTGATTTGTGAAATCATAAGCTAAAACAAAATGATAACTTAAAAAAAAGGAAGAGAGAGAGAGAGGTAGAGGGGTAATAGGGTCATTTTGCTCTAAGGGGAGGGTTGGGGGTGCGCTTATCAAAAAGGAAAAGTGGGTAAAGTTGGCAGAAAACACATTAGGGGTAAATTATTACTGAGAAAATCTTAATTAATTAATAAATTAATGGTTGGGGAAAAAAACGTATCACGTGCGCACGTGCCGTGGCAGTGAGTCGGTGCATCGTTGGTAATAAAGAAAAGTTGAAGCGCACGAATTGCGGGGCAATGCGTCCTCTACTTACGACCACTCGCTTCCTAGAAAGCTACGCTCCACGCGCCGCCCACTTAGGCTAGAGTCGTTTAGTTAGTTGATTGATTGAGTTTTGAAAATTAAGATTATTTTCTTCCAATTTTTTTATAATAGTTTTTATCTCCCTTAAATAAGTATTTAGATTTTTAAAATTTTAAAAATAAAAAAATTATTTTAAAATTATTTTTTTAATTTTTTAAAACTTTGTTTGATTTTTAAAAATATAGGTAAAAGATAAATAACAAAACAAATAAATTCTTAGATAAAATTAGTATTTATAGGCTTAATTTTCAAAAACTAAAAATAAAAAACAAAATGGTTATCAAACGAGACCTAAACTATCGATTTTTAAAACGATAATGATATCTTATCTAATGAATTATGCTTGAATTGACAAATATATTCCTATTATATTATTAAAAAATCGATGAATTATAAACATGCATACATATCACTAATATAAATATAATATTAATAACCAAGATTGGGTTGGAATCAAAGTTTGATACGTAGATTGTATCTAATGGCCTTTTAACTCTGAAAAATATCTGCCAACAAGAGTGTAGCTCAACTGGCATCAAGTACAACTCATGACCAAAAAGTCATGGGTTTGAATCCCCCCACCCCCAATGAGTTGATGTACTAAAAAAAAAAAACTCTAATATCTAATAAGTCTTTAATTTTTTTTTTGTGTCAGTCAAATATTTAAATTTTAAATAGTGTATTACGAGTTATTGAATAATGTGTTTAATTAATTGCCTAATAAACATTATATTGAAAGTCCAAAGATATTTTTTATATATATATATATTTTAAGATTAGAGATTATTAAACTCAATCTTAAAAAGTTATGGACTGGATTTATGATTTAACCTAAAGGGTTTTTGTGATTCGTTATAAAATTAATATTGAATATTGAGGATTTTTTCAATATTTTTATGGATGCTACTATCAAATTGAAGGACCTCAACCAAATAGAGTATAGTTTAGTCAATTGAGACATTATATTTTCGATCGAAAGATTCAGAGTTTTAATTCTCATTTCCACATATATTTTTTAAAAAAAAACGTATGAAAGTTTGAGCCTTTGATTTCAAAGAAGAAGTACATGTCAATTACTATTGAGTTATGCTCACTTTAGTCTTATTCTCGTTATGTTGTTAAACTACAAAATTGAAGTTTCGATATTTTTATTGACATCAACTAATATGAGTGTAGCTCAATTTGCGAAGCCATTATATCATTGGTGTCTAATGTTAGTTTATAAATTTTATATTTCTATTATTTTGTCCTCTAGAAATTTTGAAAAGTTATTCATATGGTGTATTTTCTTGTATTAAATCTATTATTATTATTTAATCAAGTTCGATAAAAATTAACTTCAAACTTTGAAGCTTTATTGAGAGTATATGAAACAAAATTAAACATTTAAAAGTACTAGTGCAATTATGCAAAAACTAAAACAAAACTCAAAATAAAAAGAGAAAAATGATATTTTAACTAAGAAAAATTAAAATCTTGAGCCGCGCGCGTGGGGGTTGGAAATGACGAATTACGTTAATATATATAACAATCATAGATCTCAAGTTCTGGGCTGAGCCTCCGCATTGACCGGCCCATGGCCCACTTCCTCTCAGAAAAAAAAATGATATTAAAATTTAAAAAGCAAAAGAAGAAACAAAAACAAAAACAGGGAACCGTATCCTTCGTGGGTCCCACGCCCGAATCTCTAAAATGTCACGCTTCCTAATTAATTAATTAATTAATTTGACTAATCGTTAATTATAACGTTTATCCTTTATTATTATTGTTATTGTAATAAAAAAATTATTATTATTATTATTATTTGATAAAATATATTTTTTATTATAACAATGACCAACCTTGAACAGACACTAATTATAATAAATTAAGAAAAAAAATTAAGTGTACTGGGGGAAGAAAAAAAAAGTTATATGACATCTTTTTGTTTTATTTTATTATAATTACGATTTATAAATATTTGAGTCGATAGTTGTACTTCCCCAATGTGAGTACTTTTTGAATTCTAAACTTCAGTAATCAGTGAATATTATTTATAAATCAATCAATAAATTGTACAAAATTTACGTCAATATAAAGGTATAAACTAATTTTGAAAATATCTTTGAGTATAATAGTATTGAGATTGACTCCTTTAAAAATTTTATATTTATTGTACTAAAGAAGATTAAACTTGAAAACATTTAATATAGAAAAAAAATTAAATAGGTGAAAATGTACCAAACCCATAAATATTTATAAACTCATTAAAAATTCACCATTCAAACTTAAGCGATAAATACCTACAACCTATTAGCCAAATTGATTTACTTTTTTGTACTAATTCACCCCATTTTGATTGCAATATTTAAAAATATATATATATTTTAATTTATAAAATTTATCTAAATATTTGTTTTGGTCCTAAGCATCACAGGTGTGACTTGTGAACTAAGCCACACATTGTTATCGAATTTAAAAATATAAAAACCTATATGTTTATATAATGTGAACATTTATTTTAGTATTGAAATTGAATTTATTGCATTTAAAATTGCAGCGACGAAAAGAAAATGCTAAAAAGTTATTCGAAATAACACTATTGATAGAATTGACTGTTTGTACGTTATCCGGCTATACCATTTGTCGCCACTCTAACTTTTCTTTTAAATTGGTCTATGTTTTTCTTTGTCCTTTTTTTTTTTTTTTTTTTTTTATGAAAATGATATATTATATAATTATAAAAATACTCTAAAAAACGTGACGTCATTTCAATTTATTTATTTTATTTTATTTTTAAGAAAAAGGCAGGAGAAAAACAAGTAGCCGCAAAATGATTTAATTAAAAGAACACAAAAATTGAAATAGATAAAGAAATATTATTTTTTGTTTAAAAGATACTTTTTTGGAGAGTTAGAGATTATTTGGGGTGGTGAATGGGTTATAATAATAGGAGGTTATAATAGTTTGTGAGTTATTATAGTATGTGAAATCATATAATATTATTTAAATGTAGAGTAGTATAGTCTAAGATTATAATAGTATGTGTTTGGGGTGTATAGTATTTTACATGTTATTATAACACATGTTATAATAATCAGTGAGCCAAACAAAATAACTCTGAATTTGGAGTATGGATTGTTTATTATAACAGGTTATTAAAAATTGTTTGGAGTATAGATTATAATAACTTGTGTTATAATATATAGAGAGTGCTCTCTACCTAAACACAGATTATTATAATCTCATATAAAATAACTCTCAATTTGAAACAATATTATATAATTTTACAAACTATTATAACCTATATAATAATTCATGTTATTATAATTTATTTATTTAAATTATAGCTTTCAACCGACTCTTACTGTATTATTCAAATTATTGTTGAGATTTAAAGTAGTTTGAAAATTATTTTCATAATTACCATGTGTTGTGGCTTTCCTATTTTGCTACGTGACATTGACATAAACATGCGAAAAAAGACCAATAAAAGTTTCATGATTTCTCTATCTATATATATATATATATATATATATTCTGTTGCATCACAAAATTACTCGAGAAATTTGCATGGAAGATTTTTTTTCACGTGCATTGATGTGATTTGACTCACGTATTCTGTAAGAGCGTCGTGACTCTAACTCTAATTCTACCATTCTCTCGCCTCAAAGTCCATCATCATTTCGAGTTTTTTTTCTCTTTGCTTCATGATAGTAATGAGATTGTCGAAATTATGGAGAAAAGAAAAAAAAAAACAAGAAAAATCGCACTATAGTTCTCGCTCTCGCTCTACTTCTGCTACTCTAGCTCTTCTCTGACTTTTTTCCTTGTCCTTTTTTTTTTCTATATATTTCGACCATTCATTTGAGCGAGAGTGTTTCCGCGTACGAGAGCGTGAACAAGAAACATTGCTTAATATTACCCTTATGAATAATTTTACGCGTATTGTCACGCCAGAATGAGTCATATTTCATTATTTTTATAATACAGATCATCAACCATTAAACTGCGTGGAAATATGTTATCTATACGAAAACCTCAATTTGCTCCCATACAATGTTATCATGCATAAAGCTTTTATTTCAAATATTATATTCTTATATCACAATTTCAATATTTTAAATAGGGTACAAATTTAAACTCATTCTTCTGTTTTTCATTTTATTTGCGTCAACAATTACAATCTTAACAGTAACGTAATTTAGTTACATGTAACTTAAAATTTAAAACATTCGTGTATGAAAGGGTGTCAGAAATCTATTATAAATAAGGTAGGGAAATCCATAATAGAGATAAGAAATTTTTCTTGCGGGGTTGGAGATGAAAAATGATTTACTGTCTTAGGTAAATAACAAGTATGATCTTTTCAGGATTGTGCTTATTAATTTCCTATACTTTTTAATATATATATATATATATATATATATATAATTAATAGGTTTCTGGTATATTAAATCTATAAATTTTTAATTTTATGTCTAGTATATTTATGTAGTCAAGTATGCTTTGTTTAACACTCTACATGTCACATTATTTACACTTTAGATTGATGTCAAGTAGGTTTAAAAATTTATTAAAGTAAATGTTAAATTAAGAAGTTAATGGTAAGAATTTATAAGACACAACCTTAAAAGTTCAAAAAATATTAAAAAAATATTAATATAAAAAAACTAAATAAAAAACAATTAAAAACTTTGGAAAGAGCTAAATTAAATAGACACAATTTTAGATTGTGAGTAACTAAACTTATATTAAATTTCAACGTGTAATTTTAAAACTTACATATATTTAAATAGAGAGGAATCTTAGTGGGTATAATCTTCTTGTTAATTTCCAAAAAAGAACCCCCAATCCTCATCTCCCATCTTTTAAATGGAGATCTTTGTGGGGGATCAAGAATAATTTAGGGGACAGAAAAAAAACACATTTAACTACAGATAATATCATGTAGGATTTTTGTTATTAACACTTCAAAAACTTAAGAAGAAAAATACTAGAAGAAGAGAAACAAAATTATATATAGATCCTTTAGTATACATAAGAAAAAAAAGACTAGACTTAAATTCTATTTTAGTCCCTATAATTTTAGCTCTAGTTTAATTTGGTTTTTATACATTTAAGATGTTCATTTTTGTCCAGTATACTTCCAATTTGTGTATATTTTAATCATTATATTTTCAAAACATCTACTTTTGTCCCTATACTGAAAAAAATTGATTGTTTTGATCTCCATTTACAAAATTCTAATATATGTTATATACACGTACTTCAAAAAAAAATAATACTATATTTTATAAAAGTTATTGAGTATAGTATTTGTGATGAATGGCGATCAAATAATTTGAGATAAAAATAAATCGTCATTTTTTTTAAAAAGTACAAACATTAAAATGCAGGTTTTAAAAGTGCATGGGTTAAAATAGATAAAAGTTAAAGATAGAGTGACTAAAAATAAACATTTTAAAACTTGAAATTTCAATAACTATAACGAACAAAAATTAAAGTAGCATTTAAATCGTACTATAATTATATTGATCAATGTTTGAAATATGATTTTTAATTAATATTCTATTGACATTATTAGTGAAGCATGAGGTTGAACCTCAAAATTAATTGGTAATAAAAAAGTACTTAATTATCTAATAAAGGTCTTCTCTTCAATTCTGAACGAGCATTATTATACCTTAGGAAATTCACGTATAAAATTCGAAAATTGAAGTAAATGGTTGAAAATTGGTCATAATAGGAAACTAAATGATATAATGATGACAAATTGAATGGCCTCACCAGCTTTGTAGAGCTGCTTATGAACTGGCATTGAGTGAAGATTTGGATTAAGGAGTGAACCGACGATTAAATTAAATTAATTAATTAATTAATTAAACTATGATTAATATGAATGATTAAACCATATATATATTCTTTTTCTTTTTCTAATTCTTTTTTTTTTCGGATGATGATTCATGGTTGAAAGAGAGAGAAAAGACGTGGCGTTTAACAAAAGTAAACAGAGGAAAGAGGGTGCTTAACAGTTAATACCGCATAAGCTCAAACAAATATTGATCTTGATTGATTATTTCCAACTCTAAAAAAGAAAAATAATAAGGGAAAAAAAAACAATGAACAATGATTCAATTTGGCTTAAATTAGATGGATGGATGATTGAAAGCATTTGAGAAGATTTTTTTTTTCTTTTTCTTTCTTTCCTTCTTTCTGGGAGTTGGTGTTTTACTTATAAGAATAAGAGAATGTGAGATCGAAAATGTGTTATAAGACAAGGTGAGGTCGAAGATGCAATCTCCTTTTATGATTTTGGGTGGATTTTTAGTCCATATCCCATTATTTGAGAAATTTGGATGTATATCGAAAATGTCTCATTCGTGAGGGATCAAAGTTTTGAAAAAATAGTCATTTCATATATATATAAACTATTTTAAATAAAAACCAAGTTAATAATACTGAATATATTGTAATGGTATGTTTTTCGTTTAAAAATATTAGTATTTGTACTATTGATACGAGAATTTTATCACGGTTCCCTGTTATCTCCGTGTTAAGGTGTCTAGTTGTATAGCTGAGCAAACCTAGAAAGAAGATACTCACACTTGTGTGATACTATACCCAATGGCCAATACACTTTGATGCTTAAGTCAGTGCTTACTTCAAGATGGTGTCAAGTTAAACTAAAGTAATAGAGCATACACTTAATTTAGTGAGATAAGTTACTTCTATTTATATCTCTTCTCATTATCCTATAGTTAGGATTGTGTTGGACACGACATCATGAATTAAAAAGAGTAGTAAGGTGTGCATGGCAAAATTTCTAGTGCTCTCGCAGTATGAAAAATCTTCTATATTACTTTCACTTATTGCTTGCCACGTCAGTATCCTTTGTAAATGATGTAGGGTCCACTATAAATGATGTGGAGTCTACTAATATTAAAATATAGTGTGAAAATAGAAAATATGGTACTACAATAATACTAGAAAATTTTCTAGTGTGCATCCGCTTGATTGGTTCCAAGCTTGGTAGAGATTGTGCACTTTGCATTGACTTTGTTACACCTGATGGAGATCTGATCTCCTTGAGCAGCGAAAACGTGTTTGGGATCGTTAATATGCTTGATTGTTTTAATTGGAATAAAAACCAGTACATTGATAAATAAAACAGAACAAGCATATAATTAACTCTAATCTGATTAGGCATGGATTAATTGCATACAAACAAACTGAGTTTAACTATTAAACTAAAGGGAAGAATGAATTACCTTTGTAGTTTAACAGAACAGCAACTCCTTGCTCCAATGTTCAGCAACTCAAGAACTTCAAAAGTTCTCTGTTTTTCACCAACAGAACACCACCAATTTGAAAAACCTTCTATCCTCTGAGATTCAACTTAGAACAAATTCCTTTGTGGGAAGGATTCCAACTCTTGGATAATTTGGGAATGAGAGTTTTTTTGAGAGAGAGAGAATTTCTCTGTTTCATCAAAATGATCGATTGATCAACTTCTTCTTGAGAAGAAGAACCTTCAGTGGGCAACTCCCCACTCCCTATCGAGGGGGAGTTGGGGAGTAGTGGGAACGTGTCCTCCTGACACGTTCTCAATTAATAATATATAAAAATTAATTAATTAATTAATTAATTTCATTAAATTAAATCATATTTAATTCAAATATAGTATTAATTTAATGATTAAATCATATTTAATCATTTTACCCTTTATACTATAGTTTAATGTACATCTCATGCACATTAAGTTTTAACCTATAGTTTTTTTCAAATATGAATCACATTCACATTTAAATTTAATATTTGAACTCTTTCAAATATTTAATTCTCTCACATAATTTAATATGAATCATATTCACATTAAATTTATAATATATAGTTCCAAAACTATATATTATATCGTATCAATATACATTAAGTTTATTCCCTAATGAATTTGAACATTTCAAATTCAAATGATCTAAGAACCCTTTACGAGTTAGAAGGTGGACCTAATGGACCTACAGATCAGAAGTTCCAACAATACAAGATTGCTTGGTTAATCTCATTAACCTCCCAATCAACATTCGTTAACTGCGGGAACACTCCACTAAAGTCCCACAGCTGCACTCTTCTCACTGCAGATATATTTCTGTGTCCATGGATATTGACCAATAACAACAAGTCAATCCTTCACGAATGTTCATAACACCATTGGGTCAAATTACCGTTTTACCTGCAGGTTACATCTTGTGCCTTAAGTACCAAAGTGCTTCTCTAATGAACAATTTGTTTGTGGTCCTACCAACAAACATAGTCCCTCTCGGGCCAATGAGAGGGTCGAGCCCTTTGTTCAAGTCCCGGAGACACCACTTAAGGGAACATTCCTCTACTTACCCTAGTAGGCGGGAAGGAGTGAATTCCATCTTGCTAAGTTAAGTTCCCAGCCGTTCACTCGGTCTTGTCCCCAAGAAGGTAGGCATATTGAGTCGGCGAATCTGGCCACTCTCACCCATACTAGTCAAAGGACAATCCCTCATGAACAGGAGTTCGTGAATCCGCTCAGGATTGAGATCAAGTTGCCTAGGTCATCCTAGTGAAATAGAAACCTAACTAGTCAACGGAGTTATAGCTAGTGGTTACTATTTCGTGGTCCAGTCTTATGTAATCTCATTACATAGGATATCCCCACTCACATGTCACCTACACGAACACGTTAGGATCACAGTGTTTGTATCAAATACAAAGTGAGTCACATCCATAGTTTTACCAGGGTAAGGTACCCAAACCTTATCCCCTAACTATAGACCCTTTAGGCTGTATCTCGAATCGAGATCCTTTTTATGTACATTACATTCAGTTAAAGATTCATTTAACAGCCTTGGATGTTTAGTTTATTGGATTTAGGGTTTAAATAAAGGCAAACTCGTAGATAAGGAACAATAACACTTTATTGAAATAATAATACTTTATTACATTAATTAGAACATAATTACAAACTACGAGTTTTAGGGCACAAATCCCAACAAACTCCCACTTGCACTAAAACTCTAGTGGGTACAACATAATCTAAAACAGTGGTTACAGAGATATAAATACAATAAACTAGAGCATCCAAATACCTCAGTACATATCTCTCACTTGCCCTAGATTAGCCTATGTACATATCTCGTAGACCCAGACTTTCCAGATGACCATCGAACACTTTAGCCGTGAGAGTCTTTGTAAACGGATCAATAATATTGTGCTCCGAAGTGATCTTCGTGATTGTCACATCTCCTCGTTGCACTATTTCTCGTATCAGGTGATACTTCCTTTCGATGTGCTTTCTCGCTTGGCCATTGCGAGGTTCCTTCGAATTAGCTACCGCACCACTTGTTGTCACAAAGATAAGGTGATGGGAGATTCCATATTTGGAACAACTTCCAAATCGAAGAGGAATTTCCTTAGCCAAAGCGACCTCTTTTTATTGCTTCACAAGCAAGCGACATACTCGACCTCCATTGTGGAGTCAGCGATGCATCATTGCTTGATGCTTCGCCATACTATAGCTCCCCCGTTAAGAGTGAAAACTGATCTCGATGTGGATTTTCGAGAATCCTTATCGGTCGAAAATCGAATCGGTGTATCCGAAGAAGAATCGAGATCTTAGACCCATACACAAGCATATAGTCCCTCGTTCTCCTTAGATACTTGAGGATATTTTTAATCGTTGTCCAAAGTGGTCTAACCCTAGATTGGTGGTACCTCACCGATTATTCCCCTCGCATAACAAATGTTAGGCCTCGTGCATAGCATAACATACATTAAGCTACCTACTGCAGAGGCATATGGAATATGTCTCATATCCTCAACTTCGAGGTGTCTTGGGACACTTGTTCTGCTGAGCGGATGAACTCCGTGCCGAAGGGTAATAAGCCCTCTTGGAATTTCGCATCGAATATCGGACAACATTTTGTTGATATAAGATGCTTGAGGCGATGCTAGCGTTACGTTTCTTGCGATTCCTAAAGATCGAATCCCAAGAACATATTGCGCCTCTCCCAAATCTTTCATTTGGAATTGGGTCGCCAACCAATTCTTTATGTCAGTTAGGTATCCTACATCATTCCCAATGAGTAGGATATCATCCACATAAAGTACCAACAAAGCTACTTTGTCGTTGACGATCCTCTTGTAAACACAAGGCTCATCAACGTTTTGGTCAAAGCCGTAAGACTTGATCGCGAGATCAAATCTTATATTCCAAGATCTTGACGCTTGTTTCATCCATAAATGGATCGATTAAGCTTGCAAACTTTTTGCTCCCGACCTTGGGCTATGAACCCTTGGGCCGAGACATATATATGCTCTCGCCAAGATTACCATTCAAAAAGCGATCTTGACGTCCATTTGCCAAATTTTATAATCATAAAACGCGGCTATGGACAAGAGTATCCTTATAGACTTCAGCATAGCAACAGGGAAAAAGTTTCTTCATAGTCAACTCCTTCCCTTTGGGTAAAACCCTTTGTTACAAGCCTAGCCTTAAAGGTCCGTGTACCTTCTGCATCTGCATCTCTCTTTCTCTTATAGATCCATTTACACCCTATGGGTCTAACCCTTCGAGGTTGGTCTACAAGTTCCCATACTGAATTGAAGTCCATTGATTCCATTTCAAGGTCCATGGCTTTGATCCATTGGTCCTTGTCTCACGTCATTCATTGTCCATTTATATGACAATGGATCTTCTACGCCATCATCGGTATGACAACTTGAGTTTCAATTAAACCCAAGTAGCGGTCAGGTTGGGAAACAATCCTCCCACTGCGTCGAGGCATTCCCAACGATTGAGAAGGACGAGACTGACTTGAGGTGCCGGCTCTTCCATCAACTCTTGATAAAGGTCCAGCTTGATTAACAACTCTTGTTGATTCATGTGTAGCTTCATTTAGTACTAATTTACTACGCGGTTTGTGGTTCCTCATGTGATCTTCCTCCAAGAACGTGGCGTTTGTCGATACAATCACCTTGTTTTCTTGTGGGTCGTAGAAAAGACCACCTCTCTTTTCTTTGGGATAGCCAACAAATTGGCACAATCTTGAACGAGGTTCCAGTTTCTTTGGGTTTGTCACGAGCACGTGTGCTGGACAACCCCAAATCCTGAAGTGTTGTAAACTAGGTTTACGCCCCTTCCAAAGTTCAAAAGGTATTTCTGAAACACTTTTTGATGGAACACTGTTCAAGATTTGAACTGCAGTCTCTACTGCATATCCCCAAAACGAGGCAGACAATTGAGCATAGCTCATCATAGAACGAACCATGTCTAACAAGGTTCTATTTCTCCTTTCTGACACACCATTTTGTTGTGGTGTATTTGGTGCTGAGAGTTGAGATTTGATTCCATGTTCTATCATATAGTCCTGAAATCTCAAGTCCATATACTCTCCACCTCGATCGGATCGAAGTGTTTTAATGGTTTTTCCTAATGCATTCTCTACTTCTGCCTTATACTCTTTGAACTTTTCAAGAGCTTCAGACTTGTGATGTATTAGGTATAGATAACCATACCTCGAATAATCATCTATGAAAGAGATGAAATATTCGTACCCTCCTCGAGCTTTGACATTCACTGGACCACAAAGATCCGAATGCACACGTTCTATGGGCTCTACAGCTCTGTAACCTTTTCCAGTAAAAGGTCGCTTGGTCATTTTACCCTCCAAGCAAGATTCACAAGGCGGTAAAGAATCATCTTCTAACTTGTTTAGAAGTTCATTCTTAGAGAGTCTCTCAATCCGATTGAGATTAATATGACCAAGCCTAAGATGCCATAGATAGGTATTATTATTTGGAGAAATTATTTGCCTTTTATTTTGAGTGTTAGCATTTTTAAACATCTCATGATTTAAAATTGCTTTCGTTTTGTTCGGTTTCAGTACATACAAGCCATTTTTCAATTTAACAGAACAAATATTGACACCTTCTTTCAAAATGAACGCTTCATTAATTGAAAAAGAAATACAATATCCAAGTTCTATTAAACAAGAGATAGAAATTAAGTTCCTTTTAAGGTTAGGAACTATAAACAGATTTTTCAATAAAAGAAATCTATCTCCGAAAAATAACTCAAGCATCTCCCATCGCACGCAGTGAGAGACGACGCCTCCGTTCCGACCACAGCGTCATCTCATCCTCTTGAGCTCCTTGAAGGAACTAGTTTCCTGAAATGAAGAGCAAATGTGATTAGTGGCTCCTGAATCAAGTATCCAGGTAAAATCATTATTTTCCACTAAACATGTTTTAAGAACAAGTAAATCTAATTTACCTTTCTTTTCTTTGAGCTCAGCAAGGTATTTTGGGCAGTTTCGCTTCCAATGCCCATCCACATTGCATTGGAAACATTTTCCTTTATCTGCAACCTTGGCTTTTCCCTTGCCTTTGTCAGCAGCAGGTGCCTTCCCTTTCCCTCCTATTTTCTTCTTTTGGGTCTTCTTAAGCCCAGAAGATGAGCTACAGGACTTAGTCCCGGATGATGAACCTTCCGGGAACCTTACGGAATGGGCAAGCAGATTTGCCTCTCCATCGACTTGTCCCTTATTCTTCATAAGAGATTGGAAAGTCTCGTAGTTCATTAAGGAGAGTAGTCGGGTTTTACTCTATCTTGTTCATCACCGCATTCTTTGCGAAATTGCAGAAACTCTTGGAAGAGATTCCGGGATGAACGATACGACTTTGCTCGTCAATGACCGCTCCGTTCATCTCAAACCCACGTTGAAATGGACCATCGATCAAGAACGTGTTCTCTCACCGATGACCCCTCCTTCATACGGAAGTTATAAACGTATTTGAGGATTCGTGCGAATTTGTCAGGCGGTTGTCCAAACATTTCTGCGCAGCCGAACTCATGATCTCACGAGTGAGACCATGCCCTCGTGCTTTTGGGCGAACTTCAAACACTAGCCAAAATGTAGACCTTGGCCTTATCATTGGCCTTGATCCAGTGATAAAGACGCCTCCCAATGATTGAGGAGCGTTACGGCGAGGATCCGAGGACATTCCTCGACAAGATACAAACCGTAGAGTCGTCAACAACGAGAATCGTATTCAAGTTGGACTTCCACGTCGTAAAATTCTCACACCGATTAAACGGCCGCTTTTAAGTAAGGTTATTATTGAGGACGACATCTTTGAAAATCCAAAATAGTTCTAATTAGTTATGCCTTTTTAACCCATTGTAAAAATCAATCTAATTTAGCAAAATTATTAAAGAACCCTAGTGTTTAAACTAAACCCCTTTGTTTAAGCTAAACCTTTAATTTTGCAACGATACTTGAGGTTTAGAACAAAAGCCTCATCGGTGATCGATCATTCCTCCTTGAATTGAGACTTTTCTCACCAATTCTCACTACTAGAACATCTCATATCCCAATGGTCCTTAGCTACCGTTTGTTTGGTCAAGGATTTGTTAACTAACTTAACTCATCCCGTAAATGTGACCCTACCATTTTCGGATCCAATAGGCCCGAGCCAACAAAGCTACTATTAAGAAAGACAAGCTGGCTGGCAAAAAATTTAAGAGAGACTATCCATTTCTCGGAGTTCGCGGTGTTCCGATCCCTATAGTCAGGCCCTCCGTAGGGTTTGACTGTTCCAGGACAACCTAGCAGGCGGACTATAGAGATCTCACGGTGCGACCTAATGGAGGAGACCGTAGGATACGTTGACACGCGTCCTGCTCCCATTTACTATGGATACTTCCCTCATTCACCTTGGTATTGAAGCATGCAAACACATACCGTAGGTGGACGCCCTATTGACGCCACGTAGCCGAGCATGGAACTCACGGTGTGAACTCTTGAGGACTTGAGAGTAAACTCGATGCGAACATCTCGTTTTCTCCCACTGAAGTTCCTAAAATTAGGGTATAGTTTTAACTTAGCTGGATTCTGGCTAAAAGAATCTATCTAAGTCTATGCCTATTATAACTATTATAACTAGGTCATAAAACCTTATGTCTAGGTGAATAAACATTTTAATTACCTAGAGATAAAACAAAACTAAGGTTAATTCAACTCAGGTTCCGGGTCAGTTCCCATGTAGGAGGTGTTAGTTATAAATCGTCACTTAAGTAATTCTCACCTTTATGCGTAACTTCATAGGTAGAGTTCCTTATAACTAAAGTCCTAAAGTCCTACTATATTTTAAACTATTTAAAATACTACGTAAGACTTATTTCTAATCCTATTAGAAATTGAAACTTAGGTCTAAATTAATTTTAAACGATTTAAAACCAATTAAATTTTAACCCAAGTTCCTATGTTTGCATGCATTTCTTTATTATAGGTTATGGTTTCTAAAACCCCTTTAATTTATAACTTTTATAAATTTTAATAAATAACCCATGATAAAGAAACTATATTATAAATCCAACAATCAATATTCAAATTGGAATTATAAAAGGAATTCAACTAATTGAATTATAAAATTACTTAAACAAAATAACATTTATTTTAAACTAAGTAATTTCATGCTCCATGTAATTTATTTTCCATATAATCTAATTATAACACTTATAATTAATTACTCATGAAAAAATAAATTAGTCATGTATTCAACCATATTCATATAACATTTATATAAATAAAATGCATGAATATGCTTATCCTAAGGTGAGAATAATCTAAATGACATTCATAAAGATAAATAGTCAGAAACCAGGAATAATTTGGCCCTAAAGTGCAAAAAAATAAATTACATTAATTTATTTCATGAAACCGGTTCAAAAACACCCTGAACCGGTCTTGAATCGCTCGAACCGGGACAAAAATAATTGAACCAACCGAAGCAGGTCTCAATTTCTTTGGAATGCCCCACGGCGTTGTAACGCTTTGAGGCAGCGTGTAACGCGCCCGCTCGTCGTCTTGCGCGTTTGGTATCGGGGTAGCGTTGCCGTGGCGGGAGAGCAGCTGCAGCAACTTCAATTTCCTGAACGATAAGTCTTAATTAATCGTAATTATTGTGTCTAATTTCCTTCAATTTTAATTAAATAATATGTTTAATGGTTAAAATTGTACCCAATTTAGTTTAGGTGATAAATTATCGATTATTTAATAAATTTAGTCTAAAATGCATATTTTAGTTTAAATCCGTAAATTGGAATAAAAATTGAAAAATTAGAAAACAAAAGAATGAGACAATTGAAAATAAAAAAAGAATTAAAGAAATTGAAAAAAAAATATAAAAAAGAATGAAAAGAAAAAAAAAAAAAGCTTATTATCTAAAATTTTCTTTTGTTTTTGTTTTTTCTTCCTTGTGTAGGTGGCATACATGCATGGAGTCTTCCTTGAGAAATGCAAGGGAGAAATTATCTTCTGGCTTGACACACATTGTGGAGCAAGAAATGGCACATATAAGGGACCTATTTTTGGTCATTTTCAAGTATAAAAGGAGGGCAATGCATTGAGTAAAGGGAGTGCAAAGTTTTAGTGTTCTCTACAAAAAACAAAAGTTTAGAGAGTGTTCTAGTTCTTTGTTTTTATCCTATTTTATGTTTTATCCCTTTTACAGTTATTCTTGCTTTTCCACCATGTGTGGCTAAACTTTAATTTCTGATTCAAGGGTCATTTCATTTCCAATTGTAATTTTGTGAGGCTTTAGACCTAATTGAAATTTTCTTTCTAATTTAAGAATTCTTTGTTTCTTGTTTTATTTTTATGATTGATCGTTACAAATTAAATTGACGCCTTAATTTAGTTTCAATCAATTTATTGCTATCCATGATTTTGTGATCCGTAATTGTCACGAATGATTGAAAAAATGTAGCAAGGGGTTGGCTTATGTGTGTGTAATTAATGGCTTTTTCATTTTACATAGTTTGCATAATAGACTCTAGGGAAACAAAGAAACAAAATTAATTAATTTGTAGTTATCTCAATTAGTTAATTTTGGTTTAGTCCTCTCATTACTTTTAATGTTATTATTTAATCAATATGGAACGCTATCGCATCCAATTGATTAAATTATAAGTTTTGATTTTGATGCTTGGTTAAGATCAACTAAATTAGGAGAGTTTATATTTATTGCGCTTTTCCGAGTAAATTGGTGAGTTCTTGAATTAGCAAAATTAAAATTGATATTTTTTCCTTTTGAAGCCTTTGATCAAGATTACAATTGGATGAAATTTACATCCTTGAATTGGAAGTTGCATAAAATTATCTTTTTATTTTTTTAATTTCATTTTTTTGTTCAACAATTCAAACTCCCCTTTATTTTTGTTATCATTATTATTTTTAACTTTGAGAAATTAATTCGATTGGTTCCCTTGGGATTCGACCTGGTCCACTATTTCTACAAGTTAGATCTAGAAAACCAGTAAATATTTTGGAGGGCTTCGACAACCCGACTAAACGCCCGCGTCGATAGGGAACGCTGGCGTTGCGACGTTGATTCTTCACGTTACAGTATTCTTCGCTGCCGGCAATGACTTTCTTCCACGAACACAACAGCTTCAAACTTCAATTTCTCCTTCGATTCTCAACTTAATTGCATGAAACTCGTCCCGAACGACTCGTAACTCAATTACTGACTCAATTTTACACTTTTTGCCCAAAAACGCAGGGGCCTTTACATCCAATTTGAACAAAAATCAAAGTAAACTAAGGCCAAAACATTCCTAAACAAGTTTTACAGCAAACCAAATGCATTTCCCACCAAATCAATGCAATTTTGTTTCAAAACAAAATAAATCAAGCATCGCTCTGATACCAATTGATGGAGATCTGATCTCCTTGAGCAGCAGAAACGTGTTTGGGATCGTTAATATGCTTGATTGTTTTAATTGGAACAAAAACCAGTACATTGATAAATAAAACAGAACAAGCATATAATTAACTCTAATCTGATTAGGCATGGATTAATTGCATACAAACAAACTGAGTTTAACTATTAAACTAAAGGGAAGAATGAATTACCTTTGTAGTTTAGCAGAACAACAACTCCTTGCTCCAATGTTCAGCAACTGAAGAACTTCAAAAGTTCTCTGTTTTTCACCAACAGAACACCACCAATTTGGAAAACCTTCTATCCTCTGAGATTCAACTTAGAACAAACTCCTTTGTGGGAAGGATTCCAACTCTTGGATAATTTGGGAATGAGAGTTTTTTTGAGAGAGAGAGAATTTCTCTGTTTCATCAAAATGATCGATTGATCAACTTCTTCTTCTCACTAGGAGAAGAAGAACCTTCAATGGCAACTCTCTCCACTCCTATCGGGGAGTTGGGGAGTAGTGGGAACGTGTCCTCCTGACACGTTCCCAATTAATAATATATATAAATAAATAAATAAATTAATTAATTTCATTAAATTAAATCATATTTAATTCAAATATAGTATTAATTTAATGATTAAATCATAATTAATCATTTTACCTTTTATACTATAGTTTAATGTACATCTCATGCACATTAAGTTTTAACCTATAGTTTTTTCAAATATGAATCACATTCACATTTAAATTTAATATTTGAACTCTTTCAAATATTTAATTCTCTCACATAATTTAATATGAATCATATTCACATTAAATTTATAATATATAGTTCCAAAACTATATATTATATCGTATCAATATACATTAAGTTTATTCCCTAATGAATTTGAACATTTCAAATTCAAATGATCTAAGAACCTGTAGCGTAAATTTTGGGTGAATTATAAAAATGGAGTTTTTTTAAAAACTTATTGCAAAAAACAAAGTTTCTACAAAACTATTTGCAAAAAACGTGCACATTTTTTGTCCTTATTGGAATGCGTCAGTTGGGAATACGCATTCAACAAAGACTGCGTCACTTAAAGTGACGCATTCTATTTAACGGAATTGATGGCCTGAATGCGTCTTTACAAGAGACGCATTCAGCTTTATTTAGTTTTTGAGGTGGGATGCATTTTCGAGAACGACCATTAATGTAAAAAAACCATTCAACTCTCTCCAAACCACCTTAAATTACATCTGCCTTGATTTACGAGGACCATTAATTATCAAAAGAAGTTGGTTTTCGAGGTGAATCAATATTAAAATTTTGTCATTATTATTTTCAACTATAAATTTCAACTCTCTTCATCTCCTTTTCATTATCTCTCACTGCTCCACCTCTTCACCTTCTCTTAATTTTATCTAACAGACCGCCCCACCTCAAGTTATAGAACATATTTATATAAAATGGCCAACACGACTTTTTTAAGAACCACCGATTAAATAAATTCTTTTTTTCGTTGTATTTTTCTTTTTTTGGTAATTTAATTGTGCAATTAAAAAGGATTTCTAAATTCGAAAATTATCATAATAAAGCAGGGGCAAGGATTGGCCAAATTTGCTTTTGAACAGGATGGTTTACCAGAAAAAAAATATATATATATTTGATAAATTTTCTTAATCCCTACATTTTTAAAAATAGATAAGTAGTAAATCATAAAATGATTTGATTGTTAGTTATGATTTAATTGTTAGTTATGATTTAATTAATATTTTTTAAAAATATATAGAATAAAAAATTAAAATATATATGTATAGAATGCGTCTATTCAACAGACGCATTCTTCTTTAGCCTTTAACAGCAACGGAATGCGTCAATTTGACTGACGCATTCCTGGGTTGAATGCGTCTCTACAAGAGACGCATTCCAATAAGACAAAAAATCCACTCTATTTTTGTAAATAGTTTTGCAACCAATAGTTTTTTCAAATATGAATCACATTCACATTTAAATTTAATATTTGAACTCTTTCAAATATTTAATTCTCTCACATAATTTAATATGAATCATATTCACATTAAATTTATAATATATAGTTCCAAAACTATATATTATATCGTATCAATATACATTAAGTTTATTCCCTAATGAATTTGAACATTTCAAATTCAAATGATCTAAGAACCTGTAGCGTAAATTTTACAATACTGCAAGTATACGGGTCAAGTTTTAATATAGTAAATTAGAGTACGAGTATCGTCCACAGGATTGGGTATTTAATTCAATCAATTCCTATCAATAACACCACTCAATTTTATCTAGAAAATTATATTTAAAGTGAGGTGAAAACACAAAATCAAAGAGTGAAAGTTGAGAACAATCAGGAGAGACGAATATCTTAGGGACTAGATTTCACCAATTAATTAACTATTTTATTGAGATCATGCTAATGGGTTATTGCACTGTTTTTATAAACCAAGAAACTAAGATAACAAATAACCTCTCTCGAGGCAAGTGAATCTCATGCAAGACATAGAATTAAACATCTCTGTTCATCCTAAAAATCACACATGGCACTAAGTTCAATTCTTATGGGTTTCTAATAGCACTTCAATCATTCTCATGTCAAAGTAACTATCAGTCATGCAAAAGAGATCAGATCTAAAGTATCTTTCTCAATAATAAATTCAGACCTAAGAACAAATAAACCGTGATCAAGAGTCTATAAACATTAAGGATGCAATTGCATGAATAAAAGCATTACAATAAACCAAAGGCAGTCAATTCAACAAAATAACATAATTAAAAGGCTACATCTATCCCTAAGATAACAAGTTTAGCTACTCATGTTCACTATAAATCCTACTAAACTCAAATACAAAATCATAGTTCAACAGTAAAAGTGAAAAGAATGAAGAAAGAACTCTCGTGGCGTGAACTGCAACGATCCCGGCACCTATCACGAACTCCGAGCTCCAAAAAGTCTTATTCTTGAAATCTCCCAAAAATCCTCTTACAATCTCTCATAATAGTGTTTAACACAATGGTGTCAAAATCTCTCCAAAAAGGACTCCTCATCCAAGATGCATTTTTTCCTTTTTATATCAACAGCACGGCGTTGCAACGCTGGGCATGGTGTTGCAACGTCGTGCCCTAGCGAATAAATCATAAATGGAAAATAGCATGCAGCGTTGCAACGCTGAGGGAAACGTTGCAACGCTGCTACCCTCGCACGCCTTTAGCTATCGAAGTAGCGTTGCAACGCCATCGCTACGGATGGCGTCTTTTGTGCGTGTGGGCGTTGCTGTAACGCCGCGCAAGCGGCGTTACAAGCGCCATCGGTAAGTGCTTCTATAGTAGAACAGTTGCACACAGAGCATTGCAACGCCCTGAATGGCGTTGCAACGCCATCTCCTCGGATTTGATGGCTTGTTTTGACCTTGCTTCTTCCATTTAATGTCAATTTTGGCTCATCTTTCACCCATAATTCTCCATCCATTCTCATATTGCTCTTTAACCTGAATTTCAACAAATTAAATATGTTAAAGCCCTGAAATTATCATAAAACTAACACAATTTAAGCCTAAGGATAGCACATTTTGTGTGCTATCAGAACCCTTTACGAGCTAAAAGGTGGACTTAATGGACCTACAGATCAGAAGCTCCAACGATACATGATTGCTCGGTTAATCTCACTAACCTCCCAATCAACATTCATTAATCATGAAACACTCCATTAAAGTCCCACAGCTGCACTCTTCTCACTCACTGCAGATATATTTCTGTGTCCATGGATATTGACCAATAACAGCAAGTCAATCCTTCACGAATGTTCGTAATACCAGCTGGGTCAAATTATTGTTTTACCCTTGGGTTACATCTTGTGCCTTAAGTACCAATGCTCCTCTAATGAACAATTTGTTTGTGGTCCTACCAACAAACATAGTCCATCTCGGGCCAATGAGAGGGTCGGACCCTTTATTCAAGTCCCAAAGACACCACTTAAGGGAACATTCCTCTACTTACCCTAGTAGGCGGGAAGGAGTGAATTCCATCTTACTAAATTAAGTTCTCAGCCGCTCACTCGATCTTGTCCCCAAGAAGGTAGGCATATTGAGTCGGCGAATCCGCCACTCTCACCCATCTTGGTCAAAGGACAATCCCTCATGAGCAGGAGTTCGTAACCTACTCGAGGATTGAGATCAAGTTGCCTAGGTCATCCTAGTGAAATATAAACATAACTAGTCAACAGAGTTACAGCTAGAGGTTACTATTTCGTGGTCCGGTCTTATGTAATCTCATTACATAGGATATCCCCACTCACATGTCATCTACACGAACACGTTAGGATCACAGTGTTTGTATCAAATACAAAGTGGGCCACATCCATAGTTTTACTAGGGTAAGGTACCCAAACCTTATCCCCTTACTATAGACCCTTTAGGCTGTATCTCGAACCGAGATCCTTTTTATGTACATTACATTCAGTTAAAGATTCATTTAACAGCCTTGGATGTTTAGTTTATTGGATTTAGGGTTTAAATAAAGGCAAACTCGTAGATAAGGAACAATAACACTTTATTGAAATAATAACACTTTATTACATTAATTAGAACATAATTACAAACTACGAGTTTTAGGGCACAAATCTTAACAACACCTCATTCGCTCAATTTTGCCAAAATACCTTGCTTGGAGCTAGTTGCATGTATGACTCATGTCTCATTTGGTGGGCCCAAAGACTCTAAATTCACTCATAACGTGTACTATTTATTTTCAAATATGGTATTGAGGGTATACATCAACCGGTTGAAGCAATAAACCTCCCGTATAAATCAAAAGTTGAATCTTCCCTCACATTTATTTGTAATATAAATTAGTGACGGATCTAGAATTTGTATTGAGAAAGGTTTAAATATGACATTGAAAAAAATATTTAAAATTGTATAGAATAGAGCTTGAACTTAAGATTTAAAGGTGACTAATAACATATTAACTACTATGCCATAAGATTGATTTGTAATTTAATCTGACTTTTCTTATACATGTTATAGAAAATAAAAAATTTGAAAGGGGCTCGTGCCCCTGGTCCCATGGTAAATCTACCCCTGATATAAACTATAGTTTTTTTTTTTTTTAAAAAAAAGAAATATGTTTGATACAAATTCTAGTTGAATGTTTTCAATCAAATAAGAAACACGCATTGAGTAAAACTTTCTTCAATTATATATGGTGCTTTTAAAAATCAAAACATCAAATAAATTTTTACTTTAGAAAAAGGTGCATGATTCGAGGGAGACATTATAGACTAGCATTTTTTTTAGTGCAATTGGGGTGGGGGATTTAAACCACAAACATCGTGGCCATTAATACATTCATCATGTTAGTTGAGCTTTGCTCTTTTTGGCTTATAGACTAACATTTAAAATATGTTTAATGTGGTGTTGTAATAACCAAATTAGGTTTTTTTTTTTTAATCAAAATAAGTTAGGACAATGTTCTTAATATATGAATCAATGTCCGATTTATAATGTGTTTTTAGTGAGGTTCAAATCTCTCCCTTCACGTTGTAAAAAAAAATTATGTTATATCTTTTGGTCAAATTTTGGCTTGTGAACACACATATTTATACTGTAATAATTTAAATTGCTTTGTTTGGTTTGACCATTTGTATGTGACAAATTTCTCAATGTCACCTTCTTTTTGTATTATTTAACTATTTTCCATATTCCTAGCCTAATTAACCTTCCATATTTTTAATAAATATTCATCGTTCGTTTATCTTATATTGTTTCTATGGGTGCAACCAAAGTGCATGAAAAAAGATGGATTTTTAAAGTGTGCTTCATAGCTTTCTCATTGGTTGTTTAAAAAAATGAACTTTTACCTTTCTTACCTAGACATGAATCAATTTTAACTTTTTAAACTTTTATTTTCATCCATTTCTACTCTATACTTAAATAATTGTTGCATCTTAAATGCCCTACTTAAATAAAAAGAGTAATGAATTATCTAGGTTAATATTTCTTTTTGAAAGATTTGTGAATAGGTGTGACATGTGGGTATCTTTTTAGTTTGATAAGATTGATTATGCAAATATTGTTTCTTCTAAATTGTGTGGGATGTTTTTGTTGGTTCAATTGGAATATTTTTACTGTTCAATTTGAGTTTTTTTTTTTTAAAAAAATTATTATATTGTTACGTTCAAATATTTTTGTGACTAAGTATTTTTTTTAAAATGGTTTTGAGTGTTTTGCTAGTTGAATTTTGTTTAACTTATTGATTGGTTTATGATAGTTTTTTTTATTTATTTTAATTCGGCTAAATTATTAATTCTAGCCCTTATTTAAGTTTAGATTCTAATAATATAATTACAAGTGAAAGATTAAAACTACTTCATTCATTGAAGTATAAAGATAAAAATTTGAGGTCGGTGATAACTATTTGGTTCTTAAAAATTAAATCTTAAATATTATTATACTTATGAATTTCTTTATTTTGTTATTTATTTTTTTTTTAATACTTTCAAAAACCCTATCAACTTTTAGGTACTAAAAAAAAGTAGTTTTTGTTTTTCAAATCTAACTAAGAATTTAAATGCTTCCATAAGAAATATATGAAATTTATGGTAGATAACTCAAGAGGAAACAAATATAATTTTAATATACTAAATAATTATTAAATTGGTCTGTAATTCACCGTTTTGTTTTTCTTCTTGCTACGGTGAATTAACCCATTAAAGAAAACGTTTAAACTACGCCTGATATCGAAACTTGACAAACATGTTCAAACATGGAAAAATGGAAATAAACGTAGAGCATAAAAGAAAATCAAAATTCAAAGTAATCATTTCCTTTGAATAGAGTTTTCATCTTAAAACACATGAAAGTTTTACTTTTGAACTCATCGTTTGACAACAAAATTAGATAAATCTTCTCATTTAAAATATGTGATTATGTCGAAGATCTCACATTGGAAAAGTGGAGAGTAACTTCACAATATATTAGATATATTAGTTACTTCTCTCATTACTAATTGGTTTTGAGATGGAACCCCATATAATCTAATATGATATCAGAGCTAATTAAACTCAAACAGGTATTCGATTTTTTAAAAAAAATTGAAATTGGGATCCGATTCAATAATGGTGAACCCAAACAAACACCATCTTGAAGGGGCATGTTGAGGATCCCACATTGGAAAACTGAAAAGTAACCTCATAATATATAAAATATATGAGTTACATCTCTTATTGACAATTAGTTTTGAGATGCAACTCCATATAATCTAATAGATTCAACTCTAATAAATTAATAAAATTTTCCAATTTTGAGCATAACTTTTAGGTCACTTTGATAAGCAATTGATTTTTTATTTCTTTATTTTTGAAAATCAAATTTGTTTCCTCTTAATTTATCTATAATGGCTTCCATCCTCCCTAAGAAAACATTTGGATTTTTAGCCAAATTTTAAAAGTAAATAAGATGAGAGTAGTATTTATAGGTTTAATTTTCAAAAACCAAAAATCAAAAATAAAAAATCAAACGATTATCCCTTAGTTCTTAGTTTTTTTTTAATTAGTAATCAATTTTTAGTTAAAACTTATGAAGAACCTCATTTGAAGTTGGTATGTTTGACTTCTTTCTTTATATTTGAATTGTAATACTCCCAACTATCACGTTTAGAATTCATTTTAAAGTTTATTAATAAACCTTAACAAGAAATGAGTTAAATTACAAGTTTAGTTCTTAAATTTTAAGTTATGTATTTATTTGGTCTATAAACTTTTAAAATTATAAATTTAGTCTCTAAACTTTCGAATTTTTTAAAATTAACGGATCTACTAGACATACAATTAAAATTTTAAGGTTTCATTAAACATAAAATTCAAATATATATATATAATATATCAATTATTTTTTAAAATTTTTCAATTTTTTTAAGATTTTAGGAATTTATTCCACATGAAATTGAAATTTGAGGAATATATTATAAACTTTTAAAATTTGGATACTAAACTTATAATTTAACCCAACAAAAAAATTATCGTCCAAGGTTTGAATGATCAAATCGTTGAATTCTTATAAGTTGAACTCTTAACGATTGAATTTGATCAGTGTGTCGAAAATGAATTAATGGGCCGACTTAAGCCCAATAATGTTCTAAACATCCTGAACGTGGCCCAGAAATTGTAGCAAATAAATGCATTTTTTAAAAATAAATAAATATATATACACACATTATGCTTGTTATTTTATTCTAAATATAATTAATGATAATGCCTGTATATTTTAGCTGTATCATAAATTTTAATTTAAAATACATTCTTATATATGCTTTCTTTTTCCTTTATATTTTGGCTTTCAATAAAATGAGTTGTTGATTGAACGCATGAGATCTGTTTTTTACAAGTATTTTTTTAATAATGCAAATCGATCTTATAACACATCTTTATATAGTTACTAATTATTTAATTTAGATATAAAATGGGGCTAAAATATATTATAGGAATGTTAACCCATTTTTAATACATTTGAATATGGCTCGTAACAACCCTTTAATATAAAAAGAAAAATGATATAGCATTTGGTAGATTATTTTTTTTCTTCTCTTCTTTGTGTGGGTGTAAATTACAGTGGTCAAAATAGGTAGAATGTAACCTGTAATTAAATAATAGCATTTGGGTTAAGATTGAAGGTACGACAAAGTTGAATAGTAAATAGTACCACTTTTTGACACTATCATGGCTTAATTATAGTTCATTAAAGAAAGACAACTTATGTTTTATAAAGCACAACTATTTTATTTATCAAATTGGGTAATACAATCTTGACTTATTTTTAGTTCCATCGGTATAATTTTTAATTTTATTTGAGTTCCACGATATGTTAGATAGAAAACCCATAACCTAGTTATTGATTGATACCAAAGTAAATATAACTAGACTGAGATATCAAATGTGTTAGCGACCAGGAGGTATGTAGTTCGAATCTCCTAACTTCATACTGTACTAAAAATTTTTTAGTTGCGAGTTTTCCTAACCAATTTTATTAAACTTAAAACCATTTTGTGTTAGGATGCAAATAAATGTCCCATATTGACTGGAGAATAGATTGATCGTGATATGTAAGTGATGACAATTATTTTTATTAGTACGAGGCCTTTTGGGAACTAAAATGTAAAACCATAGTATTCGAATATCTAATCTAAAAGTTGATGTTCAATTTCCTACTTCTATGACTATTGGAGGGTAAATTAAAACTTATAAAATCATAAGAGGAAGATGTAGAGTAATTTATTACCTTTACTAATAAAACGGTGCGTTTTGCTTCAATCATCCCATCCAAATTTCTCACTTTCATCTTTGTCCAAAACTCGGGGTCTCAGTTCAAAGTGAAAGCCCGTACAAATTTTCTTGTAGAATTATTGCAAAGTGCGATAGACCAAAAAAAAAAAAAAAAAAGAGAGCGAAGGGCAGTTCCATTAAAACCAACAAAATTTCTCTTTGATTTCGCGGCTCTCACGAAGCCTCTCTCTGCAAATAACAGAGTGCAAAGGAGGAAGAGATCTATGGTGTTATTGCTCAGAAACCAGTTCCTCCTAACATCGTTTTGAATCGCATTATTGGGTAAGTCTGTGAATCTCAATCCGTGAACAAATGGATTGCAATTGAATTTCATAAATTAGAAGACCCCATTTTGAAGCCACTTCTTTGTTGTTGTTTCACTTTCGATGTTGACTTTTTTTTTCCCAGTGTTCCTCATTATGTTAGCCTGTCGCCATTGCGTATCTTAGTTCCTCCAACCCGTCACATGTCTTGTGTTGAGACCCACTTGCTTTACTTCCGGTTCAGGGCTGCTGCGCATTATCTCATGTTTATCTCAATTGTTCTTTTCATGAATGGGGATTCTGTTTCGTTGTCAAATTCATGGTTTGGTTGGTGTTGATAATTTTGTATTTCTTTGGTGTTTTCCAATGCTGTTCCAGATTTGATATTTGAGGCTGCAGTTGGGATTGGTAAGGACAAACTTTGGTCGGGAATTTGGGGTTGCCGGTTGGATTGTTTGTTCAAACAATGAGGGAAATCTGGAGATGAGATGGTCGAATTGGTCTCAAATTGTGGTTCAGTTTGGCAATCTAGTGTGTGCGAAGTGGGTGAAAGGTGAAAAAGATTGCTAGCACAAAATGTCTGATGTGGCGAGTATAGCAGAGGCAGTGGCAGCAAGGTTTAGCTCTTTGGAACTTATTGGAAGAGGATCTTTTGGTGATGTCTACAAGGGGTAAGCTTCAATTCTGTTGTCATATCTATGATCCAGTTCGTTGTAATTTGCCACACCCTTGATCTTCTGCTGTGCTCAATTAAATAAATGGCTGGCGAGGGAGCCAATCGGTTCATATGTGATATTTGCACTAGCGTGGATTTAAATAAGTATACACCTCTATGCTGTATCCACCAAAAAAACACAGATACAAGCACTACACAACACGATACAGATACAATGACATGTCATTTTCTAAAAAATTAGAACAAGACAAGGCAAGGACGCATCTATTTAAATGTACATTTTAAAAATATATATTAAGGAAATTGAAGGTTAATAAGCGTATGCATTTATATATATATAAAAAAAGTGTTTTATGTATTATGCTCTCCAAATATATAATTTTTGTCCCACATTACTATCTATGCTTACAAGTGTTGGACTCGTGCATAGTATATTGTGCTAACAAGTATCCAATATGTGTTTGACAAGTGTTGGAGTGCATGTTATCCAAATTGTAGAGTCCATACTTCTTAGCTGCGTCATTGATACTTAATTTCAATTAAAGTTGAAGAAAAGGTTAATATATAAAAAGTTCAGAAATCCTTTCTGTAACCTAAAGTGCTGGATTAGTTTTGTAATATTTTTTGTTATGATATGATGAAGGTAGGATTAGGGTAAGTTTAGGTAAATTCTCTAGGTTAATCCCTTTTACCCTCATTTGTATTTCAATCCTTTATAAATAGGGAGTTCCTCTCATGTATGACACAACTTTCATTCTAATAAAGATCCTTGATTTGATTCATGGAGAATTATCTCCTTTAGTCTCATTCAGTCTACATCATGATATTAGTTTGACTTGCTGTGCCTTTTCTTATGTTTTGTAATCTTTTTTCTTCTTTTTGGTCATCTCCCCTATGGAATTTGTATTTTGAACATTAGTCTCTTTTCATTATTTCAGTGAATTCTTTGTTTCCTTGTAAAAAAAAAGGTGCGGATGCTGGAGGGTCCTTTCTTCTTTGCTCCTGATGCCTTTCTGCATTTGCAGGTTTGACAAGGAGCTCAACAAAGAAGTTGCTATCAAAGTTATCGATTTAGAAGAATCGTAAGTACAAACATTGCTCTATATTTTTCACTGACGTTCATGATGAAATTCAAATTTAGAGCTCTTGCCTTAACAATGAAGAGCATGATGAGCTACCCTAATTTTTGTTTGATTAAAAAACTTGTGTAATTATTAAAATGGTATTGTGGCACAAATTTTTACCACATTCTTTGCTAAGTTCGGTGAGTTTATTTTTGAATAAAAGTTTACTATTGTGGAATGAGGAATGGTTTTAATCCTCATTTGTTTATCTTTTGGTCTTCGGATGAATTTATTTTATTTTATTATTTGCTATTCCAGTTGGTTAGTGTTGCATCATTAGATTACAACTTTCCAATTTTGCTTTCTACGTACTTGACAATTATGATTATGACTATTTATACTCCTGACAGCAAATTATTGTTCACTGCAAGATCAGCATTGGTATGATTATACCTTTTAGCCTGCAAGGATTTGCAATGATTATTTTCTTTTAAAAGAAACTTATATTTCGTTGATAAATGAAATTACAAAATATGGGGAAGAGAAATCCCCAAGCCAGCAGGAATTAGAAAAAGGCCTTCCTCTTGACTATAAGAATATTAAGACGGTAGTTGAATAAGGTTGTGTTTACACCAATGTAAAGCTAAAAACGGGTGGAGTTCAAAAAAGTGTTAAATGGTTCCTTGGAGCCTTTGAAAGTACAGTTGTTACAGCTTCCATAAGAACACCCTGTTAATATTGGTCCATAGGGCTTCTTTTTTCCTCCTTATAAAGGTGTCCACAAAAATATAGGAAAGGAAGTATATCATCTTGTTAGGAAGAGCTATGGTGCCCTTGAAAGTGCCTTGAATGAAGTAACAACACTTTTGAGCGAACAAGCAGGCTAAAAACAAGTGGTTATGAAATGAATATTTTAAACACTTCCCTAACTTTGGTTGAGGTTTTTCCATATATATTATATAACTCGGATTTCCTTGCACAACTAGGAAAATTGGAAAGTCTTTAACCTTTCATCCACATTTTATGGACACTTTGTTAATCAATACTGAATCTGCGTGGTTATTTATTGGAATGATCTCTGGGATGCTTATTGTATGAGTAGGTAAAACTGATAGTAAGCGCAGCCATAAACCAGATGGAGAGCCTTTTCTAATGTCAACATTTAATACTTCTGCTAAGTAAAAATAAAAAAAAGTGCTATTGCTTAGCTTTTGGAAGGGCAAAGACTCTTTCTTCACATAAGACCTCTGTTATGGTACTTTCCTTGCATTGCATCTGAAAGGGGCTATTTTGCTGTCTATAAGTTGAATGTGCAAGTAATTTGACCGGAGCCCTATAGTTTGGTTCTATTGATAATTGTAACTGTTACCAGTTTGGTTCTGAAGGAAAATGGTAGCATACCATCCGGAAGAAGCAAGTAGGGTACGTGTGGACAGGAACATTTTGCTAAATTTACCTATATAGTGGATGATATGGGTTAGTTGGGACTGAGAGGAGCGAAAAGGAAGTTGTCATGGTATATATATAGCTTGCTTGAATCCAAGTGCTGATACAGATTCATTGGATTCTATAGCTATATACTTAAAAGTTCGTTTTGAATCTCTTAACTCAAAGTTCCTGTAATTTTGGGATACCTTGTTGTTTGTGTATTCTGTTAATGGCTGTCACCAACTACATGCAGAGAGTCTACCTGAGAGAAGCATGTTAGATATGGAGGAAAGAGGGGATGAGTGTTTTCACCATTTCCTTCATGATAGGAAGAGATATCATATTGGAGGATAAGCTTGGCTTAAATTCTATGTTAATTTTCCGACACATCTGACATTGTCCAACGCAAGTTCCCTTGGATTGCTTTATCTCCAAGCTGCTGCCACATGTGTTTAATGAATCAAGAATCATAGATCCATCTTTTTAGCAATTGTTCCTTTGCTTCAGCATTTTGGGATTTCCTCTGGCGCTTTTGGGTGGCACATTACTAGACCGGATGGCATCTTTACTCTTATCAATTTGTCTCTTATTGGACATCCTTTCAAGAAGGAAAGAAGATATTGTGGTGCAACTTTCTATACCCTTTTTATTGGAAATTATGGTTGGAAAGGAATGTTCATATCTTCTCCAATCAGTATCAAAACTTTCACACTTTCATTGAGTCTATATCTTATCTTGCTTTATATTGGAGTTGCCATTCTCCTCATTTTTGTAATTATAGCTTATCAACCCTCTTGTCTCAATGGAGATGCTTCTTGTAATTACCTATGATGGGACTTTCTTTTGTATCTATTTCATACATCAATGAAATAGTTTTTAAATCCTATATAAAAAAAAATTCTATGTTAATTTTTTCTTTGGTGTGATATTTACTTTGCCTCGTAGGCGAGACAACTTTTGAAGAAGATGTTGTAAGACCACAAATTACACACACTTACCAGCGAAGGGGTAAAATGGGAATTGGGGGTGGGGGACCAGTAAGTTCGTTAGAACCCCAGAAATGAGGGTAGTGGGATCGTGGAGCGGGGGTAGTACAATTTGCGGGGAAGGGTGTTTTGTAAGGAAATTTGGAGGGGAGTTTTGGGGCATCGATGATTTTAGTGAAAAGAGTGAATGGTGAGGAGAGTAAGACCCTCTCGAATGGTCGGGAACTTACGGTTGTATTATTGGTTATTTTCCTTGAATGAATCACTATTGTTCATCGGAGAACTCCCGATGAAACAGTAGCTTTGCTATCCTTTCGGGTATTTCCTTTCTGGTATCCTTGTGTGCAGGTTGAATTCGTGCAGGGGGAAGAAGAGTCCTAACAAATTGGTATCAGAGCACGTCATCCTGGGGAGAACACGAAGAATGGCGCAAAAAGAAGTAGAAGACAGAATAACGACGGTAGAAAAGGAAATCGGGGAAGTGAGGAGCTCACTTCAGGGAATAGAGAAAAATATGGAACGGCTGACAATGTTAGTAATGGAAGCGATGGCGGGGAAAGGAAAAAGCGGTCTAAGTAAACTACAGAAGTTTCGCCCAAAAGCCCGATGTGGAAGACATGATCGCAGAGTTCTCCGAAAAAGAAGGCACGGAGCTAGGAGAGACCTCCAACTCCAGTAAGGATTTCGGAGGAGTGGATCGAGGGAAGCTCAAAAGGCTCGAGATGCCGGTGTTCAATGGAGAAAATCCGGATTCCTGGCTGTTTCGCGCGGAAAACTACTTCGAGATAAACCAACTGACGGATAAGGAGAAAATTGTGGTATCAATCATCAGTTTCGAACCAGATATTGTAGAGTGGTTCCGGTGGGCTCACAACAGAAGGAAGTTCAAATCCTGGTCAGATCTCAAAGCTAGGTTGTTCGATCGTTTTCGCCCATCTCAGGAGGGAAGTCTGTGTGCGCGATTTTTAACTCTGAAACAGGATGGTTCGGTCGCGGAGTTCAGGAAGAAGTTTGAAATTTACTCGGCGCCATTACCCCATTTGCAGGAAGAAGTACTGGAGAACACCTTCTTAATCGGACTCCAACCTACCATTAGAGCCGCCGTAATCAGCCGGCAGCCACGAGGGCTCGAAGAAATTATGAAACAAGCCCAGCTCATAGAAGATCGGCAGATGGCGGAGAAACTGGCCTTAGAAGAAGGTGGGCTTCCGATAGACAGGGCTAGGCCCAAGTCTCCTAATGGAAGGCACACGAGCCCAATTCAAACGGGGGGTGGAGCGGTCCGCAATAAGGAGAATGGAGCAACCCGAATGATAACCCTACCCGGTCGACCTATCAATCGCAAGGACCCTCCAACCAGGCGTTTATCCGACGCAGAATTTCTGGCGAAGAAAGCGAAGGGCCTCTGTTTTCGCTGTGATGAGAAGTACTCCGTCGACCATAAGTGCAAATTTCGGGAGAATCGCGAGCTGAGAGTTCTGTTAGTCGAAGGGGAGGTCGAGGTGGAGGTGATTCAAGGGGGTTGTGGAGCGGAGGAAGAGGACACAACCGAGGGAGAAGTAAGGGACTTAGTCGAGCTGGATTTAAAGTCTGTCATCGGGTTTTCTTCTCCAGGAACGATGAAACTGAAGGGAAGGTTGGGCGACAAGGAGGTGGTGGTTTTAATAGATTGCGGGGCGACTCACAACTTCCTCTCGCAGACCTTGGCAGAGGAACTGAAGCTTTCTCGAACGGACACCGCACACTATGGGATAGTTATGGGTAATGGAGTGGCCACTAAGGGTAAGGGAGTTTGTAAGGCGGTCACTATATCGTTCCCAAACTTGACGGTATGCGAGGATTTCCTTCCTCTCGAATTGGGAGGTGTGGATGTAATACTTGGAATGCAATGGTTACGCTCCATGGGAACAATGAACGTCGATTGGTCGACATTAACGATGACTTTTGAGTCGGGAGGTAACCAGATAACCATCCGGGGCGACCCTTCACTGACTAAGGCTGAAGTGTCTCTGAAAATGATGGCCAAGACATGGAATGAAACGGATCAGGGATACTTGATTGAGTTGTGTGGGATTACTGGTGGAGAGGGACAAGGAAAAGACAGCATTAGGGGTAACGAGGCCGGTAAAACAGGGCCCCCTGCAATCTCCAAACTCTTGAAACAGTTCAATGATGTGTTCGAATTGCCTGAGGGCCTCCCACCAAGCCGAGAGGTAGATCATACGATTGTTTTGAAGGAAGGTCAGCCACCAGTCAATGTGCGGCCCTACCGGTATGCTCATAACCAAAAAAATGAAATAGAGAAGTTGATCGAACAGATGCTGACTTCGGGAATTATCAGACCCAGCAGAAGTCCCTTCTCAAGCCCAGTGCTGCTGGTTAAGAAAAAAGATGGTGGCTGGCGATTCTGTGTTGATTATAGAGCATTGAACAAGGTGACAATTCCGCATAAATTCCCTATCCCTGTAATCGATGAGTTGCTGGATGAACTCCACGGGTCAACGGTATTCTCCAAATTAGATCTGAAGTCGGGATATCACCAAATACGAATGAACGAAGGAGATGTCGAAAAAACTGCATTCAGAACTCACGAGGGGCACTACGAATTCATGGTGATGCCCTTCGGGTTGACTAATGCTCCAGCCACCTTTCAGTCGCTTATGAACCAGGTTTTTAGACCATTCCTCAGACGATTTATTCTGGTTTTCTTTGACGATATTCTTGTGTACAGCCCGGATATGAGCTCCCATATCGACCACTTGCATATAGTATTGCAAATACTGAGGGAGAACGCACTGTTTGCTAATCTAAAGAAGTGTGAGTTCGCTCAAGAAAGGGTTGCTTATCGGGACATTGGGTTTCATCGCAAGGAGTCAAAGCGGATGAAGAGAAAATCAAAGCAATGGTGCAATGGCCTACCCCAGGAACATAAAGGAGTTGAGAGGATTCCTTGGTCTAACCAGGATACTCCGCCGGTTTGTTAAGAACTATGGGACGATTGGCAACCCCACTCACAAACTTACTTAAGAAAGATGCCTTCAGATGGCAAGAGGAAGCAACTGAAGCCTTCGAAGACCTGAAAAGGGCGATGGTGACCCTACCGGTCCTAGCACTTCCCGATTTCAGCAAGCCCTTCATTATCGAGACTGATGCTTCTGGCACGGGGATAGGAGCTGTGTTGTCACAGTCACAAAGGCCCATAGCCTATTTCAGCCAGGCCTTATCGATGCGAGCGAGAGGGAAACCTGTTTATGAGAGGGAGTTAATGGCTGTTGTGTTGGCAGTCCAGAAATGGAGACATTACTTGTTGGGGCAAAAGTTTACTGTGTTAACAGACCAGAGGGCCCTTGGGAGTTTGCTCGATCAGAGGGAGATCCAGCCGGAGTACCAGAAATGGTTGACCAAGCTACTAGGCTATGATTTCGAGATAAGATATCACCCAGGGCAATTGAACAAGGCAGCGGATGCGTTGTCTCGAATCAATAGGGAAGGGGAGCTGAATGCAATATCGGTGCCTCACTTGATTGATGTTGACGTGATCAGAAAGGAAGTGGAGGAAGACCCTGAGTTGGTGAAGGTTATGCAGGATCTACAATCCAAGCAGGCGGATCATCCTAATTACAGCATGGAGCAAGGAAGATTGTTGTACAAGGGCAGAATAGTTTTGCCTCGTTCTTCTTCTCTGATTCCCACGATCTTGCATACTTATCACGATTCAGTGATGGGCGGGCATTCGGGTTTTCTTAGAACCTACAAACGGCTAACTGGAGAATTGTTTTGGAAAAATATGAAACAAGATGTCAAAGGTTATGTGGAACGATGCCAATCGTGTCAAAGAAACAAGGCGGATTCCTTAGCCCCATCCGGGCTATTACAACCGTTGCCAGCACCAGATAGAATATGGGAGGACATCACCATGGATTTCATTGAAGGGTTGCCTAATTCTGCTGGAAAGGACACTATCCTAGTGGTGGTGGATCGTTTGAGTAAGTATGGCCATTTCATAGCGTTGAAGCATCCTTTTACTGCCAAGGATATCGCGCTGCTGTTTATAAAAGAAATTGTAAGACTCCATGGGTTTCCAAACTCCATTGTGTCGGACAGAGACAAGATTTTTGTTAGCCACTTCTGGAATGAGATGTTTAGGATGCAAAACACGCAACTCAAGCGTAGCACGGCGTTCCACCCCCAAACGGACGGGCAATCCGAGCGAGTTAATAGGTGCCTGGAGAATTACTTACGCTGTTTTTGCGGGGAGCATCCTAAGAAATGGGCCCAATGGATACCATGGGCGGAATATTGGTATAACACCACGTTTCACGTGTCGATCAATACCACCCCGTTCAATGTTGTATACGGTCGACACCCTCCTCCCTTGATCTCTTATGGGGAGAAGAAGACAACAAATGACACTTTAGAGCAACAACTGAAAGAGAGGGATGCGACATTGGTGGCCTTGAAGGAGCATCTCAGGGTGGCGCAAGACAGAATGAAGAAATATGCGGATAAAAAAAGGAGGGAGATATCTTTTGAAGTAGGAGACGTAGTTTATTTGAAGATCAGACCGTATCGACAGAAATCCTTGGCGCGGAGAAGAAATGAGAAGTTAGCTCCAAGATACTTTGGGCCTTTTCCGATAAAGGAGAGAATTGGGGCAGTGGCGTACAAACTGGAACTTCCAACCGAGGCGAATATTCACAATGTCTTCCATGTCTCCCAGCTCAAAAAGATGATAGGAACTCAAGCAAGGGTAAACTCTCAGCTCCCAGCTTTGTCTGATATGTATGAGTGGAAAGCCAAGCCCACTGAAATTATTGGGGCTAGATGGAATCAAGAAAGTAACCTGGAAGAATGGCTGGTTCAATGGGAAACTGATGGGGATATCGAAACCATGTGGGAAGAGGCAGCGAAGATGAAGCACCTATTTCCAGAACTCAGCCTTGAGGACAAGGCTTTCTCGAACGGAGGGAGTATTGTAAGACCACAAATTACACACACTTACCAGCGAAGGGGTAAAATGGGAATTGGGGGTGGGGGACCAGTAAGTTCGTTAGAACCCCAGAAATGAGGGTAGTGGGATCGTGGAGGCGGGGGTAGTACTGAGTTTGCAGGGAAGGGGTGTTTTGTAAGGAAATGGGGGAGTTTTGGGGCATCGATGATTTTAGTGAAAAGAGTGAATGGTGAGGAGAGTAAGACCCTCTCGAATGGTCAGGAACTTCTGGTTGTATTAGCTGGTTATTTTCCTTGAATGAATCACTATTGTTCATCGGAGAACTCCCGATGAAACAGTAGCTTTGCTATCCTTTCGGGTATTTCCTTTCTGGTATCCTTGTGTGCAGGTTGAATTCGTGCAGGGGGAAGAAGAGTCCTAACAGATGTCTCGTAATCTTATAAATTAGTTTGCTTGAAATTAGCTATTGTTGATGAAACTTTCTGGGAATTGATGAAACCCCAAACATTTTGTGGGAGGGGGAGGGTGGGTCTCATCTTGTCAAATGGGAGGGGTGGTTTAGGGTTTATGGAAGACAAAAAGTCCAAAGAGAATCAACATCCTCTTATGGATTTTATTAAATGAATTGAAATATGACTGAAGTGTTACAAAGGAAGCTTCCTTATTCTGCTATTATGTGTTTGGTTTGCCCTCTTTGGTTGCGCTTATTCGTTAAAGTGTTAGCACAAGCTTCTCTCCCGTTTTAATGTATCTTGGATCTTCTCCTATCGTTCAAGGGTCAATCTTCATCAACTTCTTCTTGGGATCTCTTTGGCATCAAAGCCTCATTTATTATGGTTCAATGGGATTAAAGCTTTCCTATCAGAACTATGGATGGAAAGAAATTTGAAGATTTATTAGCATAAGTATTTGTCGTGGACTGCTTGTTTCGATTTAGCTCATTTGAAAGCTTCTACTTGGTGTTCCCTCAAAGTCTTTTGTTAATTTCTCTTTGATAGATATTAATCTTAATTGTGATGCTTTTATTTTTCCTTTATTATGATTTTTATTATTTTTTCAGTTTTTTTCTTCACTCCCATGTGGAGTTTATATCTTGGAGAATTAGTCTTTTTTCCTTAATTCAATGAAAAGTTCCATTTTTTGTTTTTTTTTAAAAAAAGAAAGAAAAAAGAGAGGTGGTGGTGGTTAAGCTTGTGGAGTTAGAAGGGCTAGGTATTGGGGATTTGAGGTTATGTAATGAGGCTTTGTTGGCAAAATGTTTTATGACGTTTTTTAAGGAGTCAGATACTTTGTGGCACAAAGTTATAGTGAGTAGGTATGGCCCCACCCTTTTGAGTGGGTTGGTGGTGGTGGTGCCAAAAGGCCTTCTAAACACCTCTGGATTGCTACCGCCTCTGGTCTCCCTTTCTTTTCTCTGTCTGCTAGATGTTTGGTTGGGGATGACTTGAGTGTGTACTTTTGGGAGGATTGTTGGGCAGGTGATAAGCCTGAGTTGTTCTTGCAACTTTATCATACTTCAAGTAAGAAGCTACACTGTGTGGTTTCCATTTTACCTTACGATCCTTCCTCTTCTTTGTCTTTGGGGTTTCAACGCTCTTTTTATGATAGAAAGACGTTAGAGACGATGAGTCTTCTTTCTATTGTTGGTGATCAACACTTGGCTCAAGGGAGAAGGGACGTTGGGTTTTGGAACCCTGATGCTTTCGGGGGGTTTCTCTTGTAGCTCCCTTTTCCCTTTGTTGTTTGTCCCTTCCCCGCCCTAAACTTCCTCTGCTTTTTTCCTTTCTCTGGAAGGTCAAAATCCCTAAGAAGTTAAAAAATTTTGTATGGCTAGTTTTACATGGGAGAGTCAACACTTTGGACTGCATGCAGAGACACTCCTCCTTCGTGTTGTTCTCGTAGTGGTGTATTCTTTGCAAGTGCTAGGCTGAGGATCTCCATCACTTGTTGTGGGGTTGCCAGTTTGCTCAGTCTTTTTGGGCTTGATAGTTGACTTTGTTCAGGTTATGTTTGGCTTGGAATAGAGACTGTTTTGCTTTGGTGGAGGTGGTGCTTCTGGGTTCGCCTTTTCGAGTCAAGGGCAAAGTCTTGTGGCACGCTAGTCTCTTTGTCATTTCATGGGGTATTTGGCTTGAGCAGAATAATAAGATTTTTGAGATGTTGAGAGGTCTTGTGACGAGGTGATGAAGTTTCATGCGTCTTTCTGGGCATCTGTTACTACCTTTTTTTTGTAATTTTGGTTTGATTTTGTTGGATTGGAGTCTATTTCTATAGTTAGTTTTTGAGGGTTTGTTTTTTGTGTGCCTTGTTTTTCTTTATTTTTTTTTTCAATGAAAGTTCGGTTTCTTACCCAAAAAAGGAAAAACTTTATTAGCTATAAAATATTTGTCTGTTTAATGTTACATTATCTTGCATGTGTGACACTTTTACTGGATAAAAAACATGTAGCCGACTGAAATGCTGTGTTTCTTACTTGTTATTAATTTAATATCCTTGAACTGGAATTCTTATGCATTGGAGGATGGGATGGTTCTTCTTCCACATCTCCATTTCATTTTTTTTCTTATGCAGATGTTGTAATGGGTTTCCCTTTTCAATTATTCATTTATTTAGTTCTAGTCTTTCAATGTTTTGTGGACTTTCTTTTCTGTGATATTGCTAAAACTGTTTTTGAATTAATCTTCTGCAGTGAGGATGAAATTGAGGATATTCAGAAGGTATAAATTAACTGGTGAGTGAATTGAATTAGGTGAATGCATAGGTGCTAATCTACCTCAGTTTTGTGCCAGGAAATTTCTGTTTTGTCACAATGTCGATCGCCCTACATTACCGAGTATTATGGTTCTTATCTCCACCAGACGAAGTTATGGATAATAATGGAATATATGGCTGGGGGCTCTGTTGCAGATCTGGTAAGTCTCCATTTGGCTTCTTGCTCCAAACCTAATACAGAAGTATTTTACTAACCTATCAATAAAATATACAAAATTTAATCTAAAAAAGGCCTAAAATCTACCAAAAAAATGCTCATACTCAGAGGATACAAGTACCAAATCATGACCACAATATCAAATAACTAAAAAGTGCTCAAACTCAACAAGCTCAACTTAACTAAAAACATCCAATCCAGCCTGAAAAATCAGTACCCACATAAATAGTCTCATCCAGCCACAATACTTCCGTAACAAATCTTTAGAGAAATTGAAACATTTCAGAATATCATATGTTGTAAAGCGAGACAATTGCATGGGGAATAATTTAGGAATATATAAGTTAGCCTAGACATTGTCTCAATAAAAGAGCGTGGAGAAAATAGAAAGGCAAGACTTTTAAGCAATGGGTGTTAAATGGTAGCCTTCTAAAAAACCTTGGAATTTCAAAATTGTAAACATGATGGACATCAAAGCTTTTGGAACAACTTGATTTTTGGCTGTAACCTCTGTTTAAGGTAACTGACATATATCAACTGATGACAGCTCTATTGGCAAAGCCCAGAGTTGGCTTAACATTTCCTTCTTGAGTTGGAATTTCTAACGTATGTAAAAGTAATGTATTTGATATACTTATCTAACATGTAAAAAGTCTCTAATAACTAACGAGAATTCATGTGTGATCAATTTTTATAGCAAGTTAGAATGATATGCTGGCTGTTTATTGGAGAAGCAGTAAAAGAGAAGTTTTGTTCTCTGGCTTGATCTTATGAAATATGAATTTGACATCTATCTCAAGTACTTAATAGGGGACAGAGATGTTCATGGGTTAGGTTGCGTTAAGAGACTCTTGTGGACTTAACCCAATTATTTGAGTTGCAAATTTGTCCAAGTAAAATATCCTACTGATCAGGAAATGCTTGGGTTGGATTGATTTGGGTTATTCAAGTTAATTATTCAATATTTTGCTAAAACATAGTGACAATGTTAGTCCTTTACGCATTTATTTTCTCACTGAAACAAAATAAAAATAAATATAATATGTCATTTTATCGTAAGTGAAACTATATCTTTTAATTAATGATAAGTTTGGGTTAACCCAAATTAATTTTAGAAGCATCCATGAACAAACTCTATTCTTGTTTCAATTCATTTGATCCCAACCCAACCCGCATAGGTTTTCAATTTATCTGATGTAATCTTTTGTTTCTTATTAAAAACTTTGGAGTCATCTAGGATTTTCCTTATTAAAGCTCACCCAAAGATTCGAACACGCAACTTCTGAGTAGGTGTTATTGAGAGACTGCAGGTCTTAGCCAATGGGATCACCCCTCAGGGGTTTTGATCATTAGGTTTTTTGAACTCCACTAAAAAACTATTGTAGGTCAGAAATTCTTCTTGGCATGCTTGATCCTTCTATATAATTGCAATCCATCAAATTCTTATATATATAAAAAAAATCTCTTTGAAACTCTACTAAGAGTTTTAAAGAAATTTCTTTACAGTGAACTGGGTAGTATATTGGATTCCTCTCTTGTCAATATAATTCTGTTTGTATTTGATATATCATTCATTATACCATGTATTTATTGCAAAAACTTCAAATATTTTGGCAAACTTTTCATATAAACTTACAACAAATTCTAATTCTGCAGTTGCAGTCTGGGCCACCGCTTGATGAAATGTCAATTGCATGCATTCTACGGGATTTGCTGCATGCAATTGATTATTTGCACACTGAAGGAAAAATTCACAGGGACATTAAAGGTTTTCTCTCTTCTTCACAACTCAATGAATTTGTAAAATTAACTTCTCATCATCCATGAAGGTGGTGATAATGCCCACTCCTAGCCCTCCCACCTCCTGCAAGGGGAAAATGGCAAATTAAAAAAAAGGAGTCTAAAGAGTAAATAGGCAACTCCTATGAATGAATTTCACTTCTATGTTAGTCTAATGAAAGATTGTATTCTACTTTGCAGCGGCAAACATTTTACTGAGTGAAAATGGTGATGTTAAGGTAAGATTTTTCATGATAAAAAAGTTTTGTGTAGCCTTGATTTAACTGTTAAGACTTGCCTGGGTTTTGCTTTAAAGGGCTAAAAGTTTAATCCCTACAGGTTGCAGATTTTGGTGTTTCTGCTCAATTAACAAGGACAATATCAAGGAGAAAGGTAGAATATGATGTGAAATGTTGAACTTTGTTCATTATTATTTTGTTATTTTCCCCACGTTATTGGAATTTTGTAATTTTGTCCAATTAGGCTTCTTAACACTCTTGGTTGGCTGGTTGTTCGGGGAAAATTTTAGCTCCTTCGCCTCCCACTGTTTTTTTCCTTTGTTAGATCCATAAAATATTTTCTTACAATCATTATTAAAAGTAACACGACAGTTTTTGGTAAATGCTTTCTGTTTGTAAAATTTTGCGTGTAAAGACTTGCTCTCTTGTTTGTTTTTTACTTTGTAAACTTTTGCTGAATTGTTATTATTCTGGATGATTTTTTTTCCCCTTTGTCCATATTCTAATGCTATTGGATGATATCTTCTAAACTCTATGTGTTACCTATCACTGATTTCATGACCACAGACATTTGTAGGAACTCCATTCTGGATGGCGCCAGAGGTAATTCAGAATTCTGAAGGATATAATGAGAAGGTATTTACTCAGTACCATCTTTTGGCTTTTGATGGTTTAATTGGTTCTAAGATAACCACACTTCTCAATACTTGATTCTGCATTCACTATGTTTCCAATTCTTATATCTAAAGCAAGCATTGCAATCTATCACATTTTACTTGATGCAGGCAGACATCTGGTCTCTAGGAATCACTGCTATTGAAATGGCAAAAGGGGAGCCCCCACTAGCTGATCTTCATCCCATGAGAGTTCTTTTTATCATACCTCGAGAAAATCCACCTCAGGTTCACTTAATAACTCTAGACTTTGACACTTTTCATGACAGGCAGTGAACTCCAAGTATTAAATGGTGTATTGTCATTTTTCATGACATATTAGCTTTTGTATGTATTTTCTGAGCAGTTGGATGAACATTTTTCTCGCCCTATGAAAGAATTGGTGTCACTGTGTCTGAAGAAAATACCTGCTGAGGTAAAACATTTTCTTCTCTTGTGCACTAGTTCCATGTTTTGGTTGAATTCTTTTCAATTTGTGGAATATATATTTATCCAATTTATTTTTTTTGTTAGAAAAGTGTGAATATACTATTTCTCAAATGAGTTATGTTTTTGAAATTCAAATGATTACGAGCCACAAATTAGTGTTTCTACGAAAAATGAGCATGAATGATACAGTGGGCATGATTATAGTGATTCTTCAGTTACTTTCCTGCAGTATTTAGATGGAAGGCCGACATGTTGCAATTGATTGATCATGGTAGGGATTCACAGGGTTTTTTTGTTTTTCTTTTTTCAAGATTCAATATAAGAAATTAGGAGCTACTTAAAGTCAGAACCCGGAATGTGTTAAAGGTATGGAAAGTTGAGGCATTCTTAGGTTATTTTTAGGTTCATAGGATTTATATTGGTTATTTCATTTCATGGTAATTCATCTTTTTTTTTTTTCACTCTCTAATGTATACGCTCTAGAAATTAGGAGCTACTTAAAAGTCAGAACCCGGAATGTGTTAAAGGTATGGAAAGTTGAGGCATTCTTAGGTTATTTTTAGGGTTCACAGGATTTGCATTGATTATTTCCTTTCGTGGCAATTCATCTTTTTTTTTTCTCTTCATTCTCTCTAATGTGTTTGCTCTTCTTTCTATTTATGTGATATTTGTTTGTAATTGGCTCTTGTTCAAACATGATGCATGCATTAATTTGTTCTTGTTTCCTGCCTTTTGAAGTTATGATTTTTACGATGTGGGGATATATCTTTTTCTGTTTAGTATCTTTTTGTTTGTGGAATGGTTTAGTACATCTTTTGCTCTTTTAATTTCAGAGGCCTAGTGCCAAAGAGCTTCTGAAGCATCGATTTATTAAGAATGCCAGGAAGAGTCCTAGGCTTCTGGAGAGAATAAGGTCTGTCAGGATACTTGATTTCAATACTTTTATATGGTAGTTTTCTGATAATTGTTTTACCATGTTTTTATTCTTTTTCGCTTTCATCACTACCTATTACTTCTCAATTTTCAGTGTCCTAGGCATGGATATGGAATTTGGTGTTCCTTTACTCCATATTTCCTAATTTATAGGCCGTAGTTCCTACATTTATGTGTTGAATTTTAATGCATTTGAAGAATTGAGGGTACCCAAATGATATAAATTTGTCTTGGTATGAGGTGATGTATCGATGATCTTATTTGTTGATATTGATAGAGAACGTCCGAAGTACCAAATAAAGGAAGATGTTGAAACACCAACTAATGGTCCTAGAGCCATAGGTGAAACGTCCGACACGGTGAAAGTATCAAGAAATTTAAGAGAAGAAACTGTTCGTGCCAGGTGGGTAAAACCAAATATATATGTGTCTCCCGTTAAAGAAAAAACACCAAACATTGTTAATGCCATACTTGTGGGCTGTTGAATTCTGACTACTTATAATTGCAGCAACCAGAGTAAAACTCCAAAGAACGCGGGATGGGACTTTAGCATTGGGGGACCACATAGTACAGGTACTGTTCGAAGTGTAGTAAAACCACCTCAAATTAGGGAAAGAAAACCAGAAATTCCTTATGCTCAGGCTGCGCCTAGTAGAGTTTCCGAGAGTGGTAACTGGCTAGCTGCATCTGCAAATGCACCGCGTGACATAGCAGAAAACGCTAGAGATTCATACAGTATGGGGGATGCAAGTGAAGATGTAAATTCTCCTCTTATTCCATTTCTCTTTGCTACAAGTGCTCTTGCAATTATATTTGCTAGTTCGTCAATCATCTAGATTATTAGAAGCTTGCTTGACAACAACACTCAATGATTTCAAGGACTTTCACTCGTCCCAGAAGTTTGCTAAATAAAATTAGTGCATCATAAGAATTTGACTTAAATGATATCTCCTTTATGATAAGAATAATTGAGCAAAAAGCTGGACGTTTAATCTAATCATCTATGCAATTGTAGGTTTGCACAGTAAATCTGGATGCAATAGCTAGGTTTCAAGGACCTTTACTTGTCCTAGGAGTTCTAAATTATCGTCACTATTGCAGCCAAGTTTAGTATGAAACCGGCAAAATAAAAATATATATTAATAACAATAACAGCATAACTGAATATTATGGCTGTATATTTATCTATTTACTATAGTTTGAAATATTGGTTGCGGATAATGTTAACTCTTACCTTTTCTTCTTCTTCTTCTTCTTCTTCTTCTTCTTATTATTATTTTTTATTTTCAATCCTCCACTTCCAGGAAGAGTTATCTGTAAGTGGTTCAGGAACTGTCGTGATCCGGTCTCCCAGGGGATCTCAAGCATCTACTCAATTTCATAATGAAAGCAATCCGGTAGAATTATCTTAAATATAATATGCTCTTGATCGTTTTGAGCTTTGCTATGTATGTTTGTTTATGAAATCAATGATGCGATGCAGTCTGGAAGTGCACAAGCATATTTTGAGGACACATCTCTTAGTGGTACTGTTGTTATGCGTGGACAACGTGATGATCCCGATTCTCCTCGGACTCCTAAATCCAGATTGGGAACTCAAGAAAAGACTTCAAGTTTGTCTCCTGAAGATAGTGCATTTAACCTTGCGGAGGTTGCTTTTAACTCTGCTGATTTGTGTTCTTATCATGCTTTAATGTAGCAGTTACTGTTGGTTTTATTATATTGCTACTTATTTTAAATTCAGTTGGGTTGATTTAATTAGTTGTAGGCCAAAACATGCATTTTTAAGATTGGCATGAGTATTCTTTTGTTATCCTGGGAGTGGCAGGGTGGTGGAGGTTGGATTTAAACATGGCATAGTTCTTCCCTTTTTAAATAGTAATTTTTGTTGGAGTTCTAAGATCATATATTTATGATCGTAATCTTTATCAGTTTAATATATTTAGAGTTGCATTCCTCTCATTTTATTTAGCATTTTGGTTTTATGGTAGAATTTAAATGTATCCCCTTCAAAATAACAATTCGTTTGATGGATTTTGCGAATTACATTACGTTTGTTCCTTGCTACCACACAAATCAAAATATGCTCTAGTGCTGTGCAAACGAATTATGAGCTATTTGATGACTGTAGGCAAAGGCTGCAATTCAAGCAGGATTGAAGAAAGCTAATGTAAGGGAAAGATCAGCTCCCCATAAACTCAACGACAGGAAGGAAAATAGAAGAACAGAGCAAACAGTGAGTAGCTCTGACTCTTCGAGGTACATCTAAGTAATTGCCATAATGAATTTTGCTCCACAGAATGTCGAACTGTGCCTGACATTGATAATTTCTCCAGGCATTCTCGTGAATTCTTTGATGCACAAAGAGCATTGCCAAAACCATGTCTATCAATTGATGATGAAGAAAGTGCAAAAATAGCATTGTCTTCTGCACCTTTATCAATTTTGTTTATGTCATCCTTGAAAGAGGTAAGAGTTGACTTGAGTTCGTAAGTTTATTTTATTGAATTTTCTTGTTTTGAATTATGTGCAGCCAAAGTAAACGTGGCTGATCTAATAATTTGTTTTTAACAATATCAAACTTATCTTTTTATGCTCTCTTTCCTGTTGTTTGACTAATCCTTTGTCTACTACGTCTTTGATAGAGCTTATCTACTCTAAATTGGTCTTACTTCCAACGAAAAAGAGAGAAAATTATTGAGAAATTTGAGTCTCTCATCTCTCAACTATTAGCTACTTCCTACATTCACTAACATCCCATCTCATTTCCCTCCTACTTTTACTTATTTTCTCAACCGTTGGTTATTCCACGTTTAAAAAATTTGCACATTTTACTTCTTGCCACATGCTAACTAATCTCATGCAATTCTTTCTTATCTGACCCGGGCTTTCTCTCTTCTTTTGAATACTATTCCTCTGTTCAAATTTTTAAATATGAGCCTATCAGTCTTACCTCCAAAGATTGTACGTTGTCCTCAAATTGGAAGTTGAGTCGTTTCAAATGTTTTCATTCTGCTCACATTTATCATTCGTCATACTTCCCCTTTCCTATTCACAAAGTTACTGATGGGAAGAGCTTCAGTATCCCCATAATTGGTATTGCTATTCAGGTCTATATTTGTTCGTTTGGTGACCTAATGGTTACGGGCTGTGAGATGTGAAAGATCCAAGGATTTTTGCAAGCTGCAGGGCTATGTTCTTCTTGTCTTCTAAATGTTAGGACATTCCCATCTTCTAAACTTGGCACCCTTGCGGCAAAAGACGGAATTCAACCTTGATGTCCTACGCTGGTCAATGATAAATTTTCCAATTTCTCGACACATTATTAGATATATTGGCTAATAGTGAGGCCAGTGTCTCAATTTTGAAGCAGTATTCTTTAACAGTCAACCCGGTGAAAGGCCAAGAACTTCTCCAAAGGGTCCTCCCTGCAAGGGAGGAAAGTGAATTATTACTTTCTCTTCCCAGCTTCTGAACTACCTTTAGCCCACTTCCTGATGGTATCGAAATATTGCTTTTTGGCCTTTCATACGAATGCCACCTTTTCATTCTCCATTAGATGATTAACTGAAGAATATCTCTCAGCCCTCACTGCATTCATTGGGATCGTCTCCAACTTTGCAGATGTTGATGGCTCATCCCTGCAAAGCGGTCTCCTGTAAAATTCTCCTCCTCTGCTGGCAATGTATTCGCAACTACCTTCCCTTTCCCATCACCTTACCTTTGGTTCTATCTGAGCTGAATTATTGTGAAGAAATCTGCCATGCACTCTGACGCTAGCTCCACTGTCTTCTCCAGTGACCGTACTATCTTCTCTCCGGTTTGTGTCAGCTGCTGTTCCATAGAAGTTTGGATCCTAGCGATTTTCTATTCCAGTCTTGCTTCTACATTCTTCACATCAACCATTCCCAGGCAACAGGCGTCAAACTGCTCTGTGATATCAATGAGAGAGCTGTTCCACTCTAAATTTGATTTACTTACAATATATCAACAGAAATACTATGTAGGAAGTTTGAGTCTTCCATCTCTCCGATACTAGCTACTTCTTACTTTGGCATCCAACCTCCCTCCTTCCATTACGATTAGATATGCCACTCCAAACTCACTCATCTTACACTTTGCCCCAGCTGGCTAACTGCATAACAAGGTTACTTATCCAACTTGGACTCTCTCTCTTCTTTCATCTTCTTATTACTTGGATATACAAATTTAACCGTGGGCCTCTCAATACTCTCATCCCCATATAGGCCTTTTATGATGCATTTATTATAGCACATGAGCTTCAGATTTGATTCCCTAGCACATTGTTCTGTTTATTCAATGACATTTTATTTTCTTAGTACAAATGTGCCGAAAAGTGCAACCTGCTCTTACCCTTTGTCATCTCAGGTAGTTGCGGATGATTCTGAAGGATCACCTTCTCGTACTGTAATTAATGCACTTATAAATATGGAACACCTAAAACCTGGATCATGTGAGGTTCTTGTTACCAAGTTGTTACAGAAATTGGCCAGGTTTGTTAGTTCTTTCACTTTCCTAATCCTCCCAATGTCATGCTATGTTAAGTTCTCAAAATTAACGTAGAGAAACATCTCTGCACGCTGCAGTTCCAAAGAATCTTCTCTGAAAGATTTACAAGACTTGGCAACTCGCTTATTCACCAAGGCAAAGACAGATCCTGAAGACATACAAAATGTCGCAGATTCTGATAGCAGCAAAAAGCAACCAAACAGGGAACTTCATTCAAATTCTAATTTGAGCTCGCTTGCTAGATTTTTACTCTCCAGGTTTGTTTTTAGTATATATTTGTCATTCTTTTTGCATAAGTGGTAGGGGAGTATTTGGTTCTATGCAAATAGAATGAAGCACCATTTTCGTCTGAGCTATTATTAGACCAGGGAATCTTCAGCTCATCCATCATCCATCTCTTTTAGCCTACCCACCATAGAAAAAACTTGGCAAATTCTAGAAACATGACATACTGGTTAAGACATATATCCTCAACCAAGAAGTTAGGGTTCGAATACCCACCCCACATGTTGTCAAAAAAAAAAAAAAAAAGAAAAGAAAAGTTAAAGAATAAATCTCTTGTTTATAATTGTTTAAGCAAGTGCTTGAAGAATGAAGCCACATGTAATAGATTAGGCGTTAGAGTTTTAAGTTTAAGTTCTTGCGGACTTATAAAACATTAACACAAAGGAAAAAAAGGTTTTTTATGCAAAGTTTAAAAATTAAAATTAAACATTAGAGCATGTTTGATAACCATTTGATTTTTAGTTTTTGAAAATTAAACTTATAAATATTACTTCTATCCCTAGTTTTCTTTGTTTTGTCATCTACTTTTTACAATTGTCGTGTTTCTGATGAGTTGAATGGCCTTGAAAATGCATGGCTTTGTGAATTCAGATGGCAAGGTCAGGTGTCACGAGATCTGAGTCCAGCTTAGAAGGGAGAAAACTTGTGTATTTGTTTGATATTTTTTATTCTTGACAGTGCATTATTTGAGTTGATGTACATACGTCGTTGTAAGAAATGGTGTATTAATTATTAATTGTGATTTTTCCTTATGAAATTTTTGTTTTGCTAGCAGCATTTCTTTGAATATGGGTGCTTGCTATTCATTGCATTGACTGACATTTGAATATTGTTAAAACCTGAGATTGTTGAATAATTAATTGCTATTGAAATGCTGTGAATAGTGGAGAGTTTGAACACTTCTGGATGGTTTTCTGACTCCTTGAATTCTAGAATCTTGATTCCTATTAAAACCATTACTTAAGCATCAGCTATCTAATTTGATATGATGTGAAACAGAGAAATTAGAGAACTATTTTATCGATTGTGATCTTATATTCAGTAACATGAGTGTAAAATTAATCTCAATTCTCAAAACATATATTTTGATGTGAAACTATAGTATCAAATGATGTGATGTGATAGCATATGTGAAGAAAGATTTGATATGTTTGAAAATAACATCCTCATATGAAAAATACTCTTAAACTCTCTCATCATGATCATTTATATCGTAAAGAAGGAATTTTGGAATAGGAAAATTGCATTTAATTTCCTTTGTTTACAAACTACAAATTTACATGTAGAGATGATGAAATTTAAACCTTGAATGCAAATACTTAACCGTTATATATAACTTAAAGGAGGGTTCTTTATTTTGAGAAAATTATGAAGTTTATAAAACAAAAATTAGATTCTTGGAACATTTTAGATGATAATTAATAGGATAATTTGGCTAATATAAACTTCTACCACTTTGCCAAGTTAAACCATTGTTGCAATTCTCTCATTAATAAGATGAGAAATGAGCCTTGGATACTTTCAGTAAGTTTTTGGGATCACTCACACCTCATCAAATAATTATTTAGAATCATCTTAAAAATTAGTTATCACAAAACCTAAAATTGGCAAAGTTTGATTTTGATACGACTTTCTCAACTTTCTCAAATAACTCATTGCAACATAAAAAGAAATTGGTTAAAATACTATTTTGGTTCTTATACTTTGTATTTTGTTCTATTTTGATCTATGTACTTTCAAATATTCAATTTTAGTCTCTATACTATCAATATAGCTTAAAATTGGTTCATACTTTTAATTTATTGTAATTTTCCCTTAAAAAAATTAGTCTCTATTAACTTTCCCTCTATAAATTTTGGAAATGTGTTTACATTGTGTTTTTTCTTGTCTTAAAATTATTATTACTATTTAACTAATTTTGATAAAAACTAACTTCAAACTTATCATAGAGAGATCAATTTTAGACTTTATTGAAAGTACAAGAATTAAAATTGGACATTTAAAAATGTATAGACAAAAAAACAAAACTCAAAGTAACAGGAACAAAAATGGTATTTTAACCAAAGAAATTATATACTAGAGTATTCCTGTGACATGACAATTTAGGTCATCTATTCTTTCCTGTTAAGGTTTCATACTCACCTTTTTAATTAATGTAGATTTGACTGCTTGAACCTCCATGGTTTTATGGCTCAAGTTGTCATAAGCATATAATAATATTGGGTTTGGAATGAAAAACTATAATCTCATTGCCTATAATTTGACTTGCTTCTCACAAATCCTTTAATTAGAATTGACTACCAAACTCAGAATGTCAAGAAGAAAGTTGTTTGTGTAATTAGAGCAAAAATGTGCTGTAATAACTTCGACATCACTTTAAGACAGTAAGGGTCGATATACATTATTCGAGCAAGGAGGAAGACGTAGAATAGATAACCGTTTGACAAGAAGTTGAATCTTGTACTAAAATAAATGCCTACCTCAATGTTTTTTTCATTGTAAATCTTGTACTGAAAAAAGAAGAGTAGAACAACAACATCATCAGGGTTGGAAGCCAGCAGCATTGGCATACCAAATGGACTTAAGAAAATCGCAAACCATGTTGAAAGAGTTGCCTTAAAGTTATGTAAAATGTGTTTAACAGCACTTCAAAGATGAAGGAATGGAGAATGTATAAATTGATAACTTTATCCAGTGTCATGTTGTAGAGCACCAATAATGAATCTACAAATCAAGAATGCATATTTTGACATTCATCTCAATAGTATTAGGAAACCAAATCTGTTAAGTTACTCCCAAATGCATTATATTCTTCTTGCAGTACCTCTTCTACAAAAGCAGCAATACTAGATAATCAGCAGGCAACCAAAAGAAAAACTTGAGGTTTCTATCATGGGGTAATTACTTCGTACAGCAGGTATTTGGCTAGCAGCCTACATCTGATAAAGAAATCAATATCCATAGTGAAAGCAATAGGGTGATCAGAAACAACGAAAGCTGGATTCCTTAGCAGAATCAACAACATATATACTAAAATTATTGTTCTAGATAAGATTAGTAGCACCATTTTCAGGGCAAAATGAAAATAACTCTCATTGAACTTAAAATGCCCTTAACATGCCAATAGATATACATATGAAACTCTTTAGGATCAATTATACCCTTGATCAGAATGATAATATCCATGAAAAGTACACAAAATGGATAAGGATTGATGCAGGCTTTTTATTGATGAGATATGCAAAATAAGAGAGCATCGTTCTAAAAGAAACAAGCAAAGAAGGAATGAGAAAGTGTTTCCACTACCCCATTTTCTTTTGAGGTATTTGAATAATAGAGCCCACAAATACTAATAAGCTTATATTCAAGAAGTGCAGAAAAGGGATGAAATTTACCCCAATCAAATTTCAAAGAGTTGATTTTTTTTAAGAAGAGGCTCAACATGGTTTTTAGAAGTAAGAAAAATGGGGTATGCTTCAGGTTGCTCGATGCATTTAAAGAATAAAATTGTCGTTATTAAGCCTTGCAGTAAGTAACGAACTGATCTCTCTTACAACTTGTTGATTTAGAGTAGGTGAACTGACTGTAAACCAAGATCTTCGTGCATTTAGCCTCCGTGTTCTAATACAATGAAAGCTTTCTGTACTTCATCCGAAATCTGTTGAACTCTCACTAATAGAAAATGTGAGTACAAAATGCTATATTTGTAGTACAAGTCATAAGCTGGAACTAAATATCATGTAATAATAGTATAACCTTCAAACTAACCATACTTAATTCAATAACTAACTGAACAAACTAATTAAACATGATTTGAGCTTGACTTGTTAATTGGCTCTAACACAGGAAGATGAAACCATGGAACTCTTGGGCAATGGGATGGTTGCCATAATGATGATTTTTTCAGCAAGGGCACGGTGCCCCCAGCAGGACATCAGCCATGCTTTCAAGAAAGCAGTATGTAGAGGTATGGAATTCAGCATTACCAGCATTTTTCGTCTTATCACATATTCAGATGTTAGTACCTTGCAGTAAAATTGCTCGAACATAACTCTTACATAAGATTACAAATATTGTTATCTGTAGCTGGCTATTTTCGACTTCCAGTAGATGGGGGCTTGGCGAGAGTCAGCTTCCGAAATGCAGCGTGCAAAATCATGCCTGCCAAGATTTCAAACGATAAGAACGACTGATGAACAACTCTGAACTCTATTACATAGAATAGAAATGTTTCAGATCACCTGTATATCCAATGCCAAGCGCACAGAAGATTGCCATTTGAAAGTTGGAAAATAAAAGGATGATGACAGTCACTGCAAAACATTATAGTTGTAAGTATTTGGAAGAAAAAATGGGTTATATAAGATTACCGATATAATTAACTAGCAAGCTGTTCAAACAATTGTGAGATCATGCATGGTAATTTTCATGGAATTGATTGATAGATGCATGCCGCAGGATCCAGCCGAAAGAATTTTACGTCCAAGAATTCCCAAAAGCTGTCTCAAAAAGAAGCTAAAGTTTGAAACAAATCACAAAGTTCAAAATAGCAATCTGAAGTAGTATGTAGAACTTTTACAAGATCAGTCATGCAGGCACTATGCTTGTGCTTCCCACTCGGCCAACACATTGGATCAATTTCTCAGAACACAGAACAACTTATCTACAGTTCATAGTCATCTTGAATTGAGAAAACAATAGCCTAAGGACTTGTAATCTTAACCAAATGGAACGGCCAAAACAATAACCATTCGACAAGCTGCAACTACTGTGTATATATTCACTTACTGCATAAAAAAATGCTCAGTCAAAAAATAAGAAATCCAACTTATGCGTTTACTTATAATTTGAGATCCAAACTCCACATCCACCGTGGAGATCTATGCTATAATAATTAGTACATATACTGAGGTCTGAAACTAGGTGAATATCATATTATCATTTTTCAAGTGAATTGCTCTTGTTGAAGAATGCAACAAGGAAAAAATTACCAATTAATTAATACATGTTTGAAGAGAAGATTTGGGAGGAACTTCTCAGATATGTATATGAAGAGTCTTGCATAAATCTTTAATAACTCACCACATTGAGCAATGCGAACCAAACACTGCCAAACAACTGGATATTTGTCCAATCCCCACCTGTCGCCACAAAACTTAACAACGTCCCAAAGTGCTAAACATAATATCAATCCAAGGAGGGCAAGAGGCATCTGGTACCTGAAGTCATCCAAACGAGAATTTAAACTTAAGAAACAAGAAAATGATAAAACAAAGGCAGGGAAATTGGCCATAAATTTCAAGCCAACATTTACTTATTTTCACTCCATGCAAGCGCTCTCTATTTAGTCAAACCGCCTGAACCGGCAAAAGGAATAAACAAAAAGGCAACTGCCTGATAGTTTCATTTAATCCAACCATTCCGAATAGCTCCAAGGTAAACCACAATTTCCGTCGCACAGAATTTAAAGGAATGCTCGTAATCCTTTCTACATGTTTGACGGTAGAATTGTCATTCGAGTAGGCTCCAACAGCATTTGACCCCATGAGCCTCAAAAATCCAATCAGCCCACTAAACCCGTATCTCAAGCAAATGCATTTAACAAACCCAATTTTCCACAGCTTGTACTCTTCTCCTCCCGTTCATGTTAAACCAAACAGAACCCAATTCACAACCCCCATGAAAAACAACTTCAACTTCAAGAACAGAATCCACAGCACACACCCCACGATAAACACCAACAACAAGAAAGGAAGAGAGAGAGAGAAGAGCATACAGCGTGCAGACAAAGAAGAGAACAAACAGGGACGCGTAATTGCGAGCATAACGTTTAGCATTCTCATGGACTCTTAGGCGAGCTTGAGCCGGCGAAGAAGGAAACGAGTACGATTCAAAAAACCCAACAAACCCAGAAGTCCAGGAGGGGGTCGGCCCAGAAAAGTCCGCAGTAGAGAGCTTGGCAAAGGGGTTAAGAGTGAAAATAGAGAGAAGGGTCCCGATGCGGGAGAAGAGGGAGATGAAGAAACCGGTGGCTAAAGGGGCAGTGGGGGCGGAGGCGGGTGTGGCGGGGACAGCGGCAGCGGCGTCGGAGGAGGAATGGCGGTGGAGGTCGGAGGTGCGCTGATCGAGAATTTCAAGGTAACCGGAATCGCGAAGCCATGAATCGAAGGCACCATCAGGGACGCTGAGGGAGAGTGGGTTGGATGAGAAACTCATTGGTAATACAAGCAACAGAAACAGGGGATTCAGAATCAGAAGAGACAATTTAACAAAAAAGGGATTGATTTTATATTTATATATATATATATAAAAAGGGGAATTGGAATGGGCTTGTGGTTGAAGATTGTTCGTTTGGTTTGAGATTCTTGTTTTATTTTCTTGCAGATTGAAGGAGGTCTCTAATGCTTTCTCCTCCGTCCCGCCAATCAACTCCCCAAAAGGTTTTTTTTTTTCCTCCTGTTTTCTTGAATAGGTTGTATATATGATATGCCTAAACTAATTAAATTATATTCACACCTATGTCCCAATATCATCAAGTTATTGGAGAAATGTTATATAATTTAGCATAATATGATAAACAAATACGAGAGAAAGGACTTCTTGATCATTAGTTATACTCCATATGAGTTGAACTATGTTTTTGTTGGCGAATGAACAATTAAATTAAATAAAGTAGAACAACACGATATCCAATATATTATGCCTTATACCTTTTCGGTAAAAAAATAATAAGAAATCAATTTTGTTTAAATTAATTTATTGTTTTAAGTTATATTAGAAATATAAAGCATAGTTCAATTGACATGATAAATGTGTTAAATTCAAATTTTTTATTTTTTAGTCGAAAACAAACTATTGGCATGTACTAAAATTCGAAAGTTGAGGACACTTAAACCCCATAATTTTACAATGCATAAACAAAATAAATTTTATATGCCCTTCATTTTTATTTTTTCAAATGAAAAATGTCACTTTAAAAAAACTCCGCATAGATTTCTCAAATTGAATAGAAGTTGCATTAGTGGCTAGGCTAAGACAGTGGCCATTCATCTGTTTTACCTCCAAAACCAGAGCAGCAAAGAGGTCAAATTAATGGCGGCCATGGCCGGAAAATACGTCAAGAACTTTTCCTACTTTATCACCTCAGGCATTCGCATTCCCATATTTCCTTTCTCTCGTCTTCTCCCTTCCCCTTTCTCTTCCACCATCCATAAAAAACGACAGCTCCTGATTTCCACTTCACTTATTTCACAATTCTCTTCTTCTTCCTCTCCTTCTCCTTCATTTCTTACCGATTACACCTCTGCCCAGTATCTATCCGTCCGCATCCGGTGCCCAAAGGATATCGTGGTGAGCTTCAATCGTTTTCGCTTTTGTTTGTTTCCATGTGGCCGTTGTGTTCTGCATTCTGGGCTTTCCAATTTTTTGCAGCTTTAGTGATTGGTTTTTCGTCTCTGACTTGAAAGACTTTAGCAAGCTATAATCTATATGCATTGCTCTTACTATAGATGAAATTATTGTTGAGATGTTTATCTAGAGGGGTTTTAGCTGAACTAATTGAAATGCTCTTGTTTCATCAACTTGAGCTGAACATGAGATTTTTTGACAGGCATCTTTTGTTTTCCTGTTTGGCAGGATTTGCTTTCAGAAGCTCTACTAAGTTTTGGTGCGAGCTCTACTAGTGTGGATGAAGACGATGTTTGTGGCAACTCTCACGAGGTGGGGTTCTTATCCTTAATGATTTTTCTTTTTTTTTTCTTCTAATTTTGAGTGGTATATGGCTCTCTAGCTGTTACTTCATTATTGTAGAGATTATCAAATGATGGGAAGTGTTGGAAAGGAAAAAGGAAAAGGTCTAAAATCAAGTCTGTGAACTAAACATATAGAAAAATATACCTCAATGTAGATATAATTCATACAAGTAGAATAAATCTTATTCTATCGATGGTTCTGTTACATCTTAGTAACCACCTGATTATGAAAATATTTCCGGACGCAATTCAGTAAATTTGTTGATGATGCATGTGATAACTGTATGTGCTCTTTAAACCCGACAAGCCCACAAAATATTACAGTCAGGTCTCAACCATATCTCTATATCTGCCCTTTTCCTATCCATGCGATGCTCAAAAAGATACCATGTTTGTTATTAGAAGTGGATATGTAGAAAGAATAATTTCATAGATAAATTACTTTGGCAGATATAATGTGTTGATACGAAGTTCCTGACCGTCAAAATGTAATGACTAATTTACTTTGTGCAGATATATGTTGACACAATATTCCCTGATGGTCAAGATGTAAGTAAATGCATCTCATATGCGGCTGATTCTGTAGGCTTGAAGGAGATACCGATGTACGAAGTTACAATTGGTGATCAACATGATTGGTTAAAGAAATCCCAGGTTTTTTCTTACCTGTCTGTTCCTTTTATTGGTAACACGTGATGGCATATTACTGGAACGTAACATTAGGCCATGAGCAAAGCTTACCTATTTGGTTAAACTTGCTGATCTTATGAGATTAAGCGTTATAGCTGTTATGCCATTGTGAATGTAGCTGTATATATTTCAGTTTAGGTAAAATCTATCATTCTTGAGCTAGTCTGTAATAACTTCCAATGAGTAGGAAAATGGAATTTATCTCATTATGACAACTAAGAGTTTGATGAGATGGTTAACCACTTGATTTCACTTACTTCGTAATCCTGCTATCATGATTTTGATTGGAAGTTTGAATAACTAGCCAAATTCTGATCATATGCTATTGCCTTGGGTGGAGAATTAGATATTGAAGATTTCTGTCCGAAATAGTGTTTCTCGGAATATTTTTTTTTAAAAAAAAACATTGCACTCATCAAGATAGATGGTTCGCTACAATTTCACGTGCGGTGATAAAGTTCTACTTTCCAATTTTAATTATTACTTATATAATTTATCTCTTGTATTACAGGAATCGTTTCATCCAGTTAAGGTTACTGAGGGACTTTGGATAGTGCCTGAGTGGATAACTCCCCCGGTATAATGATCTAAGCATCCTCTTTCAAGCTTTCTATACTTTGTTTTTCCATACAGTTATGAATCTGAAAATACAGATCATCATCCGTGTATATTTTTTTTATACTTATTAGGGACGGGAAGGGTACATGTAATATTATCTGGTTTACTTCATCGTAAAGTTTCCAATTCTATCTCCTCCTTGATTAGTTGAATAGCTGATAGCAGATAGAGTATTAATATGTAAGGTATCTTCCTTACTATTGATATTATATTCTAACAAGATAGTTTGCCCAAGGGCGTTACAAGCATTCAAACAAAACCAGAGAGCTGAGAGCTCTCTTCCCTCTCTATTCGCTCTAGCAAATAGGCACCAAAATTCTCAATGCCCCCCAACCGAAACAAAAGATTACCTAAATAACAAAATATTGTGGTCCCTACCCCCCCTATCCGGCGCTCACACCCACACGCACTGACACCCACAGTAACCGTTAGTGGGATTCTTTTTCCTTTCTACCCTTCCTCTCTTAAACGGTGTGATGGGTGGCCTAACAATACCACGGCCATTGTATGACAACCTTGTCCTCAAGGTTGAACTGAGGGAACTGCTGCTTGAAGTCTCGAACTAACTCCCATGTTGCTTCATGTTCGGGCAGCCTTGCCCACTTCATCAATACTTCTTCTTCCCCTGTCAAGTCATTGGACCGGAAAGCCATGGCCTCTTCTGGAATCGCTATCCACTCATACTCCTCTGTGAGAGTAGGTCCCTGCTGCTGGATTTCGTGAAACTTTCCAACCGCTTTCTTAAGTTGTGAAATGTGGAAGACAGGGTGAATAGTCGCCTCCTGGGGCAGTTGCAGTTTGTAGGCTACCGATCCGATTTTTTCCATAATTCGATAAGGCTCGAAGTATTGGGGGAGAGTTTCTCATTCCTTTTTTTAGCAAGAGAAGCTTGCCGGTATGGTCTCACCTTGAGAAAAACCCAGTCTCCTTCTTCGAACGCTAGCTCTGTTCGTTTTCGGTCAGCAAATTTCTTCATCCGTTCTCGCGCCAGACATAGGTGATTCTTTAGAACGGCTAGAGCTGTATCTCTATCAATTAATTGTTGTTCCACCGTGGCATTGCTTGTCGGAGTGTTACCATATGAGAAAATAGCTGGGGGAGGACGACCGTATACTGCCTGAAACGGAGTAATGCCAGTCGATATGTGATAAGTTGTATTATACTGCAGTCGCCCAACCGAGCCATGAACTCCATCTCGTGGGGTTTTTCGTTGCAAAAACATCTCGGTAGGTTTCGGACACTTGTTCATCGCCTCGATCTGTCCATCCGACTGTGGATGATAGGCAGAGCTGTGACACAATTTCGTCCCCTGCAATCGAAATAACTCCTTCCAGAAGTGACTTAGGAATATCTTGTCACGGTCAGAGACAATGGATCGAGGATACCCATGGAGCTTTACGATTTCTTGTATGAAAACCTCTGCTACCGATTTAGCGGTGAACGAATGTTTTAGTGCCACAAAATGGGTCATTTTGCTCAATCTATCCACAACTACTAAAACGGCTTGATACCCTGCTGACCTGGGTAATCCTTCAACGAAATCCATGGATATGTCTTCCCATATTCTCTCGGGAATGTCTAGGGCGATAATAACCCTACATGGTGGTGAAGTTGCTAGCGTTTTTATTCTGTTGGCGGATCATACAATTCTCGACATATTCTCCAGTATCTCTCTTCATTCCTTCCCGATCTGACTCCCCCGTCAATCGTTTATACGTTCGTAAAAATCCCGAATGGCCCCCTGCAACAGAGTCATGATAAGCATGGAGAAGGTGTGGAATTAAGGAGGAGGTATTGGACAGTACTAACCTTCCCTTATAGAGGAGCCTTCCTTGTGCAATGGAGAACTTTGGTAGCAGACTCATTTTCCTTCAAGCCCTCGATAATCCGCGCGACTTACTATCGCCTTCGACCTCTCATTTGGATCAAGCGACGTCGAGTATCATTGGAAGCCCGACATATGATGGATCTCATGGCTGGGCTTGTATCTCCGGATAGCGCATTTGCCGCCTTGTTTGCTGCCCCTGGCTTATAGTGAACCTCGAAGTCATATCCCAATAATTTAGCTACCCATCTCGTACTATGCATTTGTATCATTCTCACGATCCAGCCAAGAATTTGTGGCTCTTTGATCGATTCGAACTACAAACTTTTGCCCGGGAGGTAAGGTGGCGCCATCGTTGGACCGCGATTACTATAGCCATCAACTCTCGCTCGTAGATGGGTTTCGCTTGCGCTCGGCGCCAATGTATGGATGAAATAAGCAATTGGTCTCCCATTTTTGCGAAAAATCTGACCCCAAACCTTTTCCCGGCGTCTGTCTCCACCACGAAGGGTTTATTGAAATCTGGCAGAGCTAATACCGGGAGGGTTACCATGGTTGTTTTCAACTTCTCGAAAGCTTCTGTTGCCGCTTCATTCCAATCGAAACTCCCTTTTTAGTAAGCGTCGGTCGATGGAGCATTTATTGTTCCATAGTTCTGGACAAACCGTCGATAGTACCCAGTTAAATCGAGGAATCCCCGTAATTCCCCTATTGCTTGCGGTCTCGGCCACTCCCACATTGCTTGGACCTTCCGTCCATCGGCTTCGACCCCTTGTTCTGATATCCAGTGCCCCAGGTATTCAATTCGAGGTTGAGCAAATTGGCATTTCTTTTTATTCGCATACAGTTGGTTGTCTCGTAGTACCTCTAAGACAATGGACAGATGTTGATGGTGCTCGGTGAGATCTTTGCTAAGGATTAGAATGTCTTCGAAGAACACGGTACAAATCTCCTCAAGAACGGTTTGAATACACGATTCATCAAGGCTTGGAATGTCGATGGAGCATTGGTGAGCCCAAATGGCATGACGAGGAACTCGTAGTGCCCTTCATGCGTCCGGAAGGCAGTCTTCTCGATATCCTTCTCACTCACTCGGATCTGGTGATAACCCGACTTCAAGTCGATCTTGGAGTAGATTCTTGACCCGTGGAGCTCATCTAATAATTCTTCCACCACCAATATAGGGAATTTATCCTAAAGGCGAGTTATATTATTCAAGGGTTGGTGAGTCGACGCAGAATCGCCATCCCCCGCCCTTCTTTTGACTAACTAACGGGGACGAGGAGGGTGGAATATGGGCTACTACTTGGGCGGATGATTCCAGCTTGCAACATTTCTTCTACCAGTCGCTCAATCTCCTCCTTCTGGGTTTGGGTGTACCTGTAGGGCCGGACATTGGCTGGATTAGCCCCCTCTTTGAGGTGGATATGATGGTCAATCAGTCTTCTGGGAGGGAGCCCTTCAGGCATCTGAAACACTCTGCTGTGTTCCTCTAGGAGGTTCATTATGCAGCTGGCAGATGTTCTTTTGGAACGATAGCCATAGGCTCCTCGGTCGAAGGTCCGGCTTCCAGTGCTTTAAATTCCACTAAGAACCCTTGATCACTCTCTTCCCAGGCCTTGGCCATGTTCTTCAGTGATACTCGAGATTTGGTCAAGCTTGGGTCCCCCTTTAAACATATTTGCCCACCTTCTGTTGTGATTCGTATCGTTAGGGACGGCCAATGAACACTCGTCTCGCCCAATGTGTGCAACCACTGCATTCCCAGAACCACATCTACTCCTCCCAGCTCTAACGGTAGGAAGCTCTCCACTACAGTAAGCTCCCCCAATTCCAACATCACATTCTTACAGATTCCCTTCCCTTTAATAGCTATCCCGTTGCCCATGATGATCCCATAGTTTGTTGTTTCAGTAAGGGGAAGCTTCAGACTCTCGACTAACCGCTGGGAGATGAAGTTGTGTGTTGCTCCGCAGTCGACCAACACCACAACATCTTCACTTAGGACCCTCCCTTTTAACTTAATGGTTCCGGGGTTTGAGAAGCCGACTACATAATTTATGGATAATTCGACTGCTTCTCCTTCTTCTGCGGTGACTTCCATCGTTTCTTCTGGCCTCGTCTCTATTTCTTCGATAATTTCAAATTCTTCTCCGTTTGCATGAACTACCAGAGTTCTTAATTCTCGCGCCTCTTTTACCTTGCATTTATGCCCCACGATTGTACCGCTCGTCTACGCGAAAACATAGACCCTTCGCCTTACGATTTTGAAACTCGGCATCATCATCGGTCGTTTCATACTTCCTTCGCGACGTGGAATTGTGGCCGAGGATCCTGTTAGGGTAATCGTTCTGGTGGGAATGGACTCTGAGCTTTTTGCATAATCCTTCGATCCGGTCCAGGGCGATTTTGGGCTTGATTGGGTTGCTGTCGATCGTGGGCCTAAGTAGCTTTCGTTTCCTTTGCCTCTGTTTGGGCTACCTTTGGCGTACTCATCACGGCGCCTTGAATCGTTTCTCGATCTTACCCGGTTGGGCCATCTCCATCATTTCTTGAGATGTCACGGCGCGCCAAAGACAAAGCACTTCCGATCGTATCAATGGTTTGATCCATTCATGAAGGTGTTCTCCAGAACGTCTTTAGCTAGCCGAGGCAATGGGGCCATCAATAGCTCGAACTCGTTACGATGTCGGTGACCGTAGTTTCTGGCTTTGGATTGCTAAAAACCTTCCGAGCACACTACCTCGTCCGCGCTTTTGAAACCTCGCGAGTAGCGGACCTTCAAATCTTCCGATCGGAGAATGGTTCGCGTTCCTCTTTCCTCGATACCAATTGAGGCGGCATACCGAAACTAATCACGCACTACTATTAGCTTTTGAGAATCGATTAGTTTATGTATTTGGAAATACCTGCCGGCCCGAAAGAGCCACGAGTCGGGATCCTCTCCATTGAATATGGGCATTTCGACCTTCTTGAACTTGCTCCGATCTCCGGCCACTTCGTCAGTTTTTTGGACGGCCGTTTTATCCTCATCCGTTTCTTTCTTTTCCATCGATAAGGTCCCTCCCTTGGAGTCGCCGACCGGTGTCTTGGTGGAAGCCACACTTTCCCCCGTCATCGTTACTTCCCGAGCGAGATCGGAAAGCCAAGCAAACTTCGAGAGGCGAGAAGAGCTACTGATTTCGAGATTGAGGTTAGTTGTTCCTCAATGCCCGGTAGTCGCAACAGCTTCTCCTGTATCCCTTTAACCTCTACTTTTAGCTCTTTACGTTCACGATCAGCTAATTCTAATCGTTCCTCCATTCTCTTCTGCGCCATTAGATTTCGCACTGGTGGATCGATGCTCTGATACCAATTTGTAAGGTATCTTCCTTACTATTGATATTATATTCTAACAAGATAGTTTGCCAAGGGCGTTACAAGCATTCAAACAAAACCAGAGAGCTGAGAGCTCTCTTCCCTCTCTATTCGCTCTAGCAAATAGGCACCAAAATTCTCAATGCCCCCAACCGAAACAAAAGATTACCTAAATAACAAAATATTGTGGTCCCTACCCCCCTATCCGGCGCTCACACCCACGTACCTGACACCCACAGAACCGTTAGCTGGGATTCTTTCCCTTTCTACCCTTCCTCTCATAAACGGCTGTGATGGGTGGCCTAACATAATACCCTCTTGTTTACTTCATTATCAATTTTCAACATTAGCAGAGAGAGAGGGAGACAGTTTATATGAACACATAGAGTTGCACTTAGAAAATGCATATAATGTTATCTACATCCTAACCAGTCTTCTAGGATGAATTTTCAGGCTATGACATTGGCTGACTAAAGAAATTCAAATTTAAATTGGAAATAAGAAAAATACTATGTTTGATACTCTGATACTATCCTAATAGAATTACACACTCCCTTGTTCGTACAGGATATCCATGCGACAAATATTATTCTATATCCTGGATTGGCATTTGGAACAGGGGAACACCCAACAACAAAGTTATGTTTACTACTTCTGCACAGCTTAGTGAAAGGAGGGGAATATTTCTTGGACTATGGCACAGGATCTGGCATTCTTGCAATTGCATCACTGAAGGTACAATGTCCACAATATTGCAATCAAGTTCATACTTCAATGAGGCCTGAGACTCTCATCCAATATCACTAACATATATACTACAGTACTGGCTTTAGGTGATATTGAACTCAAGAACATCCAATAAAATACCATGTTAGCATTCACCTAATTTGGCAGCCTCGAAATAATTCATATTTTTTTATGCATGTACTGAGTCCGTACACTTCTAGAGATTTTCCTTTCGTCCTCTAGAATTGTCAGTTATATTTCTCTGCATGCAATTTACTCTATTTTGTTCACACCTTAACTCGAAGTGACATATTATTAAGTGTAAGCCGAAAATGACAATTATTTAACTTGTTATGCAATTGCAAATGCAGTTTGGAGCTGCCTTATCTATTGGAATCGATGTAGACCCGAAAGCAATTGAATCTGCAGAGCAAAATGCTGCTCTGAACAATATAGAACCTGAAAGATTGCAACTTCACCTGGTTCCTAGTGATATAGCAGAATATAAACTTAGTGAAACATGTATCTCTGGAAAGGAGAACTTCGACGTCGTCATTGCAAATATACTTCTAAATCCTCTGCTAGATTTGGCAGATCAGGTTGTCTCTTACGCCAAACCTGAGGCAGTCGTTGCTCTCTCTGGTATTCTATCCGAGCAGGTATTTTCTAGGACTAGAACCATTGGTCAAAAATAGAAATTCTAGCTTGGCAGAGTGCTAATCCAGTATGTTCAAAGATTCTCATCTGTTCTAAGCTAGAAAAACCAAATTTCAGAACTACCAATTTGTTTGAAGGCCCCATCCAACTGTCTTGATGTGAAATATTGTTTATGCTGGGTAATTTTTGCTCAGTCAGTGATAAGTGTAAAATATATATATTTTTTCATTTTTGCCTGAATGTATATATGAAATCAGTCTGATTTGGCTGCATCTTTTTTTGCTGTGTTCTTGTACATGTACAGGTTCCAGCTATTATAGAACGGTATTCACTGTACCTAGAAGGCATATCGGTGTCAACTATGGATGATTGGGCCTGTGTGAGTGGCAGAAAGAAAAGGCTGCTTTCTGGCAGCTGAGAAGTCTCAATCAGCCATTTCCAGAACTTTTACAGAATGACTAATTTGATGAAAGCGGCATAACGACGTATGTCTAGCAATTCTCAGGTAAGTCCTGCTATTCTTGTTGCATGCTAAGTTGACAATGGGAGAGATCAATGAAAAAAAAAAAAAAAAAAGGGTTATTTATTGTTCCCTTGATGACGCTTCTTTTTTCTATTAAAACTATGAGATCTCAACTTCTCCATTTTGATGCCATATCTGTTTCTTTCATGCATGAGAAAGTCCTGCAAGCCTTCTTCGCTCCTTCCCTATTTGTATTACGAAGAAACTTGCTTTTATCCACTAAATTTTAGCTACATTTGCTTCTCTCCATAATACCATTTTATGTTTGCAGGAATTTTCCTCATCTTACTTCTCGCTCTCGCAAGTCTGCTAGGATTAGGCAACCCAACCAAGCTTTATTCGAAGAGGACGACTTACCTTAAATGCAAAACGGAATGTGAAGTTGTGAAAAACGATCCAGACCTTCTCCATTGCTTCAACCAGAGGATCGTATTCGTAATTTATAATTGAACAAGGATAAGAAATGCTTTTAGTCTTAGCCATACTGTATCTGCAACTAAATGTTGTTGAGTATTTAGCACTGGTGCTTGTAAAAATAATGCATTCAGTACTCTGTTGGTGAAACTAAAATACTTAAGTTGAACAAAAATTCTATAGGCAAAGCCATCTAAGTTCAATCTTTCTTGCTTTGAAACTTGCTGTCTCAGCTTCTAGATATTTTTGAACCATTCAATGGAGAGGTTTTTAGTAAGTTGCTCCAGTCCAATGCTAGCTTATTGTTAGTTTTAAGAGAATATTAAGGTGACAAGTTGATTGATGAACTATGTAAACTTATGTTGATAAAATTCACATCTTAACTTTTACCAATCATAAATTTATAAATTAAACACACATTACAAAAACTATAGTTTCTATAATATATTTCTTTGCACAATTAAAATATCATATGCAAACCTTTCCAACCTCAAGCTTATTAAAATATTGAATCATCGATGAAACATTCTTTCAAAGTTGTTTAAAAGTTGAGCTAAAAAATATTACTTTGTAGAATACAAAAACTAGTAAGAAAATAGTTATATAATCAACTTGTTCTCAGAGCACCCATGCGAATTCTAATAGATAGAGAAAGAAGAAAGCTCAGGAACCAAACTCGATACTTTGCACCAATTCTTAAGAATTACGACCTAGAGGGTTTTGTTAATTCACAATAACATTATAGAATAGAATGTGAAAATAATTATGATCATAAACTAACATATACCAGGTTTTGGCATCACAAGGAAAATTTAATAAGAAGCCTTTGTAAACATGAGGCTCTCCTTTGATCAAATGGTCATTTTGATCATTATGATGGAAAAGTTAACACAAATATTAACAATTGGCTGCACTAATTATTGTTCATGTTTTTAAGCTTATAGATCCTTGGCATAGAAAGTGATGACAAATTTTACTACTAAAACTTTACAATCTTTGGAATGGCAAGCAACAGGATCATCCTACAAGGCTGCAAAATCACGGATCTTATGTCACCGCTTGAGTTGCCTTCTAGTCAAAGCAGGAGCTCTCTTTGGGATGTAGACCTTGTAGTTCACCTGAAATGAATAATTGCAGATCCATGCTAAGAACTTCTTAATAAACTAGTATCATTATACTCACGGCTGAATGTATAAATTTAGTCAGTAGTGAATATCCTCACCTGCACCATTTCACCACCCCGCTTCACAGACATGGTTTTCTGTTCAAACTGCGAGCCTTCGCCACTCTCGTGTCTGGACTTATCCAAGCTATTTTCTCCTGAAATAGAATTAAGGGAAGAAGAAGGCTTGTGAGCTGAAGAACCAAAACCATTACCAATCTTTTGATCATCATTATTCCTCATCTGGGTCTGAGTTTGAGCAGTTTCATCAACACCAATGTCAGATATAGATGGCTTTATTTGGATAGATTCCTGAGAAGCAGATGCTTGCTTTGTAAGAGAATCCACTTTTGACTCGAGCCTCAAAGCTGCAATAACCAAATTGCTTCTGCTAGTTGTAGAACAAATATCTGCATCTGCCTTCTGGAAAATATTATCATTTACACCCTCCTGGTCTAATGAAGAGATATCCTGCTTTAATTCATTGATACCATTGCTTCCATTGGAAATCTTACCCAGGTTCTGTGAAGAATAGACAGGATCATGCGTAGATGCAACTGCTGAATCTATTTCATCAGTAGATTTAACACCATTCTCCTCAACTATCATTGAATTTATTGCATTCCTTCCACTTTGTCTAGAGAACTCATTACCATTCATCTCGGCCTCATCCCTAGGGGAAGTCATGCGAACTGACTTAGAGACAGGAGAGTAAAATTGCTTCACATCATTATTATTGTCACCTTTGCAATTAGCCGGAGTTTCCACATTCCTTGGGGGCACCCGTTTGAACTTTCTTAGGTTTTCCAAAGCCCTCTGTCTTAAAATTGACTCTAAATCGATACAATTTATGCTGTCAGAATTTCCAGAACAGCCACTCTTTCTTTCATTTAAAGAATGGTCATGAGATGCTCCTCCATGGTTATTGTTGCTTCCCTCATTTTGAACTCCATCATCTTTTACAACCATAGAGTTTCTATTGTCAGGTATAACCACTTCTTTTTTGCTTTCTACCTCTGGTGCCTCTTTCGATATAACATAATCTAATTCTCTTTTATTCATCCCATCCTTACTGTCCATATCTCCAAAAGAAGGGTGGTCATCATCAGGCTGATGTGTGACCTCTTCTTGTTGTTCATTCCTCTCAAATGTCTCTAATTTATTTTCCTCTCCTACTACAACTATTACGGATCTCAGTCGTCTAAAGTTGTTTTCAACATAACAGTCATCCTCAACCTCATTCTGATGATCACTACCTTCACTACATAAAGAGCATGGTGAAGGACTCTTTGACCTGTGTCTACTTCTTTCAGTCTTCACCATATTTCCTTTCCTCTTTCTAAACCTTCCCCTACGCCTATCAATTTCACTCTCATTGCTGGTTGTACTCCCATCTCCACAAGTTGAGCAGCTCAAAGAGTCGCTACGTGTGGCACTAACACTCGCATCTCTTCTAGGCTTCTTTTTATTGGTCTTCTTCACCTCACAACGGTTGTCTCTCTTTGAATGCTTCCTCTTTCTGGGATGAGGGGAGTAATCTCTACTTTGACTGTCGTTAGATTGCTTCTTAGCTCTCTTTTTACTAGACTTAGCATTCTTAGCATTCTTTCGCGTCTTGGATCGAGATCTTCCCACTTTTTCATCATCCTCCGAGCTAGAAGAAGACACTGAAGTTGAACTTTCAAAATCAGTGTCAGAGCAAGAGGGAGAATCGTGGCGATACCGCAGCTTCTTGGACTTCAATTTCCTACTACTCCTACTCTTTCTCCTACTTCTCTACATGGGTTGAGCCAAAAAGATAAGACAAAAAAAAAAAAAAAAAAAAGGATGCAAAGGAAATTTACATCGGCATCAAAACAAACTTATATGAGGTAGAAAAAATTCATATCTTTAACCGCAACCACACTACCAATATTACATTTTCCAGTTGCCAACCGAGAGAGAGAGAGAGAGAGAGAAAAAAAACTAAGAAAGTGAAAGACGGTGAAGAAACCCGCACACACAAACTTAAAATTCAAGCAAACAAATGGACCAAGCAAAAATTTGCCAGATATATTCGTCAAATCATAAGCCAAATTACACCGCGTAATCTTTGAACACTACCCAGCGACCAAACAGAACATCCGACAAAAGAATGGAGAAATAAAGCCAAACCCAATTGACATAGCAAGATAGAGCAAACATTCAAAGAGAGAGAGAGCATACCTGGGATGAGGAAGTCTTGGAACGCTCCTTGTTGCGAGAAGAGAACTTTCCCATCGAGATTTAACCTGCAATTACGAGGCCCAAGAAAGAAAAAACAGATAAAAAAGGGGGACAACAGAAATCAAAAGAAGAAGAATCGATTTGAATGTGGGAATTAGGGTTGGGAAATTAGAAAAGTGGAGGGATTGGAGCTTAATAATGCAGGGCTTGCTCTGTTTCCGGAGGATCTCATCGCGAACTGGAAGAGGTCTGTTCTCTCTTCGTCGACAACCCGTAATCTTTCTCTAAGTTTATTTCGTGTTAAAACATTATGTCTCTCTTAAATGCTATTTCCGTTTCGGTACCAAATTCTTTTTATTTTCTCCCTTGGGTCCCTAAACTAAGTTATATTTTCACATTTTTCTCTTTGGCCACTAGTATATGTATATGTTTAATGCATTAAACTTGGAAATTCATGGGTATCATACAATTATTCAAGCAAATGCTAAATGCACTTTAACTAAAGTAAGCATAACATAACGATAATTGACATGTACTTTGGATCAAAATGTTAGATATTCAAACTTCAAACCTCTACACTCCTAAATGTTAAGACATGTGTGTTTTTATGTGGCATAAGTTACCTTTGATGTATTGTGGTGGTTACAATTTCCCTCATAAAATTTCAATGGTAAAAATTAAATCCTCAAACTTTTGTAAGAAAAAAAAATTGAGGTCTTAAACTTTTAGTAGTAGAAATTAAACCCTCGTTAAAGAGATTGACCTTAGCTTAGTAAGACTGAATTTCGGGATATAAGGACATGTATAAATATAGAATAGAATACCACAAGATGATGAAATGATCAAACCCACTAAGTACCAATTCCTACCTCCTAACTTGTATAAAGAATAGTTTGATTTTCTAATCCCTACCTTCTAACTCGTCTAAAAATTTAACCACTAAACTTTTGGTAGTAAAAATTAATTTAATTTCTCGTTAAAGAGATTGACCTTATCCTAGCATGACTCAATTTTGTAATATAAGGCCATATATAAATACATGATAGAACACTACACCTTCTATCGAGAAATTGACCTTATCCTAGCAAGACTCAATTTTGTAATATAAGGTCATATATAAATACATGATAAAACAACACACCTTCTATTGATGATGAAATGGTCGAATCCATTCAGTGGCAACCCCTACTTCTAACTCGTATAAAGAAGTTTGATTCTCTAAACTAAATAATTTTATAGATGTTATTAAAACATAGCATTTTTAAAAAAAAAACTATAAATATGAAAAATCATTAATAATAGATTGATTAAGTATATTTTTACTTTTACAATAATCAACCATTGATCTATATACACTAATTGGTTATAATTATAAAAATCACTAACTAACATGAATATTAAGTGACTATAATACATGTCAACTTGAACATAGTTGAATTGATTTAAGCATCCTACATAATTATTATTAAATGACTTATATTTTTCTATTTTTGTTATATTTTAACTCAATTATACACCTATAAGCATCATTTTTTTCCAAGTGATGGTTGTAAATTTTATATAAAAAAATGATAAGACAACCGCCACACTCAACAACCTATACAAAATATATCAATAAAAGAAATTTCAAAAAAGAAGAAGAAGTGATATTTATGAATATAAGATCTAAGCTAAATGGCCAACTTAAACATACATTGTTATATCTTGGACCCATCTAGCTCGAGGTAAAGTTAATTGTTCTCATGATTCAAATGAACCAAAATTAACCCATAAGAATCAAAATTAACTAAACTTCTAAACCTAGCCCCTAATATTGAAAATCATTTTGAGACACATTTTTAACTTCTACTTTGACTTTTCAACCAAAGTTTAAATTGTTAATATGGATGAAATTTTTTGGTTAAATTACAAGTTTAGTCCCTGAACTTTAAAAGGTGTCAAATAGGTCCCTGAACTTTCACTTTTGTATCTAATAAGTCTCTTAACTTTAAAAATGTCTAATTAGTCCTTGAACTTCTAATTGGCCCCAAACACATTCACAATTTTTTTAAATTAATCGATCTATTATATGTAAAATTGATTTTTTTGTCCAATATAAGTTTAAACTTTCAATTTTGTGCCTTGTAAGTTCATGAATTTTAAAAAACATCAACTAAGTCAAGGACCTATTAGACACAAAATTGAAAATTCAGGGATTTATTGGATACAAAATTGAAAATTTGAGGACTTATTAGACACATTTCAAAGTTTAGGGACCAAATAGATACAAAATTGAAAGTTCATGGACCTATTTGACACTTTTGAAAGTTCAGGGACCAAATAGACACAAATCTCAAAGTTGAGGAACTAAACTTGTATTTTAACCAATTTTTTTTTTTAAAAAAATATGGAAGTTGATGAAAATTATTTTCATTAGTAATTGAGATTTGAAATCTGACTTAATTGGACTATAGTTGACCATTTTTAATCATCGTATCTCAAAATTTAAATACTATTTTTTTTTATGAAACATATATCTAGAATTTTTTAAAAAAATCACACTCAACATATAAATGGATAGAATTGTTTGAATTAGCAATTGAGATTTTAATTAGGCTATAATTAATCATTTTTAATAATCATACCAATAAATCTAACTAACATTTGATTGACTACCTAATCATGAGAGAGATCATATCCCGATATATGACAAATTATTGTAAAAAGAGCATAATTGTTTCATGATATTCAGTTGAAAAACATAGATAAATATAACAAATTAAATATAGCATATTGTAGAATCGAGTTCGAATTCATGATCTTACACTAAACTTGAAAAAATAACTTCATAATTAAAAAATTATATGTTGGAAGGTTGAGAAGTAGGGGTGATCATCGATCGGTCGGGGTCAGTATTCGACCAATGGCGGATCCATAACTTTAAGTTAGGTGGGCTTGAATTCATATAAAAATTATTTTGAATGCATTAATATTAATTGTATATAGTCTCATTCCATTTTTATGATTTACTGAAATTAAGAAATTGAACTAAATTGAACTTTGAAAGTATAGAGACTAAAATAAAACAAATCATAAATGTAATCAATATTTCTCAACATTTCTCTAACATTTCCTCAACATCTCAAAAGGGAAATTAATTTGCGCATAAAATATTTTTTACGCGTGTTGTTGTCAAATTTCGGACAGGAGAATACACCTGACCTCCACGTGACAACGACGGTAAATTTGTAATTCTTAGAGGAAGAACGCAGCCTGCAAGACAAGGAAAACCTGGACACCGGTGTGGTGTAGGCCACACAAGCTCCGATGCCTAAGTCAGTGAGGATCTTCGAGAGAATTATAGGGAAGTTTTTGTATAAGGGTCACCAGAATTAACTTACCTCTCTCTCCCTTCCTGGGAGAGATTAAATAGTTTCCCCCTGGCGTTTTTCCGTGACCTCTTGGGTAAAGGAGAGATCGTGGGGAAGTTGAATATGGGCTTTCGGGCTTTTTGAGTCATTTGCGAGGCACAGAGATCAAACTTGTGTAGTGGTCGGCCTCGGCCTTGGCCGAGGTGACCACTAGTTTTGGGCCAAAACCCAAACCTAAGCTCATGCTTTGTGTCATAGGGCTTGGATAGAGCTCAAATGAAGGAGCTTTTTACAGTCGGCCTCGGCCCATGCCGAGGCCGACCATGCGCTGGGCCAAACCAGCCGCGTCTTCTCGCTCCGTCTCTTCTGCGGTTGCGGGGTCCTCTGCGAGGTTTCTTGGCCTATTGAGAAAAGGAAAGGTCGGGAGAGGGTTGGAAACAAGCCTATGGGCCGCGTGAGATTGAAGCAAGGCCCAGGATATGACCTTGGATCTGGTCAACCTCGGCCTCGTCCGAGGCTGACCACGGGTTTGGGCTTAAGCCCAAGCCTTGACTTCTTTCTTGGGGTGTTGGGCGAGGGTAGAGCCCAAATGGGAGGTTCTACTGCAGTCGGCCTCGGCTTATCCGAGGCGAGGCCGACCACGCAACTGAGTCGAAGCAGAGCACACGCCCGCTAAATCTTGTTTTGCCTTGGTTCGATCCTCTTCGATTTCAGCCTGTTTTGACCTCGTATTGGGCTTCTTATTCTGTCTGACTCTATGCCTTGGTCATTTGGTAGCCCATTCTCGTTGGTCCAATTTTAACCCCCATAACAACGCGCTTTAATATAGTTTGACCTGTATTCTAAAATTAATGATATATAATCTTTTTTCGTACCATGCATTCTGTCCAAATTACTGTGAGGACATCATGTTCTCTAGTTCTCGCTCTCACTCATGATAATAATGAGTGGTCGAAATTCTGGAGAGAAGAAAGAGATCATTAAAATCATGAGCAAGAGCGAGATCGAACCTACGAGAGCGAGAATTCGAGGTCCGTGAGAGAGAGTCAACGTGAGCGAATGATCATTTGCAAAAGTCATACCGTGAGCAAGAGTGAGAGCATGAGTGCAAGATCCGTGAGAGTGAGAGGATGAGTGCAAAATCCGTAAGAGAGAGTCAACGTGAGCGAGCGATCTTTTGCATAAGTTTATCATGAGTGAGAGCGAGAGTGAAAGTGTATAACAATAGTGTGAACAAGCAAGACAGACCTAATACTGCTCTTCTGGGTAATTTTCACAATTTACCACGTCAAAATAGGTCAATTTTCATTATTTTGGAATGTCGAGTTAGATGTCATTAATGCGTTGGAAACAGATCACCTGTACGAAAACTTTGTCTTAAAAAACAATTTTGACCATTCGTCAAGAAGTTAACCCCTCTATCATCTCAAAATATCATATGCCATTTTGAGAAAGTCGCTCAAAATTTTGAACCCTGTTTTTTACTCAATGTCCCCCATGTCGTTCTCATCAAAATTTAATAACAATTACTAAGATCTAGCTTGATAACTATTTAGTTTTTTTTTATTTTAAAAAATTAAGCCTAAAAATATTACTTCTATCGATGAGTTTCTATGTTTTCTTATCTACTTTGTACCCACATTTTAAAAAACCAAGTTAAGTTTTGAAAACTAAAAAAAATAATTTTCAAAAACTTGTTTTTGTTTATGAAATTTGGCTAGATACTCAATTGGTACCTCAAGAAAGATAAAAATCATGGTATAGAAGATGAAGAGAAATTGTAAAACAAAAAAAAACAAGCATAATTTTCAAAAATCAAATGGATATTAGTCGAGCCTAATCTTTCGGATAAGTTTATTAACGTATAACTTATGGCTTTGATCTTTCTGTCAATTCATAGTTGAAGTCTCATCAAACTTACAGCACAATGTGGGTGCCTGCAGGCTGCAACTTTATAGGATCCCGTTCCCAACTACAGAGCCAAATGGGTTAAAAGAGTTAGAAAGGGAGAATCAGCCAGAAATTAAATGCTAGTGAAACTGCAACTCACATTGAAAATAAATAACAAATGAAGTGATGAACTAGAAGGGTAGAAGAATTAAGAGAAAAAAGGTATCCCCATCTAGATAAACTCTACATTTACATAGTCCAAACATTATTAGACTATACACAAAACCTGAACACTGTCATTTCGTTATTATTATGATTCAGAGTATACAATAACATGATAATATCACACCCTAATTATCTTCGCTATCACTGATACTAGACCGAGAGTCTATGTAGAAGCCAGTCGAGAATTCAATGTCATCGACAATCCTCCCCCTGGTTCAAGAAATGCATATAGAATATTCAAGTAAAAACAGTTGAGAAGCAAAAAAGTTATACGAGTTAACCACCTTGCAAGCAAGAGAAATTCACCTTTCAAGAACAAACTTTCCCTCCTTATATTTCTGGCTCTTCTCATGTGCTGTCTCCTGAATGAAACTATGAACTCAGAGAGATAAAACAGAAAATTTCGGCAAATTATACAATAGAGCTAATACATATTGGTCACCAGATGCAATTCTTGTCCAATGTGTGGAGGATATTTGAAAGAGAGAGAGAGAGAGCTTACATATTTCCACCCGACAATTTGTCCACATGTGCAACAAAATATGTCTGCTACAGTATGCACTCCTGAGAGCATCATCCTCTCTTCCAATGCTCCAAAAGAAATGTTTATCCTTTATGAAGAAATTCAATATGTAAGTGAATATAATCCTGGCTGGAATGCTTTGTAATGATGAGAACATGGTAAACGATAAACATTGCTACTTTGTATTTAAGAAAATGGAAGAAAAGATGTTCGCTTCTCCCAAAATGGTCTCTCTCCGACTCACCTCCCGTAGAGAAGTTGGAGACTCTATGAGACTCAACAACTTTTGGCGTGAGGTGACTTGGAGGAACGCCTCTGCGACGTGGATCATATAATTGCCTTCCTAATTCAGAAAACCAATTTCTCTCAAAAAATGTTATGGGCCAGTTTAATAGCTGGTCTGTTTTCTTGGTGTTTTTATTATATTTTAGGTATTGCCCTGCCCTTCAACTCCACAAGAAATATTCAAACGCTGGCTCCAAAAGATATCAAAAGATTTTCACTTATCAAGCGTCTAGCACCCAAGACCTTAGAGAACTTCCTCCATAATGTCTCAAGCCCTCATCACTAGGATCACCCCTTAAGGAGCAAAACGCCAAGAGACAATTTGTTGCAACCCCCTTCTAATTTTTGGAATTTAAATGACTAAAAACAAATAGTTTATGTGTTTTCTATTTGTTCTTTAGTCAGCCAAATTTCAAGTTTCAAAAAGATTGCTTTCAACAAAGTTCTCTTTTCCTAATTTGTACAGAAGTCAGTTCATTGTATCCACCTTCACTGGATTAGTATCTACTTTTACATTATTACTTTTTCTCTAATCTCTCTACATGCTCTCTGAGCATCCTCTCTCTACTAACTTCTACAATAGATGCTCTCGTAGCACCGTCTCTGTACAAACTTCAAAGTTATCTGTACACAATCCCATCACAATTTAAACTTCAACTAAAATTAGGAAGACGTGTATACACCAGAACATTAGATTAATTTAGAATGGATAGGTAGTCATAAAACTCCTTGTTCACATTTATGCAATCAGAAACATGCTTCATATTAGTTTTGTAACAAGTAGTTATGATTATGATCCGAAATCATTGATAGCATGCATAACTTATAATATATGAATGCCTTTCCTAGCTAGCTCAAGTGGAAAATTGGTGTTAAATGAACCAAATACAAACCTGACTGACCGCTAAAATATCACAAATGTAGTGTCATTCGAATATAAATTATGATGATTAGTTCTGCACACTAACCTAGTAGATTACATCGATTAAGCCCTTTTTGAATCAAGGCCAATATCAGTACTATGGCTTAGTTTTGACAAACTACAGTATATATGAACCATGACTTAAATACTTGAGCGTCTACAATATTAATATAAAAATTAGTTCAATGTGTTGAGGATCCCACATTGGAAAAGTGGGGAGGAACCTCACAATGTATATGATATATGGGCTACTCCTCTTATTGCCAATTGGTTTTAAGATGGAACCCCATATAATCTAATATGGTATCAGAGCCCATTAAACCCAAATGGGTATTCGGTCCAAAAAAAATTGAAATTGGGATCCCATCCAAGAATGGTGAACCCAAAGAGGCACCATCTTGAGGGGGCATGTTGAGGATCTCACATTGGAAAAGTGGAGAGAAACCTCACAATATATAAGAGCCAATTGGTTTTAAGATGGAACCTCATATAAACTAATACAATGTGCGGACACTTTTTGAGTGCTTAGTAACTGGAGTTTTTTTTTTTTTTTTGACAACTACTTAGTAACTGGAATTATAAATCAACGAAGAAATGAAAAACCAACAGCAACTCCAACCAAAAGATAGAAAACTCACGCATTATTGAAAAGGTAAGCTTTTCCACGGCGGCAATGAAAGGCCTGATCAAATAAGAGCGAAAAAGTTAGACGAGCTTCAGAAAAACAAAGCAGAAGGAGCTGCTTGAAATGTAAGAACAGTTTTCTCTCTTATAACATATTTTCAGTGAAAGCATATACGAAAACTATATTTTTTGCTAAATTGTTTTCTCATAGCTATTAACGGCAATTGAAATTGTTTTCCCATCTCAGATTACAAGACTGTGATATGAAGAGTGATTTCAAGCTCAAAAGCTGAGTGTTCAAATAACTGCTATGAAATCTGGCAGTGCCAAAGGTTCTCCAACTCTTCCAAATTGATTCCTCCAGTCCCATTACTCCATTCAAGCGGCATCGATTATCGATCAGTTTCATTTCAAAAGGCAATCGAAAGAACGCAATGGTAATCAAAAGCCCACGAAGATTCTCCTCTAAGAACTAGCATAGTTAAGCATCTAAAGCTTCAATTACTCCACTAAGACACCAACAACAAATCTTTAAACAACATCTGCGTTAAAAAAAAAAAAAAAAAGTACACACCCGAGATGCAAGGTCGTCGGCGAGAGCTAACTGCGTATTGCAGAACTTGCATCTGTACGACCTCCCTTCCCTTTCCACAACAAAAATCCGTCCCATCGCTCTCCTCCGCCAGTCCACGCTCCTTAGCTCCCGTCTTCCGGCTCAGCTTCTACGGGGAAAGGATTACGCCGCCGTCTGGAAGCGACACATGCCCTAGAAATACTGGTAATCTGTGGTAAACAGTAGAAGTAAGCTTGAATTGAGAGGATGTAATCTGGGAAAAATGTTTTTCCCCTAAATTCGTCCATCTTCCAGTAGGCAAAGGACACGAGCACTGCCATTGTTGACGTGAGAAGAAGCTGCAAGATTTTGGCCCATTGGACATCGATGTCGTTCCGATGAACAAGGAGATGGGTTGAATATTGGGCCTCCTTTTTTTTAATTGTTGTTATCTATTTTTTTAAGTTCAAAATAAACGAGGATTTTGATTTTGATCGATCTTTTTTAATGCTCACTTTGACATCTATTTCTAAATAGCATCACTATTTTATCTTCTTTTTTTCAGATCACTTCGTTCCATATATAAACTAAAAAGTATAGGTGAACTGATATTTTGAATGTATTAACGACTCCAACTTCTGTAATTCTAATCTTCAACTCTTGTTGTAGTTAAAAAAAAAATTTAACATAGCTTTCTTTGATTGTTTTTAAATGAAAAGATTGTGGTTTTGATACTAGTAAATAATTTTTTAATAAAAAAAAAAATAGATTAAAAATTACTTTATAAAATTAAAAATAAAGGAATAAAATTGGTTGTGTATTTTTATGTACATAATACTCACTTTTATTTCAAGGAGGAGAAAATCATTACTATGTCACTAGTGCAAGCTTACCTACAGGGACGGATTTAGGAAGGATGGGGCTCGAGCCCCCCTCAACTTTTGTAAAGTTTAGTTTGTATATATAAAATGTTACCTTAATTTTATAATTTTATCTTAGCCCAGTGGCAAGTCCCCTCTTTTTCTCTGCACACCTAGGTTCAATTCTCAACTTGTACAATTTTTAAAATATGTGTGTACTTTTATATTTTATTATATATATTTCACTCAATAAAAATAAAAGCTCTTAATACTTTATTCTATTTTTTAAAAATATAATAATCATATTTATTTTTATAATTTAAATATATCTAATTAAAAAATATATCATACTCGTACCTTTATTATATATATTTCACTTAATAAAAATAAAAGATCTTAATACATTAAATTCTATTTTTAAAAAAATCTAATAAATCATAGTTCTTTTTATAATTTAAATATGTGTAATTAAAAAAACATATCATACTTTTTATTTTTTTTAAGTACAATAGAGATTGGGAGCATTCAATATGCTAGTTGAGTTATGTACTTATTTTTTTTGTAATCTATTCTTAAAATTATTTATTCTTTAAGAATGTATTTTTCTTCTTGGTATCAAATATAAATAAAAATGAATGCAAATATTTTTTAATTTTTAGAAAATTATTTCTAAAAGTTAATTACATAAAAGAAAATATGATTCTATGAATTCTTATGAAAAAAAAATTATTATTTGCAATTTTTTCTCACATAATTACGTAAAAAAATTTAATCATATTTCTTATATCAAAATCTATAAACTATTATATTAAGATTTCATATTCATCCATGTACTTTGTGGTTTGTTTTATTTTAGTCTCTATACTTTCAAAGTCTAATTTTTTAATTTCAGTCAACCATAAAAATTGAATGAGATTATATAATGCGTTCAAAATAATTTTTATACGAACTCAAGCCCCCCCTAACTTAAAGTTTTGGATCCGCCACTGCTTAACCATATTACTTTCGTTGTTACCTGATTCCGTTGTTAACACATTCATTATGTCAGCTGAGCTATGCTCTCTTTGGTTGTATGTCACACACAATAGTCACTTACTCTAGAAGGATGTGTATAATTTGCTCAAGATGAATAGTAGTACATTGATATGGGTCTTTTAGTAGGCATCACACTATTTATGAGTTCTATCATTATCAACAGAGTAAAATTACTCTCCACCCACTCTCTCATTCCTCACTTAAACAAGGATTCCTTGGCCCTTCCTCGTGAAAAATTAACATCTCTATTCTCAACTCCTTGTTTGGCTTAATGATATTTTAATTCCTATCGTGAGACTCACAAATCTATTAACTCCAGTTAGAGTGAGTTGTACAACTTATTAATCCTCCACCTTTTCACTGTGGCCCCACAACTTTTTTATCTCTCTTTTTATTTACCTCACCCCTCACCCTGATTTTATTTCTTCTCTCCTTTCATTAATCTCTATTTTTTTACATATGTTTTTAAAAATTTCTTGATTACAAATAAATTTCTTTATTTTTTACATAAATTTTATCATCATTATTACTAATTAATAATTAAGTATAAATAATTATTAAAAAATACTTTTATTTTTATTCTATAATTTTAATAAATTTTTAATAAAAATATTTTCCTTTTTATTCTACAATTTTGATTTTAAATTGAAATTATTAATGTAAATTATCGTATTACATAATATATATTTTTAGTTGATAAAAATCTTCATATTTCCCTTCCTTCATATGTAATCTACAATTTTTTTTGTTTAAAGTTTACGCAAAAATCACTTATAACCAATAACAATATTCTTATCTTTATGAGCTCATATACATACATAAATACATACATATATACATACATACATATATATATATATATGTATATATATCTTTTGAATTTAATTATTTTAAAATAACACAAATATTTGATTTGTTATTCATAACTTAGTTATTTTAAAATTCTAAATAATATATATTATTTTCAAATTAATCAAACTTTAGATAATTCATTACATTGTTTAGTAAAAAAAAATATTAAATTATAAAAAAAATATTTTATTAAGCTTCAAAAACAAATTTTAAATTAAAATGTAAAATTGACGGAAAAAACCTATTAACAAAAGTGTAAATATTCATAAAATAATATAATTTAAAATCTCAATTTTAAGATTAACGAAAAATAAATCTATATTATTTCTAAAATCGAGAGAATAAAAACATAAAAAATTTAAAGTTTATTTGAATCTTTGAAATTATTAAATTGAAATCTTTTCAATAATATGTAATATTTTAAAAAATAGTGTAATAATTTTTTTTTTATTTGAAAACTATGTAAGACAATTTAATGCCAGAGATATTGAAAATAGAATGTGGAAGCATTTTGATCATTTTTTTTTCTTTTAAAAAAATTATAAAGTATATATAAATTAATAAAAATAAACCATCTCAATTTTAGAATTCATATAAACAAAATTTAAATAATGAAAATTTTAGAAAGGGAAGAAAAAAAGTGTAAACAAAAAAACTAAAAGCAATTCGAACTAAAAAAACTACCAATTTAGGCCCTGTTTGATAACTATTTTGTTTTTTTTGTTTTTAGTTTTTGAAAGTTAAGCTTACTTTTACCTAATTTCTGAACAATAAAGATCATCTCTTTTAAATAAACATTTAAACTCTTAGTTAAATTCTAAAAACAAAATCAAGTTTTGAAAACTATTTTTTTTTTAATTTTCAAAAGTTAGCGTGGTTTTTGAAAACATAGGTATAAAGTAAATAATAAGACATATAAACTCATTAGAAGAAATAATATTTTTAGGTTTAAATTTTAAAAATAAAAAACAAAAAACAAAATTATTATCATACAAAGCCACAAATCTGTAATCTAAACACGAGTTCAAAATTCCTTCTTACAATTCTTTGCCCTAAATATGAACTTTCTAATTCATACTCCATATGCAATGCCTTGGGTACAAACAACCTAACTTCAAATGAAAGGTTGGGTTTAAAAAATATAAAAAAAAATTAAAAAAAGTGTGAAGACAGCATAAAAGCGTGTGGGTTACCTGACAACCCAACAGAAATGCAGCTTTAAAACCGCCTCACACTCCCAGCCGCCCCCATCTCTTTTTAACAACCACCTCCAAAAAAAAAAAATAATTATTAAATTAAAAATAAAAGACGTACACGTGGCAGAGGAATCAAAGTTGCCCGAGCCCTAGTTTTGAAATCTGCCGACGCGCCGGCTTAACTGTCTGTCTCATTCAGACACCTCACCGCCACAACAGCCAACCTACCCTTCTTTACCCGTACATTCGCTTACGTGGACCCAAATGATTGGGCTACATTTCCGGATCCAGCACCGCCAAAAACAGCCGCGTCCAGACGGGTTCCACGCCACGCGGAATACGGGTCCCACCGATGACGGGACCTCTTCCGACACGTGGACGCATCTCCTTTTGCTGTTGGGTTTATAAAACACAATCCATTCATCTTTAGAAGAAAGACGATTTGGACTCGTTCGTTATTTTTTCTTTTTTAACTTTTTGTAAAATAAATAAATAAAAAGAAATTTAGAAGATTCGTACCGAGATTTTAGTTGATTTTTTTTAATTAATCAATTGGGTTGAATTAATCAAAGCCGCGTTTTAATATGAAGTTTTCCCTTGCCCCTAAATTTCCAAATAGGGAAATATTATAACATATAATTTTGTCCCTATATCTTATATTATTTTTTTTTTAAAAAAAAGAAAGAAAGATTGTACTCCCTATCTATGAATGTTCATGGATTTGCTCCTATTAACAAATGCTTATAAAATTCATAGGGTAAATTTCTACTCAAATATCAAGCCTATATTTAGTAAGGGAGGTTGATTTGTTTTTAAATCACAAATTTCTACGTTGGTTATATAACTTGTATACTACATAAATCTGCTATTCATATTATGCACTTTCATGCCAATGAATATAGTTTTTATTATTATTATTTCAACGATATATGGAGATAGAAAAATTTGCAGATCTAACCACGTAACCAAAATTCACCTATTTTCTTATATTTTTAACTAAATCCTCGATCCTAATATAGGAAAACTTATTATAAATGCATGGAAAAATAAATGTCAATTTCTCATATACCCATGTGTCATTGCCACGTGGTTTCCATGTGTCATAAGCTTACTCATGGCTTGGTGTTCAAAACAATACACTTGCTTCATGCTAAATAGCCTATAATTAAATAGTGGCTCTTTTGGTGGATAATGTAAAATACAATGAGGTGAAAAACTTCTCCAATCTTCTTTCTTCTCCCACACTTTCTATTTGAATAATATTTCCATATAGTTCAACTTTCTTTTCTTTATATTATTTATATTCCTTTTATATTCACATACTTATATTATATTATATTATTAATATATATATATATATATTTCCTTTTTCTTATTGTCCATAATAATAATAATAATAATAATATTATTATTATTATTATTATTATTATTATTATTATATTAATATTATATATTTTGGCAAAGTTTTGATACCCACTTTTGCTTCAAATGCTTACAACAAAACTACCTTTGTTAGCAAAAATATCATTATTTAGAAACTAAATAAAAACTTTTAAGACTCTATTAGATAATGGGTAAACAGTAAAATAAAATAAAAATAACTTAAGAGTAGTTTTTATAAATTTAATTTTAAAAAATAAAATCTCAAACTCTCACTTGATAACCATTTGATTTTTTAGAATTCTGGTTGTGTCACATTTTTCTTACAATAAATTTTATCTTATTTACAATAGTTTCTATCTCTCTAAAAAACATTTGAGTTTCTAACTAAATTTTAAAAACAAAAGTAAGTTTTCGTAAACTATTTTTTTCTAATTTTTAAAACTTGACTTAATTCTTTAAATATATAGGTTAAAATAGATTAAAAATGGTGGAAAAAACTTCAAACTACTATCGCATAAATAAGCAAAAAAAAAATTGAGAAATTAAAAGATATAGCAAGAAAATAAGAAAATCGAGAAATCTATCGAAGAAAAAACCACAAACGGAAAGAAACTTCACTATGTGAAAATTATTACAATCACACATAATTCTCCCCAACCCCAATTATAAAAAACATTCCCCCAAAGCTTTGTACCACTCACATCCTATTTCCACTTTCAAATAAGAGAATCTAAAAATATAATTTAATTAAAACTAGTACACAAAGTTGAAAGTGTTTCCAACTAAGATGTTTTGAAACCAAAGGCATAGGTTTATTTCATAGTGTCAGAACCCTATCATTTTCTTATGAGACAATTTCATTTCTAATATATTGTCAAAATCTCTAAAAAAAAATAAAAAATTCAAATATTTACGGGTTAAATCACTAGCTTAGTCTCTGAACTTTCAAGTTTGTATATATTTGGTCATTGAATTTTTAAAAGTATCAAATGGGCCCCTAAACTTTCAATTTTGTATTCAATAAGTCCTTGACATATTCAAAATTTTAGAAAATTAATTGATCTATTAGATATAAAAATGAATTTTATGTCTAATAGGACCCTAAACTTTCAGTTTCGTGTCTAGTAAGTCCATGAATTTTAAAAAATTACAATTAGGTCAATTATTTATTAGACACACATTTGAAAATTCGGGGACCTATTTTAGACACAAAATTGAAAGTTTAAGAACTTATTAGATATATTTCAAAGTTCAGAAACTTATTAGATACAAAACTGAAAATTTAGAGACCTATTTGACACATTTCAAATTTTAGAGACCAAATAAACACAAAATCTAAAAGTTTAGGTCCCGTTTGATAACCATTCTGTTTTTTTATTTTTAGTGTTTGAAAGTTATGTTTATTTTCACCTAATTTCTCTACAATAGAAATCATTTCCCTTGAATAAGCATTTGAACTCTTAGTTAAATTCTAAAAATAAAGTTAAGTTTTTGAAACCTACTTTTTTTAATTTTTAAAAGTTGGTTTGGTTTTTGAAAACCTAGGTATAAATTAGATAAGAAGTCATATAAACTCATTAGTAATAGTAGTATTTTTAGGTTTAAATTTAAAAAACTAAAAATAAAAAATAAAATGGTTATCAAACGGGATCTTAGGGATTAAAGTTATAATTTAACCTATTTAGGGAATGAGGCCTCAAATTTTAGTTCAAAACCACGCAAATCTTCAAGACAAAATCTATAGTCCAACAAAAAAATCATGATTAAAATATAAATTGATGGGTAAATAATTTCTTGGAGATTAAGACAGCTGAATTCCCCCGACATTAAGTAAATATCTAAATGATTATAGTTATATTATTAATTATTAAGTAATTGCTAACGACATCTGGTGGCGTGGCAGGAATTTACTTCTTTTTTTTTTTTGTGATCCTCTTCTTTGAGTGGTTGAATATGTAGGTGACGTATAAGCCTGCCGCCTGCAAAAATAATTAATATTTTATTGTGTTTATTTTGGGAAAAAATATTTAAGGAAAGAGAAGGAGAATTTTTGAGCCGTTGGATTTGGAATATCTCTTGGACACGTGTCGATAAATGACAGGCACAAATGGCGATCACGAGGGGCGGTCAGATGGGCACAGTGAAAAAGAGAAACACAGAAGTGCGCCCCCACGCCGCCCCATCACGAACCTGCAGCTGCACGGTGCATTTTCTCTCACCCATTTATTAATAACTTTTCAATATTACCCTCTTTTTTTCAAAAGAAAATATTGGTATGGTTTCTTTAATGGGAAAAAGAATCTGTTTTTACTATTGACATTAACTTCCATATCAAGAGTTGCGAGTTTATATCTTTTTTTTTTAATTATCATTCAAAAATATTACATGAGGTTATTAATGAGGTTTTTTTTAAGTATAATTCGGGTTGGAAGGATTCAAATTACAGACCTCACAATCGTAAACACATTTATCATTTTAGTTAAGTTATGTTCTCTTTGACCATTAATGAGATATTGTATAAAGTTAGATTTTGAGTAATTTTTATGTTGAAATGGATCCGTGAAAATAAACATTTATTTTGAAAGTTGTTAATTTGTGTGTTGTATAAAACTAACAAAATTTCAAGGTTGTGTAATTTATATATTTTTATTTATAATACTTAATTATATTGACAATTTTGGGAAAAAATATATATTAAAGGTCTCAACTGTTGAATCAGTTGAATTATGCTATGTTGACGATAGTATTGATTCATGAATTTTTAAATTTGTGTCTAACTAATAAATTTTTTATTGCTAATTTATTTAATATTCAGGTGATGCATACACTCGTTTAATTAGATAGTATTAAATAATTATGTGACACGTTGAATATGATTTTTTAAAATGACAAAAAAATGTATCATACTAGTCTTTAGCAAAATGAAACTTAATGACTAAATAAATATCATAATGACCTCTCTAAACATAACTCAACTAATTAAAGTACATATTATTAGTTAAAATATCATATATTTAAATTTAAACTCTTACTTGTGCTAAGGTATATTCGAATATATTTGAGCTTTAAAATATAATTTTTCTTCTCAATTTGAGTGACCAAAAAGAGTTTGAAGTTTGAATAAAATACTATTTGATTCCTATAATTTGAATTTTGTTCAATTTCAGTTCGTGTACTTTCAAATTTAAATGTTAGTCCTATACTTTTAATAAATTTTAAAATTAGTTCATACAGTTAGTTTGAAAATAATTTTTATTGAAATTTATTGAATAATATTAATATTAAATTTTATACGAGAAAAGACACCATGTAAATTTGTTTTTGAAATTTATAAAAAGAATGTTAATATAGATTAAATTGTTGGTAGAAAAATTAACAATAAACTAAATATAGCAATTAAACTTAACTTTTATTGAAATTAAAAAAATTAAAATTCAACCTTTAAAGGAATAAAAATTAAAATGAAATAAAACTTAAAGTATAAAAGCGAAAATGATATTTGTCCTCATCCACGTGTTTCAATTTCAACTATATATATATATATATTCTTTTGAGTTGATTAAATTCTCTCTCCTCTTGCCCTTGTAATAAAAAATGATGAATGCAATTAATTTATAGGGCCGCCGCCGCTCCAAAACGGCCGACGCGGGATAAGGATAATTTATGGAAAACACCCAATTTTTTAAACGACAAGTCGGCTCTCTCTCGTGATTCGTGCCGGCGATTCCAGATCTGCTCTTCTGTCCTACGTGTCGTTCTCTCTAATCTTTATTTAAATCCTCCGATTGGTTCCCGAGAAAATACAGGAAACCAAATCAATTCAACGCACCAATAAATAAAATAAATAATCCAAATCTCTTCATTTAAAGTGGAAGGAGAAATTCCTGGTTATCTATACAACAATACAACACAACTTTTTTAATATTCTTTTCTTTCTTTTTCATTAAATCTCATTTCGGCCAGAATATTTCATTCAAACCTAAAATGGATTACGGATATATTGAATTAGAAAAATTAGATAATCAAAATGAAAATGGATCCCTAAGCTAAGCAACTTCCACCGCTGGAAGATTCAGGTCAAAATCCAACACCCGCGATTCTCGCGAATCCTCGAAATCAACGACGGAGGCCGAATCGGACTCGCTTGCGGATCCACCTCCGCCGGCGACGGTCCGATCGAAGCCACTCATCTTCTCCGCCTGGGAGAACGCGTCGAAGAAGTAAATTGGGCGGGAAATAGCCGGCGCGTGGACGGTGCCGTCGAGGAAGCGAGCGAGTGCAGCATCCGAGGGAAGCGACGGCGACGGGGCGGAAGAGGAGTCGACGGTGCTAGTCTCGCTGGGACTACTGCAACCGGATTTATGTAAGTTGTTGTCAACGAGGAGGAATTCGTTCGGAACGGGGAAGTTGGTTTTGGCATTGGCGCCTCTGAATTCACGCGCGGCGGTGTCGTAAGCACGCGCCGCTTCCTCGGCCGTGTTGAAGGTGCCGAGCCAAACCCTAGTCTTCTTCCGAGGGTCCCGGATTTCGGCCGCGTAACGGCCCCATGGCCTCTTCCTGACGCCCCTGTACCGGATCTCGACGGCGGAAGTGGCGGTGGCGGCGGCGGCGGTGGATGAGGACCGGTCTCCGGCAGCCATTTTAAGTTTAAAAAATGGTAGAGAGAGAAAAAGATTGTGACGTGAGTGTAGTGAGAGAGAGAAAAGGATGTGAATTGAAATTTGAGGGAAAAATGGGGGAAGGGGTGGGTTTATATAGGAAGGGAAGAGAGAGAGAAAAGGAGTAATTTTGGAGCGTAGAAGAAGGAGCGTCTGAATCACGCACAGCGCACGTGCCCCTGCAGGCTTTGGAAAAAAAAAAATAAATAAAAAGAAAAAAGAAAATGAAAGGAAGCTTAGGTGATGAATTGAATATATTCAAAGCTCAGTCAACGAGGCGTTTGACCGCTTCCTTTCCTTCCCTCCACTGCCTAGCCGCCGCGCCGTTTCCTCCACTCCTGTGGGTCCCAACTGACGCGTCTCACAGTGGGAGGATGAAAATGACGGGCACTCCCCTATGTACAAGTAACCCAGTACCCCGAGCAAGCCGGACTACCTAACCCATACTGTAAAGGTTGGGTAAGATTAGATTTTTTTTTTTCGTTTCGATTGGGATAGAAGTTTGGAGAACTAAAAAGTTTGGGTCGGTTATCCGGTTGAGTTTTTTAGACTCGGGTTGACCCAACTCAACCTAAAGTTTATATTTTTTTAATTTTATTTTAATTAAATATATACTTATAAATGAATTATTTATCAATTTCTTATGTTTTTCTTCTAGTCTTCTAACAAAATGTTAAATGTTATGATTTTGAAGTTTGATATTTGAATTTTACGTGGTTTTAGTTATTAATTCTATAAAAAAAATATTTTAAGTAGTTTAAACAATTATAAAAAAATAAAAAGTGACCCAACCCAATCCAACCCGAAAATAAGTTGGGTTGGGTTACTCTCATGAATAGGGTTGGTTGGGTTGAAAGAATAACCCATCCAAATTTTCGGATTGGTCCAAAATTAATCTCCCCCAACCTAACCCAACCCGGCTTATTTACACCTCTACTCCTACTTACTCTCTCGCTCTTTTCGCTAGTAATTTTTTTAAAAGTTTAAATATTATTTTCGTCTCTTTATTTTTTTTCCCAAAATGTGGTTTACTTTACCTTTGTTTTTTACCCTAATTTATTTTAATCCTTATACTTTTAATATTTTTAATATGTTGTTTTGATTTCGATATTTTTATAGAAAGATCAATTCAGTCTTTATTTGTAAATTTAAGCATAGATTTTATATAAAATAAAAATAAATTAATATAATTTTATGACTACCTTTCAAAAAGTTTGCAAATGTTGCATCGTATTAAAGTTATGATTAAGAAAGGAAAAAGGAAAGGTTCAAATTGGTCGATTTTTTAGAAGTACAAAAAAAAAAAAAAAAATGAACATTTTTAAAAGTAAATAGACTAAAATTAGCAACCAAAGAAAAAAAGTATATGAACCAAAATAGTCTTTAAATATTTTTGTTTATTATATTTTTAGTGAAACCGCCCTTAGAAAGAAAGATCAAACTATCAACTTTTGGAATGATAATTTTGATATCTTATCCACTAGTATTCGTATTGGCTACAAACTTATTGCTTTTCCGAAACACCGATTTTAATTTTGGTATATTTTTTTTCTTTTATGATTATACTGTTCAAATGTCTATTCCTATAAATATTAAAATATGTGACTTTTTTAATCTCTTTAATTGTCTTAGGTTAAATTACAAATTTAGTCTCTGAACTTTGATATTTCTATTTGGTCCCTAAATTTTAAATAGTTTCTGATAAATCCGTGAAGTTTTAAATTTATATTTATTTGGTTCCTAAACTTCGAAATGTGTATGATAATTCCTCAAATTTTCAATTTTGTGTCCAATAGATCTCTGAATTTTCAATTTTGTGTCTAATAGGTCATTGACCTAGTTGACGTTTTTTTAAATTCATGAACTTACTAGGCACAAAATAGAAAGCTTAAGCTTCTGTTAGACAAAAATTCAATTTTATATCTAATAGATCGGTTAATTTTAAAAAATTGTGGATATATTAGTGACTTATTAGATACAAAATTGAAAGAACAAGAACTAATTAAACATTTTTAAATTTCAGAGACTTATTAGATACAAAATTAAAAGTGCATGGACCTATTTGACTCTTTTTAAGTTCAGAAACCAAATAGATACAAATTTCAAAGTTCAAAGACTAAAGTTGTAATTTAATCATTCTCTTATTATCTCATTTTTTTTGTTTCAATTTCAACCCAACACCGAAGTCTGCCGCAATAAATTTCATATTATATTGTCACAACTTTATATTAAATAGTAAAGTATAGTGGTCAAAATATATAGGGTTGGAAAGTATATGGAGAAAAACAAAATTGAAACATTTTTTTAGAAGTAATTCTTAAATACTATTAAGCTCCAATCATTATAACAGAAAAAATTTTGGCACTCCTATTACTAGGAAATGGGAGATGATGCGTTTAATATCAAGGCTTAGCTTATTTATACTATAGTAACATTGAAGATTGTTTTGGTGGGATGGTGTGGGTATATGTTTGAGCTCAACAAATGTACACGTAAAGGAATTCAAACTTTCAATCTTAAAAGAAAGAAGTTCGTGCTTTAATCACTAATATTTCGTTTGATAACCATTTGGTTTTTAGCTTTTGAAATTATACTTGTTTTTTCACAATTTTTGTTCATCTTCTCTACAATGATATCCATCTTTCTTAAGTTACTATTTAATTTAGTTTCTATCCAAATTTTAAAAACAAAAACATTTTTTGAAAACTACTTTTTAATAATTTTCAATACTTAGCTTTGTTTTTTAAAAGATAGGTAGAAAATAGACAAGAAAATATAGAAACCTATGAGTAGAAGTGGTATTTTTAGGCTTAATTTTTAAAAATAAAAAATAAAAAACCAAATGGTTATCAAACGGGACCTAAGTTATACTCATATTAACATGCGTGGAGTGGTAAATCTTAGGTAATAAAATAACATATTCATTAATTACATGACCGAATATTTATTAACATGAATCTGTTGGTCACCTTAAACCTTTGACAAGCAAGAGAGGAGGAGCAAAAAGAAAAAAGAAAATAGATATATTTATTGGGCTAAATTATATATAAAAAAAACTTCTTCAACTTTGCCATTTTATTTTAAAAAATACTCATATTCTTTCCAAAGTTGCAATACTATCTTATCATTTTTTAAAGGTTTCAAAACTTATCATTGGAGTCAGTGGCTTCTAAAAGTTATACAAGTTGAGAATTGAATCTAGGCGTGCATAAAAAAAATGAAGGAGTTGACCCACTGAGTCAAGATAAACTTTGGAAAAATAGTATAACATTTTATATACACAAACTAAGTTTCTCAAAAGTTGAGCGGGCTCGAATCCTCTTGGGTCATTCTTAAATCCGCTCTTAATTAGAGTAGAAAAGAATGTTAAATGAAAAGTTAATGTGTTTGTATGACGTTTTTTCAAATTTAATGGAGGCAAGCTTCTTAGTCACTAATATATCGTTCAATTTCATTGCGATATTGACTTTTTGTCCAACCTTCAAAAAGATTTCTACTTCAATAATAAGTTTGAAGTGGGTATAAAATGTAAAAGCAATATTGTAATTTTGAAAAGAAAGCGGGCAGTTTTTAAACAAGGGACAAAATTCCAGATTAATTTTTATAATGCAGCGTATTTACTTTTTAGTGAAGTGAATTAGTTGTGAAATTTTTAATGAGACTGAAAAGATTGTTACGCACTTACACTACAAACCGGTAAAAAGGGAAGTATTGTTGGATATAATGTGATGGTACAATTACAAATTACAATGGTACTTGATTATATAAATTATTTTCAATGGGGGCGGTGTGGCCACGTGGCGTGACATAAATAAAGGGGCGGCGGATTCCAACGGCGGTGGGTGTGGATCTGTGAGTGGGTCACGTGGCGAGTTTTGTTCGTGGGTGCCATGCCACCGGTAACCGGTTGCTGACGGCAACTAACAGATTGAGACTTAAAGAAAAAGAAAAAGAAATATCGGAGAAATGAAAATGGGAAAAAAACTGACAATTTCCCTTCTAATTACGGCGCCGCGTCCGCGTGGATCGAACTCGGATCGGATCCTATACCTCTGGGAAATTCGATCGAAACTCCATCGAGATTGTACCTTCCTCATCCGACGGCTGTACTTGCATCTATATTCTCATGCTGCCACGTCAACTCTCCTTCGTAGCCACTGATACTAACATTATATAAATATTTTATTTCATCTATATGCATGGTTTTTTAATATGTTACACGAAGTTTCTTGCTCTTTTTTTAGTTGAATAATATTTGAATAATATTTGTAGTGGACATCATTCGAACTTGTAATTTCTTCATTATAATTCTATACGGTTTTTCTATTATTTAAATAATATCTTTAAACTTTATAAAATTATATTAATACCCTCAATCTTTCACAAAGTTTTAAAAATATCTTCGCGGTAAACTTTTAAATGGAAAATGTTTATTCTCCTATTCGGCCACTCTCTCTTTGTGAAAATTATTTTTTAGAAAAAATTCTCATTAATTGTCATGGATGAAGAATTTGTAGAGAGATAAGGAAGAAGAATAAAATTTTTCATCCAGAATTTCATGGTAAGAGTATTTTTTAAAACTTTTTGAAAGGTTAATGGTATAAATGAACATTTTAAAGTTTAAAGGTATTATTAAAACGAGCTACAAATATTAGGATTTTTTTTTTTAATTTATAATTTAGCCTTCATTTATTTAATCTTTAATTATAACTTTGTCATTTATGAATTAAGCTGGAAGTTTTAATTTTGTTCTAAATATTTTAATTCTTTATCGAAAAGAAAAAAGCTTTGATTAGAAGTTTTTGGTAGCAGTTAAAAATTTTAGAACGCTGAGGGAAAATTTTCAAATTAGTATATATAGATTAAAGGTGGAATTTATAGTTTTGAACTATAAAAGATAAGGTGAAATTGAAACCAACTAAATTATAAACAAAATATTTTAGTAATAATTAATTTCAATTTTGTTCTTAATTTTTTTTTTAAACATGTGAAATTCGAAATCTTAACATTATTTTAGTCAAAATTTTTAATGTTTTATATTTGCATACTCCTAATGTTTTAGAAGCTTCACTTTACTCTCTAACTTTTAATTTTTGTTAGGTATAAAAGGACGGAAATTGTTCCTATTTGTTTTTCAAAAAAAAATTAGAGGTTAAATTGGTAAAAGAGCAAAATTAAAATTAACTATGTGTGTATCAAATATATTTTTGGGGAATTGTAATGGGTAGCACAAAATATTAGCATATTTGCAACTTTAGCTATGATTTTTTAGATTTGCAAATCTAGCAAATTTTTTTGGTATAGCAGCAGGTATATCAGTAGTATATCTGATATACTTTACATTTGGTATATCAATAGTATATCTGATATACTTTATATTGGTATATCAAAAGTATATCTGATATACTTTATTTTTATATACCAATATATACCTAAAACGAATTAGGTTAATAGTATATTATTGATATACTACGGATACCCGTCTTTTAGGTATATGATTTAGAATGATATACTTCCTATATATCCGTAGCAAATTAGAGATATTTTACATATTAGTATATCACTAATGTACTTCATTTTAGATATGTTTATTTCACAAATATACCTAACATTTAGTATATTATTATTATATCAGTAAAATGAACATATATCATATGCGAGTTACTGATATACTCTTAATTAACTTTATATACATATATCAGTAGTATATTAGTGATATACTCTATACAATAACACATCTCACACAATAAGATATAACAATCCAATTTGGTTTTAAATTATGAATTCTACCTGAAATTTAAAAGCATAACAAAAAATTTACTCTACCTGAAATGTCGAACATTACAAATAGTTTTTGAGATCCTGTTGATATACTTAATATTAATGAATAAAGTATATCATCATAAATCACTATTTGTGATATATCGTTGATATACTGAATAAAGTATTTTGGTAGTATATCACACCGATATATACTTAATATTAGTGAAATCAACGGTTATTAGTTATTTTTTGGTTAGATATATCATTGGTATATATGATCTATTATTAATAAACTAATGATTTTTTCGATATTGAAAAACACGGGAGGGCATTTCCAAATCTAGCAATAGTTTTTGAGACCCCGTTCATATATTTAATATTACTGAATAAAATATATTAGCATAAATCCATAAATCACCATTTGTGATATACCGTTGATATATTAAATAAAGTATATCGTTAGTATATCACACTGATATATACTTAATATTAGTGAAATCAACATATATCATATCATTAATGTAGTTATTTTTTGGTTGGATATATCATTGGTATATCAGATCTATTATTAATAAACTACTTATTTTCTCGATATTGAAAAACACAAGGAGGACATTTATAAATCTAGCAATAGATTTTGAGATTCCATTGATATACCTAATATTACTGAATAAAGTATATAAGCATAAATCCCTATTTGTGATATAATGTTGATATACTAAATAAAGTATATCACTAGTATATCACATAGATAGATATATACTTAATATTAGTGAAATCAATAAAATCAGTAGTATATCACTTATGCAGTTATTTTTTGGTTAGATATATCGTTGCTATATTAGATCTATCGTTGATAGACTACTGATTTTCTCGATATCGAACAACACGATGAAGGTATTTGTAAATCTAGCAATAGTTTTTAGATACAATAGTATATCTGATATAATTTATATTTGGTATATCAGTAGTATATCAATAGTATATTTCATTTTAGGTATATCATTAGTATATCAATAGTATATCATAAGTACATCATCAATATGTTTTTGATAGACTATTGATAGGTTATTAATATACTTCAGATTGAAAAACGCACGTGAAAAATATAAAGATATTTTTGACTTTGCATCTGTTTGGGCTGGACTTTTTTTTCGTTGCTATTTTTGTAAATTGCATTAAGGAGTGACATGGGTGTAATATTTATATATTTTTTTGCTATTCATGTAAGTGCCCCTATATTTTTGTATAATTTAGTCTATACATGTGACTAATTACTTAAGATTTAATATAGTACAGTGAATAAAATATGTATCATTTTTTTGTATGTTTGATATGCACCCTAATTACTTGGTAGAAGTAAAAAAAAAAAAAAAGCTAAAAGTTCTACAATTTTATTTTTTAATAAAAATATCTAGACAAATTCAAAAGATTCTTGGATAGGTAAAATTTTAGAAACATTATAAATGTGAGAGGAGAGATTTAAATTTTGTATTAATGAAATACATGGAAAATGAACAAAATAATTTCGTATGTTAAAATGTTTCTTTTGTTAAAAAGATATTATTAAAAATTAAAATATGGAATAAAATTTGTTGAAACACGTTGGGGAATAAGTGAATGGTATTCAATTTGTCGGAAAATATGCGGGATTTTATTATAAAGTAATTTCATTGCAAATAAAGAATTATTCTCCACAACTTTCATCATCAATAAGAATATTTACTTGCAATGTTTGAAAAATAATAATTCTGTAGTGATATTTCTATTTGTTAAAAAATGATCATTATAATCCATTTAATAACTATTTAAAATCTGGTTTGATAATCATTTGAACTGATTTGACAACCATTTGATTTTTATTTGTTTGTCTTTAAAAATTAGACTTGTTTTATCACAATTTCTCTACATTAATTTTCATTTTTTCTATAATAACTTTCATCTGGAAAATATTTGAGTTTCTAACAAAATTTTAAAAATAAAAGCAAGTTTTTGAAAGCTACGACCTCTTTTGATAAGTATTTAGTTTTTTTTTTTTTAAATTAAGCTTGTTTTCTTCTAATTTCTCTCAATAATTTTTAAAACCATTTATTTTACAAAAGCATTTGAAATCTTAGTCAAATTCCAAAAACTAAAATAAGTTTTTTAAAACTTTTTTTTTTTTTAGTTTCCAAAACATGATTTGATCACACAAAAAAGATATAATAAAACAAAAAAAAATCTTAGAAATAGTATCTATAGACTTAATTTTCAAAAACTAAAACTAAAAAATGAAATGGTTATCAAGCAGAACGTTCTTCTTCTTCTTCTTTTTTTGTTTTCAAAACTTGGTTTAGTTTTTGAAAATATACAAAAAAAAAAGTATATAAGAAAATATGGAAATTCTTTAGTAGAAGTAGTATTTATAGGTTTACTTTTGAAAAACTAAAAACCAAAAACCAAATGGTTATCAAACGGGTTTTGATTTTTGGTTTTTGAAAATGAAAACTATAAATACTACTTCAATTCAAGAATTTTCATGTTTTTTGATCTATTTTTTACTTATGTTTTCAAAAACCAAGTCAAGTTTTAAAAACTAAAAAAAAATAAAAAACTTATATTTGAAATTTAGCTAAAAATAAATGTTTTTTTTAAATAAAAAGATGTGAACTATTAACAGAGAAGATGAAAACCATTATATAGAAATTGTGATAAAAAATTTTCCAAAATCGAAAAAAAATTAAAAATGAAATGAAATAAGACATGCCCCGTTTGATAGCCATTTTGTTTTGTGTTTTTAGTTTTTGAAATTTAAACCTAAATATACTAGTTCTACCAATGAATTTATATGTTTTCTTATCTACTTTGTACCTATGTTTTAAAAAACCAAGCCAACTTTTGAAAACTAAAAAAAAATAGCTTTAAAAAACTTGACTTTATTTTTAAAATTTGGCTAATAGTTCAAATGCTTACTTAAGGGTGATGATGTCTCTTGTGGAGAAATTAGGTGAAAAAAAAACTTAACTTTCAAAAACTAAAAACAAAAAACAAAAAACAAAATAGTTATCAAACGAGACCTAAATTTTTTGTTTTTAGTTTTTAAAAATTGTGTTTATTTTCGGGTGAGTTTTCTACCATTCTCTAACATGAGTTTCATTTCAATTAAAAATATTTAAATTTTAAGTCAAATTTAAAAGATAAAAATAAAATTTTGAAAAGTACTCTTTCTTTTTTTTCTTAATTTGAGTTAATTTTTTACAACCATAGATAACAAATTTTTAAAAAAAAATCGTAAGAAAGAAATCGAATTTATACGCCTTAACTTTTTAAAAACCAAAAACAAAAAGACAACGAGGTTATAGTTATCCATTTTGGTAAAAAAAAAAGATATATGTAATCTTAGTCGTGTGGCTGCCAAGTCTATTAGATTGTTTTGTTTTTCTTTTCTTTTCGTTTTTTATTCACTTTTTTTTTACGTTTTTTATTTACATTTTGTTTCTTTGTTTTTCGCCCCTCTTATTTTGGATTTAAATGGTTTTGATTTCAAATCCAAAATCATGTTTTACCCAATATATTCAAAATTCTTAGTTTTGAAACACAACCCCATGAGTTATAACAGTGCAACCCCATGAGTTTGTTCCATGTTTTCTTATTTTACTTGTCATCTTTTATTCGGTGATTATTTCAACAACAATTTCGGTGATCTGACTACAACTAATGGCTACTTCCAGCAAAAACTCTGGCGACCCGACCATTACTGACAATTACCTCTAGCGACAACTTCGACGACCACAACCGTGATCCCGCTACCGCTGACGACTACCTCCGACGACCCCTGCCACCGCTGACGAATACCTCCTGCGACAACTCCGATGACCATACCGATGACCCCGATCACCGCTGACGACTACCTCCGACGAAATTTTGACGACCACACTGACGACCCCAACCACTGCTAACGACTACCTCCGACGACAACTTCGACGACCACACCAACGACCCCAACCACCGTTGACGACTACCTCAGATGATAACTCTGACGACCACACCGACGACCCCAAATACCGATGACGACTACCTCCGACGACTCCAACCACCGCTGACGACTACCTCCGACGACCACAACGGCGCCCCCAACCACCGCTGACGACTACCTTCGACGACAACTATAATGACTACATCGATGACGTAACCACTACTAACGACTACTTTCGACAACCACTCAAGAGATTTGTATATATGCCTACCCCAACAACCACATCACTCGAGCAATCAAAACTACCCTAACGATCTAACTTGTGCGCAATCACCACTATTCTTATTAGAGTTCCAAAAATAGGTTTTTGGATACTTTATGGAATAAAATTTTAAATTTTCTTATCACTTAAATAGACTTCCATTTTTTTATTTTTAAAGTAGAATTCCAAAAAACAGTTTTCAGAATACTATGTGACGTGAAATAAAGTTTTTAATTCCCTAATTTCTTAAATAAACTTATATTTTTTTAATTTCTAAAATAGAGTTCCAAAAATACTTTTCTAAATATTTTTTGAAATAAATTCCTAACTTCTTAAATGAACTTTCAATTTTTTAATTTCTAAAATAGAGTTGCAAAAATACTTTTCTAAATATTTTGTGAAATAGAGTTTTAAATTCCCTAATTTATTACATAAACTTCCAATTTCTTAATTTCTAAAATAGAGTTTAATTTTGTAACTCATTTATGTTATACAAGGGTTTCTATAATTGATAAAACATCCACTAAACAATAAGAGAACAAAACATCTAAAGAAAAAAGGGAGGGAAAAACAACATAAACCCAAGATTTAGAACAGTGCACCCCCAACACTGTTTTCTTATTCCCAGGCTTCAGAACACTACACCCCAAACACACCTTTCTGATTATCAGGCTTTAGCACCCCAGAACAAACCCCTTAGGGGCCATTTGGTTTAAGGTTTTATTGGATGGGAATTGGTAATAGATGCTTGAGAATAAGATGTATGAGAATGATAAATGCATGAGAATAAGATGACTGTGTTTGGTTGTACATGAGAATGTTATCATATTTTTATGTAAAAAAAATGATATTTTATATTTATTTGACGAAATTAATATATAAATCTTATGTAATATATACTTACAATCTAATAAATAATGAGCAAATTTATTTTATGATATTTATCTTATAAATTTTATATATTATTATCTATTATTAATAAAATAATAAAAATGCATTTAAAAAATAATAATTAATTAATATTTTTAATAAAAAAATTAATTATTAATTGATCACAAATAACTCGTGAATAATTATAATGATTATCCTTACCATAAATTAATAATATTTATAATTAATTGATTAATATAATATTAATTAATGATTTAATATTTTTATAATGAATTTTATAATGAATGTTTATGCTTGTTTGATTAAATTAATCTTAAAAACATTATTTCATTAACTAATCAAAATTAATGTCAACTAATAAAAATAAATAAATTAATTATAAATATTTTTAATTAAATAATTAATTATGATTATTGAAAATAAATAAATAAATAAAAATATATAAATATTAATAAAAAAGAGAGAGATACTAATAAAGAAGAGAGATGAATGAGTATAAAGAAAACTCATCATTCTTGAAAGGTATAGGAAACTCATCCACCATGAGAAAAAGTGATGCATGAGAATAAGTGATACACATGCCCATGTTTACCAACCTTGTTCCAAATGAGATTTAAAACCTTTACCCATTTCCATCCACAAAACCTTGCACCAAACGACCTGTTTTGATTCCTAAGATTTTGATTCCAAGACAGGGGACCAGACGACCTAGTACTATTAGATTCTTTTGTATTAAAATATATTTTTGGTCAATATGCTAAAATTTTCAAGTTTAGCCTGAGCTGATTTGCTTTTAAACATTTCATAACAATCCCTATCAACACTTGACTAAAGTGTATATGGCATTTCTACCCTTATAGTGAAGAAATAATAGAAATTCAATTAGAAAAAGTTACTTCTAATTGTATTTAAGAAGATTACAGTACCAAAAAAAAAGGTTACAAAAATTAAATTAACATTATTAATTATACTAAATATCAATATTAACACTATAATGTCCTTTACTATTTTCACTTTAAAAAAACAATGTCTTAAAGCTCCACGATTTTCATATTTATCGACTAATACATGATGTATAATATTAATGAGTATTAATACACTAAAAAAAAATCAGTTTTCTCTCCATTTAATATTGATCCTACTTGTTTGGCTTTTCATCAAATTTCCAAGCCCACAAGTGAGGAATAGTATTAGACTATTGATATAATTAAATTTACTCCAAATTATTAGTTTAAACTTTTGGTTTGATTTGTGATTTAAGACGAAATGTCACATACCTTTAAAAAAAAAGTTACATAAAGAAACCTTATATACTATATTTACAACTTATGATCATGTTATATCTGTGTTGTTTTTCACTAATAACATATGCATTTCGTATGTATCATAAGAAATAATTTAGTGATGATAATATAGCTTCTAAAAATATTAAAATTGATTCGAAACTATATTAAAATATTGGGACTAAAACTATAATTTAATGTTACATAACCTTAATTTCAAATTTGTTAATACACTCTGAAATTTTCATTTGCATCTGTGTCCTCAAGAATTATTAATCACATGTCGTAGTGGAGATTTAAAATTAAATCGAAATACATGTGTCTAAACTACTAAACAATACGTAATGTCATTTATCCTTTATTTTCATTAATAAAAGCTTATGCAATATTTTTATTTATAATTATATATAATATGCACTATAGCTCAATTAGCATAATGAATGTGCTAACGACTGCGAGATCTGTGTTCAAATCTCCTAACTCTAATTGTAATAAAAAAAATAATTATATATAACATGAATCTAATCTAACGAGTTATTTGTGATTGTACTTTAAAATGAGGCACATAAATTTGAGGATGGATATTGCTACTCCTCACCAACCATAGGCATATATGTTTGCAATTGATTTGGTGGAAACAAACAAAGTAAAGAAAAAAGTCACAAAAAATCAGACTTATTCACTTTACAAAAAAACTGCATTAGAAACCACTGACATAATAACTCAACTCAGCAAACCAAACACTGACTTCCTGACTCAACTCAACTCAACTCTGCAAACCAAACACTGATTTACAGAACTCACTGACAAAACAACTTTGCACAACTCAATTCAACCCTGCGATCCAAACGGCCCCCTTAAAGAATAATGGTGATATTAAACATTTTTAGTTAAAAGTATATGGGCTAAAATGATTTAAGGTTAAATTATAAGTTTTTCTTTAAATAATCTCTAAGAGATCAATGAAATATTTTTTTTATTGTATGTAATTTTTTTTTCACATTTGGACCGATACAAGATTTTTCAAATTGATAAAATATTTTTACTGTTATCAATATAATAACGATAACTATATATTCTTTTTATTATTTTTTATGCGTGAGTTTTGACTAAATATATATTTTTATAAAGATAAGGATAAAAATATCAATATTTGTATATCCAAATTTTAATTTAGATGAGACTTCAATTACAATATCAATACACAAATATTATTTTTTATCCGTGTTCGTTGATCGGTTACAAAAAAATATTTTAGAAATAAAATTGGAGAAATGTATATTAATTTTGTAGCATAATTATTGCATTGAATTACATTATATTTTATACGTTATTTTTTTGTTTGATCAATTCCAAAAAATATTTTAGAAAATTTGGATGAGTAAATAAAATTGGAGAAAAGTATCTTAGTTTACCATAGTTATCGATTTGTATTACATGCCATTTTATCCCAATTACGCCACAATCTTATTATGATTATACCCAAATTTATTACACTTCATACTATTTCTTCATCATAGTTCTTATTTTTTAGCCAAATTCCAAACACAAAAACAAATTTTTTTCTTTTTCTTTTTTTTTTTTTTTTTTTTAATTTGGACTTGGATTTTGAAAGATGTTTAAAAAATACAGAAAAAAAAAATCATGGGTGGAAAATGTGTTTATAGCCTTAGTTTAATAACCATTTGGTTTTCAAAAATGGTGTTTATTTTCCTACCATTTATATACCATGAGTTTCATCTTTCTTAAGAAAATATTTGAATTCTTAGCCAAATTCCGAAAACAAAAACAAAATTTTGAAAACTATTTTTTTAGTTTATAAAAATTAACTTGTTTTTTAAAACATATAAAAAAAAAGTAAATAACAAAAAGAGAAAACTAATAGATAGGAGTAGTATTTATAGGCCTAATTTTTAAAAGCTAAAAACAAAAAATCAAATGATTATCGAAAATGATCCAAATGGTTATGAATCAAGGCCTAAATTTTTAAAATCTTTTTTTTTTTTTAGTTTTCAAAACTTGCCTTGAATTCTAAAAACATTTGTGAAAAGTATATATAACCCAACATTATAACCCAACAAAGAAATTTAGAAGTGAAAATAATGTTTATAATCTTAATTTTTCAAAAATCAATAAGTAAGAACAAAATAGGCCGGAAGCTGCCGAGGGTCCAAACCCGGTGTGATCTGCAAGTGCAACTGCATTATTTTATTTCAAGAAGAGGATTCCTGAAACTTTAGGGGATGAGTGAGTTCAATTTACTAAGGGTGCACATAAGTCAGGTTGGGCCGGGTTATGCTAGTTTTTTGGACCAACCCGAATTTTCGGGTTAGTTATTCTTCCAACCCAAATAACCTTATTCATGAGGGTAACCCAACCCAACATTTTCGGGTTGGGTTGGATTGGGTCATCGAGTTATTTTTTTTATTTTTTATTTTTTAAATTTAAAATTTAAAGAATCCAAAATTAATATAAATATAAAAAAATCAAGAATTAAAGAACTCCAAAACTTAAATATTCTAATACAAATTTACAATTATCCCAAGAAACTTCTAAATAAATAGTCATCATTTAAAACAAAAACTATTTATTTTTCAAAGATTGAATTAAAATTAGCCATTTAGTTTCAATTTATATTATGAAAAATTACACCCTAACGACTTCAAAAATGTATTTTTAAGAGTTATTAAATAATAAATAATTATGAAATTAAATAAAAATAAATTAAATACATGTATATGTAGTTGTATGGTAGGTAAAAATATAATTTTTAAAATTAATAATAAGTTCGAGTTGGTTGGGTTAACCCAAATTAATTTTAGGTGAACCCACCTCAACCCATACATTTTAATTTATTTGAACTCAACCCAACACAAATAAATTCATAACCCAACGGGTTGGGTTGGTCTGGTTTTTTCTTAACACCCCTACCATTTACCCTAAAAATATCAAATTCAAATCCAATGACTAGACATTTTACGTATAATGGTATTCAAAAAATTGGAACCATCAACCAAGGCAGATGAAATAGAAGTAAAACTTCAACTGTAGACATATCACATAGATGAAGGTTCAAACTAAATACAAAAATGAAAGAAACAGATGAAGTAAAAAGTTGTCATTATCTACGGCAAAAAAAGAATAGAATGATCTTCCCATTCATTCCTCAATCCCATTAACAATGAGAAAAAAGGGTAGCAATCAGGCTGCTGCTGGTGAAGCAGGGGTGTACCAGCCATGGTGGATTTCTACAGCTTTCTTTCGTCTGGCTAGCCGAGATTTTCGACGTGCTGCAGTGTTTCGATGCAATGTTCCCACTTTCACGGCTTTGTCGATCACCGAGTATGCTTCTGCAATGAGCTTCTCGATTGGAAGGACTTCCTCTGATTGTGCTTCAGGTTTCTTCTTCAGATCATCTAAAGCTTCCAAAGCCTGGCATTGTATCAAAGATTGGTCATCATTATGCAGGCAAGGATTCTGCAGAAAATCTTTTCTTTTTCTTCACGATATGCAAAAGCAAGGATACAGAGGAAGAAAGTTAAGATTATGCTTTAGTTCTATCACTTAGCAGATACAAGCTTTAGAAAGAAAAAAAAAGCAACCCATTGCATAAAAAAGCAGCATCTCTTTAGAGATTCAATCAAAAAAAAGTTTTAAATGAGAAAAGCCAATCTTTTTTTTCTGCTCCAACAAGAAAAGAATGACTTCTTAGTCATAAAAGGAAACACCCTCCACTCCATCCACACATCTTTCTACTGGCTCTCTTGATTCCAAGAAGAAAAAAATTGTAAAGAAAAGTCATGAAAACATACTTACCGAGGCCAAGACCACAATTTTTCTATTAACTGATCCTAAACATCTAAAATTGGATGAAAACAGCTAATATTGATTGAAATCAATTGAAAATGAGTATGCAATTGGACTTGTGACCAGAAACTTGCCCACTGACAAGTAATATCAACTATCAAGTAAGACGTTACCCGTTTCATTTGTTAATAAATCAATACTGAGTTGAAGCAATTGTTATATTTCATGGTCTATGGAACAAATAAACATATGCCATATTCTAGGGTCTAGACTGAATTCGCATAAGTGAATCCAAGTTGGGACTATTTTTTTTCCTCTCTTTCTGAAAACCTGAAGGTGATTAGTTGAGTGCCGCCCAAATGTTATGCAGCCCATTTCTCCACCACGAGTAAAAAAAAAATTGTGGTTATCAAGTGGGCTGCACCCAAGTATTTCCCATAGTTAATAGTTAAAATTCGGTCTTTACCAACTAAAAAGACCATCTAGAAAACCTACCTCTAGACAATCACAGAGCATTTAGCTGAAGCTGAAGCAATCTACCAGTGGACAAGAATATTCGATCAACTTTAACATATATCAGACTTTTCTTTTTAGTCCTTTTCCAATGGTTCTTCAAACCTGGATCAGATGCTTGGTAGTTCATACTATCCAATATATGTTAAAAGTCTGAGTTAAAAACTTAAATGATAATTTTTATAATCGAGACAATCAGATAACTTATATAATCAAGACAATCAGTTTGATTGCTTTAATGAAAGATAATATTGAAGATCCAAACATTTATGACTTGATTACAAGCTGTCCCTGAACAAAATCCATATAAACTTTACTGTAGTAGCCATTGTAATTGCCATGTCTTTTTTTCAGTCGTGAGTAGTCATAACCATTTCTGATGAATAAGAACTTCTACTGATCAGGTTTACTGATAAAGTAGCAAAATGCTATGACAAAGCATCCAAGCCAGCAAGTTACCAATTATTTTTTGAATTCGACAATATGTAGAGGTGAAGATTCGATCCTCTAACCTTCTGGTTGAGGTTATAATGGCTAAACCAGTAAGGATATACTAAGGTTGGCAGCCAACAAGCTACCATTGACGCTTATCAAACGAAATCATACCGAATATAACCAACTGTCCGCTGGTACTGAATACAAAATAATAAGCATCAACCTTCCAACTCTTAATGTTGCAAATTTCATCTGTTCCCTTTTCAGGAACAGTCGACACATATAATCATTTCAGGCATTTATCTTCAACACCTAATGTAATGACTTATGTCACTTATAACTCAAGGAACACAAAGAAATACCTAACCCCTTGAGTCTTGATATAGATCAGTTTGTTTTTAAAGGCACTTAAAAATTAGGCAAATACCAGCCTAAGTCAACCAGAAATTCAACTTTTCAGTGCCAAAGACAAATTTCTAGGGAAGGAGAGATCAGCTGTTAGGACTTGGGCTGAGTTCAATAGCCTTTCTAATATAAATATTCCAAAGATAAAACGAATTCTAAAGTACATCATTCTTAGATAGAGCCTAAAAGCATTAAACCCCAAATTTATTTTCCACATTATCAGTAGATGCTTCCTCTTCGTTTCCAATTTCACGAGAAGGGATTTCATCAAATTCTGACAGAATTCAAAAACAAAAATCTAAAAACCAGCCAAAATTAGGTACCTTCTTGATCCTGGTTTTGATTTCAGACTTCCGGGCTTTATTGTAAATGCGCCTTTTCTCTGCCTGCCGAGCTCTCTTTGCAGCAGAATCAGCCTTTTTCTGAGGAGCCGCCTCGCAAACCACAGAGTAACGAAGTGGCCTCTGAGCTTTACTCATCGACAGGCACCCTATTCGAAAAATGGACAAAGAAATTATGCATTTCTTCAAGAAATCAAAGCAGGAGATAAAAAAACAGGAAACCCATAAGAAATTACCATTGGAGAAGGCAGAAACTGAAATGCTGGAGGAGAAACTGAGAGATTTGAGGGTTGAAGAAGATGGGCAAGCGGGCAAACAGGAGGACGAAGCATTAAGCGAAAGATTTCTGAACTTAGAAGGAAGAGCGAAGCAACTAATTGAAGCTGCCGCCATTTTTCTGGGCAATTCTCAGAGCTCCAAAGGTTGAAGAATGATGGCGCTTATCCACTGAAAGCAAGAGTTTTTGCAGTATCGGTTTATCCTCTGTTATTTTTGGCTGTTTGGATTCAAGTTTAGTATATTCTCATCCGGGTTCTGTTTTAATTCCAACCCCACATAAGAGCCAAGGATTATTTATTTGGAGCTTCTACAATAATTTGTTCATTGGTTGTTTTTTCAATCTACTTTTAATTTGACTATAATTTAAAGGAAAATGTGAAATGTGAAGTTGTTATACACGTTTAGCACGTGTTTACTTATTATGCTATTACTATTATTTTGTAGTTCATCAATCATGGAGTGGAGAACTAAACCATGGTAAACTATTGTGTCCGCCTGATAATTTATGTGTACATCATTTTAGTCTTTTTATTTGGATCATTTGAAATAATTATTAGCTCAAACAAGTTCTCGAAATGAACCATTAAATGACTTTTAGGCAATTTATAAATTTATAATTTTCATTTTCATTAAAGTTGATGTTTACGACCTCAATATCCATTTGATTTTTTTTTTTGTTTGTTTTTAGAGACGGTTTGTTTTCCTCCTTTTTCTTTACAATAATTTTCATCTTCTTAAGTAACATTTGAATTCTTAACTAAATTTCAAAACAAAAACAAATTTTAAAAAATTAATAGTTTGTTTGAAATAAGTTGTATTTATTTATTTTTTTTACAAATCGATTTACAAAATTCTGAAGATAATGCTTCACTTATAAATAACTTTTTAAATAAAACGTCACTCTTTTTAGGTAAAAAATCACCCCAAACTTAGAGGTCCATTTTACCCACAAAAATCCACCCCAAACAAGAAGGGGAAGAAAATTTCAGAGACGGAGAATAGAATCCCTACCCTATTTACTTTTTCTATTATTTATTTTATTTTTTAATACATTCATCTATATTTAAACAATTTGAATTATTTAGTTAAACATTAAATTATGTGTATTGAATCTATTGATAATAAGATGATATAAAAAAATAAAATAATAATAATAATAAAAAAAGATAATAAGATAGTTTGATACAAAATACTATTTTGTTTTTATTGGAAGGTTAAAAAATTTTATATTTAACTATAGATTTTTTTAAAGAAATTGACCATTTAAATAAAAATTAATAGATATTTTCTATGAAAAGTTAACTATTTGAGAGTGTATCAAAAGAATTAGTTGATTCAATTGAGATTGAAAAGAGAAAAAAATAAAAATAAACGAAGTGTGAGGAATCCGAATCGAGGCAGGATATCCTCACTTCTAATCCCTGCAAAATTTAACAGGTAATTTGGAGTGTGGACATCCCTACCAAACTCACTGTCCAAGCAAATTTTTATTTTTAATAAACACCAATCCATTCACAAATCTTTATCCAAAGAGAGAACAAAATATTACTACAAACAATCCATGGAAAATGATCAAATCTATTTTCAATTTCTTCTGTGAACTCCCTCAAGTGATGATTTTTCACATAGCTCTTCCGATTTTAACTTAACCCATCAACTAGAAACCATAGACTACAAACCACTGTATGTATATAAAGGCTTGCTTACTTTTGAACCATACCATACTCTTAAAATCTCTCAGCTGTCATTATTGCTGGTTGAGTTTCAAGATTCCTTCTACTGAGATATGGACCATTTCTAACAGCTTCCTGCAACTGCAGTGCAGACAAACCAGTTTAAGCATTAGCAGGAGTATAACCGCCCCAAAGTTCGAATTTACGAGCTCAAACAGAAGAATGTTACACCACTTCAACAATAAGTTTGATTCAGATATTGAGAACCACCAATAAAGGGATGTACACAAGACAAGCCTTAACACATGGAGATGGCCTTTTTGTGGCCTTTTTGGCTTTTTCGGGTTATCAGTTTAGGTAAATAAAATTTTCTTTCTCAGAAAAATAATCAGAGTATGATCCACACGATGGGAGCCTTGCAGTTTTGTGAGCACTACTAGAATAAACTGCCTTGGAAAGGAAAATGTTGAAGAAAAGGATGAAATATTTATGCACAAGTGTTCATTTGCATCTCATCTAACCTTTGAAGCTATTCCAGCAAGAGCAGGATCGCCAGTAAGCCTAGTTGAAGACATGAAGGCCTTGTGGATAGCCAAACAACAGTTATATCTAGCTTCCATTCCTAAAAAAGAACACAAAGAAAAACAAATTAATAAATAAACCATGTGATTGGGATTAGGGAAAATTGCCCAAATCTATCTAATTACATTGTCGACCCCTACACGAAGTAATTGTTTCTAAAAGAGTTTATGAATCTCAGAAAAGCAGATTGATACAATAAGAAATTTGTGTTCATGCATGAATTGCATTGTGGTGGAAGACACTCCTGAAGGACACACCAGAAATAGCTGCACCCTACGTTATATTTTTCTTAAAAATCTAAATCAAACAAAACGAGAATATGATGTATGTAATACATGGCAATGTTTTGAAATAATTCGACTACTTAAAAGACTACATAGAGTTATCTAGACCAAGATGTGATTGTAAATGCTAATAAATGTCTTCGATCAGATAACAGACAAGAACTGCAAAAGGGATTTGGTCAATAGAAGCAATTGTAATAATCATCTGCACATTTCGAATTTCCTGGAGTTCTTAGAGTTGCTTTCACAGAGCAATATGTTTAGCAAACTTGTTATTAACCACGGGGTGAAGATGATTTGCAAGATTTTAAAATTAATTCAAAGAAAGGAAGTTAAAATTGAAAATGAGCATAAGCCATCAATAATTCTATTCTGAACATGCTTAGAACATTTCTTTTGAAATTGTGACACTGGAAAAACTAATATTCTATACATCTGAATGAACATTGCAGGTTTGCATCTGCCAACGGCTAATACAAAAGCTCGAGAATGCTTAACTATAACACAGCTAAAGAAATCAACAATCCTTAACTGTAACGCCATAAAAGCAGGAGAATCCCCGCTTAATTATTACTATTTAAATTTCTGAGATAAATACCCAAAAAGGTAAGATTTATGCTTGTTGTAGCAGTGGTATTTCTAATGATGCACGTACAACAATCATGAACAGAATCTCTGATTCACCTTAAAACATGGATGCAAGGAAAAGCAAGCACATATACCTATTTTCATAGTCTCCGTACTTGCATCAGTCACTATGTTTATCATGTCTTGTTTCGAGCAGATTTCCATAAGGCACCAAGGTCGAGCAACCAACCCAGTTATCATTCTATAACTCTGAAGACAAAAATGTGTTAATAAGTCATAAGTTAAAATATATAGGAAGCTAGAACCTACGTAGTTTCAGTCCAGGATAAGAATAAACCCATAACTAAGCAACCTTCTTGCTGGAAATTGACTCCCCTAAGCTAACAAACAACTAAGAATATTGTCTAGACTAAGGAAGATCTCTTTTGATGCAAATTTATAGGATGTGCTTCTAAGTTCTAAATAAGATAATTATTCTCTAAACATCAAAATGTTTTGCCATGTCTAATTTACATGAAACAAAACATAGAACTGCATATCTATATCAAATCTTCATACATGCACCCATTTATATGCGTTCGTGTCCATGTTTTTTAGCATTTGCGTCATCATTTTTTTTTTTTGAAAAATATGTCTCCATGTCAATGTCCATACACTCCATTCACAATAATAAAAAAGAACATAATAAATCATCGTGTCCATTGCAAGAACAAACTTTTTTCATTGGATAGTCAAATTCCTTGCACCTTGCAAACTATTTGACACACCAAGTTTCAAATTGAAGACTATTTTCTAACCCAATGATATATCGTCGGTAAGAAAAGCTCAGATATACGTATACCGTACATAACCAAAATGAATTTTTAATTTATGTCCTCTTAAGTCCAAGGGTCATTGAATTTATTTCCTCTTAGAGTACTAGCTTGTCCAACATCATGTATTTTTATCTTTTGGGATTTTTCTACAAAACCAAGAACAAGTTCCTTTAAGGCCAGTTAAAAACAGGTAAAGAACGCTGGAAGCAAGAAAAAATGAATGAAATACTAACCGCCAAGCGAATCTCAGAGTCCTGTTGAAGGACAGCTAGAAAAAGGCCCTGCCATAGCAGCTTGTTAAACTTTTAAAAACTAAAATCACGTAAGATATGAAGGATAATGTCAAAATTGTTGATTACTGAAGCTAAATAAGTGAAAATAGGTCAATTTATTCAGTTGAAGCAATCTTGAGTGAGAAAAGATGTTTCCCTCCAGACTCTAAAAGAACACTGAAAACATCCTTCCATAACAGACATTAACGACAGTGGTAACCAAGTAATGGATGAAACATCACATAATACATCTTGGCAATCAAATTAATTTCACGAACATACAGCAATTCATATTTCAACCCTCTGTTACATCTTGAAGCCTGTTCACCTACATGTTTGATATATGAACTTAACTCCTTTACTATCAGCTTAAGCATTTTGTTTTAATGCTAACATGTAATGAAACAGAGAAATGTCCAATCTTTAAGAGCAGAAGGATTGGTTTGAATTGGAGTGATATTCTGCGACTAAAGCAGAGTAGATATCAAATTCCAAATTACTTCAGATAGGAAACATATCCAAAGCAGGAAAATATTATCAAAAGAAATAAACCCTAAACCCTTCACTCACTGATGGCGTCATTTTTGAACTTCTGGATGCAATTTGATATATCAAGTCCCGTAAATTTGCTTCTGCATTATCATTCAGCATAATATCATTCTCAGATCGAGTTTCTCCGAAGATGTTACCAAGAGCATGCATGGCTGCCTGTATTGACAGTTGAAAATATAAGTGAAATATTATAGGTACATAAAGCACAAATCATTAGATACTCGCCTAGCTTTAAGCATATGGTTGGCAATCACACACTATCACAAACATCTTTTTAAAACAAAATCCTTTCCTCTGTCAAGATAACGTTTTACACAAAAGAAAAAAAAAGTTGATGCTTTTGAGAAATAAATACCCAGAGCAAAAAGAGAGTACCAAAATTTAAAACCTTACAATTCAAAAAATTATTCAGAATTTCATATTTGCTGTTAATACCATTGTGGGGAAAATATCACTGTTCTACCTTAATCATTGTTGAAAACACTATCTCACTCTACTCTCCCACTAATAAGCCTTGCAAGGACTTTGGCATAGAATTTTCTCATCCTAGCAACGTCTAGCTAGCTTCAGGGTTTTCCACACTTAATTCTTTTACAATGCTAGCTGAAACATCTGGGTTTTTTTTTTTAACCATATACTAACCTAATGGTTTAATGAAAGAGAAACTGAGGTGAAGAAAAAGATAACATAAACATAAAAATAAACCAAAAAGCTTAAACATGCTTACCAGCTGTTTACCATGTTCATGCCGATCAAACGCTGCATTGATTACATCCTTCACACAAGTTGGAAAACTTGACAGCAGTAAAGTGGCTCCACATTTGCCTGAGAGAAACAGAAATTGAATCTGTACATGTTGGCTTTTGGGGGATGAAATGTTTATAAAGATCTAAATAAAATGTTAAGATGATGTAAAACACCTTAGGGGCACATTTGGTGACGTTCTCGCTTCCCTTTTTAATAAAAAAAATGAAAAAAAAATGGAATTACGTTTCGTAACCAGTTCTTGTTTCTAGATCTTCCATTTTTATTGATTTTTTTTTTAAAAAAGAAACATATTTGGTAACCATTTGTTTTTTCTTGTTCTCTGAAATTTTAAATTAATATTGTAAAAATTTTATATGAAAATTAGCTTTTAAAATTAAATATCCAATTTTTTATGTTATATTTATTTGGTTAAAATACCATTTCGGTCCATGTACTTTGGGCTTTATTCCATTTTGCTCCTTGTACTTTCAATAAAGCTTAAAATTGGTCGCTAGTATTACTTTATAGTTAATTTTTCTTAAAAAAAAATTAGTCCCTAATAGCTTTCCCTCAATAAATTTTAAAGTGATGTTCACATTGTCTCTTTTCTTGTATAAAATTATTATTATTATTTAACCAATTTTTGATAAAAATTAACTTCAAACTTATCATAACATAAGGACCAATTTTAAGCTTCATTGAAAGTACAAGGACTAAAATTGGACATTAAAAGTATAGGGACCAAAATGGTATTTTAACCAAATAAATAATAACATAAAAAAATTGGATATTTAATTTTAAAAATTAATTTTCATATAAATTTTTTACATTTTTAATTTAAAATTTCAGAGAACAAGAAAAAACAAATGGTTACCCAATATGTTTCTGTTTTTTAAAATTACTTTTTTTATTTTTCAATAAAAATTACAGATCTAGAAACAAGAAATGGTTACCAAACGTAATTCCATTTTTCTTTATTAAAAAAGGAAATGAGAAACGAGAAACTTGATTTTGTTGTTTTCAAAATTCCTACGCAATTTTAGAAATGTATCTGAAAAAAATGCAAAACAAGGAACCTGGACAGTGTCAATTACCAAATACTTCCGTTTCTAAAACAAACTGAAAACAATAAATAAAAAACTAAAAATAGGAACATTACCAAACGACCCCTTAGTTTCACAAACCAAAAGGTCGCTTTGAACATTTAGGGAGGTTAGTAACTTGGTACAATTCAAACGGTGATCAAGTGTATTTTGGTCAAGGATATATCATAATCGCACAGTTGCACTTATGCTGAAGTTCACATTAACAAAAAAAAATAATGGTTCCTGTTTGCATCAAGAGTTATGATATTTTTCTATCATCCATATAAAAGTAATGACCAGGAGCAATAAAAAACTGAGAGTATTTTCCAGACAAAAGGTTGAGGTCCACATAACATCTTGTTCAAATGGAGGTTACATAGTTACAAGGATTTTAGAGTTTTCTTTTTTTTTTAGTTCAATAACATGTGAGGTGGAGATTCAAACCTCTAACCTCTCGGTCGAGAGCATATGTTTAACCAGTTGATTCAGACTCACTGTTGTAGGAGACGAGATGACCACATAAAAATAAAGAAAGAAAGTTGATGATGATGATGTCCAAGAAACCCAAGTTGAGGCAAAAAATAATCAGGAGCTTGATTCATAGGGAACCAAAAGAACAAATATGGTCCACAATCCTCTGTCCAATCAATTAGGGGAAAGGAGGATGTTAGATTTCTAACTCGAATCTTGTCAAGAGTATTGAACCCTCTTGGCATAAGACTTTTAAAGGAAGACTTCTATCTTCTTCAGATAATTTTCCTGCCAAATTACTGTGCAGAAATCTAAGAAAAACATTACTTTGCTTCACAAAAGACCACAAACAAAGACGACGAAGAAAAAAAGCCTGAAGAGTCACCTTTCCAGCTTTTTTTGTCAGGTTAGTGACAACTTTCCAACTTATACATTAGAAAAAACCATTCAAAAGCCTCACCCCCATTTATGTTCCTTTGGTTGTTCCGGAAATTCAGATTGTTGTCCAGCAATCGGCAATGGAGTTATCAGGATTAACTCTGCTGCTACCCAGGGATCTTTCCAAAAACTCAGATTAGTCTCATTTCCCACCACAAATCTTCTCAAACGGCGCAAAAATAAGATTCGAAGATCTTCTGAAGCTGGCATTTCCACATGGCGCACACAGCAAAACTTGGAGGCCCAGAATATGTACTCAGCTGTTATGAGCAGGTACCATAGGGCCTCCTGTTCCAACGGAAACAACCATTTCACAAGGAGAGATGTAGTTCCTTTTCCTTATGTTCCCTACTCCAAACATTCCACATAACAAATGTAAATCCCCATCCATGTTAGGACCCTTCCAGAAAAAGTTCCTAAATGATACCTCTTACGAGCTCCTACTGGAAAGTAGAAACCTTAATAGTAACTGTACATTGCACTCTCTTTGTAACAGTTAAAATCTGATCATAGATCATATTCTTAATCAAAACGCCAATAGTTTCTGAGCATCCAATACTTATCTTTGTGGGTATATACGAGCTTATATGTTCATAAGTTTTCCATTAAGGGGGAGAAAAACTAAAAACAAGATAATATTTAACATGTTCTAAAGAGTTTGAGGTTTATTTTCCTGGATGTACACTAGTCTTCATGCATTTAGAAGTACATAGCAACTTCAGTTGTACTCTCTCTCTTTTTTTATAAGAAGCTACGGTAATAGAATATCACAATCCAGTTGCTCATTAAATAAACAAATCTTAGACTACAAGTGGCAGAGGCTACACTTACTTGACCCTATTTGACCCAGTGCTTCGAATGCAGATTCACATACATTTACATCCTGACCTTCAGAAGACCCAAGGATTTCATCTATAGCAGATATTAAAATCCGTACACCTGAGAATATCAGAGCAAAACAAGAAACTATCAAAACATCAAAACATTTCTTGGTCCAACTGATGATAATAAAATTTACAGATTTAGAAGACTGAATTATAGGCAATAAGGTCACCTGTATTGGTTATAGATTACTGTCAACTGCTTTTAACGCAATCAATTAGATTGTGCTAATCTCTCGAGTGATTTTCATATTTTTGGATTTGTACAGCAAGAAGATTATCAATGAAAGGCTCTCAGTCTGGAAAGCCTTTACTGGTAAAATGAAAGGATCCAACTTACCAGGGTTGGACATTGCTTAAGCAATTTTTCCACCTAGCCTTGCAATTTTTTTGTAATTTCTTTTTTTATTTAAATGATATATATGCAAAACTTAAATTAAAAATATGATAAAAGTCACATAATTCCTTCTCTAAGAAGCACGGACAGGGACACGTGTCAATTCTTAAAAAAGTAGGAAAGAGACTGACAGATTTTCTATATTATACTTCATCATAGATAAAACATGTAAATTTCACATATGAATACTTCACTAAAACATACAAAGTCAGGTCAATTAGCAATATTTGAAGAGCTTCAAGATATAGAAGAATTTGGTTGGCTATGGCTAGAGGAAGATGATGTCATCCTAAAGGATTAGAAATTGTTACAGAATCTCTCTCCTTTTCTTTTATAAACTTCTTAGACGGCTGGGTGACATGTGAACATATAAGCTATACGGGGAGAAAAGTCATAGTAACTACGATTTTCAAGAAAAGAGAATATATAAGCTATAGAAATTTTTTTAGCTTCTTTATTCTTTTATAAACTTCCTAGGGTTGGCTTTATTTTCTTCCCGTCTGAGTCATTTCCAGCTGTCCAAAATTAGAAAAATAGATATATTAAATATTAGACACGTTTTTAGCATGTCGGACATGTGTTTGGAGTGTGTCCAGATGAACGTGTACTGTGTTCAACCGTGTTTGACACAGAAGCTCTACCTAAACAAGTGTTCATGCTTCCTAGTTCCTTTCACATAGGTTATATAGAGAATGTGATCTTCAAGAGCTACATGTAGATTTTATATCCATGGTGCTTAAATGCATAATCATAGGTCCAAGGGATACAAGTGTCCCAAGGCGAAACTTGATGGAAAGAGGTATGTTACGTGAAAATGACATTTGGCAAGTTTGTCTAATTCACACCTTTTTTAATTCTTAAAAACCTTCAAATCAAATGAAGATGCAGTAAACTTATTTCTTACAAGATTCATCTACAAGCGAGAAAGTATTCTCTTTAGACAAAAGTCTTCCACTGATGACCATGGCTCTTGATCTTAAAATAGACTCTGCCGATGAGTTGCTACAATAAACAACAAAAAATTATGAATACCATCAATATCCAGAGTCGGACCATTTGCTTGTATAACTGAAATTTATAATTCTCTCATTAAAAACCTGATTATAGAGCTTAGTAGTTGGAGAAAGCTGGTCCTTGGCAAAAACTTTGTACCGTGTTCAATCTCCACTAACTTCATCAATTGGAAATATAATAAGAATATGTTACAAATTGCATAAAAAGAAAATCGAATATATCAGAATGAAAAGTTTAAAGGTGGGATGATAAAACAAAGGAAGAATGAAAAACTTTGTACCGTGTTCAATCTCCACTAACTCATGCATGCTTGAGTCAAAATATATCCTGGCCATAATTCTAATAGATTCCCAATCTTGAGATTAAAAAATCAAGAAAATAGGGACTGCAAATTTATTGAAATGTCTAGAGAAAATATGGAGGTACTAAGCATTAGAGAGGCTTAGTTGGCTCGCAAGACCATTTCCAAAATATGCATGACTCAAAAACCCCTAGCAAACTCCTTATCTAATGACCAATATAACCTAATATCGTAATATTATTCCCAACATTTATTCTAATAACTTCGTAACAAATTCTTTGCAATAGCAGAACAATGAAGGTGCATTTATATTTCTATAATGGTCAATCAAGACCATATTGCTTTGTGTCAAATTGTCCATACCACTTCATTGACATAATCTACAATGATCAAACCATACTAATTTTTCTTGCATGATCAAACCACTAAGCAACTACCATCTTACTTCTTAACTAACAACAGGAAGTCAGAGAGGCAGTTCATTTCAGCCATGACAATTCAAATCATGTCTGTTTCCCGTTCATGTTAAGGATATGTTGTTGAGATCGCAGTAACGAAACTTGTACAAGTTTACTAACATATTAAAATAAAATAAAAAATAATAATAATTATTATTATTAAAAAAAAAAAAAAAAAAAAACCCTACAGGGATAACATAATTTATAGCAACATTAAAAACAGACGGGGGGAGGGCAACATGTTCATGAACAAGAAGTCGGGGAGTAAGAGATGGTAAACCTCATACAAAAGTTCCAACACGCTTAAAGTTACAAGTGTGTCGTTTGAGTTGCTGATTTCACTTTCCAGTAGGCTTAATAAATTTGAATTGTATACTGCCGATGCCACAGAGCTAGAAACTGAAAATAGTTTCACTACCAAAGCCATAACTCGAACTCTTCCCTGAGGAATTTTAATTTAAATAAGAAACAGAAACACAAATGACTAGCAAGTTGCAAGTAAACTGCAAGAAGGGGCACCTTCTAAGTAATGATGCTAAAAGGAGACAATAAATAAACATAAACGCTAGCAAAAGAGAACATGGTTGGAGGAATTTTTCTTAAAAGTGATATTCAGCAAGTATTAAGTGCTACCCAATAAAATAAATATCTCAAAGTCATAGTACCCGCTACAATACCAGAGATGAACATGTTGAAGCTACAGTTCCTAGGTGTGTTGCTTCTGTTTTATTTGTTGAGAAGATGATTTCCTACAGAGCAACAAATTGCAGTTAGTTTTGACAAAAAAATATTTATTGTAACAACTAACAAGATGTAGGACAAGTTAACTGTATAAAAAAGCAGATAAATAACCGCTATAGTATAGTATATGTACCATCCCCCTTGGAAATGAAGCCAGTTTCTTTATTGCATCCATTGATGAGTTAGCAACTTGTTCATTCCTACGAAAAAGAGTGACAACCTCGTGCTTAGTTCCAACCAAGCTAAAAACAGATGAAATGGAGAGATACAGAATCTAAGGAAAGCTGAAATTTTTTCTTCCTTTTTTTGGAATAAACAAACTGAACGTTGAAAAAGCAAAGAACAACACCCTTTGCTCAATATTCATGGAAAATGCTGGCTAATAGCAACACAAAGAAGCTGAGGGACAGGTGGGGAGTTGGAGGGGTTGAGAGCCTACATCCCTTGAGGTGCCAATCATAGAATTCAATTATAAAATAGTTTTACCGTACTACAGAATGTTTGAAAGGTACAAGAGAAGGGTATATTGCATGCATAATTCAACAATTTTTTAATGATTCAAGAAAGCTATGCTATTTATAGTCTCAAATTTGAAGTAAAGGTTTAATTAGAAAACTATACGGCATATGAACAATAAGTATTTAATTGAAACATACAGACACAATCCCAGTACCATCCAAATCTCGATAGCATTCATAATTTAATTCATAATCATCGGTGTGTGTTCTTACCCATTGAGAAGACACTCGAGCAAAAGTGTATAAATGTTATAGTCAATAATCAGTTGTAGGGCCAAAAGAGCAGTCTCATCGGACTCCTCCAAAAGACAAGTGACCTGAAGAAATTTTGAATTCTTGGTTTAAGAATACAGAAGGGTATAACTTGCACAGTGATAACAAACAAATGAAGTTCAAAAAGAAAGGGAAAAATAGTTAACAAGAAAGAGGGGTAACTAGTTGAAGTTGAACTAAATAATGGCAATGAAAACCAACCGTTTTACAAGCTAAGCTTCTAACTGTTTGAGAATCTGCTCGTAGTCCTACCTGTACAAAAGGCTGCAGAAGGAGGGTGACAGAAATAATTAATACAAGTGACAGACCATAAGGCCCGTCGAGGGATCCTAATATGATTGAATGGACTAGCCTCGTGTACTCAAAAGTATAAGAAAAGAAATGAAGAAAGAGGAATTGCTATTGCACTTGAACAGAAGTACACGGGTTTTCACTGAATTTAAACTCAATCAACTAAGCCCTTAATACGAAATATCTGATAAAAGGGAAATGTTCATACCATATAATGTGGTATAAGAGAAGCACCATACTTGGTTTTGAATATCCTGTCGAGACATAAAACCAAAGTGTTCTCCAGACCAGGAATTTCTGCTTTTGCTTGTAAAGCACTTGGCAGAAGAAAACAACAACCCAAGTCACGACTCACAGAAGACAACCAAAAGAGCAATGAAAATACACAAAACAGTTCAAAAAACAATTGATCAAATAAGAGATGTGTTTCGATTTTCTGTAAATAATACTTGATGATGACGGGAAGGGGGAAGCGGTTGAGAAATTCCTTCACCGACGCATCAGTCCGAACACCTTGGCAAAGGGGAAATGAGTAACAGTGTCAGATTCTCATGCATTTTCAGTAGAATATGTAGAATTCGAAGTTAAATTCATGTATCAGTGGTTAACCAGGATAATTTGCGAAGTCTGCAGCTGATTCGAGTAGCTGGGCCGGATCGTCTAAAGCAAATTCCTCCATTTCTCTGCTTAGAGTTTTTCGGATGAGAGTAAAAAAATGGAAAGAAGAGAGAATCGGAGAGTGGAACTGCAGAGAATTTTCAGTCGGTTTTAGTTGATTATGGTTTGGTCACATCCGAGGCAAGACGACAACCACCGCGTAAAAAAGTCTTTTTTATGTAAAGGAATTAAATTTATTTTAAAAATATGTCTTATCTAATTTACCTAATTTCCTTTACACTCAAAAAATAAAAACGAACTACTAAGTACTAATATAATATAATATTATTCAAACAAAAACAGAAACACGCCCAGTGGGACTCGAACCCACAATCGCCTGATTAGAAGTCAGACGCCTTATCCATTAGGCCATGGGCGCAAGCTGACTGTTTCAAGCACTGATAATAATTTTATAGTATTGTTCCCGTTTGATGCCTATTTATTTTTTTTTTAAAATTAAGTTTCTTTTCTCTCCATTTTTCTACGGTTTATTCAAAAAAAAAAAAAAAGGAAAATTCAACCATGGTTTTCATTTACTTTAAATAAGCATTTGAATTATCAACCATGCTCTAAAAATAAAATTAAACATTTAAAATCTACCACTCATTTGAGAATCATTTAGGCCCGCCCCGTTTGATAACCATTTTGTTTTTTATTTTTTGTTTTTGAAATTTAAACCTAAAAATACTACTTCTAACAATGAATTTATATGTCTTCTTAAAAAAACAAAAAACTTGACTTTGTTTTTATAATTTAGATAAGAGTTCAAATGCTTACTTAAAAGAAATGATCTCTATTATAGAGAAATTAGGTGAAAATAAACTTAGCTTTCAAAAACTAAAAACCAAAAATAAAATGGTTATGAAACGGGGCTTTAGTTTTTAGTTTTTTAAAATTAAATTTATAAATACTACTATTTTCAGCTAAAGATTCTAATTTTTGTATCTACTTGTTACCTGTATTTTCAAAAACCAAACCAAATTTTGAAAACTAAAAAAATAGTTTTAAAAATTTGTTTTTAATTTTTGAATTTGGCTAGAAACTCAAATGTTTCCTAAAAAACTATAGAAACCATGGTAGATAATATGAGAATCATTATAGAGAAATTGTGATAAAAACAAATATAGTTTTAAAAACTTAAATGTTTATCATACTGAACCTAAAGTAATAGTTATAAATTAGGAAAAAAAAACAATTGATACTTTACAACATTGCACGACATATCAATCTTTCACAAAAATCCTTTTAATTTTATCCATTCGAACACTAAACATAAGTGTTGCAATTCTTACTTTGCTAAATTTATCCACTAATTTTAATTAAAAAGAAACATAGTAATCCTTTTAAAATTCACGTATTTCATTGAAACCTAGTTCATGCATAAAATTAAACTAGATGAATGTATAATACTAAAAAATAAACAAATCTTCCAAAACTTACCCATTTTAACAAAACTGCAACTGTCATGTCTTGTTTATTTTATTATGAAGGTCCCGTCAATTTCATACCTAATATATATTTTATAGTTTAATAAACACATATAAAAATATTCTTAATGAGTTTTCTTAATAAAAGTATATTAAAAAGTCAAATGTGTGACCTTCATTAAAGGTTAAAGTGAATCAAATTATCATTAATGGTTAAAGTGAATAAAATTATTCTGTAAAACAAAAAAAAAGGATAAAATTGAAAAGTGTAAACTGAAAGTTGACACAGTATCAAATTTGTATTTTTTGATTGAATACACTATCAAATTTAGAGGTATAATTTTTTTGTAGAAGAAACTTAAAGGTATAAATTAATTCTTCAAAAATAATGAAATTAAAAAGTATAATTTTTTAAATGAATTAAGAAAACATATAATTTAAATAATACAAGTTAACAACAACAAAAATTAAAGACAAAATTAAAATTAAAAAACTTAATCCAATCAGCCCACTCTATCAAATAAAAAAAAAGTAAATAAAAGAAAGAAGAAACCCTAAACCCTTCCTCTCACTCTCACGTGCTCCTCTTCTTCTTCTTCGCGCCGGCTCTGTCACCGCCGTCGCTCTCACGTTCGGAGCTGCAGCTGCCGTTTTTTCTTCCGTTCGTGCCGCCGCAGCCTCCTTCATAGTACTATGCACTGATTTTTTACTCTCTTGTTGTTATTGGTATTCTCTCAATCTCCATCGATGCTTTTTCTTTCTCACTTGAAAAACTCAAATTAGGACTTGAAAGGAGGAGTTGTTTTGATTTTTTTATATTTATTTGTTAACAATAGCAGAGTAGCAACGAAATAGAAATCAGCCCTGCGGCAAATTGGCTCTTTTCGAACTGCCGTGTGCTACCCTCCACCTTTTGATTTATTGCATATGTCTGTCAATTTGTCAACTGAGGCTTTGATCATCTATATATCTCTTTGGTCTCTGCTGAGAATTGCCTTGTTTTTAGTATCCCAAATGGAAGCGCCACCCACCATGAATTTTCCATCGTCTCTCTTCCTCTTTATTTATCTAGAACCAGTCGAAGTAATCTATCGTATACCAATTTTCGCTAATAAACAAAAAGTCCCAGATGTTAGAATTAAAATAGTCTAGCTAAATTTCGTTTGGAAACTTACACCTCCATGGACGCTTGTTTCTCGCACCTTCGTGCAAAGAGCACAACACAGCTCAATGGGTACCCTTATAGTATAGATAGATATACTAGGGTTGCTTCTAATTCTAAATAATAATAATACTAATAATACCCGAATTTAAGAAGTATACCCGGATTCTTTTGCAAATTGCATAATCTATTCTCTCAACAAAACCTAGTTGGAGTCTCTTTCTCACTCTGTTAAGAATTGCACATCTTTTTTAGGTTTCTACAAGCTAAAGGCAAGGTTTTTCTCTTTTGGCACTTCTCTAAACGTTTTCTTTGGTTATTTTGTTATTACCCATGTAGATTTTTTAGTTTAATTTGAAAGAAAGTAAAAGAATTGTGTCGTTTGTTGTTCACGTGGGAATTAAGCTTGTATTGCAGGAAATATTTTGTTTTCTTTGTTTGTTCTTCTTTTTCTTGGTTTCATCGGAGCATTTGAGCATTAAAAGCAAACATTTGAATGAAGTAGTTTGCATGGGAATTGTTCGACGAAATGCTCAAATGGAACTTCCGATTGGTTACATCTTTTTTGCATTTATATTTTTCATTCTGTTTTTGATATCAGAGTCTTGGTTTGCTATTGGTTGTTGTAGGGACTTAATTAGTTGTGAGTATGAGCAACAAGGTTGATGCTGTTAAAAGTGTGGAAGGCTACAAACCCCCACCAGAGTTTGAGGAAGACGAAAGGCAAATTCTTACTGATATTTCTTTGTCTGACTCCGCAGAGCTTTGGCTTATTCAATGGCCTGCTAACCAAGTAAGATCTTATAAACTAATCTAGGAAAATAGAATAGCTACCTGCAATTCGGGAGAAATTAAAATGAACAACAGCCAATATATGTTCTTTCTTTCAAGATTGAAGCTTGTTGCAGCCTTTGCAAATTCTGTTTAACGTGAGAGAGATTTATTCTTTTTATTCAATGGGTATTTTAGGCCCCGGATTTTGATGGGCAAGAGCTTTCACTCCAACTTCATTCGGATGGACATTTGGGCAGCTTTCAGGGTTCATCTGGTAAGTATCATTTTATCATTGATTAGGATGCAAACCATCTTATCTTAACATCCATTTTTCTTAACTCGCCAACTTGGGCATAGTTCAACTAGGTATACCCTCGATCAAGAGGTCAAAGGTTAAAATCCCAAACCCACCTATTGTTAAACTAAAAAAAACATCCATTTTTCTTGACACTTTGAATTAATGTATCATCAGATTTTCAAAGAACAGTTGGTCAGTGAATATGATTGAAGTATTTTTGTTTGAATATGAATTACATCCATTCCGTTCATTTTCCTTTTACAATAATTTCAATTTGTTTTTTGTTTCCACCAAAAAGGAAAATCATATGATGTGGTCAGCTGTGTGGCTCAAGAACCTGAGGCTTCTGTTTTTCTACCATCTTCATCAGACACCAGATTAGGTAAATGCCCCTCTTTCTGTTATAGTAAATCTATCTTTATCCTGAATTGGTTTTACTTCACATGTTAGTGCAGTCTTGTTATACTTGGCTGTACTTAATCTGCACCATTTGTGCTCTCATTTGAGGTTCAGTTTCAGAGTTCCTATATTCTAGATTACGAGATTGTAGTTTCACTTTTAATACCAATGATGTTAATGCCTGGACTTCTAGCTTCTCCTTCGTCCCCAGTGAATCTGATTCTGTTTGTTTTTCACATGCTGATATGTATCGATTAGTGTGATCTAGGACTTTTAATCTACTCCTTGTTCGTCAACTACAAGTCTTGACATTTTATTAGCCAGCTGTAATATGCCAACACTTCGTTCAACTTTCTGTCATAATGCGTTGAAATGCAAACGAACAATGTTGGTACTTTATGCATCTCAATTCATTGTTCGAGTAGATTTTCCATTCATTTGATTATCAACTCATCTTCCCTTGATAAGCTTCATCTGTGTTTTGATTTGTCCTTTTACCCTTGAAGTTGGAAAGATTGCCCGGCGGATATCCCTCGTGCATTACCCAGAACCTGAAGAACTTGAAAAGGCCACCCCATTGAAATCACTGTATCAGAAATCTTCTGGGATTTCACTAACCACTTCATCTCGTCAAACTACAACATCGCGAGGCCCACACTCGAGCAGTAGAAGAACAAGCTCAACACGAAGTAGTAAACCAAGAAGTTCAGTATCTGAATTTGAGGGACCATCAAAGCCTTCAAGTATTAAACAGGAACCAGAACCTTCTGAGTCCAGAGATCATCTGAAAAAGGATTCGTCGAAAAGAAAGCGCACGCACTAGCCTAGTAGATCGACCGACCACTCGACTCAAGATTCAGGACGTGACCATAGTGCTGTAACTTTCTGAGGGTCCTCCGGGCAATCTAGTGAAGGTAAAACAAAAAGGCAAAAGAAATTAATGAGGTTCCTGCAAACTTGAAGTATTCATTAGTATTTGACAGGGTACTAAATTATGTCTGTACTCTTATTTCCCATTTTCGTTCGCTTGGACTAATTTTGGAGCAGTTGTTCTATGTCATGGGAAATTCTCTCTCTGATCAGAATGTGCTATCTAATTAAGTTATTGTTAATTATGAATTAATGGTAAATACTTATTAATTCATCTAAATTGTAAATTAATAGTAGACATGGAGTTTATTCTCTTGTTCATCAAATACAACAGTCACTGTGAGATATTAGATATTTGGCTTTTATATATTGAAAGTTTGGACATTTGTCTCATGCATTCATTCAACAAACAGATACTCTTTGCAAGTGTTCTCTTTTTATTTAATTAGGAAAATTTTCAATTTCAATTTTTACTCTTAAACTTACCAGTTGTATCAAGCTTTCAATTTCATTAAATTGAATCCTAAATGAAATTGAATTCTAAATTTAGACGAGGGAGTAATTTTTACTTGCTATTCAATTTTTTCTAATTCATCCAATAATTTTAACCAAACGTAATATAATATCTTAGGCACTGATTGCAACACCAAAAGGTCATAAGAAGCCATAGAAAAATACAATGAACGCAAAAGTTATAGCGGTTTGTGAATGTATTTTATTTGGTCAAAGAATATGTCTTTTTAGTTCAACAACATTTAGGGTAAAAAATTTGAATATTTAGCTTTGAAAATATGTGCATAAATCCGTTTATTTTATTGCTTAGGTCGGATAAATTGGAAGCAATAGATTGTTGGGCATAATTTAAATAATGTTGCTGATTTGAGTTAAGTATCCTTTATTTGAAGCTATGTTTCTCCCTTCCCTTATGAATTTATTTATCTTAGACGTGTGTTAGATCTTTTAATGACTTTTCCTTTAAAAATTATAGTAATAAAATAACAATCTAGGATTTTAAAATAACATCTTCAAAATCAAACACCCCAATTCTATCTAACAAGAAATAATTTTATAAATCTCTACAACTTATAGTAAAATAAACAACTATATCTAGATAGTTTAAGTATTTTCATGACAATTTTTTATGAAACAAAACATTTGCATGTATATCAATCAATGACTTTTTAATGTATATTATTCTTAATGATAAGGATAAGGTAAATCAAAACGTCAATAGAAGTTCTTATCTTATTGATGCTGGTGGTATAAACAATAAAAAAAAAAGTTATGGAAGGAGAAAAAAGGGGTGAAGAGAAGGGAAGTTTTATTGAAATGGAAAGGACTTGGTGTTCTTATCCAAATGGAAATGTAACCATCTGATGGTACAGACACGGTATATTACACAGTATTATTTGGGATAGATAAAAAAAATAAAAAAATAAATAATATAATAATATTTTTTTAAAAAAATGACACATAGACAAGTGGGGAGGTCCTTCAAGTTTAAGGAGTAGCCTTTTTGTGAAGGGCTAAAGGCCTACCAGATGAACCTAATCCAATGTCCATGTGAACTCAAATTGTTTTGTGATTTTTTTTTTCTTCTTCTTTCTCACCTAATTTCAACTGCCAATTAAATGGCCTCTCTATTATTGTACTTTTAGAACTCAAAACATAAAAGTACAAATATATTTGTAATATTAATAAGGTCATGGGGTGGGGCAAAGAAGGAAAGACCTATAGTCCTTAACTTAAGGTTTTATATAACAAGATTAAGGTTTTAAATTTTCAAAATTATTTTTAAGCTAGAGAAAATATTTTTATTAGTTGAAAGTACTCTTTTAAGTCATATGGGATTCCCTTCAAAGTTGAGTTTAGTGTTATTATTCAAATGATTTATTTTTAACATTTTTAAAAAATATTCGAAAAAAACTATTCGAAATATTTTTTTTATTCTTATAATGTATTATGGAGAAAAAACATGCAAAGACCTGAATCAATTATGTTCGAATGATTGGAGAATAAAAAATATAACATGCTTATTTTGAGCTCAAAGACAAACAAGTCCATGACTCAGAATTCGAACATCTGGTCTCTTGGTTGATGATGCACATCAATTATTGTTGATCTATGCTCACTTTGACCTATAACTCAACCTTTGGCATGAAAATATTAACTTATTAGACTTTCAAACATCGTACTCCTCAAAATGAAATATTTAAATATAACTACTATTCAAGGTTTGACATGAAAATATCAACTTTTTTTTTTTTTTCAGTACATCAACTTATTAAACTTTCAAACAATGAACTCTTCAAAATGAAATATTTGCATGTAATTACTCTACAAGCTAGTTTTTTTTAGTACATCAACATTTGAGATAGGAGAATTCAAACTGCTAACTTCTTAGTCAATGATAGATATCAATTACCATTGAACTAAATTCACTTTTAACTAGTTAACTTACAAGTTTATAAGTTTGTTATTGACAAAGAAAATATTTATAAAAAGTTAAATTCACTTTTCAACAAATTTACATGGTTTAATATATAATATCAGAACATGGTCTTTTATTTATACTCCCTAATTTCGCAACCAATAAAAGGAAAACATAACTTTTGATTTCCCTTTGTTTGTAAGGGTATGTGAAAAGAAAAAAAGAAATCTTTTGTTTACTCAATTATAAAAATTTTAAGAATTCCAATATGGGAAAATTTGATATTTTGTACTATACCAATTATCATTTAAGCTAGTCTTATAACCAATTTAAAAAATTCTAATAGATCATTAATTTGTCTCAAACAGAATTAAAAATCTCATTGAAAGCTCAAGGCAAGTTTGAAGCCTTAAGTCACCACAACCAAATAAAGAAGATTATTGGTGATTGGAACTAGTTTATATATATGTAAACACGAAACTAAATATTTTAACTTATCAAGTTTTTAAACATTCAGTTGCAAAAAAATATAAAAAAAAATATTTTAAAACCCCCCTTTTACTACATAGCTATTAATTAAAAAATAAATCTAGTATTCCACACAACAAAATCTTCATCACTTATTTTCAAATGATAAAAGATAGGTTTGATTCAAGGGTAAAGCCAAAATCTTATGTTCTACCTTTTAAATTTATACATAAATCTTCCAATTTAAAAAATTTAAGAGGACTAGGAGCAAGCCAATAACTGGAAAAACTTTTAAAATCGTTCTTTTTTCCTATATAATTTTTTAATATAAGATAAGTTAGACGAGGTAATACTCTCCTGTTTTTTTTGAGTTAGAACGCTACCACCCATCTAATATGTTGCCCACTTCATAACTACATTTATTTTAAACCAAAAAAATATATGTGGTTCAAAATGAGGCAACACAGTAGATGGGTGCAATTTAATTTTCCTCTTTTGAGTTCAACAACATTTAAGAGTAGTAAATTCAAATTTTTGATCTCTTGATTAAGAATACATGTCAATTACAAGTATGCTACGATCACTTTGGTCACATAACCCACATTTGTAGTGTTATATTTTTAATAAATTTTAAAAAAGGTACATGATAAGGACATCGAACCTCGATATATCTATACAATTATATGATATTGTCTACTTTGGGGCAACACAATAGATGAGTGTGGTTTAGTTTTCCTCTTTTGAGTTCAACAACATTTAAGAGTAGGAGATTCAAACTTTTAACCTCTTAATTAAGAATGCATGTCAATTACCATTATGGTACCATCACTTTGGTCACATATCCCAAATCAAGTTATTTCACTTGATGACTACATAAAACATTTTGTTTTTTTTTAAACCAGGTTCAAAATGAGGCAACACAGTAGATGAGTATCTCCATAATAGTATGATATTGTCTACTTTGGACATCGACTCTCATGGTTTTATTTTTGGTTTTCCAAAAATGTCTCATATCAATAGAGATAATTGTCTTCACTTATATACTCATGATCAATCTCTTCTCTAGACAATACGAGACATTTGTTTACATCTTAACCGTACAAATGATGGAACCAAAACCCGGAAAAGTTATATATATATATCCATGGAAAAGATACAAAGATTGCATATTTATTACTGAAAAAGAAAAGGGAAGAAACAAACAAAAAATGGAGTGAAAACTTTGGCAGAAGGAGCAGGAAGGTAACTTCTGAAGATAGAGAACAATTTAAAGTGTGAAGATTTATAATAAATGAAGAAGACGACAGACAACCAGACTGGTAGCTTTCTAATCTCAGAAAAAGCTTCCTGCTTCCTATAAATATGGATTTTCCTTTACAATCCCAAATCAAGTTATTTCACTTATTATTATTATTATTATTATTATTATATATAGATTATTTATTAAAGTAAAATAAATAAATTAAACTAAACCCCAGAAAAACAACACATCCATGAACAGTCACTTTCAAAATTTTGATTCGCACAAGAACTTGGATTTTTCAGTACTTGTTAAACAAAAACAAACAAACATTGGACTTGTTATTTCGATTCTACATGATTATTGTGCGAAATCTGCCTCTCATCCAGGCTACATCATAATCATATCGTTCTATATATAAAACTGTACTCATGTATTTGCATTTTGATTTTTAGTTTATTAATGGTTTGGATTAAATTTTAAGAGTCTTCAAAATTGTTTTGTTGGTATTTCAACTTTTAAAAGTATTTAATAAATTTAGTAGTATGCCTTTCAATAATCATTAGTTTCAAACGAATGACATTGGAATTAAATTATCAAATTATGAACGATTATGAATGGGTCAAAGACATCAAATTAATTGATCTACATCATTTCCAAAAAGTGGAGTAGATAGGTTCGAGGGCTTCATTCATCGAGTGGGTCAAACACAATCTAATAATAATATGTATGTATTTAGGGAGTGAGAAAAGTAGAAACTTTGTCATCTCGCCTCTTCCATGCAAGACGATCAAATCATTTAAGATCATACCAATAATTAAAGAACATTCAGAACATTCTTTGTTAGACAAATCAGGACTTGCCTTCTATCCAAATAGCATCGAGGACGAGTACATCAACTATCGAGTTGCTTGGTTGAATTCTTCCACATAGTGTCCAAGAATCGAAGCAATCTTGAAATCAAATGGTAAGGGAATAAAGTCAACATCTTCGTGATTTTCAATTTCAAAATATTCTTTTATAGCTCATTTTTTGTATAATCAATCTAGACACAACTTCAAACAATTTCTCGAAATCAACTTTCATACATCTCGACTGTGGTTACAAATCACTTATCCATTTCTATTGCATTACGTCACCTAAGTAACTAGTAATTATATTGCATTTCGCTAATGGATAATGATAAATCAAGATTATGATATATAACACAACAAACGTGCAATATAACAAGAACGCGTTAAACTAAGATAAGAATTTAAAATCACAAGATTTTGGATCACTTCAAGAACATACAACCGAATTCATTTAAAATCCATCGAAATTAAAATTCCAACGATAAGATAACAAACAATTAGTTAAAAACGACATAGATATTACTAAGAGAAATTTCTTGGAAACTAAAAGTCAACACAGCTGGCAAATTCTGAAGATTTTGAGAATCTTCATGGCTAATCAATAGGACCACATGCAGTCAAGTTCAGTGGAGTTCATGGATCTGGGTTCGTCGGAGACAGGCCAATTTCCGGCGGAGTTGCAGGCGGCAACATCCGCGGCGGAGATATTGCCGTGGTGGAGCGGCGGCGGCGGGGAAGGGAGGTTGACCGGAGAGTAGAAGAATGGAAGTTGGAGATTCTCCTGCAGACTCCGGAGACTTGGGAACGCCGATAGGCCGATGTTTCGGTGGAAACGGGCAGATGGGTCGGCCACGCTGAGGAGTGGCGGCGGAGTGGCAAAATCGTAATTTGGGATGTTGAAGCTGCCGCCGTTGGTGGTGGAGAAACAGGACACGTGCTCTCTTGCCGTTGGGCTGTTGTACGAGCAGCTGTCACGGTCGGTTATGTTACCAGACGCCGCCGTGCCGGCGGCCGGAGCAGAGTACAGTGATGAGTCGAGCAGCGGCGGAAGAGACACCGACGACGGCGAACTTGGTTCCGGGTATACGTTAATTGAACCGGGAATAAACCGGGCTTTCTTTGAGCCACCGCCGTTGCTCGAGGTGGCTGCGCCGCCTCCTCCTCCGCCTCCGGCGCTGGCGCCACTCTTCTGAAACACCCTCGAAATCACCCACTCATCCTGACATACGTTCATACACAAATATCATCATCATCCCAAAATCAAACATAATAAAAATTTCAACTTATATATAGAATCTAAAAGTACAATAAGAATTCTTCTTAGTATACCAAATTATTTAAACCTCTTACCTTAAAAAAAATAAATAGATGCTGACTATGCCATTAAATTCTATAAGTTCTTAGTTATACTTTAAATTCTATAATCTAATTTTCGAATTAATGACATCTGATTCCACCATACACACGGATGAAAATTAAATTAATAAAAATAACCCTCTTGAAAAAAATCACTTAATAGCTATAACATAGAAGTTCTTTATTTCTTTAATGCTAATGGATCATAACTCAATGCTTATAAAACATAAACTCTTATCAAATCTCATGTCCTAGAAGTTTACGAACTAATTTTTTATTTTGTTAAACCTTCAAGTTCCATTTTCATATATGGTTGAAAAAACACAAAAACAAAATTCTAATTAAGATCTAATCTTAAATAATTATAAAAAAGCCTCCTCCCATATAAATCATCATCCCCAACAACAATATTCACACACACAAAAACCCTAACTTCCCCACCAAAAATAAATAAATAAATAAAGATAAAAATTTTCGTACAAGGAAACCATGAAAACAACTAATCCTAACGTACTCATTACACAAAAAAAGCCGAAAAAACAAGTACTGTGTTAACAAGAGAGACAAAAAAGGGCAAACAAAATTAGATGCAAAGTCTTAACACAATTCAGAGTTAGGGTTTCTGAGTTCTTTGTTTCTGTCAGTTTGTTTATCAATGGAGATTAACAAAATTAAAAAAAAAAAAAAAGAATGGAAAAGTTGGTACCTTTGAGCTTCTGGAAAGATAATGATAAGCAAATTTGCCTTCAAGGCGATATTCATGCATAACCCAGTTGCTTTTTTCCCCTTTAGGAGCTCTTCCTCTGTAAAACACCAATGTCTTCTTCATCCCCACCAATGAACATGTTTTTGCACTGTAAATTTCCCTGTCTTTTCCGGTCGCCTTCCAGTACCCGGCCTCCGTGGCCCGGTTCGTTCTCAGACCGGTCGGATACTTCCGGTCCCGGAGACTGAAGAAATACCATTCCTTCTCTCCCATTTTCGCTTTCTCTGCGGTGGTTCATTCAATCAAGTATTGTTTTATGGGGTAAGACAATAGACTACAAAAATCACTTGGAGTATAACACTTCTTAATATTATATTAAATTAGCAAATAGACTTCAAAAATTTGAGCTAATAGATTTGTTTGGAGGTCGGTTTGAGATGATTAGTCGTCTTAACAAAAATAAACTTAACCATGGTATTCAGCTACTTAGTGACATAATAGTTTCGAATAAAGAATTTAGTGGGCTGATAAGAAAAGCTTAGAAAATGAGGAATTATTCCTTCAATTAATATCTAAGACATAAATTTATTAAATCTACCACTACACAGTTATTAATAGAGGGTTGAATATAACATTAAAAAAAATATTTGTATGACTTGAGAAGTGAGTGATGACATATTTTAACACTATACCAAAAGGGCCATTTTGATATTTGATCTGACTTTTTCTATACATAAAAAAATTTGAGGGTATGTCCGCCGGACCCATATAGTTAATAAATATTAAAACTGAAAGCAAAAACACTTAATTAATGAGTGCTTTTGGAGGCATGAAGTTGGAATGGAATACCGGGAAGCTCCCAAGGCTCGCATTTGTTGAGGTCAACTTCAGCAATGGCTCGACCAGTGAAAGTACTGTCAAGAACCTTCTTGAGAAGGTAGTAAGTGATGAGCTCGTCGTCGGTGGGGTGGAAGCGGAACCCCGGCGGAAGGTGGTGGCTGTCGGCGGCGACACCGTCGTAGTGAGCATATAAGGAAGAAACAGCATCCATAATAAATATTAAAAAAAAAAGAAAAAGAAAAAGGAAGAGAAGGGCAGAAGAGAAAACTCAAAAGGCAGATGAGAAATAAAAAGGGTGAAGAAGAAGGAGAAATGAAATATGTCTGAGTTTTCTGATAGAGAGAGAGAGAGAGATGGCGATATGTGTGTATGCGTCAGAGGGAGGAGTGGGGTTCTGATTTGAGTATGCGTGCGTGCGTGAGGAAGTGTGCAGGTATTCCTATGTCAGTCAAGAAAATCAAATGAATCCCAACACAAAAACAACCCTTTTTTTTTTTTTTTTTTTTTTTTTTTTTTGAGAGAAAAAGTTCATAACACTTCAAAAAGGTTTTTGGGTTTTCTTATATTATATATATTATAAGTTTTTATTTTTTTCTGATCTTTTTCTCTCAAAAAAAAAAATATGTATCAGCCATCAGCTAATCAGCTAACTTTGTCTCCTGTTTTCTTTCAAAAATTTTTAGTATTAACTCCTCCTTTCATAAACATTTCAAAATTATTCTTTGTTAATACTTTTCATAAACATTTTAAAATTATTCTTGACGTAGAAATTCATTAATACTTTAAACAAAAAAATTGATGTGGTGATGATTAAGATATATTTTTTTTAATGGAGTTTGAAAGAACATCATTTAAATACGTCGACTTTTTGTTCGATGTTATAATAGTTTTTCTACTTGATGGATAGTTTTGAAATATGTTTATGAAAGTTAAAGATAATATTGCAATTTTTGAAAGATTAAGGACATTTTTTAAATAATTGACAAAGTTTAAACGTAATTTTTTTTAATATAATTTAACCCTTCATTTTGCATCCTAACTTGTTTAGTGTATAAATTTTTACTCTAAATTTTCAATTTCATCAAATTAAATCCCTAAACTTAGGCAAGTATTTCAATTTTTACCCTCTATTCAATTTTCTCTAATTTGTCTACTGAGTTAATTTAACAAGACGCAATGTGAAATTCTTCATAATCTCACTAATTTTAATAAAATCAAGTTTTGAACAAAATTAAATTAGATCAATGCAAAAATTAATCATTGACCTCACGTAACAACGACAATGAATTTGTATTCTTGGGAGAAGGATGTGGCCTATAAGATAATAAAACTTGGACACTAGTGTGGTGTAGACCAATCAGGCTTCGATGTCTAAGTCGTAGAGAATTTAGAGAAATTTTGAAAATTCTATGAGAGTTTAGGTAGATGGAATTAGCTTGCTATACTTTTCCTTGAAAAGAGGGCTTAAATATCTTATTCATAAAGCATTTGTGGGTTTTGTTCTTCGATTGGGATTGAAAGGACCAAACGGGGCTAGACCAAGGGTACACGGGCTATGAATGAGCGAGAGAAGGCACAAATGAGGGCCTTGCCATGTGGTTGGTCGAGGTCAACCACGAGCTTGGACTTCGAACCAAGCATGTTTCTTCATCCCTTCTAGACCTGTTTGATATGCTTTTCGAATTTGGCTAGTTTTGACGTTATATTAAGCTTCCTTCCTCATTTAGTCTTTACTGGGGCCATTTATTCAGCTCATTCTCGTTAGTCTAATTTTCACCCATGACAACTGTATTTAGAAATCATGGGTAGAAGTAGTGTTTATAAATTTATTTTCAAACATGGGTTTAAAAACTTAAAAAGTTCAAGATCAAACACATACTTGAAAGTTAAGAGACTTATTAGACATTGCAATTTTTGAAAGTTAAGAGACTTTCTTATACTATTATAACTCAAGTTATTATATCCTATGTCTATGGGTGTTTGGAGCGTGGATTATAATAGGATGTGGAATAATCTGCACGTCAAATACAAACTATTATATTAAAATAACTTTTCACCAAAAATATATATTATATAACTCCACAATGATAACTCACTTAACACCCATAAAACTTGTCGGAATAGTGAACCAAAAGTTGATGCAATTATTTTAGACTCAATCAAACAAGCGTTCCAACTATCACCATGTTACTTTAGAACATTATCACGTTGACTTTTCATCCAACATTCTAATAAGTCTCTACTAATAATTTTGGAACACATATTAAACGTCCAAAATTAATATTGCTAAAATAATATAAATATTTTTAAATTAAACAAATAACAAAATAGATGGGTATTTTTATTTTATTTTTTATAATATAGCCTATATAAAAGTAAAACTAGACATTATTCTACTCCTCAAATAATTTCAGAGAGAGATCTTCTTCATTATCTTTATTTAGGGAGAAAAAGAGAGAGAGAGAGAGAGGAGGTGCATTTTCAGTATTGTATCAATAAAGCTGTTTTCAAATCTCTTCCTGTCAGCACAGTGAAAGCATTTAATAAAAATAAAAATAAAAATAAAATTACAAACCTTTTTTTTTCTCTCTCTCATATCCTCTCTTTTTGTTTGCTTCTTGTTTTGTTGTATGAAGATTTTATGAAGATGGAAGGATGGATTGCTACAATATTGGCCACGCCCTTTTAAGGATTCGTTTTGTAATTAATAATTGCCATACTTCTTTTGGTTTTTTTTTTTTTAAGTTTAATTTTAAAAACTAAATCGAAAAACGGCAAATTGTGTTTGCCAAACCAAACACACCCCAATCTATAAATAACATTAACAATAACATTACAAATTTGCTTTCGGCATTTCATCATTGTATTGCTATTGCCTGACCCCACTAACTCAACTTTTGCCCTTTTCTCCCTCCTCTCTCTTCATCGCCTTAAATTTAATGCATGTGTTTTTTTTTCTCTCTCTACACAATCATTAAAAAAAATCACACACACATATATATATATATAAAATTGCTAAGGACCTATTTGATAGGTAACCTAGATTTTGTTTTATGTTTTGGGATTCTGAATACATGTTTGACATACGTGTTTTTGAAAAACGTTTTCAGATTCTGTGACCCAAATAGTAGAAATTCTGAAAACAACATTTTCATGTTTTCATTGTATCCAGATTCTGAATTTGAAAATTTAAAAGGCAGAATTATATTAAACAAATATAAAATCTTAATAAATATAGTATTTCAGGTTTATAAACTTAATTTACTTTTGATAAATTAAAATATGTATAATATAATATATTATAAAATATAAAATATTATATTATAAAATAATTACTATTTAAAATTTATTTTAAAAAATATGTTCATAAATTAATTAATAATGTCTTATATTCAACTTAATATATACCTTTGCAACTACAACTAGTTTTATGATCTATAAATATATTATAGAACACACTTTAAACTACTGTTTAAAATGAAATTAAATTTATAAATCTGCTACCAAACACATATCTGAAAACATGACATACAACTCTGTTTTCATTGAATCCCTTATTTTTAAATTTTTGTTTTCGGATTGCCTACCAAACAGACCCTAAGCGTTTCATACAGTCTTGGTACTTATCAGTTCATCATCAGTCTCTTTGGTTTTGATTATTTGTTTTTATAGTTTCTTTTGATTTGATCCGTTGTTTGTATGCTTTTGTTTTATGTTGATGTCGGAATTTGGGTGACCGGATCAACAGTGAATTTGTATTGGTAGGAACAGAAACCTCCTGCAAAACAAACAACTAAAACCGATGTGGTGCTGAGTCACGCACACTCTGACGCTCAAGTTAGAAAATGGGAATACTCTCTCGACAAATAAGTCTCAAGCTAGAACACGGGAAAATGATTGCTTAACTTTCTTGGCACCTCCCACGAGATAATATAGTCGCACAACCGTAACGGTTCCTCCGGGGTTTAATTGCCCACTAACCATCCATAATTGTGCTCCCTTAATTACAACAATTACGAGAGTGGAACTGCTCCGCAACGTTCCCACTTCTTCCATTACTTGTCGTAACGGTGCTTGTGGCATACCAAAAGACTCCCGTCAGTCCATTTGTCCAAGCCGTTACACAATCGACATCTTGGACGGACATAACAAAAAGTAACTCTTTGGGGTTCACCCACTTGAGCTCGGGGCCAACCCCACCCGTGGCTTGGGTCGACCACTAGGGATTGGCCCACATGTGGCCGGGGGTGTCGGCCTCCCGGTCCGGGTTGGCTGGGCAGACCCCATATCGGCTCGGGACCGACGCCATGGGGTCGCCCCACCTGTAGTCGGGGTTGACCGTGAAGGGAATGAAAATTCCTGCGCAGCGGAAGACGATCGAATCGTCAAGGTATCGTTACGCTACTTGAAGTTTGCTAAAACGATCTAACACTTAGATCTGAGTCAAACATACAAAAGAAGAAGGAAATTTCAGCAAGAATAACGTACTTACTTGTTGTAGACAGTTCTTCAAAGTTCCTTCCTTGGTCGCAAACACTTCGTGCTTCTCGATCTCAACGAACGCTTCTCTCGAACGAAAACCGAACACCACCAATGATCTTCTCGGTTGTTCTTCCTTTGGAAGAAGGAAAGTGGTGAGACTTTTTGGTTTTGGAGAGGGAGGAGAGTTGAGAGAATTTGAGACTCTTCTCTTTGGTGAAATCCAAAAAAATGAGAGTGTGAGAGTATTTTCCTTCTTGCAATAAGGGATTAAATAGTGGAGTTAAAATCTCCACATTATCACTATTTTACCACAACCATAGGTTATGCAAATCATATTTGCATAACCATATAATATAAGATATCTCATATCTCATATTGCAAATCATATTTGTAATAATTGTGGATTTATTAAATTGAATCACATCCAATTTAATTTCTCTCAATTAATTTCTCCAATTAGCCCTAATTCAACAATTAGGCTAACCTATAGTTTATTATGAATCTCATTCACATTAAACTATATAATATATCATTCATATCTCATATAAATGACATAAATGCCTTTAAATGAAATTAAACACTTCAATTTCATACCAAAACTCTAACCCTTCTTTGAACCCAGATGGAGCCAACCGAGGGATCTAATGGACCTACAGTGACGGGCTCCAATGATCCGAGATTAATCTATCAAACTTTTTGACCCGGTTAATCAACGTTCATTAGCTACGGTAACACTCCACTATAGTCTGTAGCTGCACTCCCGTCAGTGCAGAATATTACGTGTCCACATAACCAATACCCATAAGTCTACCATTCACAGGTTGTTCATAGACACGGTTGGGTCAAATTATCGTTTTACCCCTGTGTCTACTCCTTGTTCCTCAAGTCCCCACTGCTCCTCTAATGAACAACATATCGTGATGGTCCAACCATACACAACACCCTTCTCGGGCTAGTGAGAAGGTGGGTGCCCGTTGTCCAAGCCCTGGAGACAACACTTAAGGGAACAACCCCTCTAGTTTCCCTAATAGCGGGAACGAGTGAATTCCATCTCGCGTAGTTAAGTTCCCAGCTCCCTACTTGATCCTGTCCCTGAGAAGATAGGTATATTGGGTGAGTAACTGTGGACCAACCTCACCTCACCCGCATCTTAGTCAAAGGACAAACCCCATGATGCGAGTGCGTAACACGTTCAGTGATTCTGTGTCGAGTCACTAATGGTCATCTACGAATTTATTAGTCTCATCACAGCGGTGTTACATCAGTAGGTCTAATAATTCACGGTCCGGTCTTGTACAATCTCATTGTACAGGATGCCCCCACTCGCATGTCAACCACATGAACGAGTCAGATCACCTCGTTTGTATCTAACACAAAGCGGGTAGCATCCACAATGTATCCAGGATTAGGTCTCCAACCCTATCCATATACTGTAGACCGTTTGGGTCATTAATCGAACGTGATCCTCCCTGTGTGTCCACTACACACCGGTTCTCTCATAAATTCAATGACCCTGGAGCTTAGTTTATTGGAAAAATTTGTAAATATTGCAAGACACAAAGTAATGAAATAAACAACTCTTATTAATTTCAAATAGTAATTTACAAACACGAGATTAGGACAAAAATCTGAACAGACCGTTGGTCGGGCTGACCCCATGGGGTTGGCCAACTTAGGCTCATGGAGTCGACCCACTTGGGCTCGTGGCTGACCCTGTGGGGTCGGCCTCCCAAGTCGGGCTAACGCATTTACCCGTTTATCTCGAGATCACTCGTGTTATCGAACCATATCTAATTTTTTGGCTATAACAGTTGCCCTCACTTCCAATCTAACCCCATGGGTGTATTCAATGGTGGTTTGATTGGAAGTACATGAATTGACACTTTTCCCAATTCAAAACCAAATTGGCCTCTTCACACCTTGTCAACACCTTCCCTAGATTGTCCAAGCAACTCTCGAATGATTCACCAAAAACTGAAAAATCATCCATGAACACCTCCATGACATCCTCCACTAAATCAGCAAAAATAGCCATCATACACCTCTGAAAGGTTGCAGGGGCATTGCAAAGGCCAAAGGGCATTCTTCTGAAGGCAAAGGTTCCATAAGGACAGGTAAATGTGGTTTTTTCTTGATCTTGAGGAGCTATTGTTATTTGATTGTAACCCATCGTAACCATCCAAAAGCAAAGTAGTAAGCCTTGCGCCTAACCTATCTAACAATTGGTCAATGAAGGGTAGAGGAAATGATCCTTACGGGTGGCCTTATTAAGTCTCATGTAGTCCATGCAGCACTCTCCATCCGATCCTTTGTCCGAGTAGGAATCGGTTCATTTGCCTCATTAGTCACAATCTGTCATTCCCTTTTTTTCGCACACACATTGCATGTGGTGACCCAACTACTATCGACTATAGGGTATATGATTCCTCGCATCTAACCACTTAATCACTTCTTTCTTGACAACTTCCTTCATGGTTGGATTAAAGCCTCTCTCTCGCACGCTCAATGGATTTGAAGTTTCCATCCTCCAAATTTATTTTGTGCATGCATGCGAAGGAGGGACTTATACCTTTAATATCGCCTAACGCCCACCCAATAGCCTTCTTATGTTTGTCTTAACAGATTCAAGCAAAGATTCCTCATCCTTAGGCGTTAAACCAGCTGAAATAATTATGGGAAGAGTTTGACATTCTCCAAGGAAGGCATATTTTAAGTGCATTGGCAACGACTTTAAATCCAACGTAGGTGGTATCTCAATGGACGGTGGCATAGGTGGTGTTTTTCGCTCACTCGATTCTAGGACTCGTAAACCCCTTGTGCAATTATTTAATTCTCGCAATGACTTTACTTAGCTCACAAGCATTGATTCCTCACCCGTAACTCCCGCCCCAAACCACGAATGTGATGCTCAAAGAAATTCTGTTGAAGGATTCATCAACAATCTCTCCAAAGCATGTTAAGAACAAAGCGATTTTCCACGTCTGTCGGGTGTTTCATTGTATCATAGATGTTGAACTCAATCTTTTGGTCATTCATTTTCAGAGTGATTGTTCCTTCATAAACATCCACAACTGTGCTTCCAGTCTTGAGAAAAGGTCTTCCTAGAATGATAGGCACCTCACTATCTCGCCTCATAGTCTAGAATAATGAAATCAAGCAGGAATATGAATTTACCCACTTGAACCAAAATATCCTCAATCTTACCTTCGGGGTGAGTAATGGATCTGTCCGCAGTCGCAATGTGATGATGAGTGGGTCGAGCTTCACCTATGCCAAATTTCTTGTAAACCGATAATGGCATTAGGTTTATGCTTGCACCTAAGTCACAAAAGAGCCCTTCCTATTTGTTTTCCTCCTATGGACACCTTTGGTATAGTGAAGGCACAGGTCCTTCTCCTTACTAGGAATCCTTCTTCTTAGCATAGCGCTACATTCTTCATTCAGAGACACTACCTTGAACTCCTCAAATCTCTCCTTTCGGATAGGGCGTCCTTAAGAAACTTCATATAGTTGGGCATTTGTTTTAGAGCGTCAACCAAAGGGATGTTGATATGAATTTCCTTAAGAATATCCATGAATTTCTCAAAATGGACTTCATTTTTTTTTCTTATTCTTCAACCTCTGCGGAAAAGGTGGAGGAGGTGGTACGAACTCGGGGGTGTGGGAAGTATACAACTGGATGAATTTGCGAGGTTGTATTCTTGGTAATTCCTCAACTTCCTCATCCTCTACTTCACTGAGTTTCTTGTTGTTGCCTTTCTTTCTTGAAATTGACCTGCTACTTCCTTCCCTTATGGTTGTTCTTCTTTGATCTCTTAGAAGCAGCTAAAGGTTTTCCACTCCTTAACTCTATAGCTTGCACTTGTTCCTTCCCTTCCCCTTTTGGAAGTTCGAGATCTGCAGGAAGCTTACCTCGAGGCCTAGATCTTATCTCATTAGCAAGTTGCCCCACTTGCACTTCGAGGTTTCTCATCGAACCTTTGCGACTTTGAATAACGGCTTGCTGTCCTTGAATGACAGCATCATTCTTAGCCATATTCCTTCAGCAAACTTTCAAGAGAAGTACGGAATATGTCATGGGTGATTCTGACCCTCGATCTTTGGAGCATCATTACGCGATTACCATAGGATTGCTTGATTCGATGCCCAAAATCGGTGGATAACTCACTTTTCTTGCACTTGAGGGCTTGAGAATTACTTCCCTGACCTCCCCAAGCAAAGTTAGGGTGATTCCGCCATCCTGGGTTATAGGTATTAGAATAGGGATTGCTCCTTTGAGTACCTTGGTTCCCAACATAGTATACTGAGGCTGGGTTACTAGGACAACATTCAAATGTATGTCCTTCGCCACAATAAACACATGATTCATAACTTACTACTTGGTTTACCACAGCTGCATTCTGAACATTAGGGAAAACTTGAGTTGCATTTCCAACAGTTAGGTTTTTCAGCATATTGGCCATGGATGCCATTTGTGCATTTATAGCGGTTAAAGCATCTAACTCCAACATGCCTCTAACCTTTTTACCTTGGGAGCTCCTTGAATCAGCCCACTGACAGTTGTTTGAGGATATTATCTCCAGTATCTCAAATGCTTCATTATAGGTTCTTGATAAAAGAGCCCCATTTGCAGAAGCATCCACAACTTGTTTAGTGGCTGTATTCAAGCCATTGTAAAATATCTCCATTTGAATACAATGAGGGAGTCCATGATGAGGACACTTCACGAGCAAATCCTTAAATCTCTCCTGGGCTTCGCTCAAGGATTCATCATCCAAGCTATTTGGAAAGCCACAATTTCATTCCTAAACTTAGCATTCCTAGTTGGCGGGAAATACTTAATGAGGAATTTTTTGCAAAGGGTGTTCCAAGAGTCAATCGCCCGGGAGGAAGTGTATTCAACCATGTTTTGGTTGCATCTCTAAGGGAGTAAGGGAACAAACTCAACCTTAGAGCATCCTTGGGCACTCCTGGCAGTTTAAAAGAATCACTAACCCCTAGGAAGGATTTTAAATGCAAGTGAAGATCTTCAGATGATAGTCCATGAAACTGTCCTATGGTTTGGAGCATTTGGAACATGACAGGTTTAAGCTCAAACGTTGGGGCTTGGATTTCTGGCCTAATGATCCCAGGATTTAACTCTTCAACCAAGGGATTGACATAAGTTCTAATAGCTCTCTCCCTGTCATCTGCTAAGACAATAACATTGGCAGGGACCATAGCTTGGGGTTCAACTAAAGGTGGTCTAAAGCCTTCTTGGCCATGTGGTTGGTTTCCAGGGTTATTTTGAGGATTATTAGGATCTACAGGACCTCCATGAAAATCTGCCATTCTTTCCCTTTGAATCCTCCTTCTTCTATGAAATATTCTCTCAGGTTCAGGATCTAGGAAAAATTCTAAACCTGAGAAATCATTCATACACAATTACAGCACCTGAAAAACAAAGAAACACCTTAGTTAGACCTTTCTTTTAGCTCAAAACTCACTAAAAACAACTCAAAGAAAGTAAAAATCAAACTAATCCCCGGCAACGGCGCCAAAAACTTGTTTTCTTAAAAGGGGTGCGTGAAATTATCAATGAAACACTCCTAAACTGTGCAAGCATACACAATCTAAGCAGCAAGTGATAAGTATTAATCGTCTCCTCAGGGATTAGTTGTAGAAGATTACAAGGTTGAGTTGAACTTAATGAGTAAGGGTAACCAACAATAAGGGAATGAATAATTGAATTAGGAAATAGGGACAACAATTAAATTGCTAAAGTAATGCAAAAGAAGACTAGAAACTGCAAGGCAACAGCAACACAAGTTTAACCAAAGAGTAAAAAGGGGATAGGATTAAGGACGAAATTATGCTTCAGCAATCTTTATGCTAGAACTCAAAACTGCACCAGAGCTCAAAACAGTATGTCTCACGGAATCTTTCCAGATTTCCTCACGACTTAGGCACTTAATTTCCATTAAACACCCTTAATTTTAACTCCTACTGTTAACACTAGGTGAGTGACTATTCCTAGACTCCTCAATCACCTGAGAGAAGTGAATCTCTTAATCAGAACTAGCGTCATGCCTTGAAATCGGTTTACTCTTCCCTTTTCCAAGTTGGAATAAACACTACTAAGATGAGATGGCCAAACAAACCTTAGTTAAACAGTAAAATCACAAGGCACAAGAGAGAGGTTGCAACAAATTACTCTTCATTAAAGATACATCCACATAAAATCTCCTAATCCTCACCCCAAGGTGATTAGTTCATACTAAAAAGGAAAAGCGAAGGAAACAAGTGTGAAACTAGAGCTAAACATATTGGAAAATTAGTCTTAGTTACAAATAGCAAGTAAAAGTGAGAGAGAATGAAGAATGAACAGATGGTGGAATTTCCCCAGCCTTCCTCGGTCCACACCAGCTTCTTTCCAGAAAAGGAAGCTTTCCAAAAGACGGCTTGCAGTCTATTTCCGTCCCTTGTCTTCTTCCCAATCGGGTTCTATTCCCCTCTTTCTCCCTTTCTTCTTACACAGCCGAAAAGAGACACTTTATATCCTATCCACCTCGAATTAAGGGCTGAATAGACAAGAGGGTAATGACACGACAACTTTTTATTGGCCCAAGGCATACGATATGGCGGCTCTCACGTCATTTCAATTAATGAATTACGTGCGCGTGTGCAATTACATCCGATATCGAGATTGAGCTCCAAAGCAATCCTTATCCTTCACCATTTCACGCACAAATAGATTCAAGCGAGCCTTCCACACTTCATAGCATCAACTACCAAAATTCCTGAAATTATGGTAAGAAAAGAATAACATTCCAACAATCAGAAGTACTCCAATGATCTTGTGATATTTAAAAGTAATCTGCAGAACTAACGCACAAAGTACTTCATCCAAGGGTTAAAACAGTCAAGAATTCTCGAAATACTAAAGAATAATTACAATAAAAGCTCAAGCTTAACTCTCATTCTGAGAGCTAACACCCCTCAACTTAAACTGAAGAAGGGTGGAGATAAGCTTAGAGTCGCCGAAGAGAGGTTCAGAGACTTCAAGTACTTGTCTGAGGCATTTAAACGTTATGAAGAGTATGCTGACTTCCAGAACGAAGTTATGCACTACAGAGTGAAATGAGCAATTTAGACCGTCAAGGAATGTCAACTTGGTACTAACCTGAGATGGCAAAAACCTACCCTCCAGGAGTAGTGTAATCCTCCTGGATTTAACTTTGGACCACCTGTCGAGCTTGGCCCTGGAAAACCCTATGAGTTTGAGAATGACGACCTGGTCACTGGATTAGAGAACAGTTCTCGGAGAGAGCTTCCTAAGTGACATTCGCCTAGATGACGATCATGAACCTTGATCCTTATGTCTTTCTTCATTTTCATATTAACTTCCCTATATTATGCAACTTTTTATCGAAAATCAAACTGCACTTTCTTACGAGAGAATCTCTCATATCCCAATTTTCTCATATTTATTCTCGTATCAGCGTACCCCTCATTCACACAATTTGAAGATAAACAAATCGTTTGAGTAAAACATATCATCTTTAACTCGAAAAAAAATTGGGTAATACACTGGTAAATTCGCACAAATGACAATTAAAAATACTGAAAGAGTCTATATTAATAAAGCGAAAGCAATTAGGATCTTGAACACTCTAATTTGATCAATTTTGAAAAATAAAATGCATGCTCAAAGCAGGAAAAACTGGGAGTTAAGAAACTCACCTTTGAAGATTAAATTCTCTTCACTGGTGGACGATTTGCAACACGAACACTTCGTGGACCACCTCTAGTGTCTTCCCTACTATCCTCAGACCTTGAAACGGATTGTGGGATCCTACATTGAGAGAATTTGGAAGAAGAGTCCTTAAAGGTCACAAACCGAGTTTTGGAAGAATTTCTGCAAAATTCTTGCAAATCACCTCAAATCACCTTTAATAAAGGTTCATTAAACTCTACCAAAGTGACAACTCAAGGGTGATAATGATGACTTGAGATGGAGGTGGCCAATTTTGGCCAATTTTGAAGATGAGGAGGATGGGCAAGTTACAAGTGATTTTCATTAAAATCCAATTCTTTTTCTTCTTTTAATTTTAATTCAAAAATCAATATTAAATTGATTTTTAATTAAAATTAATTTAATTAAATAAATAATTCAAATAACTAATTTAGTTAATTAATTTTTTAATTTAATTTAATATCAAATATTAAATTAAATAAATTGCCCAATCCCGATCGATTTTTCGAACATGAATCATTATTCATGATATAAACCGATCCAATATTTAAATCATATTTAAATATGTCCACCTCTTTTTAATCATAGTCTAATTCATAATTAAGCTATGATTCGTTAAGTATATCGCATATAATTAACGTTTTCTCCTAAAACCGAATTTGAACAATTCAAATTCTTTTCTCTCAAAATGTTACAATGTTTAGTCCGAGCTAGTAAGGAGAACCTAATGGACCTACAGATTAGGGGTGTACAAGTAACCCGGTAACCCGACCAACCCGGACTACCCAACCCAAACCTTAATGGTTGGGTAGGGTTAGATTTTTTTTCGGTTTGGGTTGGGTTAGAAGTTTGAAGAACCGAAAAGTTCGGGTCGGTTCTCGGGTTGGTCCTTTTAGGCTCGGGTTGACCCAACCCAACCCAACCCAACCCAAAGTTTATATTTTTTAATTTTATTTTAATTAAATATATACTTATAAATGAATTATTTGTTAATTTCTTATGTTTTCTTCTAGATTTCTAACAAAATGTTAAGATGTTATGGATTTTGAAGTTTGATATTTGAATTTCATGTGATTTTAGTTATTAATTCAAGAAAAAAAATATTTTAAATAATTTAAAAATAATTAAAAAAATAAAAAAGTTAACCCGGTGACCCAACCCAACCCAACCCGAAAATATTGGCTTGGGTTGGGTTGGGTTGGGTTACTCTCATGAATAGGGTTGGTTGGGTTGAAGGAATGACCAACCTGAATCTTCGGGTTAGTCCAAAAATCTCCCTCAACCCAACCCAACCCGGCTTATGTACACCCCTACTACAGATCATGAGCTCCAACGATACGAGATTAGCCAGCCAAACTCTTTAGCTTAGTTAATCAACATTCGTTAACCACCAGGACACTTCACTAAAGCCCAGTGGATACACTCTCCTCATTGTAGATATATTTAATTAGTAAGTCGATCTTTCATAGGTCATTCGTAATTACAGTTGGTTTAAAAATACCGTTTTACCCCTGTAATTAATTATTGTTTCTTAAGTCCCACTGATCATCTACAATTGGGTTGTGATCTAACCAACAAACCGAATCCCTCTCAGGCCAATGAGAGGGGTGGGCCCTTTGTTCAAGACATGAAGCCACCACTTAAGGGAACAACCTCTCTACTAATCCCTAAAGCGGGTAGGAGTGAATTCCTGTTGGGGTTTGTGTCCTAAAACTCATAGTTTGTAATTATGTTCTAATTATTGTAATAAAGTGTTTTTTTTTCAATAAAGAGTTATTATTCGATATTTCCATTGTTTTAACCCTAAATCCAATAAACTAAACATCCAAGGCTGTAAAATGTATCATTAACTGAATGTAGTGTACATATAAAGGATCTCGGTTCGAGATACAACCTAAAGGGTTTATAGTAAGGGGATAAGGTGTGGGTACCTTACCCTAGTAAAACTATGGATGTGACTCACTTTGTATATGATACAAATATTGTGATCCTAACGTGTTCGTGTAGATGACATGTGAGTGGGGATATCCTATGTAATGAGATTACATAAGACCGGACCGCGAAATAGTAACCACTAGATGTAACTCCGTTGACTAGTTAGGTTTCTATTTCACTAGGATGACCTGGGCAACTTGATCTCAATCCTGAGCGGGTTTCGAACTCTTGTTTGCGAGAGATTGTCCTTTGACTAGTATGGGTGAGAGTGGCCAGATTCGCCGACTCAATATGTCTACCTTTTTGGGGACAAGACCGAGTGAGCAGCTGGGGACTTAGCCTAGTAAGATGGAATTCACTCCTTCCCGCCTATTATGGTAAGTAGAGGAATGTTCCCTTAAGTGGTGACTCCGGGACTTGAACAAAGGGTCCGACTCTCTCATTGGCCCGAGAGGGACTCTGTTTATTGGTAGGACCACAAACAAATTGTTCATTAGATGAGCACTAGTACTTAAGGTACAAGATATAACCCAGGGGTAAAACGGTAATTTGACCCAGCTGGTGTTACGAACATTCGTGAAGGATTGAACTGTTGTTATTGGTCAATATCTGCGGACACACAAATATATCTACAGTGAGAAGAGTGCAGTTGCAGGACTTTAGTGGAGTGTTCCTGCAGTTAACGAATGATGACTAGGAGGTTAATGAGATTAATCGAGTAATCTCGTATCGTTGGAGCTTCTGATCTGTAGGTCCATTAGGTCCACCTTCTAGCTCATAAAAGGTTCTTAGATCGTTTGAATTTGAAATGTTCAAATTCATTAGGGAATAAATTTAATGTATATAGATACAATATAATATATAGTTTTGGAACTATATATTATAAATTTAATGTGAATATGATTCATATTAAATTATATGAGAGAATTATATATTTGAAAGAGTTCAAATATTAAATTTAAATGTGAATGTGGTTCATATTTGAAAACTATAGGTTATAATTTAATGTGCATAGGATGTGCATTAAAACTATAGATTAAAGGGGTAAAATGATTAAATGAGATTTAATCATATTTTATGATATGGTATTTAATTAAATATGATTTAATTAAATAAATTAATTTGATTAATTCAATCAATCAATTAATTATTAATTAATTAGGAACGTGTCACGGTGACACGTTCCCATCACTCCCCAATCCCTTCTCGATAGGGAGTGGGGAGTTACCCCTGCTACGCTTCTTCTTCTCGAATGGAGAAAGGTGCAATGAGATTGATTTTGATCGATCAATTCTGGTGATTTGCAAAATTGCTCTCTCTCTCAAAATACTCTCTGAATTCCCTTCTTCTATTTTCCAACTTTTGGAGACCTTCCCACCGAGGTAAGATCTGAGTAGAATCCAGAGAATATGAGGTTCTCACTTTTGGTAGTGTCCTACTTTAAGAAGAACAAAGGAGTTTCTCTGTGTTGCTGAGTTACTGTAGAATCTAACTGGAGCAAAGGGTTGTTGCTGGACATTCGTAATCTACAAAGGTAATCTCGATTTTTCCTTAATTAATTACAACATGTTTGCATGATTAGTTCCATGCCTAATTAGATTAGGAAATGTATGTTTATCTCTGTTTTTTCTCCAATGTACTGGTATTTGTTTTCAACCAAAATAAACTTGCAATTACGATTCCAAAACACATTTCCGCTGCTCAAGTGGATCCGATCTCCATCAATTCCATCTTGCAGAACTATGTTCCCAGCTATCTACCCGGTCTTATCCCTAAAATGGGAGGCTTATTGCGTCGGCAATCTCGGGCCACTCTCACCAATGCAAATCTAAGGATAATCCGAATAAACAGGAGTTCATAGCACGGTCAGGATGAAGATCGAGTTACCTTGGTCATCGTATGAATATAGTCGATTCTGACGAACTGAGTTATAAAGTCTAAGTGAATATTTCATGTCCGATCTTTATGCAAACTCATTGCATAGGACGCCCCCACTCACATGTCTCCACATGAACGATTTAGGATCACATCGTTTGTACTTTACAAAGTGGGTTGCACCCATAGTGTCCCTAGGATAAGGTATCCAACCTCATCCTTATACTATAGACCGTTCAAGCTATAACTTGAACTTTGATCCACTTTTATGTCACACATAAAGTTCAAGTATTCATCCTATAACCAAGAGTTCTTTATTGGATTAGGGTTACACAATACACAATTCACTTTATTCAATAACACATTTACTAAATAAATCTCAACAACATATTTATTGCAAAATAGAATATACATTCAGTTTACAAAATCACAAGTTTTAGGACATAAAACCCAACAAATACATCTTGAGAGGTTCGAAGTTCCATGGGTGAGGCATACGTCTTTCATCAAGGTCTGTTATTTCGTAAGTTCCAAGATTTCAACGTCCATCTCGACCTCTCCTACATCTACAAGTCGTTCAACTCGTGTCTCAACCATCGCGATCTCTTCCGCCTCTCCTGTTGATTCTCTCATGGCATTGTGGTAACACTCCCGGGACATAAGTTGTTCACCATGGACAATCCCCACTCAACTAGGGTTTGGGAAATTTAACATCTGGAGATATGTCGAAGTTACCACTTTCATGCCATGAATAGTTGGTCTGCCCAAGATACCGTTATAGGCAGGGTCGTCACTCACCACGAGGAACTCTACCATAGTCGTAACGTACGTCAATCCTCCCCCAAAAGTTACCGGAAATTCAATACTTCCTTCACGGTACACCTTGCTACCTCCGAACCCTACTGGAGGAGAGATGCTAACCTTGAGCTGATCTCGCCCTAGCTTCATCGTGTCGTAAGCACTTAAGGAGAGCACATCAAAAGAACTTCTTCTGTCAACTAGGATACGTCGGACTTTGATATTGGCTATCACCAAGGAAATTACCAACGCATCATTGTGAGGTTGTTGTAGCTTCGCCACTTCCTCTTCTGAAAAACTAACAACTTCGTTAACTAAAGAAGTTGAACAAACCTCTCATTCGACTGGTGGAACACGGGTTGCCCGAGCCTTGACTTTTCTTTTTTGGTTCGAATCCCCTCCGGTTGATCCTCCAAGGATGGTTCGGATCTCTCGGGGTGTAGGCGAATCTTCTTCCCTATTACTTGCTTCTCGCCGGTTCGACCCGACATCGTGTTCACCGCTTCTACCCACGTATTCCTTCAACTTACCCTTCTGGGTCAGGATCCCTATGACTTTCTTCAGATCGTAGCAGTCTAAAGTAGAGTGGTCGTGATCTCGATGGAATAGACAATATTTGTCCTTATTTCTCTTGTGGGATCCCGCTTTCAACTCGACTGACCACTTGAGGATGATTTTGTCACAGACTTCCATCAGTATCTGCTCGATGGGTACACTCGTCAGGGTATACCGTTCGAACTTACTTGGTGGTAGTCCTTTCCTCACGGTTTTATCACTGGGATCAGACCTCTCTTCTTGTTTTTGCTTTCTAGAATCGCTTCTATCTTCCTCCATCCGACTCTTCCCCTTCCCGTGGTCTATTCTGTCATGTCGATCCTCTGGGGCACGCCTCGAACGGAACAACTCTCCTGCAGTCATATACTTTTGTGCCCTGGTTAATAATTCAACATAAGTCAGAGGTGTTTTCTTACCTAGCGACCAGAGGAACCTCTCGTCCTTTAGTCTAGCAAACGATTGTTGTTAGTGTTGCCCCATCGGTATACCCTTCAATCTGAAGGGCCTCACTGGTTAAACGAGACACGTACTCCCTCAATGTCTCATTGCTACCCTGTTTGATGCTGAGGAGATGCGTAGTTGGTCTTCTCTGATCTCTACCCCCGAAAAACTTGGTGACAAAGGTCGGGCCAGCTCTCGAAAGAAGGCGATCGATTTTCTATTAAGCTGTCTGAACCACTTTCGAGTTGGTCCCGTCAACGTGAAAAAGAACGCCCAACACTTGATCACATCTTGGACTCCATGGAGCTCCATCCATGACCGAAATGTGTCTAGGTGCTCCACTGGATCCTTCAATCCGGCGTAGGCTTTAATTGTTGGCAACTTGAATTTTGGGGGGACCTCCTCCAGCATTATTTCGTCAGTAAAAGAAGAGTCTACCTGATCAACGAGGTTCTACAAATCCAACCCATTGTGATCTTGGGCCTTTTTCATATCCCTCAGTTCGTTCTAATTCTTTACAGCTCGGTCGCCCAGGGTCTACTCTCCACTTCCTTATCGTCCAGATCCCTTCGCTTCTGGTTGATCAACTCCCTAAGGTCCGATCCCAAATCGGTCCTTCCTATCCGAGCACTCTCCTGACCCTACTGCGGTCGAGACCTAGCCACCGGGACCTGGTCTTGTCTCCGACTTTCTTACACCACGTGTGTTCTGGATCTTGACTCCGCTATCCGGGACCCGGGCCCTCGCGCTTCTGGATGGTGAAACCTCCGGTCGTTGCCTCCAAATCGTAGCTTCTCACTCGCCCTAGGAAGCCAGGCCTAGGACTCCACCTGCCTTTTTCTCGCTGGACCCTTTCCCTTGGCCTGGTCTCGAGCAAAAGGTAGAAAACCTCGTGACGTCGGAGCTCTCACCTACTTCTGGGGCTTGTCCCCTTTAGGATGGTGGTTCTAGTCGTCCTTCAGAACCTCCATAATGGGATTAGGGCGGTTGGGTATCTCTAATATTCGAGCGATATTCTCGTCTAATCCTCGAACTCTATGCTCCAACACTGCATACTGGTCATCCTCAACCGCAACAACACGTTGGTTGACCTCCTCGAGTTGAACGTCATGCGTTCTAGCTGGTACCCGACAATGGTGTCAGCCATTATCTGACTCCTCTCCGTCGTTAATTAGGTTAACTTGGCTCAAATCGTTGCTCATTGTGAACGGTGATAGGATTTCTTAGCACGTGGCACGTGGCACATTGCAAGAAAAATTGTCCCCACAGACGGTGCCAACTGTTTATGCCGAAATTTGGATGGTTGGATCAATAGTGAATTTGTATTGCTAGGAACAGAAACCTCTTGCAAAACAGACAACTAACACCGGTTTGGTGCTGAGCCACACACACTCCAACACTCAAGTTAGAAAATGAGAATACACTCTCGTCAAATAAGTCTCAAGCTATAACATGGAAAAATGATTGCTTACCTTTTTTGGCACCTCCCACGAGATAATATAGTCGCACAACTGTAATGGTTCCTCCGGGGTTTAATTACCCACTAACCATCCATGATTGTGCTCCCTTAATTACAATGGTTACGAGAGTGGAACTGTTCGACAATGTTCCCACTTCTTCCACTACTTTTCGTAACGGTGCTTGTGGCATACAAAAATCCGTCAGTCCATTTGTCCAAGCCGTTACACAACTGACCTCTTGGACGGACATAACGAAAAGTAACTCTTTGGGGTTCACCCATTTGAGCTCGGGGCCAATCCCACCTAGGGATTGGGCCGACCCCTAGGGGTTGGCCCACTTGTGGTTAGGGTCGGCCTCTCGGTCTGGGTTGGTCGAGCCGACCCTATGGGACAGACCCATTTGGGCACAAGGTTGGCCTCCCAAGTCGGGTTGACGCGTTTACCCACTTATCTCGTGATCACCCATGCTATCGAACTAGATCCTATTTTTTTGCCATAACATTTTATTCTATATTTTATTAGGTTTTTTTTTTAAGTATTTTGTATCATGGCTTTAGGCTTTAAAGTTGCTTTATAGTAAATATATCTACGTTTGAGCGCGCACACACTTGTGTATATATTTGTTTATATATATATATATATAGACACACACACGTTGATGAATTTTTAGGTCGGTAACAATTTAGGCTTTTTTTTATAATCATTTGTTTTTTTTAATTATGCTTATAAACACTAATTTCATTTTCTGTTTTTGTTGTCTATTTTGTTTTTTTTTTCATAGGTCTTTTCAAATTATCTAGACAAGTTTTGAAAACTGAACAACGAAATGGTTATCAAACGATGGTGAAAAACATACTATAGGAACTTGAGATGAAGTAAGCATAGTTTTTTAGATTGAAATGGTTCTCTAGACTTTAGTTTCTAATAATTTAGACTCTATTTGATATCCATTTATTTTTCCTTTTTAATTATATTTATTTCCTCATATATTTTCTACAATAAGTTCCATATTTCTTAACAAATCATTTCAAGTTTATTTGGTAGGGAATCAGATTATGTTATATACTTTCAGAATTATTAATTTCAGTGGATATGTATTTGGTAGATATATTTTCGAAAATTGTTTTTCGATTCCGTGATCCAAATAGTGAAAATTTTGAAAACAACTTTTTTAATATTTTCAATTTTCATTGTATCCAGATTTGAATATGAAAAATTTAAAATACATAATTTTATTAAAAATGACAAAAAAAACCTTTAATATATATAGTATTTTATGTTATAAGCTCAATTTATTTTTGTTAAATTAAAATATGTATAACATAATATATTATAAATTATATGATATTGTAAAATAATAATTATACAAAATTTATATATATATATATATAATGTTCATAAATTAATTAGTAATTGTTTATATTCAACTTAATATTAATTTTGCAACTACAACTAGTTTTATAGTCTATAAATATAATATATAGCATATTTTGAACAAGTGTTTAAATTGGAATCCAATTTCTGAATCTGCTATCAAACACATATTTGAAAATATGAAATACAACTCCATTTTCGTTGAATATCTTGTTTTCAAAATTATGTTTTCATTGGAGGTGATCATCGGTCAGTCGGGATCGGTTTTTGACCCCAACCAACCCCGAACTGACCAAATTCGGTCGGTTCGGTTGACTTTTTTTTTTAAATTATTTTAGCCTTAAACGGACCAAAATCGACCAACGGATTATTCATTTTTTTAATTATTAATTATTAATTATTTACTGTTTTTATTATTTAATTGTTTAATTATTTAATAAAAAATTATGTAAAAAGTTTTACAGTTTTCTATTTCTTTTTAAAGTTTTCTATTATTATTATTATTATTATATATTTATATATTTTTAAAAAATTTTAAAATTTCAGTCGGTTTTACAAAGAGAAAAAATCGACCCCGATCGACAACTTCAATAAACCGATCGACCAAAGTTAGTTCGGTCGGTTTTGGTCGGTTGGATTGGTTTTCGGTCCTATTTTGCTCACCCCTAGTTTTCATATTTTCTACCCAACCAACCCTTCAATTCCTAGCCATTTAAAAAAAAAAACTACTATTTTTTAGTTTTCTAAACATAGGTGAAAAGTAAGTAAACAAAACAATGAAACAATAAGTGAAAGTCGTGTTTATAGGCTTAACTTTTAAAAATAAAAAATAAAAAACTAAATAGTTATCAAACGTAACAGGGTCTCCGTTTCTCCGTTTCTCCGTTTCTTACTTTCAATGTTGTAACAATTTATTACTAAAAATATTAGTATCTAACAAGTTTTTTTTTTTGTTTTTTGTTTTTGAAATTTAAGTTGTTTTACTACAATTTATTTTTTGTCATTTTCACATTTCTTAAAGAAACCACTTGAATTCTTAGTCAAATTTTAAAAACAAAAACAAATTTTTTAAAAATATTTTTTTTGTTTTTAAAATTTGGTTTGATTTTTAAAAATATGGCTAGAAAGTAGATAACAAATAAATAAATCGATCTCATGGGTAAAAGTAGTGTTTATAAACTTACTTTTAAAAAACCTATAACCAAAAACTAAGGGCTTGTTTGGGAGGTGAGTTATAATTACATGTAATACTTTGCATCCCAAACACAATGATAATTATCATTTGTGAGAATTATTTAGCTTTTAAATTTAGTTATGCTTGTGATTTTTATTCATATTATTTGATGAAAATTAGAAAATGGTTGAGTGTATTAACATAAATGTTATATAATCTTTAAATTTAAGTAAGTAGACAAAAGAAAGCAAACGAAAATGAAAATAACACTTACTTGATGTTTTTATGCAGGAAATTGAAGATGACAACATATTTGGACCTTTAACGAAAATATGCAATTCTCTAAAAAAATATAGGGATTTTTTGGGATCTTGTCTCTCCACAATTTTAGTTGTAGTTTTGGACATAATTGTGCATTCTTCAAGAAGAAAACTCTAACACAAGTCATCTATAAATAGGGGAGGAGAACGGGATCCATTTTTTTGCCATTTCCAGTCTTTCGTTGTTGTTGTTTTACGTTTTTTTGTTGTATTTTATGCTGTCAAATTTGTGTTGTCATTTTTCTTTTGTAAATTTTATCTTGTCAACTATCTACCTCTGTTTTGTTTCCTTTTATTTTCCAGCCTCTTTTCAACTTCAAAACTCAATCATTCCTCAACGAAAGTTGAAAAAAGTGAAGATTCAATTCCCTTTGAAAAAATAGGAGTTGAATCGATTGAGTACGAAGTGAAAATGAAGTTGTTGTGTTTTTCATTTTTAGAATTTATTTTCTTCTTATTTAAGTCATTTATTTTTGTTTTAGGAACTTAGTTGTTGATGTATTTTTATTCATTTAATTGTATTTCGAGATTTAAGTTTGTTGTTCAAATTTCATTGTATTATCGACAATTAAGTTCTTAGTTCCTAATAAAATTTTCAACTTGTTTGAATTAATTTTTTTCTTGCTAAAATTTGATTCTAGTTTGTGTTTGTTTTATTTTTAGTTTTAATTAAATTATTTTCATTACTATATTCTAGAATTTTATCTATTTTTTTTTTCTTCATTTCTTAGTTATGCATTTTTATTACTTTAAAGTTTTGTTTTTCACTTTTACAATGAGAAGCTAATTTTTCCTTAGGTATTCAAGTTTGTGAATACCCTTGAGGAAAGATGTAAAGCTCAATAGCAAAAACAACCTAGCTAACGCTTGAACCAAGTTTGCTTTTGAAGAGTGAAATGTTGGGTAAACCCTAGTTGGCCCAGCTACTGTTGCTTGTCAAGCTTAAGCTTAATACCGAAAGGGTTAAGAGATGTCACAAAAGCAATAGAGAAAAGGCTTAGACATAAGTCCTGAAACTTCAACCATAGACATAGGGCGAGACTCCAAAACCACTAGAGTTGTGTGCCAAATTACATGAGTTAGATTAGCCATAGACATATAGGTTTAATCACTCAACCTCCTAAAGATACTTCATAAAAGGTCGAATGAGAGTTGAACTCGGTTTACTTTGTTTGTGTTAGTTAGAATTGTAATTGTATTCTAGTTGCATTATCTTTCCCAAAGGGCATAACACATTCTTGAATCTCTTGCATTCTCTTGCTTTTTAATCACTTTTCTGTAGCTAAAACCACCCAAAAATCATTTTTTTACACCTACGATTACCTTTCATTGCAGTTTGTCAATGATTTGTGTCATCTCAATAAATTTTACTAAACACAGATTTTCTGACTTAATTTAACTAAACTTTTCACCACAAACACAGATTTTTGAACTTACTGACAACTCAATTCTTCTCCACTTGGGTTATAATAACTCGTGTTATACTAACATGTGGAATACCCTACACTCCAAACACAAACTATTATAACTCCAGACTAAACAACTCTGCATTTTAAACAATATTATATATTAACATACTATTATAACCCACAAACTAACATTATAACCATATTAGTATAGTCCAAGTTAGCACCCCAAACAAAAAAGTCAAGCAAATGTCATTATATGATAAATAACAATATTATATATTAAACGAACTTTTAAAATGCAATTATATAAACATACTCTACATAGTTTTTGTCATATATATATATATAATATTAAATTATTTTCTAAGGGGGCTACAAGTTACAAACCTTGCTGGTCGCCAAAATGGATAATGATGCTTCTTGGTCGCCCAAATGGAATCGACGAGTAGGGGTGATCATCAGTCGGTCGGGATCGATTTTCGACTCCAATCGATGCCAAATTTGACTAAATGATTGGTTCGATCGGTTGTTTCTTTTTTTTTTTTTTTGTTTTACTGGCTTAAACCGACTTAGGCCAATTTTATTTATTTTTTAAAATATGTTTAATTAATTATTTAATTATATTTATTTATTGTTTAATATATTTATAAGATTTATTATAAATATATAATTTTTTTTTCCAGTTTTTGTATTATTATTATGATATATGTATAATTTTTTTTAAATCGGTCGGTTTTGCAAAATCAACCACCTCGATAAATCGACCGACCGACATCACTTATGTCGGTTGTGTCGATTTTCTGTCTTTTTTGCTCACTCCTACCAAGGAGGCATGGGGGTGGATAGTTGGAGATAAATTTGGTTATCCCCTTTTGGAGGGTTGCAAAATTGTTTCCTCTAAGTGGCCGATAAAAGTTCTAGAAGCAACTACGGCGGTGGAGGGGCTTGAAAGTCTTCTTATTGTTCAACCTTTGAGTGGTACTCCTGTGGAGGTGGCAATTCTTCCGAACCCGCTTGACTCCGATTTATCGGAAGTTGGTTTGTTCATGGCCGATTTGACATTTTCTTCTAGGCTTTCTATGGACCAAATATAATTAAAAGTTCCAACTTATTTGAGTAACTTTTTCTTTGTGGTTGGTTATATTTTATGCATTCATTCAGGTTTCAAAAAAAAAAAAAAAAAACCTTACTAGTTAGATTCTTTTTTTAAGTTACATACCATGTAAGGGGAAAAGATTTAAATCTCTGACCTCTTTGTCAAGTTAGAGATATATGTCTTAACTACTTGCTATATAAAGTTATTCATAGTCTCACAAGTTATAGATTTGATAATTGAACATTCTAGTCAGATTTTAACGTAAAAATGACAACATTTAAAATTAGATGAATCTAAGTTTAGAAAACCAACTTCAACTTCCTTCAAACAAAGGAAACCAACTTCAAGTTTCCAATATCAGAACAAATACTACATAAACAATAAATTAAATATTTTAAAGTCTCAATCATGAGAAATTATTCAATGATAGGCTAATTTTGAAGTTACATTTAACTTTGTTTAATAGTTGGGAATGCAAATAAATATCCCATTAAAAGAGAGAGAGAAGATCAATGTTCTTGTGTAAGTGATTTAATGGTGATTGGATTGGATGCATTTAATTTTATCAATTGAAATCTCAGTACCACAGAATAATATGGTGAAAAATGAATTAGTTAAAAAAAAAAAAGGAAATAAATTTGAAATAACAATTCAAAGGGCATTTGGCCATCATTTTCAATTGTCATAGCAAAAATAGGAACCTCTCTGCCCTTAACAGAAACCCATCATTATCCAAAATATTCCATTTATTCCAACCTTTCCCATTCATCCCCACACCCCCTTCTCATTTCCTCTCCTCCTTTCCCCACATCTTTTTTCTTTTTAAGTATTAGGGTTTTTTTTTCTTTTAATAATTATTATTAAATAAACACTAAGAGTAAATTCAAACATTCTCAAAATTAAAGAGATATCACTTAAATTATACTCATCTCTAATTATTTACACTTGCGGTAAATAGAAAGTGGTGTGTCTCGAAAAATTTAAGAATTATAGATGAATACTGTACAAAAAGAATTAAATTATGTGAATCGAAAACTCAACATTACTATTACAAGAATAAGAAATCCTTATGGACACCATAATATTCTCGCATAATTTATAGCCGGACAATAATAATAAAAACGTCATGTAAAAAAGTGAAGAAGGCTCCACTTTTCTTTAACTTCCTTATTATTTATTGCTTAAAAGAAAAGTAGAAAAGGTACTAAATGTAAATATAAATAAGATAACTTTTTGTAGCAAATGATAAGTCAAAATACACCTTTAATTTATGTACTTTTATTGAAGCAAACGAGAGCACTTTAGTTTGTAATAATTTAAATTTTGATAACCATTTTATTAGAAAATTCAAAGAGTTTTTGCTCCAAACTGGAGATTTCGATCGAAAATAAACTATTCAGAAAGAACATTAATAGATATAAGATGTATTTGTTATATTGTTATAGTGTATTTGTTAGGTTGTTAATGTGGTTAATTAGTTAGCTTAGACTGTTAATGACATCTTAAGATTGTATTTAAGATTGTATTCCAACTCATTTCTCAATACAAGAAGACATTCTTCTTCATTCTGATATGGTATCAGAGCATCAATTGCTTCCTTCGTTTTACGTGCTTTTGTCCTTTTCATTTTTTCGTTGTTTAAGTTCCCTTTCTGGTTTGTTTCATTTCTATGGAAAACACAGAATCCATCAACGAATAGTCTTCAAGCTTCGATTCGCAGCTTAATATCTTCCTTATGCATCATTCTTTTGACCCGACGACCGTTCTTGTTACTCGGCCTTTGATCGGCGCCGCTAATTACGTTCCATAGAAACGAGTAATGTTGATCGCTCTCTCCGACAAGAACAATGAAGGTTTCATCGACGAGACCATCAAGAAGCCCCCAAATGGGCGATTAGCCGCGGCTTGGAAATGCAACAATGACATTATAGCTTCGTGGATCATCAATTCCGTCTCCAAAGAGATAGTTGCAAACATCATCTAAACTGGTTGTGTTAAGGAGGTTTGGGACGAACTTGCTGAAAGATTTAAAGAGAGCAATGGTCCCAAGATTTACCAACTTCGCAAAGAATTGGTCACCACGAGTCAGGGTACCATGTCCATTGAAGCATTTTTTAAACAATATATTTTATTTACACTAAAAACACAGCGACAAAATGAGGAATAGTTCTGCACAAGGAACCCAGTCTCTATGAAATTCCTACCGAGAATTCAAACTCTCAATTTTTTAGAAATGTTAAAATACTATTTTAGTCCATGTATTTCGAGTATTGTTCTATTAGTTTATTGTTATTGTTATTTTTTTAGAAAAATAGTCTATGTTAGTCTTTTCTCTACAAAATTTAAAAGTATGTTCATATTGTGTCTTTTCTTGTATTGAAATTATTACTATTATCTAACCAAATTCGATAAAAATTAACTTCAAACTTATCATATGGACCAATTTTAAGTTTTATTGAAAGTATAAGAACTAAATTTAGACATTTGAAAGTATGCATACCAAAATGAAACAATACTCAAAGTACAAGGACCAAAATGAAAGGGTTGTTTGGAACGCTGAATGAGTTAAAATAACATAAACTATAATATTATATGGTTTATAATAGTTTCGTGGAATTATATAATATTATTTAAAATACAAAGTTATTTAGTCTGATATTATAATAGTTTTGTCTTTTGGGTACAAAGTATTCAATATATTATTATAACTTATGCTCTAAATAATTCCTAAATAATTTTTTTTTTGCAAGAATATAGAGAATTAAATAGAAAGCAGTAATGATGACGAGGATCTCTCCCATAAACATCCCTAGGTCTAAGTTTGGATGTAACTTTTTTTTTTGGGAAGGTTGGATGTAACTTATTTTTTAGGTAGTTTGGGTAAAAGTAAAACATATGTGGGATGATTTTGAAAGTAAATTAAAAGCTAAAAGGTTATGAAAGTATGAATATAAAAATGAAAAATGAAAAATGAAGAAATTGAGTATTTGTATTTGGGAGAAAACAAAGGGAATGATATGATTAAAGATGAAAAGTAGAAAGAGGAAGGGTGTATTAGGAAATGAAAAATCCAGTCATCAATCCCATCCATCCGTCCATTCAATCCATCGCCATCAAAAAGAAGTTGGAGAGATTGATGCAATGAGATTTTGACACATCATGCTCGGATTTTGAGACCACACTCTCACAGGCTTTATATCAAATCATACTTCCTTCTCTCTCTTTCTTATTTATTACACCCCTTCCTCACATCTCCTTTAAAAAAAAAAAAAAAAAAAATCTTTTTATTTTCCCCCATAATTTACCCAAATAAGCAACAAAAATCCCCCTCCCAATTTTCCCCTTTTAACCCCCTCCACACCTTTTCCCATTCTTTTTTCTCTAGTATTTAGATATTTTAAATGTTTATGAAGTTTTTTTTAGACTAATAAAAATATAGCTCAATTGACATAAATTAAAATTTATGATTAAGAAGTCATGGGTCTCCAAGTTCATGAATGAGGTACAAAATTTCTTCCGAAAAGTTATTTTTCTAGACGGAAGAATATCCTAAGGAGAATACTAGAGCTACTAAATCATGCGTTGCTTTGTTCCCATCTGGAGGATTATTACAAAAAATAATAGAAGGAATATCCTTGAAAAACATGAGGAAACTCTCTAGATTCGCTAAAATAAACAACGCGTCTAACGATTTGTTAAAAAAAACTCTCTAAAATCCTCTCTTTAATCTATTTTTATCAAAGAAAATCTTCTTCATGACAATTTTTAACATGTAGGTCTTTAATCTAAATTATGTCCGACTAGACATCAAACACAACAACTTTAGCTAGTAACCTAATTTCGTGATAAAATTTAGGGGCAGTTGCACAAATGGCAATAAGATTTGTTCTATTTGCAACCATATCATTGATTAATTTGTTTTGCAGAAATAGCAAAATGTCTAAGCCCAGCCCAACAACAGGAAAGAAAAAGTCCAAAATGTCTTACGTGTTTTAGAAAATCGATGAGTCTATCAACCTTATATCCGATATCTGAAGCGATATATCTAACCAAAAAGTAACTACACGAGTGATATACTATTGATATTCGTTGATTTCACTGACATTAAGTATATATCAGTAATCTATCAACCTTATATCTGATATACCGACGATATATCTAACCAAAAAGTAACTACACGAGTGATATACTATTGATACTCGTTGATTTCACTAACATTAAGTATATATCAGGAGTCTATCAACCTTATATCTGATATACCGATGATATATCTAACTAAAAGTAACTACACGAGGGATATACTATTGATACCCGGATATACAAAAATCAATTGTATGTCTAATAGGTCCATTAAATTAAAAAAATGTAGAAAATATTAAGAATTTATTAGACATAAAAATAAAAGTTCTCATTTATTTTGACACATTGTAGAGCATCTTTTAAAGTTCTGGGCTAAAATTTTAATTTAATCTAATAATATTATTTAAAATAAAAAGAGCCAGTTGCACAAATGACAAAAAATAAATGTTCAATTGCAAGTGTGTCTACCATTTGTTTCTAGCAAAAAAAATTGGTTCAACCCAATTGAGTCGTGCGATTGTCCAAAATACCCTTCTGTGTAATCTTGCGTAATTGTTATATGGTGTATATCAATAAATCTATCGATGATATATTGTTTATATACTCACGATATACCTAATATGAAGTATATTAGTGGTATACTAATGATACACTTTACTTAAGTATATCAATGAACTAGAATTTCTCGTACTTAGTATATCAACGGTATATAAAAAATAGCTAATATGAAGTATATCAAGAGTATAATAGTGATTTATATTCAATATATCAAATATACCTAATATGAATTATATTAGTGATTTGCTACTAATACATTTCACTTATATCAAAATGAAATGATACATACGTAGTATAAAATATATCAGTGATAAGTATATCATTTAAATGATACCTAAAAAGAAGTGTATCGATAGTATATTAGTAGTATACAACTAATATTGTGATGTTCGAAGAAGAAGGGTACATGAATGAATCGAGATCACATCCGAATGAGAGCGATCTCGAAGTTATGAAAATATAGATGAAAAAGACTTATAAGAATTGATATACCAACAAGATGCACCTTCCTAATTTTCTATGGCTCAATCATATGAACTCCAAAGCTAAGCGTGTTTGGCTTGAAGAAATCTCATGTTAAGGCCAAATTCGGATTCCAAATCTTGATTTGAATCCTGGACCTAAGGCGTTACAAATATATAGGTATATACTAGTTGATTAATATATACCAAATATAAAGTATATTAGATATACTATTGATATACCAATTATTAAGGATATCAAATATCTTACTGATATACTACCGATATACCAAATATAAAGTATATAAGATATACTACTTATATGCTATTAATATAAAAATATTAAGTATATCAGATATCCTACTGATACTGATACTACCAAAATACTTTATTCAGTATATCAACGATATATCACAAATAGTGATTTATGCTTGATAATGATTTATGATGATATACTTTATTTAGTAATATTAAGTATATCAACGGGATCTCAAAAGCTATTTGTAATGTCCGACATTTCAGGTAGAGTAAATTTCAGGTTATGCTTTTAAATTTTAGGTAAATTCATAATTTAAAACCAAATTGGATTGTTATATTTTATTGTGTGAGATGTGTTATTGTATAGAGTATATCACTAATATACTACTGATATATGTATATGAAGTTAATTAAGAGTATATTAGTAACTCGCATATGATATATGTTCATTTCACTGATATACTAATGATATACTAAATGTTAGGTATATTAGTGAAATAAACATATCTAAAATGAATTACATTAGTAATATACTAATATGCAAAATATCTCTAATTTGCTACGGATATATAGGAAGTATATCATTCTAAATGATATACCTAAGAGAAGGGCATCCGTGGTATATAAATAATATACTATTAACATACTTCGTTTTAGGTATATATTGGTATATAAAAATAAAGTATATCAGATATACTTATGATATACCAATATAAAGTATAACAGATATACTTTTGATATACTAATATAAAGTATATCAGATATACTACTGATATACCAAATGTAAAGTATATCAGATATACTACGGATGATATACCTGCTGCTACACCAATGAGAGTAAATCTAGAATAATAAAAAAATGAAAAATCAGATTTAAAAAAATTTGCTAGATTTGCAAATCTAAAAAATCATAGCTAAGCTTGCAAATATGCTACTATTTTATGCTACCCATTACAATTCCCCTAAAATTTATGGGTGCTTTGGAGCAAATTTTCTCTATCCCAAATTTCCCACACCTCGTACAAATTAGTTAACAGTTATTTTTTGTTATTATTATTATTTTTTTTTTTTTTGTATATTATCATTGTCTTTCCTCTTTGCCATAAAGATGATGTAATTTTAAGCATAGGTATCAATGTAAGCTATCTACACTACATCATATAATAGCAAAATCGTAGTAAAATACAAAAATCAAAATAATCAAATTATATATATAAATGTGGTAGTGGTACATGAGGGGGTGGAATTTGGAAATGAAACTGGACCGGAGCGGACCGGCTAAGTGTTGGGAAAATACGGGTTCGGGTTGAGGGCCAGCTGAGTTGACTTTCGAGTGCGAAGTAAAAACATAGGGAAAGGAGAAATGCGTGTGTTAAAGTAAAAAAAAAAATAGAAAAAAAAAACAAGATTTAAAATTGTAATTTAGCGGTGGGAATATAAAGAGCGCGTGGATCGAGAGATTAGCATGGGATTGCGGAAGGCGCGTGACGACAAGCTGAAGTCACCCGCGCCGCCCTCGGGTTCACAGCGTAACAGTTGAGTCAGTTTGTTTTTTTTTTTTTTTTTTGGTTTGAGTATTGGGCCTTTCCCCCTGTTTTCCGCAGCCCAAGGCCCAATCCACTTTCTTCTTCCATCCCTTTCGTCACCAAATTCTCTCCCCTCGATTCCGCTGCTTTTGTTTTTTTTTTTGTCCTTTCGGGAATACTAGCTGTTCCAAATGAAGTAACTAAAAAAAAAGTGGTTGGTGTTTGGGCACATAGGGAGGTTTAAAATTGAACAGATTATTTAACGAGGTTCGAATAATGTAATCGATAATTCTATATTTGTTAGATGTATTAGAGAATTAAAAAATAAAATGTATTTTCAACTGTTAGACTATATTCATATAATTAAATTTATCCAAAATCATAACTTTAAACTTTTGAGTTGATTGGAGTGTGGATAGATTTTGAACTTGTGAACTTATGAGAAGGCGCTAAAAAAGGAAGCTACATCTTTAAATAATTTCAGTATAGTTGAGATCCTGTCAGGATTGTTTTGACATAATATTTTCGGTCGCTTAAGCCTCAAAAGGAGATATGGGTTTGAAACACAAATTCATGATTTTGAAAAGTGCATAGTGCATCTTATACATTTTTTTTATTCCCAGGCTTTCAAACCCTCTAGAATAAACTTCAAGATTTTTTATTTTGAAACGGTGCTCCAAATGTCCCCTAAAGATAAAATTCACCTAGCCAACGATCTTATTAATTTAAGAAAAATAAAAAACAAGTTTTTCAAAGGAAAACCTCGCGGACTCTCGAAACTCTATTAATCTTACTCCTCTTGCTTCTTAGGCATGTTCGGTGACAATTTTTCAAAGTCATGTTGTGCTTGTGGACAATAACCTCGCGGAGCTCGCTGAAGGAGGCCAAATCTCTATTCTTCAACCAACATCAAGGATCTCAGCAAGCCAGCCTAGTTGGGCCTTGCCCATGAGGGGTTCTTAAGCTTAATGCAGATGCTTCTTGGTGTGATACAATAGAACAATGTGCCATTGGATGGATCATTTGTGACTCTATCGAGACCTCATCTGTGTGGGGTTGCAACAATGGAATTAGAGATGGAAGATCAAATCCCTTCAGGCGGCAACCATTTTTGTAGGATTAAAGGCATTTCAAGAGTTGAATCTTAGAGAGCCTAGTTCGATCATTGTTGAGTCAGATTCCCTAAAGGCCATTTATGCTCTTTTGAACTTTGATTTGGACATTTCTGAAACTAAATTTATTTTGGAAGATATTGAGGCAATCAACCTCGTCAAGGCCCAAGTTTTCTTTCTTTTTGTCCCAGAGCTTGTAATGTTGCCGCTCACTTCCTTGCACGACCGACAATTTTGAGCCAGTTATGAGGTCATCTTCTTATAACCTATAGTTTGGTTGTCTGACCTTTTCAATTGTGGGTCATTTTTTAGGAGTTTTTCCATCTTAATTGATGTTTCTCAGTTTAAAAAAAAAACAACAACAGAGGAGAACCAAGATAGTATTCTTAATATTGAACTTTCTGAGTTATTTACCAAAGTGAATTAAAAAAAATATATTAAACACCCACCGATTTTCAGCGAGTCAAGGCGTTATTGACTTGTGGAAGTTGACTTAAGTTCACTTGAAAAGTTTTAAATTTTATCCCACCGAATTTTTTCAATTCTATTATTTTAAACGTTGCCGTCAAATGAAGGAAGCTCTCAATTTTCAAACTACTTCGACAATTTCACAATATTTTAAACTGAAAAGCCCACTTCTTAAAAGTATTATTAAAATTATAACTAAATATATGAATTTTTAAAAGTTTATAGTTTTTTTTGTAAAAAAAAACTACAAGTTTATGATATGAATATGAAAGTTTACCAGTTGTGTTTATTTAGTCACTATATTTTAAAAAGTTCTTTCGCCAACTTATTAGGCAAATTTTTAAATAATACATAAATTCAATATATTACTAAAATATTAAACCGATGGAGTAAGCATAATGATTTATTATATCCAAAATTGAAAATTTGAGGACCAAATATAAATTACGGAAACTATTAGAAACATTTTAAAGTACAAAGACCTATTATCTACCATTATAAAAATCCATGGATCAAATTTGTGATTTTACCTAAAAATAGATACACATTCACCTACATTATTACACACACATGTATAATTTTATTTAGTTTGAAAAATGTATAAGTGAAGCGAAAAAAGTGAATTTTAGTTTATCATAAAACTAAAATATATATATAATTGATTGTCTAAATATGTATTACTTAATATATATAATTGGAAAAAAATTCATTCCTTAATTTATAGAATTGATTGACTAAATGCATTGATAAGTTGGAATTTCTTATATAAATTTCTAGCTCCCCTCAATAGAAATATGCAAGGAGAGGTTCATCATAAAACTAGATTTTGTTTACAAAATTGCTTTTTACTTCAAGAGACGAAAATTATTACTTAATTATTATGTGATTAATTATAATTAGACAACAATCACTATGAAAACTTTGCTTATTAAGCCTATTAGATCCTTGCTTTAAAAAAAACATATGTCATTATGTAGCATAATTGAGAGACATATTAATAAAACTGTCTTTCTATCACATAATTTAAACAACAATATGTTTTGGACATAAAAATAAATGTTTAATTAAAATTTATGGTCAACATGATACGTCACAAGTTTAGAAAAGATAGTTTGGATTTGATTATATGGAGTAGTCGGGTTCTATAATTTCAATTATCACATGTATTGACATTGTGTGTAATGAGATTTTTACCTACGAAGTTTGTGCTTATTCAAATCTAATTTGGACTTTTAGATTTTTGTTTGGACAATTTTAATTAAGTTGTGAAGCGTTGATTGATATAAATTTTATTGTTTATTTTAAAAAGAAGGGCTATAATTTGCCAATATCATAACAACTCTATTAAGTCACAAGAGAAGGATTAAATTCACGAAATATATTTTGGATTTGATATATAAACACATTAAAAAAAAAAGCTACAAACTTCAAATAATAATTATTTTCCCTAAAATTAGAATATGTGGATGTTGAAAATTGACATGGTGGGTCGATAATGTGTGTCGCATTGTTCACAAGGTCTCTAATATTATGGTAATTCCAACCTTTAAAGAAGTTTTATACACATGTCGGAATTATGCATTAACGATTTTGAAACAGAATTCTAACTGGGAGTCAAAATTAATTCACTTATAAAAGTTTAAGATTTTAATTGATACAATTATTATTAATTTGAAGTTTTAATTGATTCAACTCAAACAAATTTATGGGTATAAATTATTTTTTTATTAAAAGAAAACAAAGACGTCAACCTAAGTAGAAGTCAAAACATTAATAGTCAAAGGTTGGAATTTTTATGCTAGTCTCTTTTGGTTAAAATAATTTGTGAGTTTCAAATAAGTTTGAAAGTGTTTGTTGGAGTAAATCTTGAAATATTTTCTCTTTTTCTAGAAGAAATTAGCTTATAAATTTTGAAGTCTTTTACTCCATGCTAAATTAGTCCAATGGCTCCTTGGACAAGACCAAGTAATTTGGGTGACTAAGTTTTATATATGTTTTATATATACATAAGGATTGACAAGACCAAGTAATTTGAGTGACTGAGTCTTATATTTAAAATGTTTTATGTATACACATAAGGATGGGTCTACATTTGAACAATCTTGGGTAATTATCATATTGACCCATCAGTGTATTTCTTTTTGTTTTTATTTTATTTAGAAAGCATGTAAAATAGTATGTGCTAGTAAAAAAAAGTTACTAATGTTGTGGAAAAAGGATGGAAACCGGGTATAATTTTACCAATATTTAAATAGTATAATAATATATTTATAATAATAATAATAATAATATTAATTCAAGTGTTTTGAAAATGGAATATATATAATATAAACAAAAGGTAGTGGGAATTTATGAAAATTAAATAAAGACTAAATTAAAGAGAAAGTGGAGGAAGAGAAGAAAGATTGGAGAAGGATTTCACCAATTGTGCATTTTATTCTTCCACCAGAAGCCACTATTTATAGGCAATTTGGCAAGGGATGAGTTGGTACATTTGGACACTAAGCATTGGTAAGAAATGGACACATGGAGGACACTATGGCTAAGGATAATTTGCCACATGGCATGGGTGTTTAAAGGCATGTGGAAATGGGCATTTACATCATAATATTTATAATACTCTCCCTTAAATGCCCATTTATATAAAATATGTCTCGTTAAAACCTTACTAGGAAAAACCCACATGGGATAAGAACCTAGTGAGTGAAAAAAAGAGTACATATTTTATATAATACATTTACTCCCCCTCATGACGACATCACTTGAGATCTCTGAGTCTTCGCATCCCAATACTGTGAACCAATTTCTCAAATGTTGTAGTTGGTAATGCTTTTGTAAATATGTCTGTCAAGTTATCCTTCGAACAAATCTGTTGTACTGAGATATCGCCATTTTCTTCAAGGTCGCTAGTGTAGAAAAGTTTTGGAGAGATATGCTTCGTTCTATCTCCTTTGATATATTCTCATTTGACTTGAGCTATACACGTTGTGTTGTCTTCGTATAATATTGTTGGAAGAGGTTTACTCGAAAACAAGCCACATGTGTCTCACGAATGTGTTGTGTCATTGATCTTAGCCTACACATTCTCGACTTGCCTCGTGAATTGCAAGGATTTCAGCATGATTTGAGGAAGTCGTTGTAATGGTCATTTCATCGATCGCCATGATATGTGACTCCTCCACATGTGAATAGATAACCCGTCTGAGATCTAGCTTTGTGTGGATCAGATTAGATAACTAGAATCTGCATAACCAACTAGATCAAAACTTGATTTGTTAGAATAAAATAAACTCATATCAATCGTCCCTCGAAGATATCGGAGTACATGTTTAACTCCGTTCCAATGTCTTTTTGTAGGACATGAACTATATCTAGCTAATAAATTTACTGAAAATGCAATATCTGGTCTTGTGTTATTAGCTAGATACATAAGTCCACCAATTGCACTAAGATATGGTACTTCAGGACCAAGTAGTTCTTCATTATCATATCGAGGTCGAAATATATCTTTCTTTACATCCAGTGAACGAACCTCCATTGAAATGTTCAATGGATGTGTTTTATCCATATAGAATCTTTTTAAGATTTTCTCTGTATAAGTTGATTGATGAACAAATATCCCATCTGCTAAATGTTCGATTTGCAAACCAAGGAAAAATTTTGTTTTTCCAAGATCTTTCATCTCGAATTCTTTCTTAAGATATTCTATTGCATTGGATAACTCTTCAGGAGTTTCAATTATATTTAAGTCATCAACATATACAGTTATAATAGCAAATCCTGACTGAGATTTCTTTATAAAAACACACAGACATATTGGATTATTTTGATATCCTTCTTTCAACAAATATTCACTCAGGCGATTATACCACATTCGTCCTGATTGTTTTAATCCATATAATGATCTCTGTAACTTTATTGAATACAATTCCCGAGAACTTGATTCATATGTTTCTGGTATTTTAAATCCTTTCGGGATTATCATATAAATGTCATTATCTAGAGATCCATATAAATATGTCGTGACCACATCCATTAGATGCATATCAAGTTTTTCATATACAGTCAGACCAATCAAATATCTTAACATTATTGCATCCACCACAGGAGAGTATGTCTCATCATAATTAATACCAGGTCTTTGCGAGAATCCTTGTGCAACAAGTCTCACTTTATATCTTGTAACTTCATTCTTTTCATTTCTTTTCCTTACAAATACCAATTTGTATCCCACAGGTTTGACATCTTCTGGTGTTAGGACTACTGGTCCAAAAACCTCACGTTTTGAAAGTGAGTTCAACTCTGCTTGGATTGCATCTTTCCACTTTAGCCAATCTTTTCTACGTTGACATTCTTCAATAGATTTTGGATCAAAATCGTCATTTTCATGAATAATATCGTGAGCAACATTATAAGCAAAAATGTTGTCAACAATGATATCATTTCGGTTCCATCTCTTTCCTGCTGTAACATAATTTATAGAAATTTCATTATTATCCTCAAGCGTTTGATTTTCATCAATACTCTTTTGAGTAGTTGTATCTTGGATTTCTTCTAGAACATCCATACCTTTTATCGAATCATTTTGATTTTCAACTACTTTTCTTTTTCGAGGATTTTTATCTTTGGAACCCATAGGTCTACCACGCTTCTGGCTTGCTCCAGACTCATTATTGACAACTTGTTCCTTTGGGATATCAATTTTTGATGGAGCATTTGTTGTTGGTATATATGATTTAGTCACCCTTTTAGCATCTGTGAATGCATCTGGTAACTGATTCGCTATATTTTGCAAATGAATTATCTTTTGAACTTCAAGTTCACATTGATCTCTACGAGGATCTAAATGAGATGATAATGATGCATTCCATGTAATTTCTTTTTCCAACTTTTTAATTTCTCCCCCTAATGTTGGAAAATTTGTTTCATTAAAATGACAATCAGCAAATCGTGCAGTAAATACATCACCCGTCAGGGGTTCAAGATATTTAATAATTGATGGGGAATCATATCCAACATATATTCCTAACCTCCTTTGAGGACCCATCTTAGTGCGTTGTGGTGGAGCAATTGGAACATATACTGCACATCCAAAAGTTCTCAGATGAGATATATTTGGCTCCTGGCCATAAGCTAATTGCATGGAGGAATATTTATTATAAGCTACTGGCCTAATACGTAATAATGATGCAGCGTGTAAAATAACATGACCCCATACCGATGTAGGGAGTTTCGCTCTCATAAGCAATGATCTTGCAATTAGTTGCAGACGTTTTATAAATGATTCTACTAGACCATTTTGTGTATGAACTGAAAGAGTCTAGATTAAGAAAACGGAAGCAATTTTGGATCTTGAACACTCTAAGTTGATCAATTTTGTAAAATAAAATGCATGCTCAAAGTGGAAAAAGCAGAGGATAGAAAACTCAACTTTGAAGATCAAATTCTCTTCACCCGGTGGATGGTTTTCAACACGAACATTTCGTGGACAACCGTTAGAGTCTTCCCTACTATCCTCGGGCCTTAGAACGGATTCAGGATCCTAGGTTGAGAGAATTTGGAAGAAACAGACCTCAAAGGTCACTAATTCGGGAATATTCAATTTTTCGCAAAATTCTCACAACATCCCTCAAATCACCATTATATAAAGCTTCAAAAAGCTTCAATGGAGTGACAACTCAAGGGTGATGAGGATGCTTTGAGATGGAGGTGGCCAATTTTGGTTAATTTTGAAGATGAGAGGATTGGGCAAGTTGTATTTTGGATTTTATTGAAAATCCATGAAAATCACACTTTATCTTTATTTAATTTTAATTTAAAAATTAAAATTAAAATGATTTTTAATTAAAATTAATTTAATTAATTAAATTATTAATTAAATTAATTAATTTTTAATTTAATTTAATATCAAATATTAAATTAAATAAATTGTTCGATCCCGATCGATTTTAGAACATGAATCTTTATTCATGCAATAAATCGATCCAATATTTAAATCATATTTAAATATATCCACATCTTTTTAATCATAGTTTAATCGATAATTAAGTTTATGATTCGTTAAATATATCACATATAATTAACGCTTTCTTTCCAAACTCGAATTTGAACAATTCAAATTCTTTTCTCTCAAAATGTTACAAGGCTTAGTCCGAGCTAGTAAGGAGGACCTAATGGACCTACTGGATCATGAGCTTCAACGATACGAGAATAACCAGGCCAAACTCTTTAGCTTTAGCTAATCAACATTTGTTAACCATGGGACACTCCACTCAAAGCCCGGTGGGTTGCATTCTCCTCAGCGTAGAGATATATTTCGTCCACTCGATATAACCATGATTAGTAAGTCGATCCTTCACAGTCGTTCAGAATTACAATTTGGGTCAAGATTACCGTTTTACCCTCGTAATTACCTCTTGTTCATTAAGTCCCACCGATCCTCTAATGAACAATTGGTTTGTGGTCCAACCAAAGAAACCGAATCCCTCTCGGGCCAATGAGAGGGTGGGCCCATTGTTCAAGACCCGAGTCGATTTAAGGGAACAACCTCTCTACTAATCCCTAAAGCGGGCGGGGAGTGAATTTCATCTTGTAGAACTATGTTCCCAACTATCTACCCGATTTTATCCCCGAAATGGCGAGCTTATTGAGTCGGGCGGTCTCGAGCCACTCTCACCCATGCAAATCTAAGGATAATCCGAATAAACAGTGAGTCCATAGAACGCTCGGATTAAGATCGAGTTACCTAGGTCATCGTATGAATATAGTCGATTAAGACAAGAAACGGAGTTATAAAGTCTAAGTGACTATTGCATGATCGATCTTATGCAAACTCATTGCATAGGGCGCCCCCACTCACATGTCTCCACATGAACGATTTAGGATCACATCGTTTGTTCTTTACAAAGTGGGTCGCGTCCATAGTGTCCCCAGGATAAGGTCCCCAACCCTATCCTTATACTATAGACTGTTCTGCCTATAACTTGAACTTGATCCACTTTTATGTCACACATAAAGTTCAAGTATTTATCCTATAGCCAAGGGGTTTTTATTGGATTAAGGTTACACAATACACAATAGTCAATAACACCTTTACTGAATAAATTTCAATAACAACTTTATTGTGATATAGAATATACATTCAATTTACAAAACCACGAGTTTTAGGACATAAAACCCAACATGAACATGAGCTACAAGATGTTCAACACTTATCCCAATTGACATACAATAATTATTAAAAGTTTGGGATGTAAATTCACCAGCATTATCAAGTTGAATTGTCTTAATTGTATAATCAGAAAATTGTGCTCTTAACTTAATTATTTGAGCAAGTAATCTTGCACATGCAAGATTTCGACTTGATAATAAGCATACATGTGACCATCTACTGGATGCGTCAATTAATACCATAAAATATATCTAAATGGACCACTTGGTGGGTTAATAGGTCCACAAATATCACCTTGAATTCGCTCTAAAAATGCAGGTGATTCAATGCCCACTTTAGCTGGTGATGGTCTAATAATTAATTTCCCTAGAGAGCAAACATCACATGACAACTCATTGGATTGAAGAATCTTTTGGTTCTTTAAAGATGTCCATGTGAATTCTCAATAATTTTCCTCATCATTATCGATCCTGGATGACCCAGTCGATCATGCCAAACACTGAACATTTTTGGATTCATGAACTTCTGGTTCATTGTTGCATAACTTTCGATTACTCGTATATGAGTATAATATAATCCATAAGTAAAAGCAGACAATGTTTATAATATACGTTTTTCATGTGAAACAATAGATGTTACATAGAGACACTCTATATTATTTTTACGATCAGTTTCAACATGATAACCATTATTACGTATATCTTTGAAACTCAATAAATTTCTCTTTGATTTGCTAGAGAACAAGACATTATTAATTGAAAATTTTGTTCCTCTAGGCAAGATAAAACTTGTTTTTCCAAAACTTTCAATTAGGTCTGCAGAACTTGATATAGTATTGATTTTTGCTTCCATCATTGTCAATTTAGAAAAATATTTTATGTTTATAAGTATATCGTAATGCGTAGTTCTTGCGATCACATCGATAACATAAATCCTCATTGCTCATTTTCGGGTTACTCAACATATTGAAATTGTCCATATTTCTTTATTGATAAGAAAATAAAAGCGATTACAAAAAGTCCTAAATATATATATACAAAAACAACAAAAACATACAATAATTACAAGCAGTACTTAATTATATATCTTCATACAAAACATCATCTACTTGTTTGATTGCATCAATTTTCTCTCTAGGAGGTTCAAAATAATCAGTCACATCAAGATGCACCATATTAGAGGGATCAAACACATCATCTTCTTGAATGACAAGATTCACCTCCACATTCTTCCCTTTTCCTTTTTCCTTCAGGGAAGCTTGATAGAGATCAACAAGGTGTTTTTGACGCATTTACGACTCACGTGACGGTGCCCGATTATTCCGCACCGGAAACATTTATGTTCATCATCTTTTGAACTCTTATCTTGTGGAGTCTTGCCTCTACGATCATCACTTCGTGTGGGTTTCTTAAAATTATAATGCCCACTACGAAAATAGGTATTTCTTCCTCTACCGCGGTCTCGACCTCGACCACGACCTCGACCTCAACCATGATTATTGAAATTCACAGCATTCATTTCAGGGAATGATGTTGCTCCAGTTGGTCGAGATTCGTGATTTTTCATTAATAGCTCGTTATTTTGTTCAGCCACGAGAAGACATGAAATTAGTTATGAATATTTTTTAAAGCCTTTCTCTCGATATTGCTACTGCATGAGCATATTCGAGACATGAAAAGTGGAGAATGTCTTCTCTAACATATCAACATCAGTAATCCTTTCTCCGCATAATTTTAATTTTGAATATAATTCTGCACATTCTGAATAGTGCAGAATTATATTCACTTACTGATTTGAAGTCCTGCAACTTCAGGTGCATCCAATCATAACGAGCTTTTGGAAGAATAACTGTTTTTGATGATCGTACCTTTTTTTCAAACCTTGTCATAGAATGTAGGAGTCTTTTATTGTAAGATACTCTATTTTCAATCCCTCGTGAAGATGATGGCGAAGGAAAATCATGGCTTTGGCTTTTTCTTGATTTGATGCATCATTTCCTTCTTTAATTGTTTCTCCAAGATTCATGGAATCTAAATGAATCTCAGCATCAAGGACCCATGACAAGTAGTTATTTCCATTAATATCCAGGGCCGCAAATTCTAATTTTGCAAGATTTGTCATAATAATACTATATAAAAGAAATTGCATTTACATTAGGAAATTAATTAAACATGCAAAATAACATTTTATTATTTAAAAGAAATGACTTACCCGGAGAACCTACCTTCAGTGGAAAAATCGGCAGAGCTTCGTACTGATAATGTGTTGTGGAAAAAGGATGGAAACCAGGTATAATTTTACTAATATTTAAATAGTATAATAATATATTTATAATAATAATAATAATAATAATAATATTAATTCAAGTGTTTTGAAAATGGAATATATATAATATAAACAAGAGATAGTGGGAATTTATGAAAATTAAATAAAGACTAAATTAAAGAGAAAGTGGAGGAAGAGAAGAAAGATTGGAGAAGGATTTCACCAATTGTGCATTTCATTCTTCCACCAAAAGTCACTATTTATAGGCAATTTGGTAAGTGATGAGTTGGTACATTTGGAGACTAAGCATTGTAAGAAATGGACACATGGAGGACAATATAACTAAGGATAATTTGCCGCATGACATGGGTGTTAAAGGGCACGTGGAAATCGGGATTTACATCATAATGTTTATAATAACTAAGACTATATAAGTAAATAGTTTACTTATAGTTTTATTTTAGAAAAAGTTTGTTTTTATTCCTAAACTTGGAAGAAGTAAATTAGATTTCAATTTTATCCAATTTAGACCTTAGACGTGTAGTATTACATTTTTTTACCATGTACATTCAATAGATTATAAACAAAATGCATTGATAAAAAATGTATAATCATGGAAGCAGATCAAAGCAGAGTTGGACGAGAAGGATCTAACAAAAGCTTTAATTATCATCTGGAGTTTATGGACTCGTCGCAGTACAATAAGATGCTCGAGATTTAAAGCAGATCAAAGCAAAGTGGTTAACAATATCGAAAGGATTATATCTGAACTAGAGGGTTATTCGAACAGTCACTAGGAAATTACACTTCGTGAGAACCAAACGAGTCATGGAGGATGGTGGTCGCTGCCGACTGGAAGCTGAAAATTGAACTGTGATGCATCTTGCAACGAAAATCTCAAGTCTGGCCGAATTGGTTGGGTTATCCGTGACTCCCTAGACTCTCAGATAGGAGTTGGATTTCAAAAAATTACCAGAAGATGGCCCATCAAAATCCTCCAAGCAGAAGCAATCAAAGTAGGAATGTCTTACCTGCTGCAAATTATCCCGCCATCTATCTCTTCACTGCTGGTGGAGTCCGATTCGGCTTAAGTTATCGACCAACTTCATTCGATTGGGGAGGATCTGTCGATCGAAATTAAGGAGCTTGCAAACTAGGGGTGTACAACTAACCCGGTAATTCGAGCAACTCGAACTACCCAACCCAAACTGGAAGGGTTGGGTAGGGTTAGGTTTTTTGTCCGTTTGGTTGGGTTAGAAATTTGGAGAACCGAAAAGTTCGGGTCGGTTCTCGGATTAAGTTTTTTAGGTTCAGGTTGACCCAACCCAACCCAAAGTTTACCTTTTTTTTAATTTTATTTTAATTAAATATATACTTATAAATGAATTATTTGTTAATTTCTTATGTTTTTCTTCTAGACTTCTAACAAATCTTAAAATGTTATGAATTTTGAAGTTTTATATTTGAATTTGATGTGATTTTAGTTATTAATTCAAGAAAAAAATATTTTAAATAATTTAAAACATTATAAAAAAATAAAAAAAACTAACCCGATGACCCAACCCAACCCAACCCGAAAATATTGGGTTGGGTTACTCTCATAAATAGGGTTGATTGGGTTGAAGAAATTACCAACCCGAATTTTCGGGTTGGTCCAAAAATCTCCTCCAACCCAACCCAATCCGACTTATGTACACCCCTATTGCAAAGACTATTGGAATACTCAACTTTCAAAAGTGTAGCAGATTTAGGAACATGCTGGCTCATCGTCTTGCTCGCAAAAGGGCTTCGTTCCCTCTTTTTGTAATTCACAGCATTCTTCTATTCAAGAGGAAGTTGTACATGTTTTGTATAACCCCTACCCTGAGTGGTTTTCCTCTGTTCTGAAAGAGGATTACGTGTAATTTTTCTTAATTTTAATGAATTTCTCCTTTCTCAAAAAAAAAAAAAAAGTGATAAGAGGGAGAGCAATAATAGGAGTGAGAGTCAAAGTTTTTTAATCTTTTTTTATTTAATGTTAATGTCATGTCTAACTTTTTTTTTTTTTTTGCGCTTAATGTCATATAAGTTTTCATTTTCAATCAACTATTTGCTAGTCTAAATCAAATTCTTCCTTTTAAGATTTATAAACTAAATAGACATCAGATTTTTATACTTTTAAGACTCATGAGCTAAGTAGGCACGCATAATTTCAATTTTTATTCTCTTACAAAATATTTTTTAAGTAACAGTTATTTTTTTAATAGCAAATAATAGAAAAATAATAGTTGTATAGCACATCTCTATCTTTTTTTAGAGATTTTTTTTTTTTTTTAAAAAAAACAATTGTCAACCCACACTTCTATTCATTTTTTTTTTAAAAAAAAAGTAGACCACAGAAATAAAATAAAAGATAAAATGAAACTATTATCAAACAAGTCTAACGTATAGATAAATCAAGTTAAAGATATAGGTGTACCAATAATATATCCAATCACTTAAAAGTTTATCCTTCTAAAAAAACACTTAAAAGCTTATCCATAATTTTATTTATTTATTATTTTTTTAGAATAATTATCCTATCAATTTTGTTTTGCCGTTGTTTTTTGGGTCTAAATTATGGAAGTTATGGGAGTTGGAAAAACGTCTAGAACAACATCTTCTTTGAACAAATATGAGAAGTGAATAGGATATGCATTACACTATATACATTCATCAATCTTATCTTTAATTTTTTATACAAATTTCATAAACATTATTTAACTTCCAAATTTTATCCCCATTCAAGTTTGTACAATTTCACAAGTTTGGCTTTAGAGAGAAGGGTTCTGAAGGTCGTTCAACTCTTGAACTAAATTGGTACGATGTTCTCTCTATCTCTATCGAAATCTTTTGTTTTTAAGAGTATGACAAAATAACCTTTGATATGATGTCTTTTGTTTATTTATGTCTATTTTTATTTGAAGACATGTGTAACGTTCTAGATCATATATTTAATTTTGAAAAAAGATTTTGATGTGTTTGTTAAAATTGTATGTATGGACAGAAACTTGACAACGATTATTACAGTGTTTCACGTTTTAAATGTTTTATTTAGATTGTGGATGATGTTCAAAAGCTTAAAGACTAAGAATTGAATTTGTATAAAATTTGAGTAACTCAAATGAAAATGAATACAAAGTTTAAGAATGGAATTTTTAAGAAACCTCCTACTTGAAATGAGTGTAGGATTACCTTCTGGATTGAAAGTTTCTATTGTTTTTACCTTTTATGAACTAAAAAGAAAAAAAGAAAAAAAATTAGTATGGAGTTTATAAATTAAGATATAAGTTACAAAGGATTAAAGTAAATTTCATATAAAAAAGTTTTGTTTCCTCCTATTATACATAGTTCAATTTAGTCTCAATTATTTAGGTCATTTTTTTTATAAGGTATCTATAGTTTTATAGTGCATTTGGTATTACTTTTCAATACTAAAAAACTTATTTGCTTAATTAATCATTCGCCGTCCTATATTTACACGTTGTTGAGACGTGATTTACCATCTACCCTCAAATTTTATATTACATATAATTTGTTTTATTCTATTATTTTATATATATATATTTTGAACATTTAGGGTGGGAATTCGAAGTTATGACCTCTCAGTTTTCTATTATCTTATATACAATTGAATTGATTTGTTATGTACTTTTTTTTTATATTTAAATTGAAATAACATTTTTTTCTTTTAACAATTATATTTCTTATCCAAATATAAAAATATATAGACTAAACATAATATTGAATTTAAATCATATAAATTTTAATATAATTATCTAGTAAAAACTTTGAAATTAAATATGAGCGTAATATTATGCATTATTGAAAAACTATACCTATTTTGATTATTATAGTTAAGCTCCAACAATTATGAATTAATTTACCGAACATTTTAACATGCTTTCTAATCTTAAAATAAAATTTACCAAACACTAATTTACTTCGACGACTGGTTTTTTTAAAAGTACATTTGAAAACAATTATTTTAGAAGATACGTACAACAATTTCAAACTAAGTCTTATTTTAGTTTCAATTTCGTCTCCATAATTTAATTAAATTTTATAAATAATTTCTATTGTTACTATATTGACATATGTTTTTTTACGTGACAATGCACTAATATTTTCTATTTAACAAATTATATTAAGGTAAAGACTTTATATTTGAGATAACAAGAAAAACGTCTAAATCTAACCCACCCACTTGAAAAATGTCTAAAATAGTTTCAATTTATAAAAATGACTAGAATGGTTTTTACATGAAATATAATAAAAGTGTTGGGACGAAAATATCCTTATTGTGAATATTTGAGAGTTGTTATGACTAATCAAAATGAATGAATCAACGAATAAAATAAACTCCTACAACATAATATTTGAGAGTTAACAAAATATAAAATAGATGATTTAAGGGGAGAGATAAATATTAGTTAACAAAATATAACAAACTTCAATCAAATTTAAACTATTAAGTTAACATTGTTTAAAGAAAAAAAAATCATGCATTGGTTACATAAATGAACAAAACGATTTAAATAGCTAGCTATTGGATTTATCTTATATATTGGGCATACATCTATGTTGAATTAATGAAATGAAAATGTGTAATTACCCATTAAGCGTGTAAAAATTAAATTTAACATAAAAATTGATACCTCATACATGTCGTTAACCGAGGTAAAAATGTCATCATTAATCACTTGTCATAATTAATACTCCACCTAAATCCCTCACGCTTCCTCTATTGTTTATACTGTATAGTTGCTACTTGTTGGACCATAGGTATTTCTTTTTATTTACCGGTTCCTCTTGACGACCCACGATATACATAGTGAAGGGATCGTATCTCGTAGCGGAAGCGTTGGAATCGTTTTTGCCCGCAATTACGCTATGAATATTGCACAAAATAGTAACTTAAGGTTAAGATAAGGGAGAAAGAGAGAAGAAGAGTAATTTACCTTTGAAGAAACCTCTCCTTGTAATCCTTTTCTAATCTCGTACTTGTTCTCAACGATCAACCCTAACACCTCCAACAAGTCTTCTTCGTTGTTCTTTAGGAGAGGGAGAACCGTGAGACTTCCTTTTTGGTTTTTTGGGAGATTTTCTCTTTGAGATAGAATTTTAGAATTGAGAGAATGATTTGGTGTTTTGAGACGTCAAACCAAAAAAATGAGAGATCAACCTTCTAAATGCATCCTTATGCATTTATTTATAGTGAGCATTGGTGGAGGTAACTTCCTCCACCGACTCACCGCATAATTTATACTACAAAGTATCATATACTTTAAATATTGAATCATATTCAATTTTACATTTATTCTCTCTAATTCTCTATTGAATTTTAATATGAAACTATTTCAAATTAACCTGCTATATTTGAAATATGAATCATATTCATATTAAACTATATATTATATCGATCATATCACATATAATCGATATAACTCTCATTCACCAAACTGAACACTTCAAGTTCGCTCCAAAACTTTATACCCTCGATATATATCCATGTTAAGCCAACAGAGTGATGAAGATCGGATCCTCTTGAGCAGCGGAAACGTGTTTTGGAATCTTAATTGCAAGTTTATTTTGATTGAACACAAATACAAATACATTGGTGAAAAACAGAGATAAGCATACATTTCTAATCTAATTAGGTATGGATATAATCATGCAAACATGGTATACAATTAACTAAACTAAAAGGGATTTAGAATTTACCTTTGTAGTTACGAATTTCCAGCAGCAACTCCTTGTTTCCTATTTCTTCAGCAACACAGGAACTGGAAAGTTTCTTCTCTGTTTTCTCCAACAGGACAACACCACTCAGTAAACCTCCTATCCTCTGAGTATCTACTTAGATCTATTCCTTTGGTGGGAAGGAATCCAACTTTTTGGAAGTAAGAGAGAGAGAATTTTCTTGAGAGAGCAATCCTCTAATTGCACTGCATTCAACGATTGATAGATCGATTCCAACTTCTGTCCAACGAGAAGTTGAATGGGAAAGGAGAGCATCCTCACTCCCTATTGATAGGGAGTGAGGTGGGAAGAGAGGAACGTATTCTCCTGACACGTTCTCAATAATTAATTAATTAATTATTAAAATAATCAAATCAAATTAAATTAATTAATTAATAATTAAGATCAAAACATATTTAATCTTTTTCTCCTCTAACCTATAGTTTTAATGCACATCTTATGCACATTAAATTATAACCTCACATTTAAATTAATATTTAAACTCTTTCAAATATTAAATTCTCTCAAATAATTTAATATGAATCATATTCACATTAAATTTATAATATATAGTTCCAAAACTATATATTATATCGTATCTATATATATTAAATATATTCCCTAATGAATTTGAACATTTCAAATTCAAACGATCTAAGAACCCTTTTACGAGCTAGAAGGTGGACCTAATGGACCTACAAATCAGAAGCTCCAACGAGATGAGATTACTCGGTTAATCTCATTAACCTCCTAATCAACATTCGTTAACTGCGGGAACACTCCATTAAAGTCTCGCAGCTGCACTCTTCTCACTGCAAATATATTTCTGTGTCCACGGATATTGACCAATAACAGCAAGTCAATCCTTCACGAATGTTCATAACACTAGCTGGGTCAAATTACCATTTTACCTCTGGGTTACATCTTGTACCTTAAGTACCAGTGCTCCTCTAATGAATAATTTGTTTGTGGTCCTACCAACAAACAGAAGTCCCTCTCGGGCCAATGAGAGGGTCGGACCATTTGTTCAAGTCTCAGAGACACCACTTAAGGGAACATTCATCTACTTACCCTAGTACGCGGGAATGAGTGAATTCCATCTTGTTAGGCTAAGTCCTCAGCTGCTCACTCGGTCTTGTCCCTAAGAAGGTAGACATATTGAGTCGGCAAATCTGACCACTCTCACCCATACTAGTCAAAGGACAATATCCTCATAAAATGTAAATTGTGAACCCGCTCGGGATTGAGATCAAGTTGCCTAGGTCATCCTAGTGAAATAGAAACCTAACTAGTCAGCGAGTTACACCTAGTGGTTACTTATTTCATGGTTGATCTTATGTAATCTCATTACATAGGATATCCCCACTCGCATGTCATCTACACAAATACGTTAGGATCACAGTGTTTGTATCATATACAAAGTGGGCCACATCCATAGTTTTACCAGGGTAAGGTATCCAAACCTTATCCCCTTACTATACACCCTTTAGGTTGTATCTCGAACCGAGATCCTTTATATGTACACTACATTCAGTTAAAGATACATTTTACAACCTTAGATGTTTAGTTTATTGGATTTAGGGTTAAAACAATGACAATAATGTAAATAACAAACAATAACTCTTTATTGAAATAACAACACTTTATTACAATAATTAGAACATAATTACAAACTACGAGTTTTAGGGCACAAACCCCAACACGGAGGGACTTAATGGACCTACAATTCATGAGCTCCAATGATACGAGGTAACTGATCACCCTTTGACCCAGTTGACCAACCTTCATTAACTACGAGTCACTCCACTATAGACTCGTAGTTGCACTCTCCTCACTATAAGACAAGTTGTGTCCATCGATTTAACTAATACTCGTGAGTCAACCCTTCACAAGTTGTTCGTAATCACAGTTGGGTCAAATTACCATTTTACCCCTGTGATTACTTCTTGCTTCTTAAGTACCATTGATCCTTTAATGAACAACTAGTTTATGGTCGTACCATAAACAAAGTCCCTCTCGGGCCAATGAAAGGATGGGGCCCCGTGTTCAAGACCTGGATGCATCCTTTAAGAGAACAACCAATTTAAATTTCCTAGCTTGGAAACGAGTGTGAATTCCATCTTATGGAGTTATGTTCCCAACTCCCCATGAGGTTTCGTCCCTGAGAAGGTAGGCTTATTGAATCGACAACTCTGGCCACTTTCACCCATACTAGTCTAAGGACCAATCCTCGCAGACAGGAGTTTGTAAGCCGCTCAGGATTCTGGTCGAGTCACTAAAGGTCATCTATAAACTATTAGACCTAATTTGTTAACGGTGTCACATCAGTAGGCTAATAATTCGCGGTTCGGTCTTGTACGATCTCATCGCATATGATGCCCTCACTCGCATGTCAACTACACAAACGAGTTGGATCGCTTTTTTTTTATCAAATACAAAGTGGGTCGCATCCATAGTGTTACCAGGATGAGGTTTCCAATGTTATCCATATACTATAGACCATTTGGGTTACACACTTGAACACGATCCTACCTCTTTGTCTACTACACATTGTTCAAGTTCTCATAATCATAACCCTGGAGCTTAGTTTATTGGATTTAAGTTTTAAATTCGAGTTTAGGGCATAAAACCCCAACAAACTCTCACTTGACCTAAAACTAGTGGAGTACAACTTTACAAGTACAACATTACAAATAATGTAAATACAATAAATTATGGCATTGAATACCTTGTACAAGATACTCCCACTTACCCTAGTCAGGGTATCACTCGTAGACCTAGACTCTCTAGGTGACTCTCAAACACCTTAGTCGTGAGAGTCTTTGTAAAAGGATCAATAACGTTGTGCTCCGAAGCTATCTTCGTTACGACCACGTCCCCTCGATGCATAATTTCCCGTATCAGGTGATACTTTCGTTCGACAAATTTACCCCTCCCGTATCATGTATTTGGTTCTCTTTTGGTCCCTTAGTTTTTTCAAAACTCAACAAATTTACCCCTCACGTTTTGCATTTAGTTACATGGTTAGTTCTTCCATTCAATTATTTTTATTTTTTTAATTAAGAATTTATTTTTTATTTTTTTCTTCTCATTTCTTCTTCTTCCTTTCACGACATTTGGACGTGGGCGAGCAAGCGCCCGATGCCGACCGACTAGGTTTAAGAATAAATATGAGGAAGATGCGGAAGGAAGAAGAAGAAAGGAGAATGAAAAAAAAATAAAAAGAAAATTTTAATTAAAATTTAAAAATAATTAAATATTAATAAAAAATATTTTTAATAAAAAATAGGTATCGCATCACTATTTGAGACCAAAGAAAAATTGAATAGAATGACGAAACTAAATGCAAAACTAGAAGGTAAATTTGTTGAGTTTTGAAAACTAAGGGACCAAAAGAGTATCAAATACAAAATTCACAGACTAAAAAAGTATTTTGTTAAATAAAAAAAATTGAATTAAAAATAATAAAATAATATATTAATATAAAAATAGGCATCATGTTAGTTTTCTTTCGGGGACTAACGAAAAATTGGATGAAAAAACTAATAGTATAAATAGATGCAAAACCCATAAGCTAAGGCTCCGTTTGATAACCATTTTGTTTTTTGTTTTTAGTTTTTGAAAGTTAAGCTTATTTTCACCTAATTTCTTTACAATATAGATCATCTCCCTTAAGTAACAATTTAAACTCTTAGTCAAATTCTAAAAACAAAATCAAGTTTTTGAAAACTATCTTTTTTAGTTTTCAAAAGTTAGCTTGGTTTTTTAAAACATAGGTATAAAATAGATAAAAAGACATATAAACTCATTGGTAGAAGTAGTATTATTAGGTTTAAATTTTAAAAACTAAAAATAAAAAATAAAATGATTATCAATCGGGTCTAAATTGTTGAATTTTAAAATTTAGAGACTAAAAGGGATCCCAAAAATATTTTTTGCTTTTTTTTTAATAATTTATCAAAAAATTGGTAATTTAACTCAAAAGGATAATTTAGAAAATTAGTTTTTTTTAATAAGGACGTGATTAAAATTTATTAAATGGCTGTACGATGTAATTTTGCATGGTCACCGTCAGATGACGTGTCTGACTTTGTGGGCCCACTAGCGTATTGTACGAAGGCTATAATTCGGTGCGACAGTTTTAGGTGTACCCGAAATCGTATACCTATCGATCAGAATTCAATTATTGCGGGCCTATTACCCACGGGAAAATTTTTAGTATGGACAATTTTCTTACCTCTTTGGCTATTATCTTAAACTAGTTTTTTTAAGTAGATCTCATCCACTCAAATGACGTGCATTCTCTCTTTTTTATATATTTTTTCACGATTTTCTCTTAATATTTTTTTTCTTTATTTATATTTATTTTTTTCTCTAATTTCTTTCAGTTTTGCTAATTTATTTAATTTATTAAACTTTTTCTCTAGCAAAATCATGTTTGTTTTTATTTGTAAAATGTTTGCACTTTAGTTAATTATATATTTTTTTCCTTTTTATTTTTTTTATTTTCTCTTTATTTCTAACATATTTCTATTTTTTCATTTATTTTTTCATATAAAAATATTTAGATATATTCATTCCTACTTTAAAATAAGATCTTTGAGTATGTTTGTTTAATTTTTTTATTAAAAACTATTTGTAATTCATATTTCTTTATGAACTTTGATTATATATATGTTTTTTTTATATATTTTCAGGATTATTAACGTTTTATCTTAGGTTTAGTTTAGTTATGATAACTTCGTTGTTGAATCAATAGTTAACACTTAACATCTATATATGATTGAGTGAGTTTTCCTCCCTAATTTAACATGTAAATTACATTTTTTGCTTCATATATATATTTTTTAAACCTTATTATCATAATTCATGTAGGTGATATTTACTCATTAATTTATGATTTTATTTATCAAAATTATTTTATGACACTTATATTTCCTTAATGCATATAGGTAACAAAATAGGTAACAAATAAAATCTAATTATGATAAATATGGGATAAAGAAACTAATTAATTATTTAAAAATAAAATAAAAATAAGATATCATAATGGATGACAAATAAAATTTAATTCTAGTATTAATTAAATGAGACAAAAATAATTATTTAATTATTGAAAAACAATAAAATTACAAAGTAGAGAGAATTTAAAAAATTTTTACTTATTTTATTTTGAAGATGTGTAAAATAATTTAAAGTAATAGTTGAAGGAAAAAATTATTAAGAAAGATAAAAGAGTTGGAGAGAGAAAAAAATCTAGAAAATGAAAAATAAAATAAAAATAGAAGAAGAAAATTATTAAATAAGATAAAAAAATATAAATTGAAATAATAATAATAAATATAGATTGAGAGAAAAAAATTAAAAAAAGATCACATTTATTTTGAATTATTTAGAAAATGAAAAATAAAATAAAAATAGAAGAAGAAAATTATTAAATAAGATAAAAAAATATAAATTGAAATAATAATAAATATAGAATCAGAGAAAAAATATAAAAAAAAATCACATTTATTTTAAATTCTTCGTATAAAAATAAAGAGACAACCCCTTTTAATAAAAATAAAGATAAAAGTTGTTCGAGTGAGAGAGAGAAACCAGTAGGAAAGAGAAATGTAAAATTTATATGTAATTTTTAATTATAAAAAAAATGGTGTCAGTCATTAAGAAGAAGAGGTACGTAGGACTAGAAAAAATTTCTTATTACCCACCTTGTTTGTTCACCTTATATTTTTAAATTTTTTGATACTGACTCTATATAATTTCTAATAGATATTGCCGTGACAAATATTTAATAGAAGTAATATGTAAAATTATCTGTATTACTATAGTACTATAAAATTTTCTGTCCACGACGGTTCATAATCAGATATGAACACATGAGCTTGTGCCACGTGGCAGATGCATGAAGCATCTTACATCTAATCTGATTCCAACTTTTGTTGTTTATATTTTGCTACATAATCACTTATTTTAATTTATTTATTTATTTTGTAAATTTAGTCTCTAAAACTTAGGTGAGATATCGATTTTCATTTTTTATCACATCATTTATAACGACTAAGGTCAAATATTCATTTTCATTACATAACAATTTAATTTGTTATGAGCATGATTAAACTAGCATAAAACACATATGCTTTAAAGTTTAAATTAAGAGGTGAGAGATTCAAATTTCATATTATACATACTTTTTCAAAAAAAAAAAAGATTTTGTCATTGTAGTTTTTTTAGCTTGACAATTATAGATAAAGGATCCAACCATCAACCTTTGAAATTGTAGGCGGTGCCTGACCTAATGAGCTATCTTCGAATTGGTTTTGGTCCTCTGAATCGTAGTTAGTATCTTTTCCAATAAGCTATCTTCTAATTGATTGTAGTCCTCATGGTTCACATGCATATTTATTCTTAAAGCTATCTACATAGGTTAAACGCCCTCCTTAAATCTCAATATTATTTTTCATAGTACATATGACATACTAAAATTTAGTGATTACTACAACTTTGAACGATTAAATGGTTGTAGAGTAAAGTTGAAGGATTTAAATTCTTAGTCAACAAAAGTATAAATATCATAAGTGTTTTTTAACCATAGTTTAAATACCTATTTGAAATGACTTTTCAACGGCTTAAAAATATATATTTTTTAATATTTAGTATCCATTTGGATGATTTTTAATTGAAGTATTTTTCAAAAATGCATTTTAAATTTTTTTTTTTAAAATAAAAACCATTTAAATTTAAAACACTCATGTGTTTGATTACATTTTCTCAAAATATTTCTATACACACGTTTGTTTTGCTCTACACTCAAAATGCTTCTAACTAATATCAAATTAGTATAAATGACGACTATTAAACTTTATGAATTAATAAGTTTGAATTTATATTTAAAGCACTATGACTGTCTGAACAACATTGATTATTGTTAGAGTGGTAGTCGACAGTGTGGTCGCCAACGACCTTGGTGGAAGTGAAAGTGGGAAAGGAAAGGAAAAGATGGGAGAGATTTGGGAGTGGTAGCGTGGGGTATTTTGATCATTTTTATATATCAACTGAAATTGAGGGATTTCAAGTTCAACCTAAAAACGTTTTTTTTTCCTCAAATTTGATTCAAGTGTTTATTCAAAATAACTTATTTATTTAAAAGTCATTTTGAGAGGTTGTCAAACACTATAAATTATTCTTATTAAAATTACCTTTTTTTAAAAAAAATAAACACTTAAAAAATAATCCAAATTAAATAGAAATTTTGTGTGGAATACTCATAAAGGCTCTAAATTAAATGAGGACCTAAAGACCTAAGTATTTAAAAAGTTATTCCAAATAAGCTTTAAATTATATTTGGTTTTAAAGTTTTTATGTTTTTTTTTTACATTACCAAATAGAATTTAAATATTCTAATTTAATCTCTACATTTTATTTTTTCGTAGTGAATTTTTTTATTAGTTAAATATGTTAAATTTATCAACTAAATTTATTCATTAAAGCATTCTATTAAATTCTAATTAGGTAATGCATTGATATAAATCTAACATATGCCAAATAAATAAACCTAATTTATGAATCTTGATTTTTTTTAGTTCATATCACTTTAATCACGATTAAGTTATACATCAATCAGGCTTTTGTTGAATTTATTTGCATTCTAAATCTCTATCTCATGGTCAGAGTCTACATTTTAACCAGTTGAATTATGCTCAAGATAGCATAACCAACTTCATTTAACCCAACCCGACATTTTATCTTTTAGATTAATAAGCTATTTTACACCATTTAATATAAATTTTGGCTAAATTATATATATATATATATATATATATATAAGTATCCTTTATTTTAAAAATACCCTTTTCTATAGCATGTTCCTAAATAACTTTAATACATTTAACCTAACCTATGAATCATGATGAACTGGGCTAAATTATATATAATAATCTTTAATAATGATTAATTTTTTTTTTAGTATATCAACATTTGGGGTGGGGAAATTCGAACTCATTACCTCTTAGTCATAAGTCTTGATGATTAAGATGTTTGTTTGGATTAAGTATAAAACAACGACATTTAGACACATCAACTTCTCATTTAATATTCTAATAATTTTTTAAACTTCAGGTTGGTTTTGAACCTTCATTAAAGATCAAAGGTAATATTGTAACTTTTGAGAGTATATTGAGTAGTTTTTTAAACAAGTACGGTAAAATCCATCCTAATCATCAATCATAACTACCAAAATATATAGTTAATAATAGATGGATTAGGTCTATTTTGCCAAATATCAATAGGGTCATTATATTTTTAACAGTGCCACATTGACAATTATAAGAAGAATTAATTAATCAAACATACAAATTGAGTAGGTTTTGAAAACTCTGACTAATCAAAGAAAAAAAACAAACAAATTTTTTGTTACTTATCTCTCAACCCTATGGTCAGTTCATTTTTCATATAAAGAACAATTTTATTTTATTTTTTGCTGATAATTTTTTAGTTGTTAGAGATATTTATAAGATCATTATCACCTTTCCTCAAAAAAAAAAAAAAAAATCATTATCAAAGTTTCATTTATCTTTTTATTTTTGGGGATTTAAGGGGGGAAAAGAACAAAAAGGTTAGGAAGTGGGTAATTGGTACAAGTAACTCATTATTTTTTCCCTATTTGGCTGCTTCCAAAATTTTGACTTTGGGTATCTTTAATGGATTGAACAGGCAAAGGAACTTGACCAAACAGGGAATAATAATACATTTGCAACTTGAAATAAATGTCTTGCCTTCTATAGCCCTAAATTTCCTAAGGTAAAGTTCTTTTGGCCTAAACTTTTATTTGGTCTCTCTCTAATTATTATTATTATTATTATTATTATTATTATTATTATTATTTTACATAATTTAAAATACATTTGACAGTATCCAATATCCATAATGGTAAATTAGATGTATGTAATTTATATTTTCTATTCCTTAGTTAGTATGTATCCCCTATGTGGTAAAGTTGGGTTCTTTTAGAAATATACATATATTACATTACATTATGTACTTTTCTAATTAGAATAGAAAAAATGCATAAGCATAGTTGAACACGACTATTATAACTAGGGGTGTCTAAATTTGATGATAAAAGAAATTTAATCAATCTAATCTATTTCGATGATTTTGAGTTGGGTTGAATTCGAATAAATAGAAACTACATTAATTGAATTAAATTCATGAATTTACTTAAAATAAATTTGAGGTGAACATAAGAAAGGTGAACATAAAAACAAACTAGAAAATTATAAAATAATTATTTTACTTATACATTTTAAATAACAATTTTATAAATAATTTTTAAGTTTTAGGATGTGATTTTTCATTATATAAATTGACGTTAAGATACTAATTAATTTTGTTAAACAAAATTTCCAATAAACTAGAACCAACTAGACTTATTGGGTTGGTTGAGATGCTTATCAAATGAGAATTTTTTAGTTTTTTTAGTTGAGAAAAATTTACAATCCGAATAAATAGTTAGTCTAAAAGGTATTTCAAAAAGTGGTTTTTCCCCTCTTTGAGTTGATACCGAGTAAAATAAAGTACAAAAAGAGCAAACATATATTTTATGTGCATTAAATCACATGTTGTTTTTAACTAAGGGTGGATTAAATAGTAATGTTTAGGGTAAAAAATTATAATAAAAATTTTATCACTAAAAGGTCGAAGATCTGAATCCACATACATACACGTTGAATTAATAAAACATCACTGATAATAATAACGGACAAGTGTACTAAATACTTTCTAATAACCTTAATATCATCATTATTTAACTCTCTTGATGTCTTGTCAAATAGAAAAAAAAAAAAAAAAAAAATCATGAACTTTTAAATTTATGTCTATTAAATTTCTAAATTTTAAAAAGTGATTAATGAGTTCTTAAGCTTTCAAAGTTTCTAAACTTTACACATGGTCCAATATGTCCCTAAACTTTTAATTTTATGTCAAATAGATCATTCATATATTAAAAAGTTGTAAACTTTAATTATTTTACTGGACATAAAATTGAATGTGCATCTAATAAGACCTTAAATTTTAATTTTTTGTATCAAAATATTCCGTGAATTTTAAAAAATGTATAATAGGTCAAAGATTTGAGGAGCTATTAGGTACAAAATTGAAAGTTGAATGATATACTAGACACTCTTTAAAGTTGAATGATAGATTAGGCACAACATCGTCAAAAGTTCAAAGACCTATTACACTTTGCAAAAATTATAATTTTCATTCTAGAAAAGACAAAAGGTGAATATGTTAAACGAAAAGTTAATATAGATTTTTTGTTTTTGAAGAGTTAACAATAAATTAATAGTATGAATTAATTTTAAAATTTGTTAAAAGTACGAAAACTAAATTTGGACATTTAAAATGTTAGTAAATTTTTTTTCCAACTCTTCTCGAACTCTCAGTCTCACGAGCAGCTTTCTTTAAATCCCAAAACGGTCCCAACAGGCCTCTGTGTCTTGACTTTTCTTCTACGCTTTAAGGAGCTCTTTCACATCCCTACTCTGGTCATCTTCTTTACGTATCCTGTCGACTAACACCTCAAATGCATTTTTCATCGTAGCTGGTGGAGTTGACTCCACATACCTTCTCGTCAAAAGAGGTCGTCTCTGCTTGACCCACTCCTTCGCACAACTTGGTGCCTCCACATGCCTTTAGACACTTAAAAGTACAAGAACTAAAAGAAAACAAATTTACTAATATTTTAAATGTCTAAATTTAGTCTCCATAATTTTAACAAAATATAGGGATCATAATGATATTTTAACAAAATATATAAAAAAGAAAACGAAACTAAAACTAATAATTAGAAATCTTTTGTTTTTATAATAATTATAGTTTATTCTAGAACTATGAAAAAATAACTTACTAACATTTAGAAATAGTATTTTTAATTATTTATATTTTTTTTACGTAAAAAGAGAACCATATTTAAAGAAGGAATTGAAACAAAATCGATAATAAAATTAAATTTAAACAATTATTTACATTATATTATCGAAAAAAACAAAAAAGCCGATACCTACAAGTTTGAACACTGGCATCCACGTGGGAAAGGAGTATGGCATAGGCAATATACATTTTTGTAAAACAAGCTGAATTATTTAAAACTAATAGCATATATTTTATGATATTAATCACACTAACTATAAAAAATTTCAAAATTGTTTGTAAGCTGTAACTCATGTAAAATAAGAAATATTTTATAGGTTAAATTACAATTTTAGTATTTAAGTGTTAAGTTTGTACTAAATGTCTCTTTAAGTATTTAACATTAAAGTATTTAATAGACCTTCAAATTTTTAATTTTATACTTAATATGTTTCTAAATTTTTAAAAGTTTATAATAAATTCCTACACTTTTAAATTTTACGTGCAATAAATTATTGAGCTTTTAAGGTTGTATAAATAAGTTTTTGAACTATTTGACATTTTTTAAAAAAAAAAAAAATCAAACTTAGAATTTATGTTTAATAGATTTGCCGATTGAAAATAATGTTTAATATGTCATAAATTTATTAGTTATTAAACACAAATATAAAAATTCAAGAATCGTTGTTTGACATTTTTACAGCTCAGGACCTATTAGATACAAATTTAAAAATTAAAAAACATGCATTTATTTTTCTTATCTTCCCTTCTACTTTTTTTTAAAAAAATATTGATGTGATTTTTTTCTAATTTTTCTAGTACAACATCGAAGTTCTTTTGAAAATCATAGGTAAAAGTGTCAAAATGGTTTCAGGTTGTGAAAGAGAGTTTACTTCACTTAACATATCGAATATATTAATGACTACGAGGTTTGTCATTTCGAATTAAAGTGGGTTCAACTTCTAATTTTTGCTTGTTTAAAAAGCAATAAAGAAGTTAGTGCTTCTAAAAAAAATAGTGGGACAGTAGTTAAATAATGACATGACTTATTGATTGAAGTACCATAAAATAATATAGGGCGATGGCGATATGACAGACAAAAATGACACAAGTAAGTAGAAAGGTTAGATGAAATAAAGTGACATATAGAGATATCCACAAAGAGCGAGGACCGCGAAACACCTGTTTCAATTTTCATCCTTACAAAATTCTTTATTTATTTTCAACGATGAGCCGGAATTTTCTATAGGGATTTCTTTTCCGTTCTTTTTTTTTGTTTTTTAATTTATTCTGAACACAATAATAACAATTCTTTCTAACAATTTCTAAATAAATAATTTTTAATATAATTTCTATTTAAAGAGAATGAAAATAAAAATTTTAATATTACAACATTATCTTTAACTTTTTTTTTCTTTTTAATAAAAAAAATAGTCTTCAACTAATTCTTGCTATAGTTTTTTTTTTAAATCTCTCTCTCTAGTATATACTATAAAAAACTCTTTCCACTCCTTTCTTCATTTCTCGTGTAATAAGATTGCTCCATTCGAAACGGGTCCCTGTAGAGCCTTGAGAAACACAATTCAAATAGTTAAGGGCCCACTTGATAACCATTTTGTTTTTTATTTTTGGTTTTTGAAAATTAAGCTTATTTTCACCTAATTTCTCTACAATAGAAATCATTCCCCTTAAGGAACCACTTGCATTCTTAGCCAAATTCTAAAAACAAAATCAAGTTTTTGAAAACTACTTTTTTTAGTTTTCAAAAGTTAGCTTGGTTGTTGAAAACATAAGTACAAAATAGATAAGAAAACATATAAAATCATTGGTAGAAGTAGTAATGCTTAAATTTCAAAAACTAAAAATAAAAAAACTAAATGATTATCAAACAGGGACTAAGATATTATATTTTGGATTAAAAAAATCAGAGGTTCAAATGTACACCCTCATATCTCATTACATTTTTTAAAAAATAAGTTAAATTACAAATTTAGTCTTTAGATTTTGAGGTTTGTGTCTATTTATATTTAGTCATAAGCTTTTACAATTATAAATTTAATTCATGAATTTTCGTGTTTTTAAAAATTTATAAATGTACTACACACAAAATTAAAATTTTAGGATAGAATTATTGGATACAAATTCTTTTAGTTTTTGTGACAGTGATTGAATTTTTGTTATATATGTTTAAGTATGATATAAAATAAATTTAACTGCTTATTCTCTTTTTCTAAGTCAATTTTGTTAATATGACCAAGATATCCTTATCCCCACCAACTCTCTATTTTGATGGAAGAAATCACTTGGAAATTTCTTTCTCGAAGAAACCAGAACAAAAAGAAGAGATTATGCATGGTTTATTTAATAATATATATAATTTTATTAGTGGATAGAAATTTTTGGATGAAAAGAAGGGGAAAAAACAATGCAATGTCTTTATTACCCTTGTATAAAAGATTTTGTTTTCAAATAAATTATTCTTTTTTTTTAATTCAACAACGTTTAGAGTTTTGAGATTGAGAGTTTCGAAACTAAAACTCATACTTCATGCGAATTGAGTTATGTTCTTGGCAAATTACTCTAGTTTCGAAATGTATTTTATGCGACATAAATGTGTAGACTTTTAAAAAGTGGTTAATCTATCTTTTATCATTCGAATATTTTTTTTAATTCGATAATATGTGGAGTGGAAGTAGGAATTTAAATCTATGACCTTTTGGTCGAGAAACATGTGTCTTAACGAATTGACATCATTTGAATGATTATAAAATACTCTAAACTTTTATGAGTGTTTTAGAGCGCTGGTTCGGAATCAGAAACACTTAAATGGATTTGTGTAGAAGTTTCTGAAACATGTGCTTAGAATATAAGATTAAGTAAATTTAAAAAACTTAGGGGTCAAACCCAAAGTTCCCAAACATAAATTTGAACTTGAAAATCAGCCTCACCTAAATTTAAATCGCCCATAACACTTTTAGTTTGGTTTACTTAATTACGTCCAAAAAAAAAAAAGAAAGAAAGATAATAGTTAACTTTTTTTTTTTAATAATAATTATTAATATTATTATCAACGTCATCAATATCATTAATATTGTAGCAAGTTTTAATTATTATTATTATTAATAACGACCTAATTAACTTAATATAGAAAGTGGCATTCGTTAGTTTTTCTTTGATTAATTAATAAAATTAAATGTTTAAGATGAAGTTGTCATCTTAAAAGTAATTTTACTTAATTTAATAAACATCCGAGACTACATAAACTTAATTCAATATTAGCCAAATAGAACATGATTCAAGTGACATTTTAAATGTATTAGTGATCACGAGTTTTGTGGTTCAAATCCACCAACCCTATTATACTAAAAAAAATAGTATTATTTTAAATTATAATTTATTCCTTCAACTTTCAAATTGGTGTCTTTTTGGCTTTGAATTTTTAAAAATGCCTAATATTTATCTCAACTTTCAATTTTGTATCTAATATGTCATTAAATTTTAAAAATACTTTAAAAAAATCCATAAGCATTAAATTTTGTGCCAATAGATAATTGACCTATCAATTTTTTAAAAATTAATTGACGTATTAAATATAAAATTAAATCTTATATTTAATAAAACTCTAAACTTTCAATTTTATATATAGTTGGCATATGATTTTAAAAAATAGCAAATAGGTGAAAACATTTTAGACATAAAAATGAAAATTAAAAGATTTATTGGACACAAAAATTAAAATTTAAAGACTCCCAAATACTTTTAAAAATGTATGGACTTGTTAAACATAAAATTTTATAAAGAATTTAATCGGAATATAATTATCATAAATTAGTTTTTTTCTTAATTAAACTAATGAAGTTTGTTAGTAACAGGTTATCTGTTTGATTGGTGTATATTTTAGTTTGTTAAATTTCTTTTAAGCGTAACACGTTTCTTCAAAAAATAAATTCAAACTACCCTACTATTTGAACTAAAAAATAAAATAAAATCAACCCTACTAGTTTAGCCATAAATACAGGTGCAATATTTCAAATATAATTAATTAAAAACTTAATGTAAAAATGTGGAGGTTACAATAAATGTCAAAATTCTAAGATATTATAGCTGTCGAATTATCAAATACGAAATCTTACTACTATAATAGTTTTTTTTTTTTAAAAAAAAAAAATACTCTCGTAGCTAGTAGTTACACATGAAGATTTTGCAATTTTCCACAACAATTTTTTCAGTTCTCCAAAACCTTATCTACATGAATGTTGGTAATAATTAAATATGAAGAATAATGAAAATAAAAAACTTCCTGATTCAACCATTAAAACTTTAGATACACTTTTTTTAATGAGATTAAAATTTGAACTTTTGACATCTTAGTCAAAAGTATATGTTTTAGCTATGGTTAATCACAATTATTTTGATATTTTAGTTGTATATATAGATAAGGGTGATCATCGATCGGTCGGAGTCGGTTTTCGACCCCAACCGACCTCGAACCGATCAAATTTGATCGGTTCGGTCAGCTTTTTTTTTTTTAAAAAGAAATTGGCCTTAAACCGATGAAAACCGACAGACCGACCAACTGAGGTCGATTCGGTCGGTTTTCGGTGTACAAATTTTTAAATATATTATTTGAAAAGCAAAGTAAAAATGTGAGGTTACCGCCATTTTCAAAATTTAAGATAATAATTGATATAAAAATATACCAAATTGATCATCTAACTAATTTAGTAGTTATACAGTGAGATTTCACGATCTTCCAAAATCTTAACCAAACTAATAATTAAAAAAATACTAAAATTAAAATATCTAGAATGTCAGAACAAATTTAGTGTAGATTAAAAGTCAACATAAAAAAAAAGCTAGAACATTAATACCCATTCATTTAATATTTTTAAAAAAGATCGGAACCATTCGGTTATATTTTTACAAAAACAACCACATCACATCACATAATCTTTCTGAATTTCAAATTTCATTTTGATTTTGTATAAATACAAAAAAAATTTAAAAATGATCACCAAAGTATAAAAAACACTTTTTTTTTTTTAGTGGAACAGAGAAAATTGTACGAATTAGCTACTAATTTTGTAAAAAAAAGTTAAAAAAATACGTTACTATAAAAGGATTTTTTAAAAATTTTAATATTTTAGTAATTTGCTCTGTAATTCTCTCGCCGTCAAAATTTCAAAAAAGGCAAAATTGAAATTTTGAGTGTAACAGAGCAATCCAACAATGCCCTCGATTTTGTTCCCATGCAGAAGAAAGAAGGAGAAGAAGAAGAAGAAGAAGGAGAGAGAGAGAGAGAGAGGCAGCAGCTTCAAATCGAACGTGTGGTCTATTGTGCATGGAATTCATAGACCCTTTTAATAAAATTTGAAATAATTCCAAAATTTCGCCTATAAAACGACAGCCCCCAATCTCTCTTACCATTGCCAAACACAATCGGCAATAATGGAGATTGGAGCTGTGAACCCTGAAATGGACATGGCTTCAACCATCACCATTAAAGGGATTCTCAGCCTCCTCGTCCATAACGTCGATGAGAACAATGGCAGAAGGCTGATTTCTCTCGGCATGGGCGACCCTTCTGCTTATTCTTGTTTTCATACAACCCGTGCCGCTCAAGAGGCCGTTGTTGATTCTCTTCAATCCGAGAAGTTTAATGGCTATGCCCCCACTGTTGGTCTCCCCCAAACGAGAAGGTTCGATTTCAATTTCGATTTTGATTTCTCCCCTGTTTTTTTTTTTCTTTTCTTTTCCATTTGGGTTGTTTTTGCGCGTAATTTCCGGGGTTTTTATCTCGTTTTTATGTGAATCGTTGTTGGCCTCTTTTGATTTGGGGGTTGGAGTTGAAAATGTCGCTGATTCAATGAATGCATGCTGGTTTTTGTTGTGAATTTCAATTCCTGTATTGAATTTGCTTTCGTTTCTTCATTGTTGTGAATTCGAATATTCTGGGCTTATTCGTATGATTCTGTTTTCTACTTCCATCTTTTCCTTGATTTTCTCCCTTCTTTTGGCCATTTTTCTCTTTCATTTTGCCTCCAGCAATTGATTCTAGCCAACGAACTTTGAAGATTCTTTTTCTTTCTTTTCTTGCTTCTAGTTGCTTCTGTTACTGGGTGTTTCTAATTCTTTCGCAATTCAACTGTTCTACATGAATTGACTGTTGGGTTGGATTGCTCTTTTTCCAGCCTCTTGATTTTCTGTTCAAAAGATCACTTTCTCTTTGGAGAGGAAAAACTTTTTTTTAAAAAACTAATGAAGTGGTTTACTGTTCATATTGGCTCCATTTTCTATAGTCAATCAAGGTGTTCCATAATGAGTTTTTATATGCTTATTTCATCTAAGCTAGTCTCATACCAACCAAACAGAGGCAATGGTTTCTGACTTGTACAATGACTTCTTCTCTCCAAGTCACCACTTGACTTCCAATTTGTTATCAACTCCTTTTTATATTTTCCTATTCTTTTGTGGGAATTCTTGAAGCAGTTATTTGGCCTTTTTGTTTCTATAATTTTGTTTACTTATTCAGAAGCTGCTCTGCAACTTTCCATTGTGATTCTTTAGATGAAACCATAGTAAAGTCAGAGAATGATCTGAATGAGCAATCTCACCATTTGGAACAGTTAGAAACCATAATCTCTCCACATTAGGGACTTTCTTCTCTCTAGAAATGTTATGGTTAGAATTTTAATACTTGAAACAAGCTGCATGATTCTTAGCTGAAGTGAAAATTTGAATATGTGAAGGTACTTTCCAATTCAGTTTCTGTTGAATGTATAACTTAAAAGCATCACTTCATGATTTGGGGTCAGCTAAACATCCTAATGAATTGAAATCCATAGCTATGGCGTAATCATAACTGTCAGTGTTTCGGGTAATCCATGTGAAATGTTTAACACCCATGGAATGGACTGATTTGATGACATGTAGCATCAAATTAAGGTTGCAGTTATGTTTTCTAATTTCTGTGTTTAAACTTCCAATGAACAGGTCAATTGCTGAATATTTATCTCAAGATCTTCCATATAATTTGACATCGGATGACGTTTTCATTACGTGTGGATGCACACAAGCAATTGACGTTGCTTTGGCGATGCTTGCTCGCCCTGGTGCAAATATACTGCTTCCGAGGCCTGGTTTTCCAATCTATGAACTTTGTTCTGCATTTCGGAATCTTGAAGTCCGGCATTTTAATCTGCTCCCTCAACAAGGGTGGGAGGTTGATCTTGATGCCATTGAAACCCTTGCAGATAAAAACACGGTTGCATTGGTTATTATCAACCCAGGGAATCCATGTGGAAATGTATACAGTTATCAGCATCTGAAGAAGGTTGGTAATCTAAATTATATAACCTCAAGCACTCGAGCATACTGTACCTACAAGAGCTTTGTTTTCAATTCGTTTTTTGTTCTTTTTTCAGACAACAAAAGTATCTGTATAATGTTTTTGGTTGATTGCCCTTCAGATTGCAGAAACTGCAGAAAAGCTTGGAATTCTAGTAATTGCTGATGAAGTTTATGGGCATCTTGCTTTTGGAAGTAAACCTTTTGTGCCGATGGGAACTTTTGGATCAACTGTTCCCGTTCTCACCCTTGGATCTCTATCAAAGAGATGGATAGTACCAGGGTGGCGACTCGGATGGTTTGTGACTAGTGATCCTTCTGGCACATTCAGAAAACCCAAGGTTCCACACCACTTCCTTCACACACTACTTGATTGCTAATTTGGAAATTTAATGAAATTAGCCACTGGTCTTTATTTCTTATGTTTTGTCTGTCAAAACAATGAGTGACATGCCTGTTTGTTTATTTCTTATTGAATTGTACTTACTTTCCATGCAGGTTGTTGAGCGAATCAAGAAGTATTTTGATATATTAGGTGGCCCTGCAACATTCATCCAGGTTCAGATTTTTTTTCTCGTTTCAAATGCTAGCTGCTTTTCTTTTCATTTGGAATTCGAATAGTATTCGAATGAAATAACTTTCTCCTGCCATACCGCGTTCATATAGAGATGTTAGTCATGACAAAATTCATATAAAGACAAACACTAGGTTCTAGTAAGTCGCAGATGGTGAAAAGACTCTAGCTATAGTAACTATCATCATCAACATATTAACTCACGATCCACACCCGAAACTCAAATCTAGCTTCGTATATATTACTGTTAGTGAAGTTCCATCGCAAGCTTCTTCTCATTCAACTTCTGCATGGTGATTTGATGCATCAGGCTGCAGTACCTCACATCCTTGAGTCAACTGATGAGGTTTTCTTCAAGAAAACAATTAATATTCTGAAGCAAACCTCCGACTTATGTTGCAGAAAGATGAAGGACGTCCCTTGTATTACATGCACGCACAGGCCAGAAGGGGCGATGGCTATGATGGTAATGAAAGAAATCTCTACATTAAGTTAGCAAAAATTTATGAAGACAATGTCGCTTATCGGCTACAATGCTAGGTGAAACTGAACATGGATCTCCTTGAAGATATCAGTGATGATATTGATTTTTGCTTCAAGCTTGCCAAAGAGGAATCACTCATCATTCTTCCTGGTAAGAACGTGAAAAAATCAATTCTTTTGATGACACTTCCAAATGTTCATTTGCTCAGTGAGTTTGTTATTTGTACATTGAAAAAATTGTGCTTTGGTTTCAGGAACGGCGGTAGGGTTGAAGAACTGGCTGCGACTTTCTTTTGCGGTTGATCCGTCCTTTCTCGAAGAAGGGTTAGGGAGGCTTAAATCTTTTTGTGATAGGCATACACTTCAGTTGTAAAGAAGTTGGGATGCTAGTGAAACAACAGGTTGAGTCTCTTAAGTTAACTGATAATGAATTATTGTTCTAAGAGAAACTTCTTTACATATAAATGGAAATCCCAATAACCCCTTCCATGTACTGATGTAGCAATAAATATAAGGCCATTAAAATTACAAACTGGCTTCCTTTCTTGCTTTCTGAAATGATTGTAGGACACAAAATTTCTGCTAATGATACCAGTTATATTGACTGCCAAATGCGCATAATTATTGAAATATGGGAAAGAGAGAGATTGATTACCATAGAAATGTATTTGAAACTACCTGGAAAGCTTTTCAATATGTTCTTAAAACCCATCTTTTCGAGCGTCATAGGCACAAGACTTTCTATTTGATCTTGCAAGACAAGATAAATATTGCCCTTTACGACGAATATACCAGGTCGTAAAAATGCACCATCTTTTTATGAGGTTCAAAACATATTACAGATAATGATTGGATTGAAAGACATGATGTTACATTACATTATCATACAGAAATCACAGAAAAGGGGAATATAGTTTATGTTGCTCTTGCTTCCACAATAATATGGAGCCCTTGTCTTTAACTGGCGGCCTCTTGGCTTATCTGAAAAATGTATATCAAAATTCAGTCTCTGCTTCCATGTGTTCTTGTTTTTACTCCTTATGCCACGAACCACTGGTCAAAAAATGCGCCATCTTACACTGCCACAGGAGCATCATTTTCGTCATTGTTGAAGCAATTATTACCCAAAAGACAAACAGAGCAAGTAGAAATTCGATCTCTCACTACCCTTCAAATACTTACCGACAAACTTTCAGACGGCCAATCCCAAAAGGGTTCTCTTTTCTCACAAATATCCATTCGAATACGACCCCAAAATCGAAAGATTACAATCGAAGTGGTCGGTTCTTTTGTTTTTTTTATTGATCTCTACGCCCTTTATATTGGCCCGTTTTCAGCGATTTCTTTCACCATCTACGGTGCTTCTGCACTGCAAGTTCTGTAAATTTCTTTGCGTTCTGTTCAATGGAGGCCTCGAACTCTTGTTCTAATGAATCTGGAGGTGGGTTTTTTTTTTTTTTTTAAGCCATGTGGGGTTTGATATTTTTGTGTGTTTTCTTGTCTGTTCATTTTTTTTTGTTGTTAATATGATTGTTTCTGCTTGTCTGATGATGCGTTAGCGACTGAAAATGGAAGTGAAACTGATTTGAAGGTTCATGTGTTCTCATCATCATCCGAGGTAAGTTCTAGAAACCCTATGTTTGATTGATCATTTTTGCCCCTTACATGTTTGTATGTTTTTCATTAGCTATGGAAAAAGTTTGGGATTGTTATTAGAGGCTGTGAGATACTGAATCAATTTCCAAATAGAAAGGATTTGATTATGGTTTGATTGAACTTTTCCTGTATGGTTAATCTTTCCTGCCTTAAGTTTTTTCTTTTAGTTCAACAAATATGGAGGTGGGGATTCGAACCTCCGACTTCAAGTGAGAAAGTAGTTGGATGGAGTCAATTCATAAAGTTCAATGAAATCGGTTGAACTGAGTCAATTCAGTTGGATTGAAGTTTGAACATGAAGTACCCTCACCAAGATTTGTTCTTCTTAAGTATAAAACCGAAAAATAGTCGGTCGATGTGGTTGAAATAGATTGTGTAGTTTGGTGGCCGGTTTTGGTTAGGTGGGCAGTTTGGTTTTTCAAAAGAATTGATTTCTCTTTCTTTTTCCCTCCGTAAATCGACTTACGTGTGCCCCTATTCGATAGGTTGATTGGTTGTTGAAGGTGAGAGACATTGTTCTATTTGATTATGTAGGAGACGTTTTTCTAGAGAAGGAGAGAGTAATTTGAAGTAGTTGAATTTACTACTGGCTTTTATAAGGCAGCATTGTTGTTGTAAATCTTTTCTCGTGATCCATAAAATTCTCTCTCTTTCGAACAGTTGCTCGAAAAACTTCACGAGAAATGGAGTTTGGTGAAGAAGAAACCATATCCAGCGATGTATTCCAGCATTTTTGGTGGAATTATTACAGAACCAGCTATGATGGTGATTCCTATTGATGATCACATGGTTCATCGAGGCCACGGTGTGTTCGATACAGCCATTATTTTAAACGGGTAGGTTCATGGGAGTATCTCATCAAATTCAGTCCAGTTTCTCAATATTTCTCAGGATGCTGAAGTGTTCTAAGCTTCATTACCAACTTTCCTTGTAATGTAGTCTTTGTTTTGATTTTTAACAGACATTTGTATGAGTTGGATGCCCACCTGAACCGTTTCCTAAGATCGGCTTCAAAAGCGAAGGTCTCTTCACCCTTCCCCCGATCGATTCTTCGGAGCATTCTTATCCAACTGACAGTAGCATCGCAGCTCAAGAAAGGCACCTTGAGATACTGGTTAAGTGCAGGACCTGGAAATTTCTTGCTCACGCCCACTGGAAATGCCAATTCTGCATTCTACGCGGTAGCCATCGACGAAGACTTCTCTCAATGCAAAGAAGGGGTTAAAGTGATAACATCTACGGTCCCGATGAAGACGCCCGAGTTTGCAACGATGAAGAATGTGAACTACCTACCAAATGTGCTAGCCAAAATGGAAGCTGAAGAGAAAGGGGCGTTTGCTTCCATTTGGGTTGATGAAGAAGGCTATATTGCAGAAGGTCCAAATGTGAATGTTGCATTTATAACCAGTGAAAAGGATCTTATTTTGCCTTCTTTCGATAAGATTCTCTCGGGTTGCACCGCACTCCGACTTCTAAAGCTAGCTCCGAAGTTGGTCGAGGAGGGGAAGCTGAAGAGTGTACGAACCGCAAACCTTACGGTGAAGGAAGCCAAAGGCGCTGCCGAAATGATGTTTGTAGGAAGCACACTTCCACTACTGCCAATCATCTCATGGGATGAAGAACCCATTGGAGATAGTAACAACTTTTCTCTGATCTAAACTTTTGTTGAATGTAATGTTCTTATAAATGATTCCACTGATCCTCCGTTACAGGAAGCGTCGGAGAATTGACGATGGCACTATCAGATCTGCTTTGGGACGACATGGTTTCGGGCCCCGAAACAGAGAGAATACCAGTTCCCTACGAATAGCGAGACCGAGCCACATAGAATCAAGGATGTCAAAGACTGCTCAAGGAATGTTATCAGCTGAAAATGAACAGCCACCTTATTCTTCCTGTTGCCTATTTTGGCAATCTCTGCTTTCTCTAGACATGAATAAAAGGGAAATTATCTATTGAGACCGTTCCAATGGTAATTGTTTTTAGTTTTACTATGAATGTTCATCCCAAATGTGATTGTTTTACCTTTCGGAACTCGATGCTTGCACGAAAAAAAGGCTATTGTTCAATTTTTCGAGTTGAGTTATGATTAAGTTTCAAATCTAACAATGTGTTTGCCTTTGCATTGATCCATATAATTATTGGCTTTTTTTTGCATCAGAAAGAAGCTATCCCAGGCTGTGTTATTCCCAGATACATTGTTCTTAAAATTTTTAGATGTTTCGGTAATTTTCAGATAACTTTTAACATCTATTCTTCTGCTGTTCTTCTATGAAAACACTGAGAAGATGAGAGACTATCTTCAAAGAAGGTTGGGTTCAATCAATAAATTTAATCTGAATTTTTTATTTTAATTTTTTTATATATTTGCTACAATTTTTATAAAGGAAAATATCCTTTAACTACACAGATTTGAACTTGCAAACTCTTGTTTGACCAATTACTGCTGAACTAAGCTCACTTTGACACTACCTTTTGTTTTATTATTAAAAAATGGTTGAAATTTTGAATGAAAAAAAAAAATCAACTTAGACCATAAACTTAAGATGTTGTATCAATTTACACTCTAAACTTTCAATTTCATTCGTTTGAATTAGAGAGTAAATAAGTGTTTAAAGGAAAAAAGAGTAAAAATCTCTCCAAACTCACAAATATCAATAATATCAACTATTACATAAAATTAAGTTCGATTAATGAACAAAGATCAAGCGAGTAAAATTTCACAAATCTAAATTTTCAACAAAAATCTAATTTGAGCATTTTTAAAATTAGTTCATATGCTTTGAAAATTTTTAATTTTATCTCTTATGTCTCAATATTTTTCAATCATATCATTCCTATCATTTTTTAGTACAACGTTCTTATCATCTTATACGTATATGTCAAAATTTGTTGTAAACTTACATGACACATGATAATTGGTATGTTGAACTAAATTTAGAGAATAAATTATGTCACTTAATAAAAATTAAAATTCTTATCAATTTCTCATAAATTTGGAAGAGCAACTCACTAAGTATTATGCTATATAAATTTATCATCCATCAATTTTAACATTTGTCAATATAAAATGGTATAATTGAAAAGTGTAAAAGCACAAGGGACTAAAATTGTAAAATATCCAAACATCAGGAACTAAAATATATATTTAGCCAAATTCGTCATCAAAGAGAGTAGTTTTTGAAAAAAAAAATTAAAAAAAAAAAATAAATTACAAGTTTAGTCTCTGAACTTTCAAAGTTATATCTAGGGGTGTACATAAGCTGGGTTGGGTTGGGTGAGTTTTTTTTACCAACCCAAAAATTCGGGTTGGTCATTCCTTCAACCCAACCAACCCTATTCATGAGAGTAACCCAACCTAACTCAATTCAATATTTTCGGGTTGTGTTGGGTTAATTTTTTATTTTTTATAATTTTTCAAAATATATTTTTTTCAATTAATAACTAAAATCACATAAAATTCAAATATCAAACTTTAAATTTCATAACATCTTAACATTTGTTAGAAGTCTAGAAAAAAAACATAAAAAATTGACAAATAGTTCATTTATATATATATATATATATAAAATTAAAATAAAATAAAAAATATAAACTTTGGGTTGGGTTGGGTTGGGTCAACCCGAGCCTAAAAAGCTCAACCTGAGAACTGACCCGAACTTTTTGGTTCTCCAAATTTTTAACCCAACCCAAACCGAAAAAAAACCTTAACCCAACCCAACCCTTACAGTTTGGGTTGGGTAGTCCGGGTTACTCGGGTTATCGGGCTATTTGTACACCCCTAGTTATATCTATTTGATATTTGAACTTTAAAAAGTATCTAATATGTCACTGAATTTTCATATTTATGTCTATTTGGTTCTTGAACTTTAAAAAATGTCTAATAGATCTTTAAGCTTTTAATTTCATGTCCAATAGATTCTTATTTTCAATTTCGTGTCAAGTATGTCTTTGACCTTGTAATGTTTTCTAAAATTCAGACTTATTAGGTACAAAATTGGAAATTTAGGATAAACATAAAATTCAATTGTTATAGCTAATAGATTAGTTCATTTTTAAAAATTTCAAATATGACACTTATTATACGCAAACTGAAAGTTTAGAGATCAAGTAAATATTTTTTAAAGTTTAATGACTAAATAGACACAAATCTGAAAATTCATAGACCAAACTATAATTTAACAAAATAAATAATAAGATTTTTTTTAGTTTAATCATGGTAAGGATGAAAGATCGAAGCATTGATCACTAAGATGATAATTATTGCTTTATTCGTTGAGTTATACTTGATCAAAATTAAAGTTTCTTTTGCTCTTTTATGTTAATATACAATTTTCGTCTCTGTAATGTAAATTTTGATTCATTTCGGTCCCTGTATTTTCAATATCTAATTTTAATCTATGTACTTTCAATAAATCTTATAAAATTGGTCCCTAGTCTTAGTTTATTGTTAAATTTTCTATAAAAAAAATCTCTAACCGCTTTCCATCTATAAATTTTAGAAATATATTCACATTGTATATTTTTTATATCAAAATTATTATTATTTAATCAACTTTGAAAAAAAATAACTTAAACTATATCAATTTTAATCTTTACGGAAAGTACCAAACTAAAATTGGACATTTGAAAGTATAAGAAATAAAATAAAACAAAATTCAAAGTAAAAATATTTTTTTTTTATTTTAAAAAAATAATATTTAGAGTTTGAAGATTTAAAATTTGACTTTCATAATTCTTTCGTAATATTAGTTGAACTATGGTCTTTTTCGCAATCATGCATGTGAATGATGATTGAGTTAGACTTACTTTTGGCGTAATTTAAGAATAATTTAAGAAGTTAAAAAGGTATGTTTGTTGATATATACAAAGTCCAACATTGGACTGAGCATAGTTATATGGTTGCGTAGAATACCCATAATTGGTCAAATTATTTTGCCTTTGAAAAACCAGAAGACAAAAGCGGAATCAAGATGCCTATATAAACGCCCCCCCTGCAACAACCCACAGATGACAACGCTTGAAAGAGAGAGAGACCGGTAGAGAAGAGAGATTTTCGATCGATTTACGCGAATCGGGATTAGGGTTTGGCGTGCTGTTGATCTTCGTCTTCGGCATCAATGGCGACGGGGAAATCACCTACGCCGGCATCGCAGGACCTGCAGCAGAGCAATGCGGCGGCGAGACCAGGCCTGAGGAAGCCAGTCTTCGTTAAGGTCGAACAGCTCAAGCCTGGCACTAATGGCCATACACTCATCGTCACGGTTGTTAGCTCCAATACCGTGTTGCAGAAGGGTCGATCGGTGTCTCAGCACCTTCGTCAGACGCGGATCGCTGAGTGCCTTGTTGGGGACGAAACTGGAACCATTTTGTTCACTGCGCGTAATGATCAGGGTATGGAATTTGGATTCTTTCATTGCTGTTTGGTTTCGGGGAAAATTGGGGGAAGAGGGGACAATGTTTGGTTTTATGTGAATTGGGAACAGAAAATTAGGTTTTGTTTGGATCGCCGCTGGGAGGCTAACTCAATGATTATGTAGGTTCAAACAATGAAATAATATGGATTTTGAAATGGGTTATGGAGGATTACTTAGTTCTTGCCTATGCGCTTAAAGGAACTTGAAAGTAGAAATAAGAGGTCTTCAAAGGATTTATGGATTGCATAACTAGCATTGATTTTCCTCTACAAAGGGTAATTTCAATATCGGTATTCTGAACTGGATTAGGTTATTAAAAGAATAACTTTAGTGTCTTGCGTTAGGTTTTGTTGCTGGGTTAAGAACTGCTAGGAAGAATCAAACCCCGTGGTTTCCTGCTCTTCATTTATTATTTACTCATAAGCTGCAACTTGTTTCGAATCGAGGAGTTAGTCTTTATATTTATAATTTATTGTGTGCTTACTGAATATTTTAATTGAAACTGAAAGCTTGATATTAGTTCATCACAAATCCATAGCCTAATCTACTTCTAGTTGGTCTGTAAACTATTGCCACTTGAGTCTTTAGTCTTGAAGTGAAATTTCTGTAAATAAGGATAATGATATGCATTGAACCGATTTATCATGGTTACCATACAAATATGTATGTTTGGAAAGTATATAATGCTTTCAAAGCATACTTAATTTTGTTTTCTTTGTTAACTTAGCATTTAAATTTCTCTAAAGTTATAAATACGTTATTTTGTTTCCTCAGTTGATCAAGTAAAACCAGAGACAACTATCATTCTTCGGAATGCAAAGATTGACATGTTCAAAGGGTCTATGAGGCTAGCAGTTGATAAATGGGGCCGCATTGAGCTCACCGAGCCTGCAAATTTCGTCGTCAAGGAAGACAATAACCTATCTTTAGTTGAGTATGAACTTGTGAATGTTGCAGAGGAATGAGAAGGTCGTACTGGAGGCCAACTTATGCATACAATGGATTGAGATGGTGGTCATCGAGTTTCCTGGTAATCCGCTGATGTGAATACATAACAACGCTATGTTATAGTTTTGTATGGGTGAAGTATTTAAACGAACAATCCCCTGATTTCGTCTAAACTGCAAAACAATGAAAGCTATTCTATGTGGGCATGACTTACATGACGCCATGTTCAGTCGGGTATAGGTATAACTAGGGTACTAGTTGGCTCTGATAACTCTGGAAATGTAATCGAGCATTTATCACGATGAAGAATGCTTTTGGTTTGGCTCTGATAACGTATATAACATGCAGAGTTTAAATTTGCTGGGCATGTATATTGTATATTCTCTGGCAATTCATATTATATGCAGGTTCTGAACAGGACCTTCTCCTAGAAGGTGGCTTAACCTTTAAGACAACTGCAAAGTCCTTGCTCTGCAAAAGGTATATTGTCTCAACTTTACCAAGCATTAACTTATTGTGAATTGATCCCTTTACTTGCTGTTCTGAATTTATAATTGTGTAACATTGAAACTTGCCCTTAAACCTTTCCATCACTCTTTAAGCTAGTTACTAGAATGATAATCAATCGAACTGCTCTTTAGATAGCGGTGGCTCGGGTTACCCCCGGTCTCCTTCTTCGCCCTCCATGGTGGTGGTGTTGCACATCTCCATTTTTCTTCCACCCTCAACCCCATTTTTTCTCTTCAAATGGTGACAGATAATTGTTAATGCTATAATCTACAGTCTTTTTGAACTTGAATTCATTCTAAGAACAGCTAGCTACGAAATTAGATGATATTTTATTCGAGTTTCACGTGTTGATAATTGAACAGTGTTTAATATGATAAATACATTTTGAATTAGTATTTTGAGTGGTGCTTAACATATATTCTTTTTCTTTTTGAATTTTAAGTTAAACCTTTTTCATCTGGAATCTTATTCCACTCATCTTCTCCGAGTAGCTATGGATAGGCATGGGGTTTTATTATTTTCGAATTAAAAAATTCTGATAATCTTATTATTGAGACTTTACAGTAGAACATTGCTCTCATTTTATTTGTTTATTTCATTTGCAAATATATATATAAAACCTTTCTCTTGGTTGTGATATGTTTCTTTTAGGGCTAACCTCTATTTGGAATCCCTAGCTTTGGGATGATTTTAAATCTTATTTTTTTTTAAAAAAAATAATCGTTCAAAATTGGTTAGGATTCCTCTTTTCAATCTCATACTATCAATATTTCTTATATATTCAAACTCAACTTGAAATACAAACTCAAGTTAGGTTTTTATTTTACTTCTCTCCAATATTTTTCTATTTTTTAGAAATGGATCATAATAGTTTACTTTTAATATTTTTCATATAATTTTTACATTTTCAACAAGTTTTTTATAGACAAGCAAACTAGAAGTGTTTTTTTGTTTGGTTCATCTTCTTAAACTTTTTTATTATTTATTGATTTGATTAGAATTATGTTTTATTTTTTGTTCCTTTTTATATATATTGATTCAATCGATTTTTTGGGTTGATGAAGAAATCAAAGCAAAAAAGATTTTTTTGATTTTTTTTGGAACAAAATAAATCAAATCAAATATCTTTTGATGATTTTGTTTAGATTCGATTGAGTTCAATTTTTTTTTCCATTTAAATTGAGACATTTGTAATTTTTTTTTAACAATAATGATAACATTTGTAAATTTTAATTTAATAAGTTGACTTGTTTTGATTATTGGTATATTTTCATAATGATATGTATTTGATGATGATATTTGATATTAAAATATTTTGTTATTAATTAAAATAATCTCCTACAAAATCCATAAAGGCATAACAGTAAAATGTTATACTTTCTTTTCATTTCTCGTGAGCATTCAAACAAGAAATTTTAATTTCGATGATTTCAAATCAATTTTGTTCCAAACACAAATAAGAATTTGAAATCATTTTCATTTTTAAAATCTTGGAATTTGAAATCATTTCTTACCAAATCCATATGCTAAAAAGATCATAAAGGTAAAAAAAATACTTTTGAACTTTGCTCTTTGGTTAAAAAATATCTCTATGTATTCTTTTAAAAATTGTAATATTGCTTTTAGCTTTGCATAAATGTTTCAAAAATATCATTGCAGTAGAAAAATCATTACAATATTGAAATTAAAAGTTAATATGTTTGAATGTTATTCTTTTAGACTAATCTAAGCAAGCATCCAAGTCATTGTTACATTGTTCATGGATGTCGTCACATCAATTTTTTTCTACTCTAAGGATAGTTTTGAAACTTGTATGAAATGTCAAGAGTAATATTACAACTTTTGAAAGAATATAGATATTTTTTAATAAAGAACAAAGTTGGAGGGTTTTTTTTTAATTTAATAATTTAGCCTGGAGGGGTTTTTTTTTAATTTAATAATTTAGCCTGGAGGGGTTTTTTTTTTTTTTAATTTAATAATTTAGCCTTTCTTTAATTGAATTTTTTTGGGGCACTTGTGCCAACTTGTCTAATTCTTTTTTTCGAACCCTTTATAGGAAAAATGATGATTAAATTCTAGGAGTTGTTTGGGGCGTGAATTATAATAATATGTCAAGTACTCGACACTCCTAATACAATCATTATATATAATACTACCATGTTATTATAACTCATTTAGTGCCCCAAATAGGCTCATAAAGAGTACCCTTTATTGCCATTTTGTTTAATGACTTCTTCCTATTTCCCTCCAAAATCAACCAAGTGAAATACCAATTACAAACCCTTTTCAAAAATCAAAATTTCTTTATAAACCCAAAACCATGTTTGGTAAGGGGATGTTTGGCCCTTTTGGGTTGGGGTGGTTTTGGGTTTGGAACCCAAAACCATGTTTGGTAAAGGACGGTTTTGGGTTGGGATGTTTGGTACATATTACTTCGGTGCAACCCTATGAGTTTTATACCATGTTTTCCACTTCCATTTATCGTTTCCCATTTTCGATGACCACTTCGACAACAACTTCGATGACAACCCACTAACCACCGACAACGAAAACTCCAACGACTACTCCGGTGACCCGATCATCTCTCATGACAACTCCGACGACCACCAACAACGCCAACTCTGACAATTACACCAACAACCCGACCAACTTCTATAACAACTTGATAATCACACCGACGACTCGACCAACTCCAATGACAATTCCGACGACCACATCGGTAACCCGACCAACTTCGATGACAATTCTGACGACCACACTGGCGACCCGACTAACTTTGATGACAACTCTGACGTCCGCCTGATCATTATCGATAACGAAAACTTCAACGACCACACCAGCGACCCAACCACCACGACGATCACCTCCAACGATAACTACGATAAAACTCTATAGATTAATTTAGTGATCACCCCTACGACTCGACCACCCTAACAACTTGATACTTTGATACCCCAACAACTGCAACCCAATTTGTTCGAACCACCAACAACAACCATCTGACAACTATTTCGACTACTAAATAATCCATAGCCATAGTTGACGACCACTCCTATGACTTGACGACCATAGTTGACATCCACCCCAAAAATTTGACCACCTTGCAACCACTGTCGATGACCACTTCAATGACCTGACCACCCTAATAACCCAATCACCACGATGACTACTTCGACGATCACCCCAACTTGACAACCCAACCACCCAAAACCATTGTTGATGACCACTTGGTGACCACCCAACAACTCGACCATCATATTGACCATTATGGCAACGACTCCAGCGACTCAATCACTTGACAACTACTGTCATAACTACCAAACGAACACTTCGACGACATAATCACCCTGATGACCACTCCAATGACCTACCCACCCAACAACCACCTAGGACAACCTAACCACTGTGTAATCACCATCGACAACCACCTAGACAACCAATCATCGCAACGACCCAACCATCTGGTCAATATTTTTAAAGGTTAAAATTAAATAAAAATTGTTACTAACAAATTTTTTTAATCTGTTATATGTTTGATAATAGGTTTCAAAATAATATACAAAATATAGTTTATAATATTTTAATTTCTAAAAATTGTATCATATTGGATCCTGTTTAGTCCAATTCAGAAAGAAGAATTCAAATTTTATAACTTATTTATCCTTGAAATATGTTTTAAATACAGTAAACAATTTTATTTAAATTTCATAATTTCTTAAATAAATCTCAAATATTTTAATTTATAAAATAGAGTTCCAAAAATAAGTCTATGCATACTTTGTGAAATAGAGTTTTCTCTAATATATTATATAGACTTGTAATTCTTTTTAATCCCTAAAATAAAGTTTAAAAAATAGGTTTTTGAATACTTTATAAAATAGAGTTTTAGATTCCCCAATTTATTAAATAGACTTTAAATTTTTTAATTTCTAAAATAGTTTTTTGAATATTTTTTATAATAGAGTATTAATTATTTAAATTATGTGTCATTGCTAATATTATTTAATTTTATATTATAATGAGTTAAGTGAATTAGATATTAATATATTTGTACAAACTACACATCTATATTTAACTATTATTGAAACAGTTGATCCATATAATTGGTTAAAATATTGATATGCACTCCAACAAACAATTATCAAGTAAAAAATTGGATCTAGAAAAAAGAAACCTCCTAAAAAACTGTTATAGAAAAAAACAGATTAAACAAACACAGTCTAACCCAACCATGCATCTCAAACACAAGTTTCAACAAACCAACCCAACAGAATCCTCCACCCAAATATAAAAATCAGATTTTCAGCCAAAAAAATCCTAGGATTTATGATTCTAAAATAGTGCGCCAAACAACCCCTAAATTCGATCTCATTTTCGTATGCTTCTCGCGCTTCTAACGTACCATAAACTCAACCCTCATATCAGTTATTGTTTAGTGGTTAGTTTATTTATTTTTTAAAAATGACTGCTCATTGGTTATTGATACTTGCAACATTTGAAATTATGTTCGATTCAAGGGCTCGTTTTATCAGTAAAATTAATTTAGGGGTATATTTAAATCAATTTTATAGGTTAAGAGTAAAATAAAAGTGAAACTTTTTGAATGACGAGTTTATAATTAAAATTGACTTTAGAGTTTGACTTTAGAGTTTAGGAACATTTTAAATCATTTTGTCTTTTTTTTTTTAATAAAAGAAGGCTAAATTATTTATTTTTTTAAAAAAAGAAGAATAATTTAGCCTATTGCTTGGGCACAAATCATATGCTTCATTTGTTGAACATAGCCCATCTATATATCTCGAGTTCTTTCAAACACTTTCATACTTTTCAATTACCCTCATATCCCTTTTTCGTCCAAGCTCTTGGATTATTCCATTTTGTTTATTAAAAATGTCTTTTTTTTAAAAAAAAAACAATCTTTTTAATTCTTAAAATTTTGAAATGATTAGTCCCTACACTTTAAAATAGACAATTTAGTTTTTCTTATTTGTTGGCAGCCTAATATATGCGTGGTCAATACTCGCTTCAATTTTTAAATTAAAAAAAAAAATACTCACTTCAATTTTAGTTTTTCTTATTTGAAATTATGTTATCCATCTGTTAAATGATAGATGGATCAACAAACTAATAAAAAAATCAAATCTTTTTACAAATTAAAATAGACATTTTCCATGGGACCATAATTTAATTGTCGAAGTAAAAAAATTAATAAAAAATAACATTTTAAAAGTAGAAAAAAAAGAAAGAATAAATCTAAAATGTTAGAAACTAAAATGATATTTTTGAAAATTTGAGGGCCAACATACAATAATCTTAATAAAACCAAATTTAAAGCCCAAAGTTTTATAGGACATTTTTTTTAATATTGCAAGTTTCTAAATTTTTTTTAAAAATACAGTAGTTTTCAAACTATTTTTAAGAATATAGCAATGTCGTCTCTTCAAGACACGACCTACATTACGTTAATATAGCAATGTCGTCTCTTCAAGAGACGACCTACATTACCTATTTATTTCTTTTTTCAATTTTCTCTATTTTGAAATTATACATTACTATAGTTTTTTTTTTATGATAACTATCATTTTTAAATATTTTAATTTTCTACATCTTGATGTAGCTGACATTCGAATCTTACTTTTTCGTAGTTAATGTACACTTGAGATAGAGATATCCTTGATTTTGTGGTAACTTAGGTTCTACGTGCTTAATAGTTAAAATATTTGAATTGTCATAGAAATATAGACAATTGATTATTTTATGAATATCGGTATAGCTTGACTATTTATAATTTTTTTTTGGAGTAATATCAATTTTTTAATTTAAGAAAATATTTGAATAACTAATACTTAATTAAAATATTAAAAAAAATATAAGGAGAAAAAAATTAAAATATTTAAAAATGGCAGTTACCATAAAAAAAAAACTATAGTAATGTATAATTTCAAAATAAATAAATAAAGAAATAAAGAAAATGAAAAAAAAGAGTGAAAAGAAGAGGAAAATTGGAAAAACAAATAAATAATTAAAAATCTACACAACCCAAGAATCAAATCCATGCCCTTTACCATTCTAAGTTGCTGTTCAAGCCACTGCACCAATCAATAATTTTTGTTAAAATTAGGTAAAGGTCGTGTCTTGAAGAGACGACCTTCTTCAACTCATTAAAAGGTCGAAGAGACGACCTTCCTCCACGTATATCAATGTCGTCTCTTGCTATATTCTTAAAAATAGTTTGAAAACTACCATATTTTTAAAAAAAGTTTAGAAACTTGCCATATTAAAAAAAAGGCATTTTTTATTAATATTGTAATTTTTTAAACTTATTATAAAAATATTGTATTTTTCAAACTATTTATAAAAATATTGAAGAGACGACCAAAATGTCATCTGTCCTAAGTTTTATAAATAGTTTGAAAAATACAATATTTTTATAATAAATTTAAAAAATTACAATATTAATAAAAAATGCCCTAAAAAAAATTGCCCAAGTTTTGTATCCATACGCTTGAATCCATCATTGCATAAATGATAAAACTCCATATTTATGCCTTAAAAAAACCACTCCATACTTGTAAAAGTTTAGCAAAACTACGGAAAACCCATAAGATAAAAAAAAAACATAAATATATATGTGGGTGAAGGATATTTATAGAAAAGCCGTAAAAAAGAAAAAAGACGTTTGAATTAATAAATAAATAAATATTTACAGCTTTTTAAATATATATGTATTTTTTAGTTTACATTTTTTAATTCACTTATAATATGGAATGAATGAGCAAAATGTTGACGAAAATTTAATATTTTTAGTTAAAAAATATTGGACATCTAATGTAGGTATCCAAACGAAGAATAAGAATGGAAAGTGAATGACTTGAATTAACAAAGTCAAATCCGAATTTGGTCCACTCATTTTTATTTTTTTAATTTTTTTAGTACATAAACAATTAAGAGTGAAGAAATTCGAACCCATAATCTTTTGAATGACAGTTGAGCTATGCTCTATTGATTTAGAGAAGGAATGTGGATTATTATTTTTTAATTTAAAAATCTCGAGCGCCCTCAAATATTATTCAAAATATCAGTAACAATCCGGCAGCCTTGGACGGCCGCCACCGTCCCCGCCAAAACCGCCGACGGCACCGGTACGCTAGGGTTTTTATTGAACTCAGCCAAGCAGCTGTTTACATTCCGAATCGTAATCTCCAGACCGTTTCTCCCGCGGGCATAATCTCCTGCCGCGACGGCGCTTCTGATTCCCGGAAAATTGCCGACGGCAAACCCCGTCGAGAACCAGCAATCGTTCAAAATGGTCTTCAGTGGTGAACCCGGCGTACTACGGAGAAGGCCACCGATCCTCTGCGCCATTAATCTGGTGTTTCTCTCGGCGCATCCGATGGCGATGAGTGCGAGTCCATTGCCGTTGGCGGTCTGGCTGTGGGAGTCGGAATTGAGGCAATCGGAACAAATCGTCGGCTGCTGGGTTTTCCCGCAGATGTTTCGGATGAAGGCAGCGTCTGGTTTCGCCGGAGAGAAGAGCGCAAAGAGGATGATGAAAAATGGAAGCATTGAATTGAGGAGATTAGTCATCTTTGATTTGTTTATCTTCTTCGATTCGATATCAGTGTGTTGAAGGATGATTGATCTTCCATTCCATTGCAGGTATTTATATCTGAAATCTGTGAAGCGTTTTTTGATTTGTGGATTATTTTCCAGTAAGTTTTGCTGTATTTTCCTTTTTTTTTTTCCTTAAAATAATTTCAGATTTTTCTCCTTTTTCGTCCAATTTAATCCTTGTCCGTGTCTTGATTCATTTGTTCTTTTAAATAGAATTTTAGCGCATTTAATAAATTTTTGGGCACAAATTTATTTCATCCCTTATGAACAAAACCCTAAACTAATAATTATATTAAACTCTAAGGATATGTTAGGACATAAATTATTATAAGATATGTTATTTCTACACTTTAAATACATACTATTATAACTTTAAATTAAACAAAATTTTTAAATAATATTATATAATTCTACAAATTTTTATAACTCGTGTTCATTATTGTTCAGGAAACTTTAGGGTCTGTTTGGTTAGCAATCCGAATTGCATTTTATGTTTTGATTCATTGAATTCGGTGAATACGCGTTTATGTGACGTATTTTAAAAAACTGTTTTGGATTTCGTGATCCAAATAGTAGAAATTCAAAACAACATTTTTATGTTTTCATTGTATCCAGATTCGAATTTGAAATTTTAAAATGCAGAATTATATTAAACAAAGATAAATATCTTAGTAAATATAGTATTTCATGTTTATAAACTTAATTTAATTTTGTTAAATTAAAATAGCTATAATATAATATATAATATATTATAAAATATAAAATATTATATTATATTATAAAATAATAATAATATAAAATTTATAAAAAAATAACATGTTCATAAATTAATTAATAATGTCTTATATTCAACATAATATTTAGTTTTGGAATTACAATTAATTTTATGATATATAAATATATTATAGAACACATTTTAAACTATCATTTAAAATGGAATCAAATTTCTAAATCGCTACCAAACACATATCTGAAAACATGAAATACAACTCTGTTTTCATTGAATCCCTTGTTTTCAAATTTCTGTTTTTGGATTGCCAACCAAACAGGCCCTAAATTCTCAACTTAGATTTTTTTTTATACCTTTTATATAGGTGAGATTTTTATACCATAGAATTGAATATAATCTAATTAATTAATTCATATTACTTAATTTTGATTAATTAATTATTAATATCGATATATTTTTTAGACTTAAAATTATAAATAATATATTTATGATTATTATTTTCTATTATCATGATTGTTTAATATAAAATAAACATAGACATTTAGTTTTCAGGCATTAATTGTCTCATCTATCTAAATACATATTTAACTCTCATAAATTAGGATATGTTTGGTATGCAATCTCGCTTCTATTTTATGAGTTGTGTAAATATGAGCAGATGTGTTTTCAAAAATTATTTTCAAATTCTACAATCCAAATAGAAAAAATTCTGTAAACAACATGTTTATATTTTCTATGTATCCAGATTTTGAATTTGAAAATTTAAATAACAAATATTTATAAAAGAAGAAAAATACCAGCCTTTTTATTTACCAATAGCTTATTTCTTTCAGTTATTTAGGAGGATTTTTCACCTTTTAGCTTTGTTTTTTAATTTTCTTGCCGCGTAAACTTTCTACCTTCGATTTTTTATGAAAAAGAAATTGAAATGAATTTATAGCAATTCAACTCAATCACAATTGTTTAATAATTTCAAAAGACTTTTAAGTGGATGGTTTATTATTTCTTTTAACCATTGTAGTTATTTAGCAACCTGCCTCCCAAAAGTTCGACGTTTTTTTAAAAAAAATATTTAAAATAGATAAAATTTATCAATGAAAAAAAAGTTGTCCAAAAAAGTTTTTTACTGGCTATGGCTTTAATATATATATATATATATTAACGGGTGCAATGCATATTTTATTAATTTTTAATTATATTATTAACAAATGACACGTATATTTGGCTAAAATTCTTGAAATATAAAGTTAAAAGTAATTATTAGTAATACTAAGATATATGGTAAAATATTAGTTTTAATTTTTCATATATATATATTTTTTTTCTACAATGATGGTAATAATGTCTAAATATATAGGATTCACTATTTCATTCATCAACAATTAAATATAAATATTTATAATTTATTTCTATGATGAATAGATAAACCTTTTACATTCAACCACTTCATATTCTCTTATTTATTTATAAGTTATTAAAAGTTAAAAATTAAATTTGATATGCGTAAAAAAAATAATATTGAAAAAAGACATAATAGTTCAAATTTTTTAAGATCGTAATTTTGTTTATATGTAAATTAATGAACAATCACGTTGTATTATGATGATAATTTTTTTTCAATTTTTAAATTAAAAGAATTCGAATCATACTAGTAAAAGAATCAAAAGAATACAAATATTAATTATAAAAAAACTTGAAAACAATATTGATACCTAGATATGTCTTTTTCTGAATGGTTAACAAAGTTTGCAATTTTGAAACTTCAAGAGAAAAGATTAAAAGAGAACAAATAAAACAAAAAATGAGAGACTCAAATTTGTAAAATCTGAAAAATGTGACAGAATTCTTAAACTTCAAAACTTTTGTTATTCAATTATTAATTATAATGAAATGTAAATCCATTAATTTTATATTTTTCTAATAATTATAATATATTTTACAAAAAAAAAATATTTTAACTTTTTACATTTTTGCATTTTCACTTTAATTTTCTTTGAAAAAAAATCTTAATTTCAATATTAATGATGGAGGAGAATATCACATATATTTAAAATTTTGATTATATAATTTACTTGCTAAAATATATATATATAATATCTTTCATTAAATAAACTAAATTTTTTTCGTCTTATAGTTTTATCTATTAAAAAAATTTAACGACAAAATAAATTTTAAAAATTAAAAAAAATAATTTGTTACGTATATTATTATTATTATTATTATTATTATCATCATTATTAATTAAATACCATATTTATATAAATGAATAATTAGTGGTAATAAAAATCATTAGTTGCAATTCCTTTTCACTAATGGAAAACTTAAATAACTAAGCGAAAACATTAAAATAATGAAAGAGATGTTATGTTTTTTAATGTTGAAACGATTAACTAATTATACCTAAAATAAATAAATAATATTTATTAATATGAACTAAAAAATTAATAATAACGAATCTAATGACTCTTCAGTTTATTGTTATTTTCATTGACTAAAGATTTAAATAAAGAGCTTTTTAGAAAAAAAAAATAAAAATAAAAACAATAAAAGAGATATTACACTAACATCTTAAGATGCTTTTAAAATTGAAAATTCTTTGCAAGCAATTTTTTTTTAAGAAATAACATTTCTATAATTAAGTATGGTTGAGAAAGGTTTAAAAGAATTGATAGCTACTACCTATACCAACAAGGTGTACCTTTCTTTTCGGTGCCTCAAACATACGAATTTCACAATTAAGCGTGCTTAGCTTAGAACAATCTTATGTTGGGTGACCTCCTGGGAATTTTCCTAGGGAGCATGTGAGTGAGGAGAAATTATTCAGTGAGAAATGAAAATTATTGGATCTATATCCAACGGTTATTATGCCTTCGTGAGCGAGGACAAAGCATGCTGAAAAGACCTCGTGTTGGTTTGTAGGGATAGTGTTTTCAATCTTACAAGCAAGATGATATAGTAGCTTGATCAATGTGTCATGAAGAGATCCCGGGCATGCATGCGTTACAAATGGTATAGATTATAGATTATATATATATATATAGATGTTTATAGGTTATCGAACTTTTAGAAAATTTCTAATAACTTTTTAAACCTTCCATACGTATATAATAAATTTGAGAATTTTAAATGTATCTATTAGGTCTCTAATATATTTGACATTTTTTAAAGTTTACTATATGGATTTTTGTTTAATAAGACTCTCATATTTTTGTGTTTAATAGATCTATTTTTTTTTTTTTAAAAAATATCGAATAAGTCATGGATTTGTTAGATAAAAGATTGAAAATTTAATGAGCTATTATAGACTTTTAAATTGGATTTGGATACAAAATTCAAACTTCATCGACCTAGTTAACATTTTAAGTTCATAATTCTATTATATGCAATTGTGAAAATTTAGGAACTAACTTTGTAATTTAACAATTTAAAAAAAATGTAAATCCCTTTTTGCCCCCCTAAACATTCAAATTTATTTATTTTATTTTAGTTTCCAAATCTTAAAGAAATAACAATTTTGATCCTTGTCATGTTAGTTTATCTATCCTCTAACCGATGTAAAATGCAATTATATTCATATTAACATATTGATACACATGTTCAAAATTAGTAATTGATTTCTTAAAAACAAAATAAAGACGATTATTTCCCTCTCTAAAGTTCAATGTGAATTTATTTTAAAAATTGAGCAACCAAAATGTAACGTATCTAAAAATTCCAATAGTTAAAAACTAAAATAGAATAGGTTAATGAGATTTAAACCTTAATTTTAGCGCAAGAAACAAGTTTGGGCATCAAAATTCGAACGATTTTGCTTCAGAAAGCGGATATTCTCTTCTCTTTTGGCGCTTAAACCAACCATCGCCGGAGGAGTTTCAGTTTCGGCAATCTCTATTCTCTTCTTCAACGGAATGGCATCCACTTCCGCTCCCCGTTCAAGCGGCGTTTCCGATAGAATCAAATCCGCTGCCACTATTATGCACTCGGAGAATCAATCCCTCCTTGCCGTAACTTGCTTAATACTAACTACTCTCTAACTTCTATGCCTGCTTTCAATTTGTTCTTCTTTTCGTGTTCTACTTTTCTGTGTTTTCTGATTGATAGAGAAAATGAAGTTGTTGTGGCTAAATAGATGTTGTTTTTAGCTTTAAGATTTCGATTTCCTATTTGACAGTCAGTTCTAATGCTGTATTCCAACCCATTTTGTTCAGTTCGGTGTCTGAGAAGACAAGATGAGAAATTCATGAATTAAATTTGAAGAATGATTGAGACTAGCTTGTTGAAAAGAATGATTTATCAGGAATTAAACTAATGATTATGGGGTTTCTGTGATTGGATTTTACCGTTTTAATTTCAGGAATTACGGAAGTCGCTGATCATGATGAAGGAAATTGGGTTGGATTTGGAGAGGGACAATCAGTCGAGGATGGTATTATGAATCATGGACCTTAATTTCGCGTATTAGAAATCAAATGATTGTCATTTGTTACTTTGGAAGAGAATGTTGTTGGTTTAAGATATTGTAATAAAATACTAAGAAGCAAAGACAACACAACTTTCAAAGATTTTCTCTAGGATTCTCTTCATATGGCTTTATTCCAACATCTTTGGAGTTTCTTTCTTAGTTAATCGAAAATAAAATGTGAGTAACGGAGAACAAGATAATATGTGCAGCGTATTGTGTGTGTACAATCTGCTTTGGAACTTCCATTATAAACCAGCCACTCTATCAAACAGATTTTGGTTTTTGATAGACTTTCTGTGGATGCCACGATTTGAATAAGATTTATTTGACTTGATTCCTTGCTTAAAAATTCTGATCTTGGTTTCACTAGGTGTACTTTTAATTAATTACCATACCACATACTTTTTGGTGGATTTTCTGCTTACATTAGATCCAATCTAAAGATGGTTGAGAAACATTGTTGTTTTGAACTCTTAACTAATGATTTGGTATTTGGACATATATTAGGTCAAGGAGCTTGAAAATTCTGTTGTTGAGCTGTTGAGTACTTATGAAAACTGTAACAACTTTTCATCTGCAATTCAGTCGGTTGGAAACATATATGAACCGAAAGAAGAGGTGCTTAAATCTCTTTCCATGTTGAATTTTCCACTACGCATTCTTTTGTTAAGTTTCATTGTGTTGGTTCCTTCCTTTTCATACTTAATATTTTATGTTGATATTGTAGTTAACAGATTTTGAGAAATTACTTGACGACGAAGTTGCAAAAGTCAGTGAAAATTCATCTTCAAATTTGCAGAACCATTCAATAATTCGGCAGTTTAGAGAAGCCATTTGGGTATGCATCTTCATCTGATTCTAGGAAATTTTGGAATGCGTTACCTCACTTCTTTGACTTTCTAGTTGTCGGGCTTTAGCACTGATTTTTCATGGCAGCAACAAGAAAATCCTCAAATCTGTGCAAATAATTATCCTGAAACTGTGAAAATGCCCAACAGAAATTACATGAGTAGTAAACAAGAGAAACTACTTCACCTGTTTGGAATTTTCAAATGTTTGGCAAGCATTTTATCGTTCTTCCAATTGTAGATTTTATTCTTTCCAGGGCTTTTGCTTATCTCTCGATATTCCTGCAGAATGTTCATCATGCAGGACAACCAATGCCAGGTGAAGAGCAGGAGGACATTGTGATGACCAGTACTCAGTGTAATCTATTGAATGTCACCTGCCCATTGAGTGGAAAGCCTGTCACTGAATTGGCAGAACCTGTTCGAAGGTATATTGCAACTAAAGATATTTTCATGAAGGATAAAGAATTGGAATCATTTCTGTTACCGTTGAAAAAGAAGTCTGCTCGTCTATTTGCTGTGTACTAACAGCATGGATGGTTAAAAGAAATTGCTACACGCTTGTGTTATTTTCTCTTGTTACATTTTTCAAGTGGGTGCCCAAATGGAATGAGCTAGTCTGTCACTCGGATCTTGTTCCGTTTCAGAGCTGAGTTTAGAAATTGTTTTTTTGTTCCTTAAAACGAAGAACCGTTTTAGGTTCTTGAAAAGATTCATTCATATGGATTGTATAGGCCTTTTCTTGTTTTTTCTTGATTCTCTGTTTTTGAGTTTAACAACATGTTAGGAGTATGATTCGAACTTTTGACATTTTGGTCGATGATATAATACTCATGCTCAGGCTAACTTTCGTAGTTTTTTGTTATTGATCGGTACAATGGCTCGGCCATGGTGCATTTAAACACTTCTGTTAAGTCTATTTCTGTCTCTATCTTCTGCAATTTGCAGTATGGAATGCAAGCACGTATATGAAAAGGCTGCCATAATGCAGTACCTAAAATCCAAGAGATCTCGAGCTCAATGCCCAGTTGCTGGTATTTGGATCTACTACATTGCATGTACTACTTACTATGTTTAGATTGTTTATCTCACTTAACGTCTTTGTCCTTGTAGCCTGTCCCAAGATGTTGCAGCCCGAAAAGGTCATTTCTGATCCATTCTTACAGATTGAAATTGATGAACTGCGAAAAACGTCTAGGCATTCTGTGAGGATACAGGATTTCACAGAGGTTGATGCAGCAGATTAGCAGCACTGAAGTAGTTTCTTCTCCTCTGTTGTTATGGTGGTTGTCATCGCCGTCACTTATACTCACCCATGTTACTCTTTTGGTTGTTTTGTAAATGGTGCCTAGACTTGCAAGGTGTGGCGAGCGTGTCGGCTTGACGAGGCTATGAAGATGGCGAGGAGTGTTCTTAAGGTCTTAGCTTATGTCGTCCTTTAGGTTTTGTATTTTGGTGTTGCCTTTATTGAACTCTGAGTAGTGTTCTTGTTGTATTATTTTCTTGTTTCTTTGTCGAGCTCTTTTATATTTGTAAATGCATTACTGGGCTAAACTTCAACATATTTGTGGTTTGGAAGGTGTTGAAGTGATTCTAAGTTTTGGAAGTGCGTTTTACTGCTTTTCAGGTTCCTAAAATCTTTGATTTCCTTGTAATAGTGTTGTTATGCTGTTGAAATTTTTGGAGTATTAAAGGGTTTTAGTGGTGGCACTTCCTAATTTAAGTTATCCATTTTGGGTTGTTACAGTTGGTATCTCGAGATCCAATGTTTCGGTTAGTAGGTTTAGCTAGTTAGGATGTACATTTATATTTTGAGTTTTTTTTCGACAACATGTGAAGTGGGGGATTCGAACCTTTAATATCTTGGTCGAAAATATATTTTATGCCTGTTGAACTGTGTTCATGTGGGTTATTTTGAGCTCTTTTTTTCCTCCTACTCTAGTATAAATATAATTTCCATTTGCACAAGTTTGACTCTAAAATATCATTTGAGAAATTGTGTTTGAAAAATATTCTTTAGAACATTGAAAATAGGACAGAAGTAAGAGGCAACCTTTTTTTTCCCAAAGGAAAGGCAACCATTTTTGTTCCATTGGGCTGTTTTCTGAAATAATTATTTTTATTTTATGAATAATATTAATTTTGCATTTCTTAGGTGGCATGTATCCTAGCAATTAGGTGGTTCATAAATGTCTACGTGGAGGGCTGACATGTGGCCTCTTGACCTACACATAACGAAACTTATAATTCAATTTAGCAAAAAAAGTGTAAATAATTTTTAGATTAAACAATAAATGTAATAACAATGCATTAGTCATATTGTAAACATTCATATGTAAATGTCCATTCCATATATATTTTGATACCCATGCCAAGTGGCAAATTTCCTATAATTAAAATGTCTCTCATGTGTCATCCAAACTCCATTGATTGATGTCAAAATAGACCACATTATGCTCTCCAAATTGTCTATAAATAGTGGTTTGTATTGGAAAATAAAAAGACACCATTGAATTGAAACTCTCCAATCCTTTTCCTCTCCTTCCACTTTCTCTCTAATTTTCCTTCGTTATTTAATTTTGTCATATAATTCCACTATCTTTTCTTAATATTATATATATATATATATATATTTCATTTTCTTATATATCCATATTCTCCTTATTTTTATTATTATATATTTTGGTAAAGTTTTGGTGCCCGGTTTTGCCTCCATTTTTACAACACGTTATTAGCACGAACCTCTATAATTTTTCTCGTTGAAGGTAGGTCCTAAAGGTACGTTTTTTTATAATTAAATGTTATTTTATATATTTGGTTTATATATTTCTAATAGAAGTATAATGTCATTTGATAGTGTTACTATGACAAATCTTGCAAAATTAGAATTCACGACCCTTGACATTAATGGTAATAATTATTTGTCATTGGTGCTTGATGTTGAGATACATTTAGATGTTATGAACCTTGGAGAGACCATTAAAGAAGAGAATACGACATCCAATCAAGAAAAGGTTAAGGCTATAATCTTCATTTGCCATCATCTCTACGAGGGATTGAAAACGGAATATCTAACAATAAAAAATCACTACATCATGTGGAAGAACTTGAAAGAAAAGTATGATCATAAAAAGACTGTTATTCTTCCAAAAGCTCGTTATGATTGGATACACCTGAGGTTGCAAGATTTTTAAATCAGTAAGTAAATATAACTCTGCATTATTCAAAATTAGTTCGAAATTGAAATTATGCAGAGAAAACATTACTGATATGGATATGTTAGAGAAGACATTTTCTACCTTTCATGTCTTGAATATGCTCCCGCAACAACAATATTGAGAGAAAGACTTTAAAAAGTATTCAGAACTTATTTCATGTCTTCTCGTGGTTGAACAAAATAATGAGTTATTATTGAAAAATCATGAATCTCGGTCAACTGGAGCAACACCATTCCTTGAAGTGAATATTGTGAATTTTAACAATCGGGGTTAAGGTTGTGGTCGTGGTCGAGGTCGTGACCGCAGTAGGAGAAGAAATAGTTATTTTCGTGGTGGGCATTATAATTATCCAAATTTCAAGAAACTCACGCGAAATGATGATCACAAAGGGAAAGCTCCACAAAATAAGAATGCAAGAGGTGATGGGATAAATGTTTTCTATGTGGAATGACTGGACATTGGTCACGTATTTTTTCGTACATCCAAATATCTAGTAGATCTCTATCAAGCTTCCCTGAATAAAAAAATGAAAAAATATAGAAGCAAATCTTGCATATCAATATAATGATATATTTGACCAATCCAATATAACAAATTTGGATGTGGTAGACTTTTTTGCATCTTCTGAAGAGAAGATTGAAGCAATTGATGGATTAACAAGTGTTTCTTTTGATTTTGAGTATGTCTAATACTAATGTTTATTTTTATGTTCTTTTTAGCTTTGAACTTTTTGTATGATGTATCTCTTATTGTAATTATTTTTGTTTAATGAATAAATATGAACAATTTTCATATGTTGAATGACTAAAAAATGAGCAATGAAGATCTATGTATGGCAGACTGCGCAACTACGCACAATACTTAGAAACAAAAAATGTGTTTTCTAAATTGACAATGTTGGAAGCAAAAGTCAATATTATATCAAGTTCTGCATACTTGATTGAAGGTTTTGGAAAAACAAGTTTTATCTTGCCTAGAGGAACAAAATTCACAATTAATAATGTTTTGTTTTCTAGCAAATCGAAAAGAAACTTATTGAGCTTCAAAGATATACGTGGCAATAGTTATCATGTTGAAACTTATCGTAAAAATAATATAGAATGTCTCTATATCACATCTATTGTTTCACATGAAAAACGTATATTAGAAACACTACCTGCTTTTTCTTCTGAATTATATTATACTCATATACGAGTAATTGAACTATATGCAACAATGAACCAGAAGTTCACGAATCCAGAAATATTCCGTGTTTGACATGATTGATTAGGTCATCCGGGATCAATGATGATAAGAAAAATTATTGAAAATTCACATGAACATCCATTAAAAAACCAGAAGATTTTTCAATCTAATAGATTGTCATGTGATGCTTGCTCTCAAGACAAATTAATCATTAGACCATCACCAGCTAAGTGGAGACTGAATCACATGCATTTTTTTAACGAATTCATGGTGATATATGTGGACCTATTAACCCACCAAGTGGATCGTTTAGATATTTCATGGTACTGATTGACGTATCCAGCAGATGATCACATGTATGTTTATTATCAAGTCGAAATCTTGCATTTGCAAGGCTACTTGCTCAAATAATTAAGTTAAGAGCATAGTTTCCTGATTATACAATTAAGACCATTCGTCTTGATAATACTGGTGAATTTACATCCCAAGTATTCAATAATTATTGTATGGTCACTGGAATAAATGTTGAACATCATGTAGCTCATATTGATATACATAATAGTTTAGCAGAATCATTTATAAAACACTTACAATTAATTGTTAAGCCAATGCATATGAGAGCAAAACTTTCAATATTTGTATGGGGGCATGCTATTTTGCATGTTGATATACAAAATGGTTTAGCAGAATCATTTATAAAACACTTACAATTAATTGTTAAGCCAATACATATGAGAGCAAAGCTTCCAATATTTGTATGGGGGCATGCTATTTTGCATGTTGCGTCATTGCCACGCATTAGGCCGGTAGCTTATAATAAGTACTACTCAATGCAATTAGCTTATGGCCAACAACCAAATATATCTCATTTGAGAATTTTTGGATGTGTAGTATATATTCCAATTGCTCCACCACAACGTACTAAGATGGGTCCTCAAAGGAGGTTAGGAATATATATTGGATATGATTTCCCATCGATTATTAAATATCTTGAACCCCTAACGGGTGATGTATTTACTGCACGATTTGCTGATTGTCATTTTAATGAAACAAAATTTTCAACATTAGGGAGATGAATTAAGAAATTGGAAAAAGATATTTCATGGGATGTATCGTTATTATCTCATTTAGATTCTCATATAGATCAATGTGAACTTGAAGTTCAAAAGATAATCCATTTGCAAAATATACCAAATTAATTACCAGATGCATTTATAGATGCTAAGAGAGTAACTAAATCATATATACCAACTGCAAATGTTTCATAAAAAATTGATATCCCAACGCAACAAGTTGTCAGTAATGAGTCTGGGGCACGCAAGAAGCATGATGTAGACCAATGGATTCCAAAGATATAAATCCTCAGAAAAGAAAAATAGTTAATAAACAAAATGATCCAATAAAGGATATGGATGTTCCAGAAAAAATCCAGAATACAACTACTGATATAATGTATTGATGAAAGTCCAATACTTGAGGATAATAATGAAATTTCCATAAACTATGTTATAACAAGAAAAAGATAAAACCGAAATGATATAATTGTTGACAACATTTTTGGTTACAATGTTGCTCATGACATTATTCATGAAGATGATGATTTCGATTCAAAATCCATAGAAGAATGTCAACATAGAAATGATTGGCTTAAATGTTAAGAAGCAATCCAGGTAGAATTAAACTTACTTTCAAAACGTGTGGTTTTTGGACCAGTAGTCTAGACATCAAAAGGTATCAAACCTGTGGGATACAAATGGGTATTTGCAAGGAAGAAAAATGAAAAGAATGAGGTTACAAGATATAAAGTGAGACCTGTTGTACAAAGATTCTCGCAAAAACCTGGTATTGATTATGATGAAACATATTCTCCTATGGTGGATGCAATACCATTGAGATATCTATTTGGTCTGACTACATATGAAAAACTTGACATGCATCTAATGGATGTAGTCACGGCATATTTATATGGATCTCTGGAATAATGACATTTATATGAAAATCTCAGAAGGATTTAAAATGTCAGAAACATATTATCGAGAATTGCATTCAATAAAGTTACAAACATCATTATATGGATTAAAACAATCAGGACGAATGTGGTATAATCGCCTGTGTACATATTTGTTGAAAGAATGATATCAAAATAATCCAATATGTCTGTGTGTTTTAATAAAAAAAATCACAGTCAAGATTTGCTATTATAACTGTATATGTTGATAACTTAAATATAATTGGAACTCCTGAATAGTTATCAGAGACAATAGAATATCTTAAGAAAGAATTTGAGATAAAAGATCTTGGAAAAACAAAATTTTACCTTGGTTCACAAATTGATCATTTAGCCGATGAGATATTTGTTCATTAGTCAACTTATACAGGAAAAATCTTGAAAAGGTTCTATATGGAAAAACCACACCCATTGAACATTCCAATGGAAGTTCGTTCATTGGATGTAAAGAAAAATGTATTTCGACCTCGAGATGATAACGAACAACTTATTGGTCCTAAAGTACCATATTTTAGTGCAATTGGTGCACTTATGTATCTTGCTAATAACACGAGACTAGATATTGCATTTTCAGTAAATTTATTAGCAAGATATAGTTGTTATCCAACAAAAAGACACTGGAATGGAATTAAACATATACTTCGTTATCTCCGAGTAACAATTGATATGGAGTTATTTGATTCTAACAAATCCAATTTTGATCTAGTTGGTTATGCAGATTTTGGATATTTATCTAATTCACACAAAGCTAGATCTCAAACAGGTTATCTGTTCACATGTGGAGAAACTTTCATATCATGACGATCAGTGAAACAGACCATAACAACCACTTATTCAAATCATGCCGAAATCCTTACAATTCACGAAACAAGTCGGAAGTGTGTATGACTAAGATCGATGACTCAACATATTCGTGAAACATGTAGTTTGTCTTATAGTAAACATCTTCCAACAATGTTATATGAAGACAACACAACCTGTATAACTCAAATCAAGAGATGATATATTAAAGGAGATAGAATGAAACATATCTCACCAAAACTTTTCTACACTCATGATCTTGAAGAAAATAGTGATATCATTGTACAACAAATTTGTTCGAAGGATAACCTAGCCGATTTATTTACAAAAGCATTACCAACTGCAACCTTTGAGAAATTAATAAATAACATTGAAATACGACGACTCAGTGGCTTTACGTGATGTCTCCATGAGGGGGAGTGAATGTATTATAGTCAACTATATAAAATATGTACTATTTTTCCTTCATTAGGGTTTTTCTTTCTATTGGGGTTTTCCCTAGTAAGGTTCTAACGAGACATATTTTATATAAATGATCATTTAAGGGGAGTATTGTAAACATTACACATGTAAATGCCAATTCCATATGTCACTTTGATACTCATGCCAAGTGGCAAATTCCCCATAGCCAAAGTGTCTCCCATGTGTCATCTAAACTCCATTGATTGGTGTCCAAATGGACCACACTATTGCTCTCCAAATTGCCTATAAATAGTGGCTTATATTGAAAAATAAAAAGACACGATTGGATTGAAGCTCTCTCCAATCCTTTTCCTCTCCTTCCACTTTCTCTCTAATTTTCCTTCTTTATTTAATTTTGTCGTATAATTCCACTATTTTTTCTTAATATTATATATATATTTCATTTTCTTATATATCCATATTCTCATCATCATCATCATCATTATTATTAAATGTTATGGTAAAGTTTTGGTGCCCGATTTTGCCTCCATTTTTAGAACAAGTTTCTAAATTTTAACTACACATTTAAAAAGAATGCCTAATTAAAGTAGAATGTTTGAAATTTTATGAAGTCGAGCAATGGAAATAAAAAAGTGAAGTTACAAATTCACTCATAGGTTTGCGCCAATTTTACCTCTAAAATTTGAAAACTCATAGGTTATGGAACTTTTTTTAAAAAAATGTCTAACAAATCTTCTTGTGTCTTATTTAATTTTCAATTTTACATCTAATAGATTTTTCACCTATTTGACAAAATTAAAAAAAATATTAAATATAAAAAGGCAAAATACACTTTTGGTTCTTGAAGTTTGAAGTTGATGTCTAATTGATCACTGAAGTTTCAAAATAAACACTTTAGTCCCTGAGGTTTGGAAAATAGTTCTAAATGATCCCTGAAGTTAAGTTGACCGTTAGTTGACTAACAAAAAAATGATGTGGCATGTTGAATTGACAATTTTTATATGAGTCGTTAAAATTAATATTATTTCAACATTATGTGGTTATATTTTTAAATTTTATTTTTACTTTTTTTCATCTTCAATCTTATTTTCTTTTCTCTTCTTCCTCTATCTCTATTTCTTCTTGTTTGTCTATTTTTTATTCTATTTTTATTTCTTTGGCTCCAACACCAATATCGAAAATGACGATGACAAGAAAAACTTTTATGTCGCTTTGATGTAGCGTCTTACTCAGTCCACTATTCTTAATCTTTAAAAATGTGTCTCTGTCCACAACTTTGAAATACCCATGTGTTAATTTTTCTTTAATTAATTCGGATTTTTGCAATGAGTTTCTTATTTTTTTGGTGGTTCTTTATTACGTAGAGTTGTGGTTTGATAAAAAGAAAAAAAAAAATTCATAGGTAAGAAATGAAATAACAGAAAAAATGCACATAAGAAGTCCCAAAAGAAAAAATAATCTTAAATATAAATTAAAAAGAAAAACTACATAATCTTAAATATAAATTTTGACACATCATTTTTTCATTAGTCAACTAACAATCAACTAACTTTAGGGATCATTTAGAACTATTTTCTAAACCTCAAGAACTAAAATGTTCATTTTAAAACTTTAGGGACCAAATAGACATCAATTTCAAACTTGAGGGACCAAAAGTATATTTTGCCCGATATAAAATTAAAAATTTAGAGTTTTAGTAGACTTAAAAATCTATTATATAATAGATTATTAATTAATTTTTTTTTTGTTGAATTGGTCACGAATCGATCCCACTCAATTTTTTTTTTTGACAAAATTAGACACAATTAAAAAATTCAGAAATCTATATATTTTGAAAATAAGGACTCTGAAATCCAAAATTAAAAGTTGGATAACTTATTAAACATTTTTTAAACTTAGAAATTAAATATAAGAAATAAGAATGTATACTAAAATGATTTTAGTAATATTCTTAAAAAAATGATATTTACCAAAATATAAATATATGTTGCTGCGAAATTCGACCGCCCGAACGTCCGTCGTCTTCCCCGGCTCCGGTTGACCGTCGGAACTCACACTAAACATTAGCCACTCACTTCCGCTAGAATTTCATTTCAATGTTTCTGAGAGCTCCGCTGCTTAAGGTTTCATCATTCTCCTCAATCGCATGTCATCCTCTGGTTCCGTTGTCTCTCTCTTCCTCAATTTCTTCTTCTCCTCGCACACCGTTTACGATCCGATGCCATGCATCTCTCCCCACAGCCCACGGAGTATCCTCTTCAGCTCCCTTTGAATTCCCTGATGTGGCGGATAATCGTTGGAGGCCCATGTGTTTGTATTACACGCAGGGCAAGTGCACAATGGTATCTCTCAATGCCAGCCTTGAGTTTCTGATCTCATGTTTTGTGATTGCCTTTTCTTTTTCTTTGCCTCCATGCTCTGAAGTGATCGAGGATTCTACTTGATTGTTAGCGCTAAGTAGTTAGTTTGGTTTTGTACACCATGTGTTTGATGATATTCCTCACAGAACCATTGCTCTTTTTTGCTGCGTGTTGAGCTGTCTATTAGTTGAATTTTGAGTCAGGCACTCAATATTTTGAGAATTGGACGGGTACAATAATTATAATGTCGTTTTAATTCTAAAAGTGGAAAATTTGTAACCCATCTGAACAAAATACGGAATGTTAGAACTCTAGAAAAGGATATGAATGTACTACCATTCTTCACTATTGACCAGACAAATTGTCTCATGTTATGTGTTCTAAACATTCTGACTCGATTTCCCCAGCTGAAATTTCACAAGCCAAATTTAGATATTTTTTATGCTACCCTGTTGTGTAGATGGATGACCCACTCCACATAAAGAAGTTCAATCATGATATCTCCAGGGAGCTTCAGGTAGACGTTGCTATGTCAAACCATATGCGAACTCAGGACATCGATTTTTTTCTGGTGATTGATTTGGAGGGTAAAGTTGAAATACTTGAGTTTCCAGTCATATTAGTCAGTGCCAAGACAATGGGTGTGACAGGTTTTTTCCACAGGTTTTACCTGCTTCTTTGTGATGTGCTCATTCTTGCTATTGGTTATGTATTGATTTCTCTTTCCACTTGGCAGATTTTTTTTATATTTCATGCATCTCTGTATATCCCTTTTACCTGTTTTATGTTTTTAATAGATCTGAAAAGATTTTAATCACAATGAGCATATAGAAGGGATTAGCTGAATAGATCCACACAAGGATATTGATGCCTTACTAACCATTCTTAATAGTTCCTGATGAGAATACTGATTGCATGCAATATAAGCATGGGGTAAAATTTTCACTTATTTTGGAACTATTTTAGCATCTATGACGTGTAGTGTAGTTAGGAAAACTGGCTTGTGTGTGATTGAGAGATGACATTGACCAGGCTAGCTATGCTTGTTCCCTTATCATGTAAAATGGTTTAACTTCCAAGAATGACGACAAATGTTTCTTTGGGTGATTTAGAACAAGAAATTTATGGTTTTTCTTTTCTGGTTGGTGTGTTTGTTGACCACTGCCTTAAATTCTTCCACAGGTTTGTTAGGCCATCAAGAATGAGTGAACGAAGGATAAATGAATACATTGAAGGAAAATATGGCAAGTTTGGAGTTGACCGGTATGCTTCTAATCTATGTATGGTGAAGGTTTTATAGTATTCAACATTCTTGTGCATTCAGTTAATTCTGAAGTATTGAACGAACGTTGATCAATGCCCTGATAGGCCTTAGGACAAACGTATTTCAAAACCTGATTGTATGATGTACATGTCCAATGCTAATTTTGTAGGACGAATTTTTCTGCAGTATGTACCTGCCATTAAGATTCTAATGGATTTCTTTTTACTAGCTGATAGTTTCTCTTAAATCACCCATCAACCCAAAAGCTTAAGTTTAAGCTGATAAGTCGGAGTAAATTTAATTTTATCAATATAGTCTAACACTCCCCCTCACTTGTGGGCTTGAAATTTGAAGAAAAGCCAAACGAGTGGAAATCAATATTAATTGAGGAGTAAACGAATTTACAGGGGTTCGAACTTAGAACCTCCTACTCTAATACCATCTTAAATCATCCATCAACTCAAAAGTTTAAGTTGATAGGTTGAAGTAAATTTAATTATATTAACAGAGTCTAACAGTTCCATATTATAATTTACAGTGTCTGGCATGACACAGCCATACCATACACGGATGTTATTCAACAGTTTGAAGATTGGCTGGTTGAACATCAGCTATGGAGGAAGGAGCTGGGTGGCGTTCTTGATCGAGCGGCATTTGTGACATGGTCAGCCTTCTTGTGTCGATCTACTTTTACATTTCCTAGCTAAATTGTTCACTTATTCATATTGTAAATGTGCTGTGTATCAGGAGTTTGCCCAACGACCTCTAGGTCTTTTAACCTTGTTATAATGTTTTTTTTTTTTTTTTGGGTGAAACCTTGTTATAATGTTAAAGATCGATTATCTAATGTTTTTATGTTTTTCTTTGACTTGCACCAGTGGCAACTGGGATATAAAAACTCAGATCCCACATCAATGCAGCGTGTCAAAGATAAAACTTCCTGACTATTTTATGGAGTGGATCAATATTAAAGATGTCTATCTCAACTTTTACCAAAAGAAGGTACAAATAAACCTTTCTTCTAGCATCAATAGCATCACATATTTGTCAAAATAAGAGTTTGTCTTGTCTTTGTAGCATCTTGCATTATTCTACATGGGAAAAACAATAATGAAAATGATGTTCTCTGTTATGATTACAAATAATGATGTAATAGGTTGCTTTAGCTTCTGTGATTAGTTACAGTCATGATTACGTCACTACATGTTGTTTGTACAGTGATGTCTTCCGAGTTCGAGCCTTGGGGCGGGCGCGGGTGTGGGTGCCCTTAGGTATAGGGAGCACAGCTCTGACATCCGGTTGTTAAAAAGAAAAAATCAAAAACAAAAAAAAAACCAAAAAATACGTTGTTTGTACTTTGTACAGACTTGTTGGTATACCGTAGAGAAGTGCTTACACTATCTGCTTTCGATCGCGATTTCTATATGTTTCGTTCATCTGAGAATGGATCTTACATGATCAATTATTGATGAAGTTCTTTACTTTGGATGGTAATGGGTAGGCGACGGGAATGGCGACGATGATGAGACAACTCGAAATACCCTTGATGGGAAGCCATCATCTTGGTATAGATGACACAAAGAACATCGTGAGAGTGTTACAGAGAATGGTTGCTGATGGTGCACATTTGCAGATCACTGCACGTAGGAATCCCAATTCTCCTCAACATGTTAAGTTTCGTTTTGAGAACCGTATTTAATGGCTATCTTCAGCAAATTATCGCTAATTTGTTCGGAATTGGATTGAAAGTTACAGAACTTATTAGACTAGACACAACCTATTATATATATTTTTTTAAAATTTGAGACCAAATTCAAACAAACATATTTATCGACTAAACTTGTAATTTAACAAAAAATATATATATATATATATATAAATTCTGAAGGTTAAATTATAGAAAATATCTTTGAATTTTGTATTTTGTATTGTATTGAACTTTTAAATTGCATTAACACCCTTAAACTTCAAAAAATAAAGTTAAAAAAAATACTTCTATTAGTTTTGATTGGAAATCGTTAGTACTTTGTTTCGAAAGTACGCATGAACTTTTGAATTAAACCCTTAAATTTTCAAGAAAAATTTAAAAACACCCTTATTGTTAGTATATATAGATAGAACTCTTTAATACTTCGTTTTAAAATATCGAACTTTCAAAAATTATATTAATACCCTTAATCTTTAAAAAAAATTAAAAAATTTCTTACCGTTAGTGTATGGATGAGAAACATTTATATACACTCCATTACCTTCTCTATTCCATTTATTCTCTCTTGATTTGCTTCCATCTCTGACCTAACACATTTTTTTTCATTTTTAGAGAGTGAAAAATGAAAGAAGAGAATAAAAAAGTATTGAAAAAAAAAAGGAAAAATAGAGAAGTGTTAAGCCATATATTGAAGTAAATCGAGAGGAGGGAGAGAAAATAGAAGAGAGAAGTAATGTGTGTAATTAAACCGTCTTCGTTCATAAACTAGTAGTAAGCACATTTTGTAACTTTTTTTTAACGTCAGAGATATTAATGCAACTTTTGAAAGTTCGAGGGTATTTTTAAAATGAGGTATACTAACGTTTTTTGTTCATATATTAATGATAACAATATTTTTGAGTTTTTTTTGGGCACTTGCATGAATAGCAAAAAAAAAAATTACTTAAATTGCAACCGTGTCTACTGTATATTCAATTTGCAAAAATAACAAAAAAAAAGCCCAACCCAAATAGATCACACAAAAAGTAAAAAAAATACTCTTATATTTACTGCAAGTATATCAATAGTCTATGAGTGATATACTGATGATATACCTAATATAAAGTATGTCACTGATAAACTACTATATACTTATATGAAGTTTATCAAGAGTATATAAGTATGTCACATATGATATATACATAATATCGAGTATATCATTGAAACACTACTGATATATTTTATTTCCTCCGTGTTTGGTACTAATTATTTTTGTTCGTATATTAATAGTAATGGTATTTTTTAACTTTTTTTTGGGACACTTGCATAAATAGCAAAAACAATTTACTTCAATTGCAACTGTGTCTACTGTATATTCAATTTGCAAAAGTAGAAAAAAATGGTCCAACCCAAACATACCACACAAAAAGTAAAAAATATCCTTATATTTACTGCAAATATATCAATAATTTATGAGTGATATACCTAATATAAAGTATATCACTGATATATTTATATGAAGTTTATCAATAGTATATAAGTGTGTCACATATGATATATTATATACACCATATAGAGTATATCATTGAAACATTACTGATATATTTTATTTTGTACGTGTTTGGTACTAACGATTTCTGTCCAATATATTAACAGTAATGATATTTTTGAACTTTTTTTTGGGCACTTGCATGAATAGCAAAAAAAGTCACTTAAATTGCAACGGTGCCTACTGTACATTTAATTTGCAAAAATAATAAAAAAAGTGGCCCAACCCAATCATACAATGAAAAAGTTAAAAGATATCCTTACATTTACTGCAAGTATATAGTAGTCTATTAGTGATATACTGTCGATATACCTAATATAAAATATATCACTGATAAACTACTCATATATTTATATGAAGTTTATCAAAAATATATAAATATGCCACATAATATAGAGTACATCATTAAACCACTATTGATATATTTTATTTTATGCGTGTTTTTTAACATGAAGTTTGCCATAAATTTATTTAATTGATACACTTGATTAGTAGTATATAATAAATTCATATTTAGTATATCAGATATACCTAAAATGAAATATATCACTAATATACTATTGATATACTCAATGTTAGGTATATCGATGAAATGAACATATCTAAAATAAATATATCAATGATATACCAAATATACAAAATATCCATGATATGCTACGAATATTTATATAGAGTATATCATTTAATTGATATATCTAAAAAGTGTATTGGTAGTGTATGAGTAATATACTACTAATATACTTCGTTTTAGGTATATATTAGTTGAATGATATATCAAATATAAAGTATACAGATATACTATTGATATACTAAATATTAAGTATATCAGATATCATACTGTTACACACGTAAGAGTAAAATTAGAATAATAAAGAAATAAAAACTAGATTTTAAATTTTTTTTGCCATATTTGCAAATCTAAAAAATTATAGCTAGATTTATATATATTTAATATTTTTTGTTACTCATTATAAATTTTTTTAAGAAATTTTAAATTTAAGGGTATTAATGAAGTTTTTGAAAGTTTAAAAGTACAACGTTTTTATCTAAAACTGAGGTATTTATTATTATTATTTTTTTGAAAGTTTAGAGGTATTAACGAAACCAACAAAGTATATCTCAACAAAAGCATAGCTCAACTGACATTAAGTCATGAGTTCGAATTCTCACACCCCAATTATTGACGCACATATTAATGAAAATTTGAAAGTTGAAGAATATTTTTAAAACAAATTACAAAGTTAAATAGCATTTTCTATAATTTAACCAATTTTGAAACATGAAAGGTAAATATAAATATGAACCCTCCCCCTCCCCGCCTCTCTCCTTTCGGCTTAGGGACACTGGGCGAGAAGGCGCCGAAGTCGATAGCTATTAGTATGTGAATTTGGGAAGCTGGCGCTCAAACTGGAGCTTCAAGGTTGAAGATTATGGAAATTCAGCTCAAGAAGACCCCTAAATCCAAACAGCTCAACCCCAATTGGGCGCTACTCCAACAAGTACTTCTTCTTCCCTCCATTCCCCGTTTTTCCATCTCTCTTTCCATCTCTGATTTTCATATTTTGATCCTGCAGAAGCTGAAACCCCATGGTTCAATCCACTCAAGGTCCTCTAATGTTCCAAAATCCGACGCTTCTTCAAATAGCGTTTTAGGTAAGAGTTCTTCTACCCTGGGTTCAAGATTGCTTTCCTGCTTTTAGAGAATGAATAGATTTCGTAGTTTACCATTAACAGAGCATTATGAAATTAATCTGGGTTCGTTAGTTTAACTATGTTCTTGTTTGATGAACTCTATGTGATTGACTAAGCATGAGCCTCACTACTTTAAACCCAGAAAGTGAAAACAGGGTTTTGCTGCAATCATCACTTTAGAATTTATATCGTGTATGTTTGCGTTAAGCTTTTGATTTCAGGAACTTGGGATTTTTAATTATTATATCGAGAAGTTCTAAGTTCACGAAATGTTTAGAATAATCAAACAAACTTTGATTTGGTTTCATTCTAATTCATGTAGTTTTTGTTGTCATAATGTAATGATTTAACTTGTGCGACCTGGGTTTATAGGTAAACGCAAGGAAAGATCTGACGTGGAGTCAAATCTTTCTCAGAAGAAACTTCTCATTCCAGTGAACGATGACTTTAGGTACTCTTTTTAGAATTATACTTTAGGTTGCTCCAAGAACATAGAAGTTGATGTTCACTTACTTTAGATATGAATTGGAGGCAAATTATAAAAAAATTCTTATTGTATAATCACCAACTACCGGCATTGGTAAATAAAAGAGAATTTTAATTATAATTCTTCGTTCAATCCTGACTATCATGAATGGCAAGTTCATGTAACTAAACTATGCTTTAAAATTAAGAATGAACTTGGAACTAAACAAATAAAATTCTATGTGTGGATTCTAATCACGAAGTATTAGCAAATGCCAAATTTACAAATACATTATATTACAGCTTCTTCTTATAATTCAAAGATTTAAGTTCTCAGTTCTCCAAAATCATATTTATTCAAAGCTTGACATCACTTTATTCCCTGCTTTTGTTATCTCTGCTAAAAAAAGGATGGAGTTTTATGCTCCAACTAACAGTATTTTTCAAAAGAACTCTTATTCCAACTTGTTGGGGTTAAAATCTGAAGAAACATCTAGAGTAAAATAGTTGGGCTTATTTGGAAGTTTAGCTCAAATGACTACCAACTGACTTCAAACTCTCTCTTGGCAGTCTTACAGAAGTAGTAGCTATGGATTGCGAAATGGTTGGCGTGGGTCAAGGTAACAAAAGTGCCCTTGGACGAGTTACACTGGTATTCATTCATTCATTTTCAGTCACCTGTTGTTCATATCCAAGCATTTGGTTTTTAAGTAGGCAGCTTAACTTGTCTAGGCGATCAGTTGCTAACACTGCTGCCAATTCATGGCAGGTAAACAAATGGGGAAATGTTATATACGATGAGTTTGTGCGCCCTATGGAGCGTGTTGTTGACTTTCGGACTCAAATTAGTGGCATAAGACCCAGCGACCTGAAGAAAGGTGACCATAGTTTTTTTTTTTTCCTTTTTCTAATATGTATATTTTGTTGTTTACATGTGTTAATAACCAAATGCATTCTAAGGAAGAGATTGGAGTCATATGTTTCATTGAAGAGTTTTAAGGATGTTGAAGACTCTAGCTATGTACAGTTATCTCTGTGAGAACAGTAATGCTTTAATTTAATCTACTAAGAGGGAAGTGAAAATTTAAGTAGGTAGATTAATGAAAAGTAAATTTAGGGTATTATGCTTTGTCCCTTTCTTTCAACAAGATGGTCTGGGATTTGGTTTCCTTAGGTTCCTTGCGTCCAGTCAGTCTTTCCTCCTCCGAGTTCTAATTGGGATTTCTGTTCTTTACGTTACTCTAGGTTTCATAAATGTCACTGACATAGTTGATATAATGTTATTAATTTCAGCAAAGGATTTTCCAACAGTCCAGAAGAGAGTGGCAGAGTTGATTAAAGGAAAGATTCTTGTTGGGCATGCCTTGCGTAATGATCTTAAGGTATCTGGATTAACGTAATTTACGGTTTAAAGCATAGACCCAAAAAAGTTAAGGTAAAATTTCTCTTTTGACAGGCATTGCTCTTAAGTCATCCCAAGAAGGATGTGAGAGACACCTCCGAGTATCCATTCTTCCAGAAGTAATAATAATTTCACATCCCATTGTACTCTATAACTTACGACCATTTCGCTTCTACTTTGAAATTTATTCATTCTCAATTGTTTGGAGAAACAGGGAAGGATGTAGAAGAGCTCTCCGCCATCTTGCAGCCGAGTTTCTTGGCATTGAGATCCAAAATGGGGAACACTGCCCTGTTAGTTCTCTGATCTTTTCGTCCTTTAAAGTTTAAAATTTAACTCCTCTTGTTAAACTGCCAGAGAAAAATTGGGTAGTGATTATAATGAATGACTTAAAGTTTCAAAATATAAATATCGACAAAAATCAATTTATACTCCTAAACTTTTGTGAGTGTATCAATAAAAACTCTAAACTAATAATTGTATCAATTTAAACCCCAAACTTTTATTACTATATTAATTTACACCCTCTGTCAGATTTCTTTTGTGAGTGTATCAATAAAAACTCTAAACTAATAATTGTATCAATTTAAACCCCGAACTTTCATTACTATATTAATTTACACCCTCTGTCAGATTCCATTTGAAAAACAACCAGTTTAGATGTGTACAATCTTATAATTATATCAATCAAACTCCCAACTTTCACAAGTGAATCAAATTAGACCATCTGTTTCAAATAATTTTCAAATTGAGAGCTAGATTTTAGAATAAGTTTACACACGTGTGAGAATTGATGTATGAATGATTTTCAAATCGAAGGCCTAAATTGATTCACTTTTGATTAGAAGTATTTACACGTGTGAACTAATATTTTCCAAACGGAATCTAAGAGGGTGAGGGTGTAAATTGATACTCTTATGAAAGTTTGGGTTTAAATTGATATCCTTATTAGTTTAGGGTTCTTATTGATACAACACCTAAAGTTTGGAGGTATGAATTGATTTTTGCCATCAATATCTCACGGTAGTTACAACTTACAAAGGGCCCTAGTTTTCCACCATGTTACTTGATTTCATTCTAAGATCCATGACCACCAAAAGCAAGGACTCCCATCTCCGTGCAAGTTAACTGCCAATGTTCTGGCCTGATTTTGCAAATTCTGGGAATCATATATATCATTCTTCATCCTTATCGATTTGAATTTTTATCCAGATCGGCTCTTTAATATTATTGACATGCTGTCATGAGACGTTTTCTTATGAAAGACTCATGAATTTTTGGCTGAACTTTTCTTTTGTAGGTAGAAGACGCTCGTTCTGCAATGCTGCTCTATCAAAAGAAGAGAAAAGAGTGGGAAAAGAGTGTAAAATCTGAAATGAAGCTCAAATTAAAGCAAAAGAAACGCAAGCCAAGGAAGAAAGCCAAGGATGAAAGTGGTTTTGAATGATTGATTAAACTCCTAATATCTTAATTCGATTCAGATCTTACAAAAATGTGTAACTTACAGGTATAGAAGTTAGTAAATTGTAAGCATTTGTGGCCCCAAGTTCCATTCTTTATTATGCGATTCTTAAGTTTGTAACTCACCGTGACTAGTGGCCTGCGTTCTTGGCCAAATTTTGATCCTCAGCCTTGAAAAGGATTACTGGTTATTAACATTTCGTATGGATACGTTAAACAAACTTTTAAACTTGAATCGTGAAAAGTGTGTAATGGAGAAGTTGATGTATGTTGAAATATGACGACTTTTACTTTGATGAGATATCGAAAAAAATTATGTTAATATTGTGATTTTGAGTTTAAAGTCAGCAACACCATATCAATTATCATCACACAGGTTCGAAGTTTAATATAATAATATAGTAAAGATATTTAAGATGTGAAAGAATAAGAAACCCTGATTAAAAAGTATGTTTTTCATTTGTTATTAGTTGTGATAATGATCTATTTTTAGTCCATGATGCATAATTTTCTCTATAACTTTCTCTTCTTATTATTAATAACTTCTTTATTTTTGTGTACCTTTTCATATAAAATTGATTCAATCTTAAAAAAAAAAAAAAGAAAAAACTAAAAAGCTATTAAATTTGGGTGGAAAAAGCAGAGATATTTGTTGTCATTGGATGTGGGTTAGAAAGTTGTTTAAACTAACTTGTTATATGTGGGTCTTGCTAGATCTTTGCAAATCAAATAGGAATGCTAAATGTGAGAATGACTAAACATTGGTGTGATGTCTATTGAGAGTCAAACTAGAACTTGTGCTTGAGCATACCTGTTAAATTTTACCTGAATCAAGTGCACTTATTCACGTATACTAATAAATTACTTATCTTGATCTTATACCACATCACATTTGAAATGAGATTTCTCACTTATACTAGTAAAATGCACGTGCGATATTTTGAACTTTTATTCTCCATTTTACCTTCTTCCATTTCTAAGTTCTTAGAAAATATCATTGGACATAATCGTAGATCATGCACGAATCCAATATTGGATAGATTTTTAGTAGTTTCCTTTTTAAACACATTTAGTTTTTGCATTTAGCATTTGTTTACATTGATTTTTGGTTCTTATTTATAATTTTTGTTTTTTTTATTGTTGGGATTCGAAGTTTAATAATTAAATATCTTTTCAATTTTCGATTTGGAATTACAGTCTATGTTTCGAAGAATTACAGTCTATGTTTCCAATTATTCGCAGACATTTATCTTTTAAGTACAATATACTTATTTTTACTAAAATTCTCTATTTATCTTTCACAAATCCATGACATTTTTTCATTTTGAGCTTCTCAACTCATTTCATCTCTTAGTTACTATTTAGACATGCTTTAATTATTATATAGTTTATATTTTTCGTTGTGTACTAGCTTCATATACTTAAATCTAACATTTGCAGTGTGTATGTTGAAACTTTTATCTAATTTAAATACATTGTATTTTTATATTCTTTGCTTAAATCAATTAATTTTTTAATCTTTTGTGTATGTATAATTTATATTTTTATTGTGTGTTAATATTATATGTTCTATTCTCGAATTCGTAATAACTAGTTTTTAGTTTTATGTAATTTATGTACATTATATTTATTTGTAAGTTAAATAAGCTAATGTGTTTCCATGTAGGCATGATTTACATTTTATATTTTGAGTTGTGTACTATTTTTACATTTTAAATTTCAAAATTTAAGAAAGTAGTTTGTAATTTGTGTCTAACTCATATTTATAGGTGCTCTAACAAAAAAAATGTGTTTAACGATTAATTAATCTCATTCCATTTACCATAGTTTGTTAAGATTTCTTTAATATATATATATCAAACTTCTAATTGAAACTAGGAATAAAAAATCGAATCTATTTATATTTTAACATTTTTTACCTTGTATATCCTAGGTTATATAGAAAAAATGGTTGTAAGTATCTTAATATTCGGGGTCAAGTTTTCTATGCTCTTTTCTTTTTCCACGGTCCTTTTTGATATTTTTCTATTATTGGAGGGAAGCTAGAAACAATTTCGAACTTTCTTGCACCTAGGATTCACTATTTACCCATGGAAGCAAGACATAATTAGTATTTATGACATTTTTTTTTCGCCGGACTAGCTACGAATCCTACCTCATGCTTGTTTCTCTCAACTTTTCAAAAGAGACAAAGCCTTGTGAAGAAATCGATTGAAAAAATTAGTGGAAGGCTTGTGAGGAGAGTGGAGAGCGAAAAAGAAACTCTAACTCGATTGTTGAATTTGCAGTAAAAGGTAAATATCTTCAGAATGAGTGTTTTCAACTATTATATCTCAGGTAGAGATGTCCACCGGATAGGCCCGACCCTGCTCCCTATTTCATTCCCCGCGAAATTTTTTATTTAATTTCCGGAGGGAATCGATCGAGTTGCGTGCTTATCATTTTTTATTTTTCTAAATTTTACTAAATAATTTTTTTTTTGAAAATTTTTATTTAAATCAGAATTAAGGATTTATATTTAAGATATTTTTTCTAATTTTCTTAGAAAAATAAAATGATATTTAATAAAAAAAATTAGAATTATGGTTTATTAAATATATACAAATATATATATTTAAAAAATATATATATATAAATTGGGGCGGGAATTATTCCCCGTCCCCGTTTAGCCCATGAAATTTTTTTGCCCCACTCTCTCTCCATTCTCCGCTTAAAGGGTGATTCCCGCCCCGTTAGAGACGGGTCGGGAAAATAGACATCTCTAATCTCATATTATATAAAAAAAATCGTTATTTTTTTCCTTTTTGCTATGCAATCATTTTTTTTTATAAATTAACTACCGGACAATTAAGGAAACTTAGTCATTAAAGTTGTAAAGAAACTTAGTCATTAGAGTTGTTAAGCCTAGTTCAATCCTTCAATAATTACTAACAATAATTCTTGAAAAAGAATGAATCATTTGGCAATTTTTTAAAATGCGAAATAAAAAATGGCTATTTATATAGTTCGCCTTTTTAAAAAAGAGCATTCATTTTTATCTTTTAAGAAAATGACAGGCCTAGTTTATTCATACTACCTTATTCTTTTAGATTATAACATCTATCCTCTCAAATTTAGTGTACTCACTCAACTTTCTTACACTATGCTCGTGATTGGATGGATGGAATTAATCTATGTGGGCTTATCAAAAAATGCCACATACATAATTGCCAAAGAATTTTCTAATATTGTTGTATTAACTTTACTAGCTAACAAAAATAGATAGTTTTAATAAAAAAGTTAAGGTTTAAGAGATTATAGCTCAATTAACCTATCAACTGTAGTAACGATTTTCTGTTATTGGAGTAAAAAAAAATAGCAAATCTATTATAAACAAAACAATTTAGAAATTTTATTTTATTTTTTAAACAATACCATAAAAGCGTATGATTAAATGAACTGATCATGTCTTACATATTCTGAAATAAATTGTTGATTGAGTCCAATCTGAAATCTAAGTCTGTAAGAGAAATGGGAAATCGAAAGGGACTTTTTGATGCTATTGATTGATTAAATTCACAAACGGGCACCCTCAAGTTCTCAACAACTCTCTCTGGTCGTTCACTCCCCATTTACTGTGAGTTCCCTCTCCCATTGCACTCTTTCCTCCAATTTTAGCGATTCTTTCTTTGTTTTTCTTTCTGTTGCTGCGTTTAATTTCTGATCATCGTTTCGTTATCTTTGAGGTCGATTCCTTTCATACCCTTTGTTTGATTTCTTGGGTACTGTTGGAGTGTGCTGGTGATTTCTTGCCAATTGGTGAAGAAGCTCGAGTTATTAGCTTTTGATTTTAGATTTAGATATAAACCGTGTGATTGTGAGCATTGGGTGTTTTTCCCTTTGGTTTTGTGGCTTTTTTACTTTTGCTTTCTGATGCGTTTTAATTGATGGAGGTAAGAAGCAAGATTGCTTCATTTGAAAGCTGTATTTGTGGGATTTATGCAGCCTTTGATGGTTATGGTTTGGGTTGCTTTTATGCCTTTTTAGTATGCATTATACATTTCTGAACTAATGTGTTGTTAATGTTAAGTTCTTTGTGATTTTGGGGTGGACTTTGAACGGACTTTATGGATTAAGCTTGTATAAATTTGGGATTTTGTAAAGTTTTAACTTTCTTTACATTAATTGAGCTATTTATTCCTTTCTTTTTAACCTTCCCATGTTTGTATTGTAATTTGTTTGTCCTTAAAGTAAAATTTTCTCTACCCAATATTTCCCGCATATTAATCTTAGGCATTGAAGATAAGGATTAGGACAAATTTTATAGGGACATTTTGATGGGAAAAGAAATGGAGATTGTTGGCTGTTTCATGGAGAAACCGGAGGAATGATGCTGGATGTTGGAAAGTCAAAACCTGCTGATTGATTAATTTATCTCAAATGGGTTTAGAAAATGATTACAGGTTTTGTGGTTGGAGTACTGAAATTTTCCCAAGGTGTATCCGAAAGTAGTGGTGGAAACAGGTTCTTCTTTGTCACGTATGTTTAGAGTGAAAGGAAAATTCTGGTAGAGTTTCATTTCTCTGATCTAGTGATAGATCGATGCATTTACAAGTTTGCTACGAGAGCATGCTCATGTTACCTTCCCCCTTACTTTTCTTCACATTGGCTGTGGTGACCTTTACCTTTTATTTGTGCTTTCTAAAGTAGAATTGTTGTGCCAACGTGCAATTTTTCTGTGACGTATAATTCATATTCCTTGCATGTGTAGAGTCTACGTTTGTTCAGGCATCTGTTATGCTTGCAAGGTTTTTATCTATTCTTTCATATGGAAAAATAAAATTGCTTCATTCCAATGTTTTTCTCCATGAGATGGCTCTCTTGTTACATTCAATCACCTGTCGTTCTACTAAAACATTCATCAAAGTTTGTATTTCAAACTTCATGTTGTTTGTTAACATCATTCAATAAAATACTGATTTTTAATATATTTTTGGTTTAAGAGTAGGGATAACTGCACTTTCATGGACATAAGGGAAAGGACACTTGTCCCTAGTCATACAACTCCAACGATTGATCTGGAATTAGATCGACGAAGTCTTCTTCCAGAGCTCTCTCTTTTGGATCAGGGAGCCTTCTCAAATAGGAGTAGCCATTCGATAGTTACAGCTTCGAGAAACTCAATGAATCCTGAGGTTCAACATCTGCCTGAGCATGCTAATGGTGCCATACTCTATGGAATGGGCCAATACAACGGTTCTAGGATTCAACAGGCTCAAGATATACAGGCCGCAAATGTAGGCAATCCCTGTTCTTATCTGACCTCACCATATGGTAGTGAGCAGTTCCCATCTCCTAGAAATGGATTGATTGGAAATCCTGCAGATGCATATGCAAGGAACAGTCAATTTATGGAGATCGGATTTCTGTACAAGGGAAGATTTTCTGAAGGGGTCCCTGTGAATTTCCAGGGTCCCAATAGTTTAGCAAGCTCAGAGTCTTCAAATGTACCTTTTAATCCAATACACAGTCATGTTCATAGCCATTTGGCTGGAGGAGACTTAATGTTTCAGCACCTTCAGCCAGCTAGCAGTGCTCTCTGGTTAGACCGACCTGTAAATTTTAACTTCGAAGATAGAGGTGCTTGGACTTGGAACCAAGCCCCTGCAGGTTTCCCTATTCATGGTATATTTTTCTTCATTTCATTAAAAAGGATCGATTGGTCAGCTATTTATTGTATTTTTTTTTTTTGGCTTTCACCTTTCATTAAGTGCTTTCTAACCATGGGTGTGGTAAAAAAAGGGTCATGTAAATAATAAAGGGCTTCGGGTGAATGAGTTTAAGCCATGGTTGTCACCAACCTAGAATTTAATATCCCACGAGTTACCTTTGCGACCAAATGTAGTAGGGTCAAACAATTGTCTTGTGAGTATAGTTGAGGTGCATGCAATCAGAGGTGGATACTCACAGATATAATTAAAAGATAAAAAAAAATGCTTCCTTCAATTTTTGTTTGTAGCAATTTCTCTGAAGGAAATTGGTTGCATAGTAACATGAAAGATTTTTGTTCAGATATGCTACCCCTTCCTTTAGGTAGCTGCAACTTTAGGAGGTTTTCTTTTCAAACTACTTCCAAGTTCCATGCTACCAGATGCTGTGTAAAAGTATACTATTGAGTTCTGCTGCCAATTTTAGTTTAAACTTCGTCGATGTTTATTGCAATACACAATTTTACAGGGGACAATGTGATTAGAGGCTCTTCAGAAAGTTTTAACTCGGGTCTTCAAAGATATAGTGAAATTTCTGGGATGAGTTGTACTCCAAATTTTCTGCATCCTCCTTCCGCAATGATCCAGCATTCCAGTCATCGAATTCCATTACCACAACCGCACTTGCAAGGACAAAGAAGCCAAAATATGAGTTTACATCCCCAAGTAGCAGCAGCTACACAAAGGATTCCTTTGAGTTCTGCTTATGGCATAATGCACCAACAGTTCTTGGAGCTCGAGCCTAGGCGAACAAGAGATCTTCCATTTAGTGACCGCATGGCACATAATCCTCATCAAGGTTGTGTTGATCCAGAGACAATGTTTGGACGCCGTTCAACTTCTCAAAGGAGAGTTCCGGAGGAGGATGTAACTATTCTTTCTATATTTCTGCCAAACATTTGCAATCTTCTTTTTTTCTGGTTGTCTTTATTCTGCATTACTTTACTAATGTCTATAATGCTATATTAATGAACTTGATTTGATGAAATGTATTTTGTTCTCATATGCAGCAAGTTTCTGTTGGTGGGGCTCAGGCTTCCGCCTCAGACTCAAACAACATAGGGGATTTTGCAGATGCGTACAGAGATATGCGCTTGGATATCGAGCACATGTCTTATGAGGTGAAGGAATTCTCATTTTTTGGCATTATGAACTTCACTTTTATAACTATAACAATGTGCTTAATATCAATATAGGAGCTTCTCGCATTGGAGGAGCGGATTGGCTATGTTGGGACTGGGCTGTCTGAGGAAACAATCACGAGTCAACTAAAGACAGGGATTTCTATGCCATCTGCAAGGGATATAAATTTGGAAGAAGCAGCCTCTAGTAATGAGGAAACCAATTCATGCACCATATGCCTGGTAACTTCATTAATATGTTATTTGAACTATATTTAGTTTCTTCATGAATCATCACTATGTTTGTATCATATCAATTCAGTTAGCCTTGAGAATTTAGTTCTTTTGTGTGAACTTAACCGATAGCGACATACCATCTAACATGTGGCCTGAATGGTTCTATAGGACGTGATCGACGACGGGAAGAAGATTGGAATCCTTGATTGTGGACATTATTATCATGCAGATTGCTTAAAACAATGGCTGCTTATAAAAAATGTTTGCCCTGTCTGCAAATCTGAGGCATTGGCGAGATGAGTGACTAGTGATGGGGCTGAGTGTGAACAGTTGAGTTAGGATCTAGCTTTAGCTGTTCATTGAAGATCTAACGACGATCAGTTTAAACTATGTTCGACATTTGTAAATGTCTTGCACATATATACAAGAAAGTAAGACTCCAACTCACTTTTATTTTGTTGGTTTCTTAAACTGTGAATGTATTTTTGTACAGAGTTCTTGTTATGTTTATGTTGTGAAACTGTACATTTGAAATGTTGATTTTCTGTGTTCTGCATTTTGTTATGTTCTTCACATACCTTTTATCCTTTTAGGGCTGTTGTGATTTTGCCATTCTATGTTGCTCTTCATCAATGTGTAATGATTTGATTTTTCGTTTTTGTGGGTTAGTGGAGAGGATTAAGTTTGATTCTCCACTGAACACTAAATCCAATATGATTAACATTTTTTTTGAGAATATGATGAACAATGCATTTAATTTAACTTAAAAAAAGTGAAAAATTGTTATTAAAATTTAATAAACCTTGTTGATCATAGTCGATAAATTTAGCTTGCTTACTTTTTAAAAAATTTAGTAAGGTTGAAATACCATTTCGCTTTGTAGTTTAGGTCTCATTGCATTTTAGTCATGGTACTTTGAAATGTCCAAATTTAGTCTACTACTCTCGATAAATCTTAAAATTTGTTTATGTTATTACTTTGAATTTAATTTTTCTTGAAATTGGGAAAATAATAATAATAATTTTCATCATTACAAAAAAGACACAATATGAATACGTTTCTAATATTTATAGACTTTATTTTCTTTGGAAAAGTTAATAATAAACTAACGGTAAGAACTAGTTTTAAGATTTATTGAAAATACATAGATTAAATTTGGACATTTACAAGTACATAGATTAAAATAAAACATATTCCAAGCTACATAAAGTAAAATAGTATTTTAACTTAAATGAAAATAATTACTAAGTATTTTTAGGAAAATTGTGATTAGTGTCTATAAAAATAACAAATAATGAAATATGGATAAAAAATTTTGTATTTGAAATTTTGGTTAACTATTTTTTAGAGAGGAGTTTGAAGAAAACAATATGCTCGTTTTACCCAGTCTCATAGTAAACGTTCCAGGCAATTCATCATTCTGCCTAAGATGAAACAACATCAACGATTGAAGAAAATTGAATGGATGTTAGAGTTTCAAATAAAATGCATTGTCGGGAAGATGAAGAACATTTTTTGTCGCTTCTTTAATTTCTAGAGATGCAACAACCACAAATAAAATTATTCTTGGGTAATTGGAAGGAAAAGAACCCCAGAAAAGAAGTTGCACGAATGAAGAAATCGATCGAACACATTCAATTTTCAAAAAGCAGAATGACAATAGATAGAAACGACATTAGGTAAAAATATATACCTCAAAATTGACATTTGCGTTGTAAATACTAATATACATAGGGACGAGGTAAGCCTAAAAAACCCAGGAAGCAAGAGTACCAACAAGAGAGTTCTCGTATATACCATGGGTCGTCAAGAGGAACTAGTAAATAAAAGGAAATGTTTAATGGTCCAACAAACAACTATACAATGGTAAAACAACAACAGAGTCGTGGGGTTTTAGATGGAGTATTAATTATGACATTTTTACCTCGATTAACGACGTGTATAAAATATCAATTTTTATATTAAGTTTAATTTTTCACACTTAACAGATAATTACACATTTTTATTTCATTAAATAAGTATAGATGTATGGTTCAAAATATACGATAAGTTAGAGCTAAATTCTTTAGTAACTCTTAAATCGTTTTGTTCATGTAACATGCCTTGTTTTCTTTTCTTTTAGGGAAGTAAACATTCATGCCACAATAGATGTGAGTATAGAAGCTGAGAGGTTAAGTGTAATGTGGCAGGTGACTATCTTATTAATTTTTTTTACACACTTTTCAAAACTGGCTAATGCATGTGTAAGTTCCTTAGGTTGGGTTTTTAATTTGGGTTGTTGGGTATTTATTTTTAATTACCAACTTCCCAGACCTAGTATTATTTTATTTTTCTTTGGGGAGTCACATTATTTTATTTTATTTTTCTTTGATGAGTCATATAAATACCTTATCATGTATTCTTCTTACTTCATATTTTGTACCAATCAGTGTTTTCAAAGTGCAAGGCGCACCTCGGAGCGACAAGCCATTTGATCGCCCGAAGGTGAGAGGCGACAAAAAGGTGTGATCCGAGTGATGCGAACCGCAATAATTAAATATATAAATAAATAATATATACAATATAAATTGTATAGTAAATATCATATAAAATGAAAAACTTTTAAAACTTAATAGATCAATCAAATGTCTAAAGTCGTCAAGAATGAGAATTATGAAATAATGATTCAGTGAACCAACAAAAAAAGTAAAACGTAAAACTAGTCTAAAACTCTAAATTTAAAAGTTAAGTTCAGGTTGACATTTAGGGCTTATGTGTAGGCTGGCATTTAGGATTTCGTGTAGATAAAGTTAAGTTAAAAAAAAAAAATAATAATAGGAAGCATTCAACGCGCAGGCGATCGCCAACAATGGCGAAGCAGATGCGGGCGCAACAAGGCGCAACACGCCTCATTGAAGCAACTCGCCTCGCAAGTGTTGGAGGCGCAATCCCTTCATGCCTCGGGCTAGAATGGTTATCATTTGTATTTCCCTCTAATATTTCAAAAAAAAAAAAAAAAAAACTTAAAATTTTCTTTCTAGATATACTCAACTTTGTTAGCCATAATGGTAGGTACTAGAAACTCAAAAATCTCTTATAAGGGTATTTTCGTCACAATATTAAATTATGTTTAATTAAAAAATCGAACATTTTTCAAATTAGGTGTCTAAATTTAGATATTCCATTATTCCCCATATTTTTAACATTTAAGATAGTAGACATCAGACAATTAAAAACATATAAAACAACAGTCCAAGTTGAATCTGAAGCTTGTTAAAATTTGAGAGACTAAAAAGAAAAAACTGAAGTTTATCCTTCAAAAATTTATTTTGCCCATTCCAGTACTTTAACAATATATACACATGTATGTGTGTGAACAGTTTGAGCAGAATAGGGTGGCTTACAAGAAAAAAGTAAATTCTGTGGAGGAATAAAACCTCTTGATCCTGGCAGAACATGTAAAATTGAAGAAACTAAAAAAATTCTGCTCCCATTGAACAACTGAACTTTACCTACACACTACTTCAGTTTAACAGATCTCTCTATCTAGAACAATCTGATACAATTAAGACTATGGGGCATTACAAAAATTAAAACAATTTAAGAGAGTACAATAAGAAGGTGTTTCCATTTCAAAAGACTCCAAATATGAATCCAACCCTCCGAGAAGCTCCAGCACCATTAAAAATGACCATAAACTAAATGTTTCTTTGAGCAAATCCAGCAGGAGTGGAAACTCAAGACATAGCATAATGAACTCGTCCTTTTACTCCTTTGATGATGTACCTCATAGTCTAATGTTGATGATCATGAAGAGCAGCAACCAACTTTCTTCACTGCAGAAACATCATCCCTGTTTCCGACGTTAATGGTTTGTCCTTTAGGCAAGGCTGCGGGATCCTCCCCAATCTCGAGCGCTTTTCTGCAAACTACATGATAGATTTGGGTTAGCACTTCGGTAAAAGCATTCTCGACATTCAGAGACTCGAGGGCAGATGTTTCCATGAAGAATGTGTTCTCCTTCTCTGCAAAGGCCTGCGCATCCTCAGTCGAAACAGCACGCAGATGTCGCAAATCTGCCTTGTTACCGACTAGCATTATCACAATATTGGAATCAGTATGATCCCTAAGCTCTTTCAACCATCTCTCAACATTTTCGAATGTCACGTGTCGTGTGACATCATAGACCAGCAATGCACCAACAGCTCCTCGATAGTATGCACTTGTGATTGCACGGTATCTGGCAAAAAGAAGCATATAAGAGATGATTAACAATAGTTTTATAAATTACCCTGATGGTAAACCATGACAAATGGAACAAGTAACAACAAATTAAATGAAAAGAGCAGATTTTTTCATAGGGTCTTTTGAGGTACATATCATGAAATCTCTATAACACCTTCTAGTCTCCAGTTTTCAGACTTTGCTACCAATGCCAAATCTACACACACAAAAATAAGGCTTGCATACTACATTTTGCCACAAGCCTGATTAGTTACGGTCTTATGAATCCAGAAAGTAGATACAAAAATCACAGCATGAATAGTTGGTAATAGGAAACGCAATCACCTTGACAAAAAATGAAAACAAAAGGAGGAAACAAACAAACCATACAAGGTGACTGGGAATGGAAATGCACGGTGACAAAGCCACACACTACACTCCAAGGAAAAGAAAACCAATTGCATTTTACAGAATTTCTATAACAGTGCCAACTAAATTTTGTCTGTGGTACAAGTATTCTTCTCTTATCAGATCCAGATTATTAGTTTAAAGAGAGAATTCAGACTACTCTAGGAAATGGGGACCCACTTGAATATCGATCAAAATTCACAACTCAAAAACTCGTATCAAATTCCTTGAGACTGAAGGAATCTAAAATTTTGATATCGGACACTCCAATTGCATCAGATACATAACGCGATCATCATCTCAACAAGAAAGCAATCCCTTAAAACCAATATCTAAAACCTACTTAATTCACAGATCCCCAACAACAGAAGAACACACCTAAAAGCCCTATAAATCCCACGTCTCCGCCATTCCCAACAATACAGTTAAACATCAAATTCTGAAATTCCGGTATTAGATCTCAATAAACAGAAAGAAAATAGAATGATCAAGATCCAGAGCAAGACAATGCGAGAATCCAAAAGAAGCATGGAAGTTAAAGAAGTCGTCAACGAACCTTTCTTGACCGGCGGTGTCCCAAATCTGAGCCTTGACGACCTTATCATCGACTCGAATACTACGAGTGGCGAATTCGACGCCGATTGTGGATTTGGACTCAAGACTGAACTCATTGCGCGTAAACCTGGAGAGGAGATTGGATTTGCCCACACCCGAGTCACCGATGAGAACCACTTTAAAGAGGTAATCGTAATCGTCGTCCGTTCTATACGAAGCCATACTTATTGAGGTCGGATCGGATGACTCTGGTTTTCGCTTGGAATTCGATGGGTCTGAAAATGGATCAGGAAGTGGAGCTCCAAGGCATAAGAAAACAGAGAGAGGTTTTGAAATTTTTGAAGGCGATCACTCGTAAGCGTAATCGTAACGTTTCGCCGAAATGGGTACTGATCTTCGACGGATGCTTGGGCTTTCTAATAACGGCCTTGGGCTTGGGCTTGTGCTTGGTTTTTGGTCTTGGGCTTTCAACATTTTTTTAAGGAAAATTATGAAAAATGTCTACAAATAAAAGAAGTTAATGAAATATGTTTAAAATAATTTCTTTTCTTATGGCTACCCATTTTTAGGAAGAGGTTAATAGAATGTTGATTTCTCAAAATATTCTTGATGCACATTCATATATACAATCATGTCATCATCATATAGGTGGAAGGTATCCAAGCACAAATTAAGCCATGGAAGAAGTTAGTGGGGACCTCGAAATCATTTAGGGGACATTTGACACGCTGAGTTGAGTTGAGTTGAGTTGAGTTGAGTTGGACAGAGTTGAGTTAAGTTGAGCATAGTTAGTTTATCAGTGAGTTGAGAAGTTTTAGGAGGATGTAGTTTTTCTAATCTGGAGTAGACGAATTTTTAGTTGACTATTTTTGTTTTTGTTTTTGTTTTTTTATTTTTTTCAATCATTTTTTTTCATATTCGCAACACTGAATTCAGATGTCTACTATATATATATATATATATATATATATATATATATATATATATGTATATATATTTCAACATTGATTTTTTTTTAAATACCATTCTTTCTTTCTTTTATAAATTGATTTTTTTTTCAAAATATAGACAATGTAACATTGTTTCCTTTTTTTGATATACAGTAAACTTTTTTCAATTTATAGAAATCACATATTTTAGTACACATTGAACTTAATTCAATTGATAAAAATCAAATGTTGTATTCTTTATAACAACAATAGCAATTGATGAATATAAAAAAGACAATGTACTAGTATTTTTTTCTTTAAACACAAATTAAACTTCTATTAAAATATAGAAATCTAAGATTTCATTGTCTAAACATATATTAAACTTCTTTGAAACTTACAAATGATGAACTTATCATGACTTTCTTTAAGTACTAATAGGGTTGTTTGTTTTAAAATACAATATCTGTTACGTTTTTTTTAAAGGAACATTGTTTGTTTAAATTTGTTAAATCACATGATTATGACAATAAAACGACGATATATTTCAACATTAATGTCATGTAAAAGTGAAATCTTCACAAAACATAATTATGGCATCAAAGACCTATTTACATAATTCACAAACATAATTATGATTCACATCATATAAGTAATATGACCAACAATAGGTCGAGTTTGTATGTTCGAAGAAAGATTGTTAGAGAAGAGAGTAAAACCAACTAAGTACATGTGCATTTCATATTATTTTGAACATGAGAATCTCATTGGTTGCTGGAAAATTATTGTTGGTAATACTTGTTGGAGAAGATACTTCTAGTTGAAAGATAAGGTCATCAAGGATTGTTGTAAATCGTCAGACAAGGTAGTCAACAGTGGTCGTCAATTACCGCATATGGTCGTCGATAGTGAAGGTCGTCCGATAGTAGTCGCCGAAGAAGGTCATCAGGGGTGGTTGTCTAAAGATGGTTTCAATCACTGGAGATGGTCACCAATCGCCAGAGATGGTTGTCGGAGGTAGTTTTTGGTTGTTGGGATGGTCATTGATTGCTAGAGATGATTGTCAGAGGTGGTTTTCGATCGCTGGAGAAGGTCATCAGAGGTGGTTGTCGGTTGCCAAAGAAGGTTTTCGATTTTAGAGGAGGTTTTTGGTCGCTGGAGATAGTCACTGATCGCAGGAAATGTTCGTCGAAGATGGTTTTCGACTGTCGGAGATAGTAACTGATTGTCGATATAGTTTTTCGGTTGTCGAAAAAGGTCACCGATCGCCAAAGATGGTCGTCGAAAGAGGTTTTCGATTGTCGGTCGCCGGAGATGGTCATCGATCGTAGGAAATGGTTGTCGGAGGTAATTTTCGATCGCCGGAGATGGTAATCGTTCGTCAAAGATGGTTGTCGTCGGAGGTTTTCGATTGTTGGAGATGGTCATAGGAGGTGGTTACCGATCGTCGGTGGTGGTCGTCGGTTGTTGGAGAAGCGATGATAAAATATGTTAATAGGGTTACTGTACAAGTCGGTGAAGTTAATATCCTAAGTTGGCAGAGTTGAGTTGAGTTGAGTTAGTTTATCCATGAGCCAAAGGCTAAGTTGGATTAAATCCAACTTAGCCTTTGGCTCATGGATAAACTTACTCAACTCAACTCAACTCAAGGACCAAACATCCCTTTAGCAAGACAATTGAGAATCCTCGATCTTAAGTGTAAAGGTATGAGGATAAAGGTTTAAATGCATGACATTTTTCAGGACTATTTTTTCATATTTAGTTAATTACGTCTAACAAAAAAATCATCATCTCTCTTCTCTTGTTTTGTCTATTTTTTAGGATTTTATTTGGTTTTATAAAAGGAAAAATATAGAATTGTTGATTTAAATTTCATTCGGTTGTTACAAGGGAGAAAATGTAGATTTTTTTTAGGATTTCATTTGGTTGAAAAAAAGTAGGTAAGACATTTATGTCCAACAATAATTAACAAAATAATTAAAAATTATTTTTAAAAAAATAGATTTGTAGCTATTTTTCAACTTTTAGCTATTCTTCTAATTGCCTCTTTTTTTTTTTTTTTTTATTCAGAAATTGTGGTGAGTGACTAAAAAAACAAGAATGAGAATTGGCTAAAACAGTTGCTTATTTAAAGAAAGGTTGTTGACAATAATTCATTCCAAGTGCATCTTGTTATTTACATCCTTGCCAGCCCAAGACCTTTTTTTTATTTTATTTTTTTTAGAATAAATCTCACTCCATCCTAACCAAATTTGACTCATCTTTACTAAATATTTGATCCTGTTATTTATAAAAATTATTTGATTTAGATTTTTATCCAAATTTCAATCCTTAGATTTTGAAAGTTCAAATCTACATAAATTTATTTCTAATTATTCATAAATTTATTAATTTTATCTTAATTCAAGATATTATTATTAACAACATTTTTTTTATTGTTTATACTTGAATTGTCTATCAACAAAAAGCAACTAATCAAATGTTATTTTCCACTTTTTCGAACCATCCTAATTACACAACTAAAGTATATGTCTACAATATTGTCATTCAACAATGTTCTATGTATGTCGTATACCTATAATGTAATCTAGGAGTACCAAATATGCTCCAATTATTATCAAAGTCTATAGTTTTATCTATAATTAAACACATAAAACACTTGGCTATAACAATATATACATATGCAAATAAAAATAGCAGCAAGGTATTGTTGTTGTTGTCTATAATATTATGATATATATACATGCAAATAAATATAGTAGCAACGTATATTGTAGTCAATAGTACTATAGTCCTGTAAACCACATAAGATCACTATATAAAATCACCTACATACTTATGTATATATATATTATATACATGCAATAACTAATACCCTTCTCTTCCCTAACAACTTGAGAATTGATCAAAATAACAACTGTAGTATGTGAGTCTTATGAGCTGTATTGTGTTTAAAGTTTTGACATTCAACAAATTCTTAAAAAACCAAGAAGAATAGCTCAAGAGGTCATGGGTTCGAATCTCCCACCCCTAAATGTTGTAGTACTAAAAAATAAATAAATAAATTCTTAAAAAAAAGAAACTTTTTTTTTAAAATAAAAAATTTAAATTTAAATATAGAATGCAAACATTAGCGCCAAAGAGAGTATAACTCAACTGGCATATCAAATGTGTTAACGACTACGAAGTCTCTGGTTTGAATCTCCCAACCCCTATTGTACTAAAGAAAAAGAGTGCAAACATTAGTTAATTAGGAACGAAAATTGTTTTATGGAGCAAAATGAAGCAACGATAAATGCTTCAAGTATGAAATACGAGATAACATCGAGTAACATAGGAGTTGTGAGTTAGGATGCATTGAAGAAGAAGATTGAAGGTTTCAAAAAATGTTGAAGAATAAAAAAAACTATAGCATGCAATTTGGGAATATTAATTTATGTCAGGTATATATATATGATATTATTGATTTCATCGTTCTTCCTCGAAAATGTAGAAATTATGGATATATACTTTCGTTGCAATTTATCTAGGGTTTCATTTTCATTCTTGTTAAATTTACATCTGCATTACGTTTTCATACTCATATAGCTCAATGATCGGTGTTACCAAATTTCAAGTTAAATGAGGAATAAAAAAAACTATAGCATGCAATTTGGGAATATTAATTTATGTCAAGTATATATATGATATTATTGATTTGATCGTTTTTCCTCGAAAATGTAGAAATTATGGATATATACTTTCGTTGCAATTTATCTAGGGTTTCATTTTCATTTTTGTTAAATTTACATCTACATTACGTTTTCATACTCATATAACTCGATGATCGGTGTTACCAAATTTCAAGTTAAATGAGGAATACATATCCATATTGATATAGTCCAATTTTGAAGTTACGGATGTTTTTTTTTTTAATATGTCCTTGTTTGAACTTATCTAGGTCATTTTGTTTTTTATATTAGTGTGTTTATCATGTTCTTTGGTCAATTCACTAATATAGAACCTATCTATGCACATTTTAGTCTTTGAATAGTTAGAAATTAATTTGAAATAAAGATAGGTTACAAATCACAATTTATTCTTGGTTGTTACATTATCGTTTTTGCAATATTCATCTCTCTCATCCTTAACATACTCTATCATTTTAGGTTTTCTTTTAGTTTCTTTAAAAATGTAATATATTAGTTATTTGATCGGATGTATTTTCCTCCTTAATATCATGCCATGTTTTTTTGTATAGCTGTTTAAAGTGATTTAAAAATGTAAATGTTTATTAGGGATATTTTTGTCCCAAACAATTTCAAAATTTGGTTAAAAACTACTTTTAGTCGTACTTACAAAAGATAATACGTCTAATTATTTTTCAAGTTTCTATTAAGATTTAGCTATATATCTTGTTCCTCTTTTTTCTTTATTAAAATATCAAATAATTTTAAGGTTTAAATCTTGGTTAAACTTTTATGCTTATTTCATTTTAGTCAACTTTCAAACTTTCTATCTTAGTTCTTGAATTTAAATTGTCATTCATTTAGTCCGTACTATATGTTTTTACTTAGTATCAGTGTGTGGATTTTTTCAAACGTATACTCACATCTATATATGTTAATAGACACATTCAAAATCATATTATCTATTGTAAAATAATTGATGGGAAATAAAAATGGGAACTGAAATGATTATTTTTTTTAATATATGAACTAAAACAAACCTTTTAAAATGAAATAACCAGAGAACATATTGAATTTAAAAATTAGTCTTGAACCAAAAATTTGAAATTTGGAGTAGATCAATTCTAAATATGAAATAAGATACTATATTAATATATTTTTTTAGAAAACTATTACCTTATATATAAGTAGATATCAAAACTTACTACTTGTGAGAGAAAGTATAGGTATTTTTATTTAACCACTCAAAGTGTTTTTAATTAGTATTTTTTTTTAAATACTATTTTGGTCGTATTCATTTCTTTTTAGTCTATATAATTTTAAATATTCAAATTTAATCTATATATTTTTAATAAATTTTAGAAGGATGGATATTAAGTTTGAGACCTTTAAAAATACAAAGACTAAATAAAAAAAAAAACCCAAATTAACTTTAAAATAATAGTGTGCATATGCAAAGAAGGAGAAAATACCCCAATGATAACTTTAAAATAATAAAATAGTTCACAGTTCAAATAAACATTTGAAAAATTCCTCATTAATTTACCTAATTGCATATTAGGGGTTGTCATTAGTTTGACAAGATGCCTCAAATATTGAAATTTGTTATTTAAATTGCATTTTTTAAAATATTTATATTTAAAACTATTCATATTTTAGATTTTTTTTTAGTACAATAGGGATTGAGAGATTTGAATCAGATCTCGTAGTCGTTAATACTTTCGAGAAGTCAGTTGAGCTATGTTCTTTTTAGCCATATTTTAGATATTTTTTTTAATTACATTATTCTTTAACTTTTTCCAAAATAATATTTTAACATAATCTTTTTTATCCACGTATTTATGAAAATTATCCTAGTGACTATGGTAACTAGCAGCCATGCAATTAGCTCAATATTTCTAGTACTACAAGAGTACTTTTTTTTTAGTACACTAAAGGTTGAGATATTCAAACTACAGACCTCAGTGCTTGTTAATACACTCAATATGCTAGTTGTGTTGTGTTCTCTGGCTACAGAACTCGTGGTCGTGGTTGTTAATATACTTTCTTTATTCACACTACATTTTTAGGTCTATAAATAATTTTTGAATATTAGTAGACCTCATATAATTTTTAAAAGGATGTTGATGTGAGATGACATAAATAAGAGTAATATGGAAAATTTTCTATACTATCTAGTACTAGATTTTTTTCCATTATCTTCAAAATTTATCCTATATATCCCTTTTGTTGGACCATGAATTTTAATACTATCCCATGATATTTATTTAATTGAAATTCATTCTTCAATATAAATATTTTTTTCATATTTAGTTAAATTACAAGTTTAGTTCCTAAAATTTTTAGACTTGTATTTAGAGATGTGCATGAGACATGACAGAGATTAAAAAAAGATTAGAGTAGGAATTCCTCGAGGGGAATTCACGATTTGGGGCTTATGACTTTAAGTTTATTGATTTAAGGGGTTTTTAATATTTCCAACATAGAGTCCTAATTCAATCATGAGCCACCATATTATACAATTCGATCACATGAATGATTTTATGTTGGATTTTATACGTAACAAAATATGAAGAAAATGTTGTTTTGAAACATCAAAATCCAATTAATGTTGATGTTATTTAACTTTAAATTCAAAAGTTTCAAAATAGTTTGAAACATCCAAATGTGTTGATGTTTCTTATACAAATTTAACTTAAAAGGTTAAGTTTGTAAGTTGTGTTTGAATTTCAACAAAAAACTACACAATTGAGTTAATTTTAATTTATGTTTCATTTTATTCATATTAATTTGATTTTAGAAAGTTACTAAGTGTCTGTTTGGTAGGCAATCCGAAAACAGAAATTTGAAAACAAGGGATTCAATGAAAACAAAGTTGTATTTCATGTTTTCAGATATGTGTTTGGTAGCAGATTTAGAAATTTGATTCCATTTTAAACAGCAATTTAAAATGTGTTCTATAATATATTTATAGATCATAAAATTAGTTGTAGTTGTAAAACTAAATATTAAGTTGAATATAAGACATTATTAATTAATTTATGAACATGTTTTTTTATATAAATTTTATATAATTATTATTTTATAATATATTATATTATACATATTTTAATTTAAGAGAAGTAAATTAAGTTTATAAATATGAAATACTATATTTATTAAGACTTTTATCTTTGTTTAAAATAATTTCGTGCATTTTAAAATTTCAAATCGAGAATCTGGATACAATGAAAACATAAAAATGTTGTTTTTGAATTTCTAATATTTGGATTACGAAATCCAAAAAAGCAGTTTCGAAAACATATCACATCAAACACGTATTCATCGAATTGGTGAATCAGAAAACATAAAACAGAATCCGGATTACATACCAAACAGGCCCTAAGTTGCTAGCCTATAAATAGCAACTTGTTTCCTCATTTGGAGCATCCCATTCTATTTTGGAGTATCTCATTCTAAGTGAAAAGTTTTCTCTCTTTTTTTTTTCTTCTCTTTAATCTTGAGTCAAGTTGAGAGCAAGTGTCCAAGAGTTCTTCCAGATCCGAGTAGTTCGAGGTTGTTGTTCTATCAGAATTAGTCGTTGTATCCTCGCCGAGGCGATCATTTGTACTTTGCTTGCAACCCGTGTAGAGCGAATAATTGTCTTCAGGACAACGCTTAGTAAGCGTGTCTCGACTATTTACAATTTTTTGTTCTTGAGTTTTGAGTTGTTATATACAATACGTTGTAATTGTTTGTAGCCAGTTAAGTTATAATCTATTTACTAGTGTTACTCAGTTTTATACACAACAAAGTAACATTATTTTTCCAACACTTTATTAAATAATGAAAAAGATGCATTCATACAAATTCAATCAACAATTTTATTATTAAACATTAATAATTACTTCCAAATGATTTGAATTAAGAAGGAAAAATAAACATACACGCCCACGTAATTTTGTAAACTTAGAAGCGCGCACTATATTTTCTTTTGCTCAAATTTTTGAAGGCCCTATAGTCATATACTTTTTTTTAATGGTTTGAAAATGCTAAATATATATTTTAGTGTCTAAGTTTTAGTACTTTTTTCAAAATATCTCTATTGTTTAAAAAGTTTCAAATTAATTTCCTATGATTTAATACTTTTCAATTATACTACTTTAATTATTGAATATTAAAATTGATCGATAATAAACATATCTGACATGATACTTAAGAATTAAGTCGTCATCAGAAAAAAGGAACAAGATTTATGCAAACCTCTTAGAAATTTAGAGGAACAATTAAATTACAAGATTTATGCAAACCTCTTAGAAATTTAGAGGAGCAATTAAATTATTTTGAGCTCATGTGGGCGGTAACCTCTAATTTTTAAGTTGAACATGTGTTAACTAGTTGAACTGATAGCATAAATAATTAAATTATTTTTGCAGCCAATTATTATTCTAAATTTGTATAAACTCACTACAAATCATGACATGTAATATTATGGTCATCCAATTATGATATTCACCAATATAAAGAATATAATTTAAAAAAATATCAAAATATAATAGATTTAATTAAGGTTAAATTATAAGTTTAGTCTCTGAACTTTTAAGTTGTGTCTATTTGGTCCCTGAATGTTTGAAAGCGTCTAACATATCCCTGAATGCTTAAAAGTATCTAACAGGTCCCTGAACTCTCAGATTTGTATCTATTTGATCCATGAACTTTAAAATGTGTCTTATAGCTTCTTACACTTTCAATTTTATGTCAAATAGGTTCCTAAATTTTCAATTCCTTGACCGAGTTGTCATTTTTTAAAATCCATAAGTTTACTAGACAAAAAAAAATCTAAGTTTAGGGTCTTATTAGACATAAAATTCAATTTATATCAAATAGATCGATTAATTTTTTAAAATTTTGAATATGTTCTGAACATATTAGATACAAAATTGAAAGTTTAAAGACTCATTAGATATTTTTAAAATTAAGGGGCGCATTTAACACAAAATTAAAAGTTCATGGACATATTTGCTACTTTTCAAAGTTCACGAAATTAAAAAAAAATTCAAAGATTAAATTTGTAATTTAACTTAAGCTAAAAAGAAAGGTTAAAATACCATTTTGGTTCATGTACTTTGAGCTAAGTTCCATTTTGGTCCATGTACTTCCAAATGTCTAATTTGTTTCAATAAAACATAACATTGGTCTAATTTTTCTTAAAAAAATCTCTATTAGCTTTTTGCTATATTGATTTTGGAAGTACGAACACATGATTTCTTTTCTTGTATTAAAATTATTATTATTATTATTTAACCCATTTTTATGAAAATTAATTTCAAATTTATTATAAAAACCAATTTTAAGCTTATCGAAAGTATATTGACTAAAATTGAACATTCAAAAGTACAAATATCAAAATGAAGCAAAATTGAAAGTAAAATACCAAAATGATATTTTAATAAAAAAAAAACACTCAAAACATTAGTAACTATATAACATACAATTATCACTTAAAAAATATTCTTCACAAGTTCACATGATTATGTCTACATTATAAGCTTTTTTTTTTATCTTAAAAAGAAAAAAGAAAAACACATAACAAATAAAATATTGGTTAAAAATTATTATTATTATTATTTTTAAAAAAAAGGTAGGTTTTGGGAGTTGCCTGGTTGGTGTTCCCACGTGCTAATAATGGCGGTGCCGTTCACATCGCTGCTTTCCCGTACCGTACTTTTGTATTATTGGGATCTCCAAATTAAAATTAAAAGCAAAAAACATTTAATTAATCAACATTTATTTGTTAGTGGCTATAGTCTATACTATAGATAGGCTAAGGGGTAATCTTAATTCTTATTTATAAATATATTCTTCTGCACATGCTACCCAGCTAAATTAGAGTTGTTTTTAGGATAATTTGTTACTCCCCAAATTGCTACTTGCTTGGGATTAACAAAATCTAATTATTCCTCATTCTCTTCAAATAAATATCAATTTATCATTCACTTAGATTAACCAAATTTATGGCCTACGAATTCTTATTTCTTAAATCACCAATCAAACAAAAAAATTTCAACTAATAGTTTGAGATAAATTTAATTATATCAATATAGTCTAACATTATTCAATATGTCTAATGATCTTAAGTTGTGATTAAAAAAAAAGTATGGCTATGAATATTTGGTATTGATTTTATTTCTAGTGGCAGTTTCTTTTCTACCTGTATAATGTAAATGTATATAGTTTTTAAGTTTTTATTTTTAGTTCAACAATTGTGAGAGTAGAGATCAAATCATTCATTTTTAAGATGAGAATTAAATGTATTATTTACTGAAAAAGCTTGTTTATTTACCAAGAATTAGAATGAAAAGTCAATTGAAATGTAATGCTGTTCATTGGTTGTTATAATTTACTCGGAGTTGTTAGAATTGAAATTAAAAGTCTATGGATGTTTTTTTACTAGAAGATCAGAATAGGAATTAGATTGTAATTATGAAGATATTCCTTTATATTTTTAACTAATTAAAATACATACCAATATACTTTTAATTAAAACAATAACAATCAATAATTAATTTTTTGTTTTGTTTTATTACTCTTTTAATTGATTTGTTATTTATTTCAACAATTTATTTAATATTAGAAAATAATGACTAATTAAAATTAAATTATATCAACTAAAAAATGTTAAATAATTTTTATTAAAAAATATAGGCTATTTTGTTTGTATATGTTATTTAATACAATTATTCTACGTTAAGAAAATAATTAATAATTGAACAATATACAATCAATAAATAGTAAATAGTAAATTTTAATTTTATAAAAAATTCGATGTAATAAAAAGTTAGATAAATATATTTTATTTTTATTAGAAGAAATTAATGTAAATAAGAAATAAAGAAAAACGGTAAAACAATTAATAAAAAAAATTTGTGTATTAGAATAAAATATGGGAATGAAATTGATCTAATTTTAGAGAGGAATGAATACCCCTTTTATGGATAAAAAAAAATTCTCAAATTAGTAGTAGATCCTATCGATTGATTACATTCCTGCATTTTCGTAGACACGCTTTCGAAATTCATTGATTCTCATTTTTTTAAAGTAAATCGACCTTGGTTATTAATTGGATTGATTGAGTGACTAGATTTTTTATTCTTTTGTTCCGATTATTGATTTGATTTGATAGAGAAGTTATATAAATATACATGTATATAAAATGGAATCTACTTTTAAATTATTTTTGTTAAACTTCTGAATGCCAATTTTTTATTTTATTTATATTATATACATTTTTTAAATTGTGATTTCCTCTATTTACATACGTAATAAATATATATATTGAAAAAAAGAGTATGGTGTTTGTGATAGCATATAAGGTTATGTTGTTTGTGATATCATACTGGAAAAAGAAAAAAAAAAGCTTTTAGAAAACCGTTGTCTAAATGCAATTTTTAAAATTTTCTTTCTATACTAGTTATTGTTAATAAACTAGTTATAATCTTCTCAAAAAAAAAAAAAAGTTGAAATTTGTAAAATAGAAAACTAAATCAAAACAGGTTTTATTTATGAATTGTTTTCATAAAACATTTTCTTTTGCTTAAGCAATAAAATAAGGGGAAATTACTTTTCTAATACAAATATATTATACTTTTTTTAAAAAACCCTTTACCTGTAAAAGAAAGAAGATGCTTTAATTTATAGGCAAAAAATTTGATTTGTTGTTTATATAATATATTTAGACGGTTTATAGTTTGTTGCATCCTGGCATCAGAATTTGACGTCATTTTCTTTACTTAGAATATAACAAATGAATTTGTTCAAAAAAAAATATAACAATTGAATTTGAAATAAAAGTAATTTTAACTAAAAATATGTTCTCCCATCTAATATAATACAGTTCAATGAGACATCAATTATCTATAAAAGGTTGATGGTTATACACCTCTGGAATTATTAAACTAAAAAAACAAAACTAAAAATATGTTAAGAAAAGAAAAATTTTCATCTAATTAAGTTTAAATTACTGGTCCCTAAAACCTTCAATTTTATATCTAATAGGTTTACAAACTTTAAAAGTGTCTAATAATCCGCAAATTTTTTATTTCGGCTCAATAGGTTATTGGATTTTCAATTTTGTATATAATAAATCTTTGATCTATTCGATATTCTTAAAATTCACATAACTACATGTGCACAAAATTAAAATTTTAGGATTTCATTCGACAAAAAAATTAAATTTTATATTTAATAAATCAATTAATTTTTAAAATCTTTAAATATATTGAGACTTATTAACACAAAATTGAAAGTTTAGAAACTTATTATACATTTATAGAGTTTGGAGACCTATTAAATACAAAATTGAAAGTTTAAAAATCTATTAAACACTTTTAAGAAGTCAAAATCAAATAGACACGAACAAATCCGTTCATGGACTAACTTAAATGAAGTTCTAATTTAGTTTATGGATATATATTTTTTCTACACTTACTCTTTTATTTTAAGCAATCAATTTTTTTTTTGTACTAAAAAAAAAGCAACTACATTTTTAAAAAAAATTGATTTCGGATATATTTTGCTGAAACTTGTATCAAGGTTTTAAATTTGAATTTATATTATATATGTATGCTTGGTTCCTAAATCATATGCATCGATTCCATTCCATCCTTGTTTGATACATTACTTAATTAAATAAAATTTCAACTTATTTAAGCACTTTATCTCTAGTTACTAATATTATTAGTTTATTCAAGTTTAAGTCTATACCTGGGTTAGTGCTAAATAATAATTAAATATTTATTCATATTTGTAAATACTATATTTTAAAAGAAAAGTATTCATTCCTTTCTTTTAAATATTGATGAGTTAATTTCAAAACTATTTTAAAATAATTTCAACTTTCTAAGACATACCATTAATAAGTATTATTTTCTTCTTTTTTTTTTAAAATGAGCTTAACTCAGTGTTAATTAATTAACCGGTATTCTTGATTAACAGGACAAATGTTCGAATTCATTCACTCCACATTTTGTTCGACTCAAAAAATTAGTATTTTTTATTAAAAAATTTCTATTGTCATAGATGACATTTCTTTAGTTTTGGAAGTTGTTATTATTTTTTTAAAAATTATTTTCTAGTAGCAAATGAAGTTATTGTTTCAACACATCACAACATATTATTTCAAAGAAAAAAACATATACTTTCATCAAGATTATTTCTAAGCTCTATAATTACAGTTCTTAAAAATGGTTTTGAAAAATAAAGTAGGAAATTGTTTTCTGTAAGAAAAAAAAACCTAATAATTTTTTACACACCTTTTAAACATTGAATAATTCAAACTTTCAAAATAAGGAAACTTGCTCATGTATTTATATAATATATTTTTTTTATTATTTTAGTTCAACAATGTGAAGGTAAAATGAGAACTTATCCTTTATTTTTGAATGTCATTAATTGATTGAGCTATACTTAACTATTTTTAAGTACACAAATATGCTTAAATTAACACTAATGTATTAATAAATAATTTGTCAATATGAACATAGAGAAATTTGCACAAAAGAATGATTTTCATGCGTTTTAATGTCGTTTAACCTGTGTTTTGAAATTAATGACATATGACCCTTTTCGTACTGTGCATTCTGTCCAAATTACAATGAAGGCATCATGCTCTACTATATCTCTCGTTCTCGCTCTCGCTCCCATTTATGATAATAATGAATGGTCAAAATTCTAGAGAAAAGAAAGAGACAAGAAAAATTGCTCTCTTGCTCTAGTTCTCGTTCACACTCTCGCTCTTGCTCTCGTTCACGCTCTAGCTCTGCTACTCTAGCTTTCTCTAGCTTAATTTTTATGGTCTCTTTTTTCTGCAGATTTTTTGACAACTCATTTGAGCGAGAGTGAGAGCCATATCAATTCTGCGAATGTGAAAAAGATCGTTTCATGTCCTTATGTGTAACTTCATGCACATTGCCACGTCAGAATGACAAATGCAAGTTATTAGTCATTTAAGCATTAAAAAATGGGTCATTCGTACGAATACCCCATGAACATAACTCAATTGATTAAAACATTACTTAATTATCTTGTTATATATAAGTCTGATGTTCAAATCTCTCCACCATCTATTTCTTAATTATCTCGTATTCACCTCTTCACCCTCCCTTATTGAACTAAAAAAAATATAGAAGTTAGTAAAATTTTACCAAATTACAAACAGCGCGTGGATCCAAATAAAATAATATTGTAAGAGAGAGAAAAAAAAGTAACATTGGACAATCCTAAAATTATGGGAATGATCCAAACGTGGAACATGGCATGCATTATGCATATGATGATGATGATAATATTCATTCCCCCCTCTTCATCTTCTTTCTTTCTTTTCTTCTTCTTCTTTTTTAATAGTTTTTTTCTTTAGAAAGAGAATATTTTTTTTTAAAGTTAAATTATAAGTCCAATGTCTGAATTTTTAAGTTGGTGTCAATTTGATCCCTAACTTTTTAAATTATAAATTTAATTCCTAACCTTTTCAATTTTTTTTAAAATTCACGAATCTATTAGGACACAAAATTGAAATTTTAAGGTTCCACTAGACATAAAATTCAAATTTAAATATAATGTATCAATTTATTTTTTAAAAAGTTCAAAATTTCTAGGGACTCATTAGATACGAAATTGAAAGTTTAGAAACCTATTCAACATAAAATTGAAAAAAAAAGGCCCTGTTTGATAACCATTTTGTTTTTGGTTTTTAGTTTTTGAAAGTTAAGCTTATGTTCACCTAATTTGTCTACAATAGAGATCATCTCCCTTAAGTAAACATTTGAACTCTTAGCCAAATTCTAAAAACAAAGTCAAGTTTTTGAAAGCTACTTTTTTTAGTTTTCAAAAGTTGGCTTGATTTTTTAAAACATAGGTACAAAGTAGATAATAAGACATATAAACTCATTGGTATAAGTAGTATTTTTAGGTTTAAATTTCAAAAACTAAAAATAAAAAACAAAATGGTTATCAAATGGGGCCTTAGAGACTTATTAGACACTTTCGAAAGTTCAAGATAAAATTAGACACAAACTTCAAAGTTCATGGATGTTAGGCATCTTAATATAATTAAATTTACCATAAATCATCCGTTTAAGTTTTTTGGGTTGATTGGTGACTTAAGATGGTATCAAAACAGCTGGTCAGGAGGTCCTGAATTCGCCTGTGAAGTCCGTTTTTCTTCAAATCAGCTTAACCTTTTGGGTTGATTGGTGATTTAAGAATAAACTAAACGTGTATTTTATTATTATTATTTTTTTAATATAGAAGTAGAAAGTTTGAACTAATAATAGGGAATATGAAAATAAAGTTGGAGGTTTTACAATACATTATAATTTTAAAACAATGTACTTAAGCATATGCCTTTGAGGACTTTTCAACAATCATGATTAGTGTCTCCCAAGTTTTTTTTTCCCATAATAAAAAAAAAAACACATTTAATTTTGCCTTTCCCTTCACTCTTGAGATTGATCATATTTAGAAGCTACAAAGAGAGAGAGGAAGAGAGAGGCTCCCATGTGAGTGTGATTTGGGGACAAAGCAAAGGTGGGGGCTCTTTGAAACAGTTCACATGGGGGAAAGAGAGAGAGAGAGGACATGATTCTTACAAGCTCCCTCTCTTTCCTTTTTTCACAGCTCATATATCCTCTCTTCATCTCCATTTTCAATGCTTCCTCCTTTCTAATGGAAAAAAAAAAAAAAAAAAACTATTCATAACTCAAAGACTCTCTATGCATCTTCATCAGTTGATGAGTTGGATTGAATTAGATTCACATATGTCTTAGTCGTAATTTATGTATTCGATTAATAGATACAATATGTGACAAAATGAACATAACTTAGTAGTAATTGGTATGTACCTTCGATCAAGAGGTCAAAGATTAAATCTCTACAATATTATCGAAATAAAAAAAAATAGACATGATAAATTATTCAACCCAAATGATTCTATGTAGTATTTAATTAGAGAGTGATCTTATAGTTAGACGAACCACCTCACTCAACTAAATCATTATATATCTAGGTTGGATTGAGTTTATTTGAATAATTTAGGCCTATATATATCGAACTTTGAAAAATGTGGTGTTCTTGCATGTATATATATATATATCCACATGAATTAAGATTTAGTAGCTCAAGATAAAAAAAATTATCAAATAAAACATAATCAACTGATATATCAAATGTGTTACGATAACGAGGTGTGTGGTTTGAATCCTCAAACTCTTTATTGTACTAAAAAAAATAGCTCAAAATCAAATTTTATAGGGAAAAATTAAATTTCACCTACAAAGTATCAATTTTTACTCTAGACTTTTAATCTCATCAAACTACCCTAAACTTAGATAAAATGTCGCGATCTTAACACTAAATTTTAATCCTCTATTAAGTTTCTGTTTGAAAAATCAGTAAAAAAAAGAGAAGTTATTCTCATATGCATTCAATGAATTCCAAAACATATATATGTTACAAAATTGATAAGATCATTACTGGTTAATTTATGCATCAATCAAACTTAATTTTGTGCAAAACTTGATTGAACTTAGTGAGAGTTTATGGATATTTTTATAATGACTTCTGTTAAAATTAGTGGGTGAATTATGAGAAATTGAATAGAGGATAAAAATTGCAACACTTGTCTAACTTTAGAGTCTAATTTGTTAAAATTGAAAAGTTTAAGGTGAAAATTGATACAATTTAACAAATTTAGGATAAAAATTGAATTTTATTCAATTTTATATTTAACCATATAAATTATACATCAAGGACTTGAGAATTTATTTTCTCAAAATTGATGGAAAATTAAAAAAATATACTTTCTACTTTTTAATCATTAATTTTATGAGAAATCCATGAACAACTTAAATCAAACATATGCCAATTAGAGCTTAGTTCAACTGGCATCAAGTATGACTCATGACTAAGAGGTCATGGATTCGAATCCCCTCACCCCGAATTGTTGATGTACTAAAAAAAGACTTAAATCAAACATGCTTATAGTTAGGGGTAAATTTAATTATATCAAGATAGTCTAATAGTGTTTTTGAAAATTATTTTTCAAATTTTTGTAATCTAAATAGTGTAAATTCTCAAACAACATTTTTATGTTTTTATTATATCTAAATTAAATTAAAAAAGATAAAAACTTTAATGATATAGAATTTCATGTTATAAACTCAATTTATTTTTATTAAATTGAAATATATATAATATATTATATTATAAATTATATGGTATTATAAAATAATAATTATACAAAATTTATAAGAAAACGGTTCATAAATTAATTAATAGTGGTTTATATTCAATCTAATACTTAGTTTTGCAACTCAAGTGGTTTCATGGTAAGTATATTATAGAACACATTTTGGATAATTGTTTAAATTGAAATCCAATTTCTAAATCTGCTACCAAACACATATCTGAAAACATAAAAAATATAAACTGAGTTTTCATTGAATCCCTTAAACCTATTTGATAACTATGTGGTTTTTAGTTTTTGAAAATTATGCTTATTTTCTCACAATTTTTCTTCAACGCTTTCCATCCCTCTTGAAGAAATATTTAAATTCCTTCCAAATTCCAAAAACAAAAACACATTTTTGAAAACTACTTTTTTTTTTTTTTTAGTTTTCAAAATTGGCTTGATTTTTTAAAAATGTGTGAAAAGTAGATAAGAAAACATAAAAATTCATGAGTGTAAGTAGTATTTACAAGTTTAATTTTCAAAAATTAAAAACTAAAACTAAATGATTATCCAATGAAACTTTATTTTTTAAATTATGTTTTTAGATTGTCTATCAAAAGGTTTGATCCATAAGGATAATTAATGACTCGATTCATGTAGACAACAATGTAGTGTGCATTGTTTGGGGGAATTGAGAGTGATATTTGGCATATGGATTGATATATAAATCAACAGCATGATTAATGGGAGAGACGTACGTACTAAAGAATTTTGGGTACCAACTCAACATTAATTATATGATCATCATCATTAATTCTTATTATTTTACTCTTTATATCTCATATATCTTAATTATCTCACTCTTATATATCCATTTAATGCTAGCTAGGAATTTGAGCACGACACTCACTTTCTAAACCATACTTCTTGTTTTTTGTTTTTTAGTTATATAAATCATACTTAATTACTTCTTATTCATTCTTATTTATGGATTTGTATACTTTATTTAATAAATATGCAGCATGCATTAAATTTTTTTTGTCAATTCCAGCCTAGCTTGATATAGATAAGCCATATATGTTAAATCATCAATCAACTCAAAAGTTTAGATTGATAAGTTAGGGTAGATTTAATTATATCGACACTCTAACACTCACTCTCACGTCATGTTCTGATACCATGTTAAATCATCAATCAATCCAAAAGTTTAGGTTGATAGGTTATGGTAAATTTATTTATATCAACGCTCTAACAACATCAATTACCATTATAAAGATTAATGGTTTGATCTTCTACCTTCCCAATTGTTGAACTAAAAAAAACGTTAAGATTTTTTTCTAATCCAATAAAAAAATCCAATATATGAAGAAACGGAGATTTAAACTTTTATTTAGTTCATAATTTAGTTTTACGAAGTTTCATGCTTATTTGGATATTGAAACTTAAAAGTCGTAATATTTAGAAACATAATATCTAACCTAATATGCCAATTTGAACCTAGTTTAGAAGCTATGATATCAACTCTATCTCTAACAATAAGCTTTGAATCCCTATGACTTGCACTATATAATTTTTATGTAGTATTTTGAAAAGGAACTGATACATGTGATTATTAAACATTTGTTTATGTTGTTGCCAAATTTTAGACAGAAGAACACGTCTGACCTCCACATGACAACGACGGTAAATTTGTAATTCTTGAGGAGAAGAACGCAACCGACAAGAGAAGGAAAACCTAGACACCGGTGTGGTGTAAACCACACAAGCTCCGATGTTTAAGTCAGAGTGGGCTTTAAAGAGAAATAGGGAGAAGTTTAGTGTTTAAGTGACCAAAATCAACTTACCCTACTCTGATCTCCCCTCCTGGGCGAGCTTAAATAACTTTCTTTTAGGGTGCTCTGTGGGTGTGGGTTTCCGTGGCCTATTGAGAAAAGGAAAGGCCGAGAGAGGGTTAGAAACAAGTCTATGGGCCGCATGGGATTGATGCAGGGCCCAGAATATGACCTTGCATCTGGTCGGCCTCGGCCGAGGGCTTCAGCCTAACCCAGACTCCTTTCTTGGGGTGTTGGGCGAGGGTAGAGCCCAAATGGGAGGGCTCTAGGCCAAGGCCGACCACGGGCTTGGGCTTCAGCCTAAGCCCAGACTCCTTTCTTGGGGTGTCGGGCAAGGGTAGAGCCCAAATGGGAGGGCTCTACCCTGACCGACCATGCGCTTGGGTCGAAACCCAAATGCGTCATCTCGTCTATTTTCGCCTTGGACCGTTCGATTTCGACCCGTTTTGACTTCGTATTGGGCTACTTATTCTGTGTGACCCTTTGCCTTAGTCATTTAACCAACCTATTCTCGTTGGTCCAATTTTTTATATATATAATCAAATAAAGTAACAAACAAAATTTATGAGAGGGGCAAAATCTTACATTATAATTGTATGTATATTCTTACAATTCTAAAATAGGAGGTAAAAAAATTAAAATCTATGAGAGGGACAAAATTTACATTATAATTATACGTATGCCCTTACCCTTCTAAAAATTTAGAGGAAAAATTAGGAAGGAAAAAAAAATCCTAACTTCCCCTTAATATAATTTTAAAAAAAGAATACAAATAATTGGGGAATGCAATGGCCTCTCTCATTCCTTTCCACTCAACCCATGTGTATCAAATTATTATCATTATTATTTTGAGTTTAAAAATTATCGGAAAATCATAGTTTAGTGGATATATAGACACCTACGATTATCATTTTAAAAGTTGATGGTTTGATTTTTTACCAATGCAATTGTCAATAGTAAGAGCGAGAGTTTAAACTATCAAACTTTCAAATGATAATAGATATCCTATCCATTAAATTATGTTTGAATTGACCCATAAAAAATGTATTAAAGATCAACAACAATAGCTAAAATACTCATATCTTAAGTTCAAGTTCAAAAAGCTAAAACAAAACATTTAGATATCGTTTGATAACCATTAAGCCCCACTTGATAACCATTTGATTTTTAGTTTTTGGTTTTTGAAAATTAAGCCTACAAATACTACTTCCACCCATGGCTTATGTTTTCTTATCTACTTTTTAGATGTGTTTTCAAAAACCAAGTCAAGTTTTGAAAACTAAAAAGAGTAGTTTTCAAAAACTTGTTTTCGTTTTTGAAATTTAGCTAAGAATTCAAGTGTTTTCTTAAGAAATATGAGAACTATTGTAGAGAATATGAAAACCATTGTAAAGAAATAGTGAGAAAATAAGAATAATTTTCAAAAATAAAAAATCAATTATCAAATGTGGCCTTAGTTTTTAGTTTTTGGTTTTGGAAAATTGTACTTGTTTTCTCATCATTTCTCTACCGTTGATTTCCATCGTCTCTACAATAGTTTTCCATCTCTCTTAAGAAAACACTCAAATTCTTATACAAATTCTAAAACACAAAAACAAGTTTTTGAAAACTACTTTTTTTTTTCTTTTCAAAATTTAGTTTGGTTTTTGAAAACGCATCCTAAAAATAGATAAGAAAAACATGAAAAGCCATAGGTGGAAGTGATATTTATAGGTTTAGTTTTCCAAAAACAAAAACAAAAAACCAAATGGTTATCAAACAGAATTTTAGGCTCCGATTTAATAAGCATTTAGTTTTTGATAATTGTGTTTGTTTTCTCACTATTGGTACATTTTTCTTAACAAAACATCTAAATTTTTAGTTAAATTTTTTTAAAAATTAACTATTTTTTTTTTTACTTTTTTAAAACTTGATTTGATTTTTGAAAAATATCTATAAAGTAGATAACAAAACGAGAAAAAGTGTTTGATAAGTTTAATTTTAAAATATTAAAAAAAAATTAAAATGTTAAACTTACAAACCAAAACAGAAAAAAGGAAACATAAAAACGAAGATATTACATAGATTTAACCTAAAGTTTTTTTTTTTTGTTTATAGTAAAAACAAGGAGAGAGATGTCAAGGGCAATGGGTCACATCGGCACGTGGTGTCCGATATCTTTTATATAAATATGTACACATGTATACATATATACACATCTATTTTATTTATTTATATATTTATTGTAGTAGAATTTGGATATTAAATAAAGAAAAATTATAAAAATAGAAAAATGGCCTAAGTTGCATCCACCCCTCCCCCTCCCCACAGCTGTTGCTAGCTGTCCCTAATCCCACCCCCCATGTGACCCACTTTCCCTCTCTCTCTCTTCCTATGCCTTTGGGACTCTTGAATTATATGAAAGTGAAATTCCAAATCACAAATAATCAAATAAAAATAAAAATAAAAATAAAAATTTACCTCGAGAAATTATTTGAAGAGGGCATCATAATGTATCATACGAGAGAAAAATTATATAAGTATTAGAATTTGTTTCAACTATTTAGTAGTTATTAAAAAACAGGTAGGGGACGTTCGAAATCAGAACTTTTGAAATCAAAATCTTGGAAGTTTTTACTGAGTGTTTTGAAACCATGAATAATTATAAACTGTATTTGGCATGCAATGTTTGAATTAGCGAAACAATATTTAGAGTGTATTGTTGAAAAACTATTTGGTTGTATTTCAAATCCAATTGGGTTTTGAATACAGTGGTCCAAACAATGTTTGAATTTGAATTTTAAAACTATCCAAACTCAACACGGTGCTCTCTTAATGCCTCAGTAGATTTTTGGATATATATCGAATGGTTATTAAGAGACAATCACGTTATGGTGGATCGGGTGGTGTGATTGAATAAGTTTTTGTTTCCCCTCCTCTTACAAAACACCCACTCTACCTCTAGAGTGGGTTAAGTTTGGTTCTAATTTTCTCATTATCATTACACCATTATAAACCCACCCCCCTCACCCATTTGAGTGTCTTTTTAATTATAGCAAAATTCCCTTATGGCTCAATTGCCCCCCAAAATACCTTCTTTCCCTCAAAATTGGCCTCATTTTCCTCCTCCTTCAATGCCTAATTTATCTCATTCCCCTCCGCCGCCTCCTCCGCCGTCCTCCGCCGCTTCCCACCATAACCCTTCCTGGGTTGATGACTTTCTCGACTTCTCTACCGCCCGCCGTGGCCTTCACCGGAGATCCATTAGCGACTCCATTGCTTTTCTCGAAACCCCATTTTCCGATGAATGTCGTAACTCCTCCTCCTCCGCTGTTGCCGCCGCCGTGCTGCATGCTCCTCCAACATTTGACCGGCTTGACGACGACCAGCTTATGTCGATGTTTTCCGATGACATTTCCATGGCGGTGCCGGCGTCTTCGAACCCTTCGACCCCCTCCGACCAGAATAGTAATAACGATGAGAAGACGACGACGGCGCCGTCGGACCAGCCTTCGCCGCATCAGTTGAAGAATGAACCTGGGGAGGTTGAAAGCTCCTCTTGCCAATTACTGCAGCAATCTCAACCTCCGCCGCCGTCCTCCGCCGGTGATAACACCATTGATCCCAAGCGAGTTAAGAGGTATTTAATCACATGGATACATCTCAAATCAATCAATCAATCAATTCAAAGAAAAAAAAAACATTGAATTATACTTTTGGTTGGTAAACTTTTTTTTCCTCTCTCTAATTCTATTTTTTTTTTTTTAGTAAATTCTTGAACGGCATATATTCCATCCTAACAAATTCTATAAAATTGTTCTTCAAATTTTAATTTTATGTTTAATAAACCACTGATTTTAAAGTTCATTACTGTAATACTTATTTGCACGAACAATACTTACCATCACACTAATTAATAAAGTATTTTTTCTCGACCTTTTAATGTAGTTTATATTTTTATCAATCTATTTCCTATTACATTATATAAGTAGATTCAATTGAAAATTTTGAACTATTAAAAAATGCACCACATCAATAAAAATAATTTCGTGCTAATTTCTACTAACAAGATATGTAAGCAAATTTTTTTTAGAGTTTTAACACAACATTTGAAGTGAGAGATTTAAACTTTCAACATTTTATTTGAAGACATATGACTTAATTAGTTGAATTATGTTTTATTACCATGTTCATTTTTAAAAATCAACTTATACATGACCTTTAAATAAAATATAATATAAATGTCAAATTAACGACAAAGACCTATTAGACATATCTAGCTAGAACGTAACCATAAAAATCTCTAACTTTATATCACATTTGTGCATGGCTGACCACTACATAATAATTTATAATTCACGTAATTTTTTTTTGAGTACATAATTCACGTAATTAACAACATAATAATAGAATTAGAATGAAAAGATAAGTATCAAACGATATTAATGATTGGTAGGTGGGTGGGTTTTTTTGGTATCAGAATTTTGGCAAATCGACAATCAGCACAAAGGTCGAGAGTCAGAAAATTACAATACATTTCTGAGCTCGAGAGAAGTGTAACGACATTACAGGTATGGATTATTTAATTTCATTTCCTCTTTCTTTAATTTTCTTTTAATTACAAATTATAAGTCTTCACTTCGGGTTTTTTCTATTTTTTCTATTTTTTTGTGATTTTAGACTGAAGTTTCAGCATTGTCCCCAAGAGTGGCATTTTTAGACCACCAGAGATTGATTCTAAATGTTGATAATAGTGCTCTTAAACAGAGAATTGCAGCTTTGGCTCAAGATAAGATTTTCAAAGATGGTAATTCATAATTTTTCAAACCCATTTTCTTTTTTTGTCAATTCAATTAGAGAAAAATGATAATTAATGGTTTTTTTTTTAATTTTTTTATTTTTAAAAAATTCAGCTCATCAAGAGGCATTAAAGAAGGAAATAGAGAGATTAAGGCAAGTTTACCACCAACAAAGTTTGAAGAAAATGGGAAGCAATCAAAATCAAAATGGGGCGGCGGCGTCAGGGGAAGGGTCTCCGCCGCAAGTAGGAAGATCGCCGCCGCGAGCGGCTGAGACGGAGAAGGAGGAGGCTGTAAGTTGAATGTGAATGAATGAATGAATGATGAATGCTAACAAAATGGACTTCTTCTTCACGTGATTTGCTTCCAATTCCCACTTGGATGTTTATGTGGTGGGGTCCACTTGACAGTTCGACATTCAACGGTCAGGATGTTGACACGTGGATGGATTGATTTAGGAGTGTGATGAATGATGAAAAACAAAAACAACTTTTTTTTTTATGAATTTTTTTTAACAGTAATGAAAAAAAAAAAGGAAGAAAATAAAAAAGAAGACAACTATCAGTCTGGATCTGTTGGGGTAATTGGGAGCTGGGTTTCTTTTCCTGTCTTTTTTTTTTTCAAGATAGAATTTTTATTAATTTTTTTTTGAAAAGATTATTAGGGTTTTTTTTTTAATGGTGGATTTATTAATTGGATTAATTAATGTATTGAAGCGGACGTTGTCAGGGATTGGTGGTCTGATTGTTTGAATCTTTTTATATGCTTTTCTTCTCTAGCTGCTCTAAATCATGTGAAGATGTTCTTTTTTTTTTAATTATTATTTATTTGTTTTTTCTATTTTTTAACATTTGGAAATATTTAATCAATTTGATGATTTAGAATCCATCTAATCTATGCTCATTTTAGCTTTATATAGAATTTTTATTTATTTTTAGTTGAGTGGTAATAAGAATTCAAAATTTCGACCAATAATGCATACTTTAACCAGTTGAATTAAATCACCAAGTTAGCTTTTCATTACTACAATTAGAGACTAACTGTTTTTTTTTTACAAAGACTAAGTTGATACATTATAAGACTAAAACGAACTAAACAAATGAAAATGTAGCTCTTTTGAAAAAAAAAAAGAGTTAAAATACTTTGAGTTTTGTTCTTACTTTCAAATGTCTAATTTTAGTCTATGTACTCTCAATAAAGCTTAAAATTAGTTTTTATGATATCAAGTTAGCTTTTATTGAAATTAGTTAAATAATAATAATAATAATTTTAATACAATAAAAGACACCATAAGAACATATTTCCAAAATTTAAAGAAGAAAGACTAATATACTAATTTTTTTAAAATAAAAATTAAAAATAAACTAACAATTGGGACTAATTTTAAATTTGATTGAAAGTACATGAACTAAAATTAGACATTTGAAAGTACATAGAACTAAAATGAAACGAAAGTCAAAGTGCACGACCAAAATGATATTTTAACCAGAAAAAAAAATGTACAACTCCAAATATTATAAGTGACATTGGGCTGAGAGAGTATAGATAAAAAATAATATACATTTACCAGCGATCACTAATCATGAAAGTATTAGAACACATCATTTGAATCTAAAAGAAATGTTCTTTATGTTCTATGGTCAAAACATTTAATTTTTACATATACGTACCTAGAACTTTCAAGATCTGTTTTGTTTTTGTAAATGCAAAAGAATCATCTTATTTCCTCCATGCTTCCAACTAGAGCTCCTCCCTCCTCTGTTTACTCTTCATCTGATCTCAATTCTATTGAAAACCATCCAATGGCAGGAAAATTATGTACAAATTTCTATACCCGAATCTGCAAGTTCGTGACGTGCGAGAAGTTATTTGAGACGGTTTGTGGCTCGTCGCATACTCGTCGAGAAAATCGCCTCCTGTGACTTCCCCAGTGTCTCATTACAGCTATCATTAAGTTTTGTTGAAAACTAGAGTTATGAGCTTTAAAAATGTACAATGTGAGTGCTATTGTTGAAACTCCTCCACTCAATACAAATAGTAAAAAGAAGCTGTTGGGGCTGAGGCTTGAACTTTCATCCTTTCCATTCTCATCTTCACATTTCTCACTAGCAATCATGCTATCTTCCAAATCTCTAAACTTCCCAGTTTCAGATACCTCGAGCAATGCTTTGTTAATCTCCGTTAACAGCGGAGAGCCTCTCGGAAATGCCTGCAGGACATCGGGAAAGAAAGACGAAAAAAGTTGTTAAATCTTTTTTCAAGTGATCTTTGGAATGCGGAACAAGCATAGCAGCAACAAGGACTTACAAATCCAAATCCTCCAACTTTGTAGGTTGGCCCAGAGATCATAAATTCCTTGCAAAATCTTGCAAGGAATATTTTTACAAAAGGGACTTCAAGAAAAGCAGCTGCTATCTCCTGGTTTCTGAGAGCTTCAGCATAATCATCAGGTGTGGAGTAGTTTCTTATGTTTTCTGCACGAAAGTGTAAAACTTCTTCCAAATATCTTTTGACAAAGGATCCTCTGCCATATCCAACTAATACATTTGCCCTTTGGAGAGTTTCAATGTTCGTTATAGTCGGTTCGAGCTTCTGAATAGTGAGCATGCTCGTAAGATTAGCAGTGTATATTTGTGTTATAACGAGTGCCACGAATAGCCAAACCACCATGGTCATCCGCGACAAGTTACTGTGCAGCATATTACCTTTGGTCAACAAAATCAACCAATATGATGTTAGATCATCTGTTGTTTTCCCCCCCAAATGAAAAATTAAGAATGCAAAGCAACAATTCATCAGATTTGATGGTTACAATACCATGTAAGGAGAAGAGAGTGGTGAAGGATGAGAAAACCATGGTTCCAGCTTGATCGAACATCGAACCTTCATGGCTGGGATAGTGATTTCGTTCTATGAACCAGACGACAAAGCCATTATAGACATTTACCACAGCAATTACAATCCACATGGTCGCTGTAAAGGGCTTTGTGAACAACAATGCTCTATTACTTGTGTCTTTCGTGGTAGGAACTATCATCACCAGTCCTGCTTCAGAGTAAGGCTGTGTAAATTCTACATGTTCATAGCGTCGTGATATTATTGCTATATCGCCTACGGCCGCATCGAAGTTCTTCGTAGACAAGAAAAATAAGAAAAGTTTGTTAGGAGGAGAAAAAAACAATAATTTGTGTATGGCAGATAAATTGGGTGGGAAGAAGCATTCTTCCATGAGATTTCAGTGTTAGCTTTGATGACTCAAATAAAACAGAAGAATCTTCTAGCAAAGTTTTATAAGATGAGATGACAGTTCATGATATTAAGTGATGGCTGATTTGAATAAAAACTCTCATATGCAAGCACAAAAAGATGAGTTGTTCTTGTAGCCGTAGTTTATAGAAAATATGAATGATTTCCCTTACCTTCAAGTAGATTTGCTCCACCAAATCATCATATGGTCCATCGAAAGGATAGAGTCGGTACGGCAGATGGAAGTGCAGGTTGTCTAAGGTTGCTTTAAACAGATCAATTGCAAGTCCATTGAAGGAAAAATTGTTTCCTGTAGGATCTTTTTCCACATGTATATACTGTTTGAACATGGAACTAGTTGGCACCCCAATTCTCAATGAATTTGCATCTGTTGGTACGACCCATCCCCTAGGAGTTTCCGAAGATCCACCTGGCCAAAACACTTGGCCAAGATCCTTCATCGACAAGCTAGAAGACGAAGTTTCCCTCAAGTCTCGCGAGAAGCCTAATTTATCAGACCAGAAGCCTAGTTCCCTATAACTCCTCCCCATCACGTTGATGATCTGAAAAGTATCAGCTAGAGCTAATTTTCTGTCCTTGAACTGAATCTTTCCACCGAGTCCTTGAAAATCAGTGAGCTTTATTTTTTCTAACAAGTGATCATCCTCTTCTCGGATTTCACTCACCGCCATGGCGGCCGTTTTTGCAGCATCGTAAGCCTGTACTGCAAAAATACCAGGCTCGGGGTTGTCCTCATCAGAATGCTCTAATCGAAACCTTCTACAGAACTGAAGATAAAATCTATGAAATGAAGCATTGTCTTCCGGGAAGAAGCTCTTGACTCCAACAACTCCTTGTAGTACAGAGTTGATAGAAACATTGAAAGAATGTGCAAGGCTTGTGAAAGAATCAGTGGTGATCCAAACATAGTCGTTTCCCATCATTCCCATCTCTTTTGCTGTCTCAAATAGACGCAGTGCCAACTTGAAAGACATATGAACTACAAAAATTCTGCTCGACCCTCTTCTTAGCCTCTCCAGTTCTTTGGAAAATAAATCAGAATCAAATTGTGAGAGACCAACAAATTCACTTACTTCAGCTCCTACATCTTTAAGAGCATGCACAATCTCTCCAAATATTCCCGTAGTTGAGAAATCTCTATCTTCATATATAAAATTGACTAGATGCCAATCCCACGAACCGATGATTCCAGCTATGGCCCTCATTTGATTTAACTGGGAGGGAGAAGCTTGGACCAAAAATTTGAACCTCTCATTTGCCCACTTTGGTATTTCATTAGCTAATGCCAAAACTGGAGTCTGATTCTCACTTCCAACCTCGGCAACTACGGACGCTGCTTCCCAGGTTTGCGGTCCTATAAGAACTTGAACTCGTTGCGTACTGATGAGATCCTTAGCTGCAAATTCAATAGTTCGTTTAGATTGTGTTTAAGTTATAAACACGCTTGATGCATAAGATGTAGCTGGTTTAAACCAGAATTTAATGAGCAAACCGGGACTCTTCCTACTTCAAAACAGTTCATTTGATATGTACAGGAAAACATTCAATTAAATTAAGAAGAAATAGAAACTCTTACCTGCAAGAACTGCAAGATTGGGATCACTTTTGGAGTCTCTGATAACAAGACTGAAACTGTGATTGCTGAAGGAGTTAAAATCCTCTAAAGCCATCTGCATAGCTAAAATCTCTTCCTTACCAATCCTAGAACTCATGTCTACAATGGCCCCTATTCTTCCCTTCCCATTATCGTCCATTGTCGAGCTCGTGTTTCCTTCAGTTTCATGCTCTCCAGAAACTATCAGAGGAAACAACAAAAGAAAAAACAGAAAAGAAAACTTTCCCATTTTTCAAAAAGGCATAAGCCAAATGGTCTGCTCTATCCTCTCCAATATATATGCAGTGAGAAACCCCTATCCTTGCTTTATAATCTTCTTAGCAGCTAAGAAAAACATTTATTTTCTAGCTTTAAGAATCCAAATGACCAGGAAATTATAAGCTTTCAAGTGGATGACATACTGACATGGACAGCTAGCTCCTGAGAGTTTTGACCCTGCCTAGAATAATGAGTTGAGAGAGTTTGACCAATCAACTTCAAATTCTAACCACCATGAAAGACATTGATTATTTACTAGCACTTTGAGATAGTCATTTCAAGTGTTCAGACTGTAAAATAACACAGATCCCCTCATGCCTGATGAAACTCAAAAGAATTCCAAAAAATTCCAAATTCTTTATGAATACAAACAAACATCAAAGAAACCCATTGCCTATTAGCACAATCCATGTCATTCCCACAACCTCAAACAACTCAATGAACATGAAGAACTAAAAAGAAAATGGAATCAAACAAATGGGTTCAAATCAGAACTTCCTTTAGAAACTCAGGCTACCCTACCCATTTTGAGATTCCAATCTCAGATTCAATACAAAGCACAAGCAATGCCCCAAAGAAAAAGGGTACTTGGTTTGTGAAATGCAAAACAAATATGCAATTGGGAAGGGAAAAAGAAGGAAACATTAATTAGAAAATGAACAATATTCAAAGCTGAAATACAAAAGGTGAATAAAAAATGAATAAGCAATTGACTATCCTGGTCATGAGTCACCATAATGAAGGTGGAATCTCTGAAGGTTGTTTTGTATATTCAAATAAGAAAGAGCTGACTGAAATCTGGAATTGACCCTTTCAAACTGCCCCTATTTTTAAATCTCTCAAAGCATTGTCCTAGATTTCTTGTTGAACTCCAAGACCGTTAGGGCAATATTTTAGGCATTTGTTTCCATTCTTGTAAGTTGAATTTTTCGTCCACGCTCACGTAGAATTATTGTCATTTATGTAGAAAAAACTAAAAAATAAATTACAAGTTTGAACTTATCTTTTGGTTCGTGTTTATTTCGTTTTTTGAATTTTCAATTTGGTGTCTAATAGATCAATTAATTTTTTATTTGTGTATAATAAATATTTGACTTATTTGATATTTTTAAAATTTACAAACCTAGTACACAAAATTGAAAGTTTAGAATTTATTAGTTCAAATTTTATTTTATGACTAATAGATTAGTTAATTTTTAAAAACTTTGTACATCAATAACTTATTGGATATAAAATTGAAAGTTTTCATATTTGTCAAGAACTTATTAAAAACAAAATTAAAAGTTCAAAACTTATTAGGGGTTGTTTAAGGTGTTGAGTGAGTTATACAATATGTATTTATGATAGATAGTTATTTAGTTTGGATTATAATAATCTATGTTTAAGGTTAGAGTTATTCATAGACTATTATAACACATACTATTAGACACAAACTTAAAAATTTAGGAATCTATTAGATTGTTTTTAAAGTTCACAAACAAATCTATAATAGATATAAACATGAAAGTTCACATATTAAATTTATAATTTAACCTATACATTTTATTTTTGTCAAATTACAAATTTAGTTCTTGAACTTTTAAATATTGTACCTAATAAGTATTTAAGTTTTCAATTTTATGTCTAATAGGTTCGTAATTTATTGATATTTTTAAAATTTATTAACCTACCTAACACAAAATAAAAAATTTAAACATAAAATTAAAAGTTTAGGATAAAATTATAGTTTAACTTTTTATTATTATCCTAATAAATATTATTGAGTTCCTTCTAAAAATAAATAATTTGTCGATTTTTTTTTTAAGCCAGTCCACCATCATTTCATACCGTGGCTAATTAAAAAAAAATAATGGTTAAAAAACGGATTTTTAATCTACCTAGCCTTTTGTTTTTACACTACTTTTTGCGTAATGATTTAAGGTGTGTTGAGTAAATTCTTAAGTACCAAGGAATGACAAAAAAAATTCTAAAAAATCTAGTGTTTGGTAATAAAAAGTAATCACTTTGAAATAATTGGATCGTTTAATAATTAATTTAAACATTTCACATGAAAAAATTTTAAGAAGCTAGAATTATAAAGTTGTCCTCAAATTTAAAGTTTTTTTTCTCTTTTCTTTTTTTATTTAGAGTAATTTTGACATTTATAGAATCATTCAACCAAACAAATCAAATTTAAAAATATATAAAATAAAATACACAAATGTTTATATTAAGATTACTTAAATAGAAAGAGTTGTAAGAAGAAAAGTATTTTTTTAAAAAAAAATGTTTAAACTAATAGCCATATTAAACTTGTCCTTAATCTTTATCATGAATTGAATCATGACTAGAAAAAATGGTTTAGTAATCAAGTCATGTGATTAAGCATATTATCAAAATGGTTTAGTAATCAAGTCATGTGATTAAGCACATAGATAATATGACATATATTGGGTTTATTACTTTTTCGAAAGTTTACAATATGTGAAGTATAGAGATTTAAACCTTTGATCTCTTAGTCGAGGGTATATGTCTTAATTACAAGATAAACTATGCTCATATTGGCGTGTTCAATTCACTTATTTAAAATATTGGCTTTCAGTCCATCTTTAATGAAAATTTTAATTCAATTGTCCACTAATTACATTTTTTTTATACCACACATAGACCATTATGAGGTCAAGACAATTCATTTTTAGGTATTAGAATTATAATATAGAGGGATAAGATTATTCAAACTTGCACTCTTAAAATTTTTACCAATGTCTACATTGGCAAGAGCTAAAACATTATAAAAATAAAAACACATGGACTAATAGTATAAAATAATGACCCTTTTGAATAATTCCTAAAAACCTAAAGATGAATCATAACCTTTTGTAAATAGCGAAAAATGTTTATGGACTAGGAATAAATTTGACATAGTAAATTAAAGGGGGAAATTCCAAATTGATGATGCATCAAATTCATAAGGTACAAGTACAATACAATAACGACATTATGAGTAGTTGGAATTGGAATACAAGTTTTGTTGGACCCAATCAAAGTCTTAAATTTAATACATTTGGAAATGTTAAGATAGAAAATCCTTAGCTTTGTTTGTCATTTATCCACTCCATTCTTCCTTCACATACACACACATATGACAAAATTAAAACCATTTTGTACCACTTTTTTTTTTGGCTTCTAGTTTAGGCTAAATTCTACCCCTTGATCTTATTTTCACATTGAGTTAATTAAGATTTCTTTTAGTACTTGGTTACGACCATTTCAATCTTTGTTGATCACGGCTATAGGTTTGTTATACTCTTGCACTTAAATGTTGATATAATTAAATGAGAAAAATTTGGGTGCACCCTAGATTGCACTCATCTCATGTGCTGCCCACTTTTCCACCACAAATTTTTCTATTAAAAAAATATTTTTTTTTTTTGTGGTGGAAAAGTAGACAACACAAGGTTGCGCCTAAATTTTTCTCTAATTAAATTTATCCCAACCTACCAACTTAAACTTTTGTATATTCTATATACCTTTTATTTGTTTTGTGGCATAGCATAACCAAGCTCATTATGCTAATTGATCAATTTTTTAATACTCATCCCAACTTTATACTTTATTTCTCAAGACTTCTGTTGTAGCTACCTTCTCCTGCATATATAAGCTCCTCATGTAGAAACAAGGAACATATATCAATGTCACAACCTACAAAGCCTATTGAAATAAAAAAGGAGCTTATATATAAGTTGAGAAAGATGAATAATGTGATTTTTTTAAAAAAAGAAACTAAGATATATAATCTTATTTTTTTTGTTATCTTAATATTAATAATATGATATATATATATATATATATAAAAGACCTCATTTGAAAACTATTGTGTTTGTTTTCTCATCATTTCTCTTCAATGAGTTTCATCTTTTTTAAGAAAGCGATAGAATTCATAACCAAATTCTAAAAACAAGTTTTTGAAAACTATGTTTTTGTATGTAATTTTATTATTGTTCATCTCACAAAGAAAATGTTGCCTTTTATTATTTTGACCCTAAAATCTCAAATTTGTTACTATTATACCCTTAAACTTATGAAATTGAATTATAGTTTAGCCCAATCATTACCCACGTTATAACAACATGATTTAGTTGCAATGACTTCGTAACTTTAAGGGGTTGTTTGTTTTGTGTTGTAATCCAAGATTGTTAGGATGAGCATCTGGACTACTCTATTTGTTTTGTAGGAAGGTAGAATACCTCACATTTCATCAGGGGCGAACCTAGATGTTCATGTTTGGAGGGGCCGACAAATCAGTAAATAAATATAAGTTTATAGAGTAGCATTACTACCACCCTGGCAAAGAATCAAATCAGAAAATAAAGTGTAGTATTTAATAATAATACTATATATCATTATTTTTTAAAAAATAATACATAACATATTAAATTCAAAAAATTTTGGGGGAGCCATGGCCCCCCTTAGTCCCCATATAGGTTCGTACTTGCATTTCATGATGCCTAGGTATCTCAGGATGCCGGATGCCCATACAACGCATCTAACTTATTTTGGATGCTCTTTTGAAACATGAGTTTTTAAGATTCATATATTGAAGACATCCTCTAATGACATTATTGTCTCTCATCAATTTTCTTTATTTCACATTTTTATTTTTTATTTAAAAATAAATTAATGTATTTATACACTAATAAACGATGATATGTATTAGCTATATTTATATTTTACATTTAGATATATAATAAATTTAGTTATAATTGAATTAATATTTAATATTAAATATTTGATATAATCTCGAACAAATTAATTTGTTCTATAAAATAATGCATAAATGTTAGTATAAACTAAATTATATACAAATATAACATTAAATTAATAAAATAAAATGCAAGTGATATAAGTTTAAATTATATTAAACTAATATGCAAATTACTTAGAAATTAGCAAGGACACTAACACATTGTCACATTGTAAGACACAAATCCTACCAAACAAACATAATTATCTAAATATCCCCGATATTCTTATAAATTATTCTTTCAAAATAAACACAATTATCTAAAATGTTAAACATCTATATTTCTGGGTATCTATGATTTTAGATATATGAAGATTTTGGTTATTTAGATTCCAAAAACAAACGCCCCTAAAGGAATTACTTAAACTAAAAAGTGTAAGTATGAAATTATAATACCAATTTATTGTGTTTTTTTCTGTTATTTTTCTTGAAAATTTTCCATTACCTGCTATTCTTCTCTAAATGTTATTTTTTATTTTATTTAAAATTTCTTGTTTCAAAATTTTCAAAATATTTAATTAAGCACTTGGATAGTGTTTCCAAACAAGCCCTTAATCGTGATTCTTTTCACTTTGGTCCTTTTTTTTAGTTCAACAACAATTGAGGATGGAAAAATTCAAACTCTAACCTCTAAGTCGTAGGTACATATGAATTACCGTTGAACTATGCCCACTTTGATCTTTTTCACTTTAGTTCTCAAACTTTGATTGCTTTCTAGATGCATAAATATATCCTCCAATATTAATTATCCAATCAAATAGTAACAAAAATTGACATGATGCCACAATAGAAACTAACCATATCATTCACCATATTTGCAACTCCATCACATATCTAACAAATACGTATGGTTGTCAACGAGAGCATAACTCAACTAGCATCAGGTAAGACTTATAACCAAAAGGTCATGAGTTCGAATCCCCTACCCTCAATTGTTGTTGTACTAAAAAAACAAAGTATTAGCAAAAAAATCAGAATGATCAACCACTATTAACTTGAATGTCCAAGTCTTGAAACATATCATTCAAAACTAAGACCCCGTTTGATAACCATTTAGTTTTTTATTTTGGTTTTGGAAATTAAACCTATAAAATACTACTTTTGCGTCTGGTTCTTCATGTTTTCTTATATACCTTTTACATGTGTTTTCAAAAACCAAGCCTAGTTTTGAAAACTAAAAAAAGTAGTTTCCAAGAACTTGTTTTTGAAATTTAGCTAAGAATTCAAGTACAACTCGCCTAAAAGAGACGTTGTTTGTACTAAAGAATTAATTTCTACATATCAATCTGTGCAAATTTGTTAATCATCAGGCTTCCCATGTGTTCCAACTGAAGCTGTACCAGGTCTGAACAATGGAGTTTAGCCTTCTTCTATCTAGTCACAGTTCCACATAAAACAAACTGAACCATATACTGACCCCCCTTTCTTTTTTCCTTGCATATGCCAATGGCATGGAAGTAAAGTACAGTACTTTTCTAGACCTGAATTTGCGAGTTCGTAGCGTTTGGGAAGTTATTTGGGACGGTTTGTGGCACGTCGCTTACTCGCTGAGAAAATCCCCTCCTGTGAATTCTCCAGCGTTTAATGACTGCTAACATTAATCTCCACATAGTGTTCTGTTGAAGACAAGAATTATGAGTAGTAATAATGTACAATATGAATGCTATTGTTGATACTCCTCCACTCAATACAAATAGTAAAAACAAGCTGCTGGGGCTGAGGCTTAGGCTTGAACTTCCATCCTCACATTTCTCACTTGCAATCATCCTGTCCTCCAACTCTCTGTACTTCCCAGTTTCAGATACCTTAAGCAATGCTTCGTTAACATCTCGTAACAGCAGAGAGCCTCTTGGAAATGCCTGCAATGGAAGAAGTTAAATCTCTTTTACAAGTGATTCCTAGGATTTAATATGAGATGCAAAGCAACAACATCTTACAAATCCAAATCCTCCAACTTTGTAGGTTGCCCCAGAAATCATCAATTCCTTGCAAAATCTTGCAAGGAATAGTTTTGCAAATGGGACTTCAACAAATGCAGCTGCTATCTCCTTGTTTCTGAGACCCTCAACTAACTCATCCGGTGTAGAGTACTCTTTTGTATTTAAGTGCAAAACTTCGTCCACGTATCTTCGCACAAAGGATCTACTGGCGTACCCCACCGATGTGTTTAATTTTCGGAGAGTCTCGATATTCGATATGGTTGCTTCAAGCTTTTGCACAGTAAGCATGCTGGCAAGATTGGCTGTGTATGTCTGAGTTATCACAAGTGCCATAAATAGCCAAGCTACCATAGCCATCCGCGACAAGTTACTATGCAGTCCATTACCTTTTGTCAAGAAAACCAGCCAATAAGATGTTAAATTATCTGTTTTTTCCAAATGCAGAAGCAAGAATATGACAAGAAAACTCATCAGTTGTGTTGGTTACCATGCAAGGAGAAGAGAGTGGTGAAGGATAAGCAAAGTAAGGCTCCAGCTTGATTAAACATTGAACCTTCATGTTCAGGATAGTGATTTCGTTCTATGAACCACACAACAAAGCCATTGTACACTGTTACCACAGCAATTAGAATCCACATGCTCATAGTAAAGGGCTTTGTGAACAACCACGCTTTACTACTTGTGTCTTTTCTGGTAGGAACTATCATCACTAGTCCTGCTTCGGAGTAGGGATGTGTAAAGTCTGCGTGTTCGAGGCGTCTTGTTATTATTGCTATGTCACCTACTGCTGCATCGTATTTCTTTATAGGCAAGTAGAACCCAAAACCAAAAAAAGATCATTAGAAGAAGAAAAGGAAATCATTATCAGCTTTAATGACTCAACCAAAACAGAAGTGATTTCCAAACGAAGTTTTGATAAGATAAGATGACAGTTCTTGCAATTAAGTTATGGCTGATTCAATGCAAGCAGAGAAAGTGAGCTGTGCTTGTAGCCATTTATCAAAGAATATATGAGTATTTTTCCTTACCTTCAAGTAGATTTCATTCACTAAATCATCATATGTTCCATCGAAAGGATAGAAGTCATACGACAGATCGAATGGCAGGTTGTCTAAGGTTGCTTTAAACAGATCAATCGCAAGCCCGTTGAAGGATGAATTGTTTCCTGTGTGATCTTTCTCCACATTTACATACTTTTTGAACATGCAACCAGTTGGTACAGCAATTCTCAATGAGTTGGCATCTGTTGATAGAGCCCATCCCTTTGGAGTGTTCGAAGATCCACCTGGCCAAAACATTTGGCCAAGATCCTTCATCGACAAGCTATAAGACGAAGACGTACTCTCCCCCAACTCCTGTGAGAAGCCTAATTTATCAGACCAGAATCCCAGTTCCCTATAACTCCTCCCCATCACATTGATAATCTGAAAAGTACTGGCAGGGCCTAATTTTCTGTCTTTAAACTGAATCTTTCCACTAAGTCCTTGAAAATCAGTGAGCTTTATTTTTTCCAACAAGTGATGACCCTTTTCTTGGATTTTACTCATTGCCATAGCTGCTGCTCTTGCAGCATCGTAAGCCAGTACCGCGAAAGTACCAGGCTCATAGTTGTCCTCATCAGAATGGTCTAATCTAAACATTCGACAGAACCGATGATAAAACTCTTGAAATGAAGCATTGGTTTCTGGAAAGTAGCTCTTGACTCCAACAATCCCTTGTAGTACAGAGTTAACAGAAACATTGAAAGAATGTGCAAGGCTTGTGAAAGAATCAGTGGTGATCCAAACATAGCCCTTTTCCATCATTCCCATCTCTTTTGCTGTCTCAAATAGACGCAATCCCAACTCGAAAGACATATGAACTACGAAAATTCTGCTCGACCGTCTTCTTAGCCTCTCCAGTTCTTTGGAAAATAAATCAGAATCAAACTGTGAGAGACCAACAAATTCACTTACTTCGGCTCCTACATCTTTGAGGGCATGCACAAGGTCAGAAAATATTCCATTGGTTGAAGTTGAAGAATCACTATCTTCATATATAAAATTGACTGAATGCCAATCCCACGAACCAATAATACCAGCTACAGCTCTCATTTGCTTTAACATGGAAGGAGAAGCCTGGACTAAAAATTCAAACCTCTCATTTGCCCACTTTGGTATTTCATTAGCTAAGGCCAGAACAGGAATCTGATTCTCATTTCCAACCTCAGCAACCACGGATGTCATTTCCCAACTGTGCAGTCCTATTAGAACCTCAACTTGCTGCACATTGATGAGATCTTTAGCTGCAAATTCAACAGTTCGTTTCGATTGACTTTAACAAACAAACCAGTTCAATTAAATTAAAAGGAAATAGGAAGACTCACCTGCAAGAGCTGCCAGATTGGGATCACTTTTGGAGTCTCTAATGACAAGACTGAAATTTTGATTGCTGAAGAAGTTGAAATCCTCTAAAGCCATCTGCATAGCTAAAATCTCTTCCTTACCAATCCTAGAACTCATGTCTACAATGGCTCCTATTCTGCCCTTTTCACTTTAGTCCATTGTTGAGCTCCTGTTTCTTTCAAGTTCTTGCTTTCCAGAAACTATCAGAGCAAACAACAGGAAAGAAAACAGAAATGGAAGCTTTCCCATTTTTTTTTTTTTTTTTATCAGAATGATGGGAATAAGAAGTCCCAACCAGTCTTATATACTTCTCTTTCCAACTAGGGAAAGTCATTCGTTGTTTCGCTCTTAAAATCTAATTAGTGAAGCGCAAGCCTCGAGAGTTTTGACTCTGTCTACAAAAAGGATCAAGAGATATTGACGACTAATTTTCAAGTTCCAATTCCAATCACCATGGAAGACATTGATTATTCCATAGCAGTTTGGGACTGTAATAATATGGGGCCTTTTTATATCCATGATGAAGCTCAAAAGTATTCAAGAAATTTCCATTTTTTTATGAACACAAACATAAATCAGAGACACCCATTTCTCTATTTGTACAATCCATGTCATTTCAAACTCCCTAAGCAAACTAAGGCCTCGTTCTTGGTCATATTCCAATGACAAAAATAAGCCTCGTTCTTAGTCATATTCCAATGACAAAAATAATTTTTTTTAAAAATGACTGCTCTCTTGGATCATCCTTTGATTTTTTTTTCATATAAAAAATTAGTTTATAAATACTACTTTTACTTTTGCTTTTTTGTTTTGTTACCTACTTTTTAAATGGGGTTTCAAAAACCAAACCCAACTAGTTTTCAAAGTTTTTTTTTTTTTGGGAATTTGGGTAAGAATATCAAATATTTTCTTAAAAAACGAAATCTATTGTAAAAAACAGAGAAAACAAGTTTAATTTTCAAAAACTAAAAACTAAAATAAAAATTATGACCCGTTTGATAATCATTTGTTTTTTGTTTTTTACTTTTACTTTTAAAAATTAAGGCTATAAATAGTACTTTTACCTATGTGTTTGTTTGATTAGTTATCTACTTTTTACCAATGTTTCAAAAATCAAACCAAATTTTAAAAAGTAAAAAAAAAAAAAAATAGTTTTCAAAAACCTGTTTTTGTTTTTGAAATTTGGCTAATAGTTCAAATGTTTTGGTAAAAATGATAAACTCATGATGAAAAAACAAGCATAATTTCAAAAACCTAAATGGTTATCAAATCGGCCTACATTCTATAGTTTTCAAAATTTAGTTTGATTTTTGGAAATGTTGGAATAAAACAAGATAACAAAACAAGGAAACTTATGGCTAGAAGTGGTGTTTATAAGCTTAATTTTCAAAACAAAAAAAATCAAAGGGTTATGAATGAACAAAGAACATGAAAGAATCTGTTTGGTAGGCAATCTGAATTTTATTTTATGTTTGCGGGTTCACTGAGTGAATATGTGTTTGGCAGACGTGTTTTCAAAAAATGTTTCTGGATTCTGTGGTCTAAATAGTAAAAATTCTGAAAACAACATTTTTATGTTTTCAGTATATCTAAATTTTGTATTTGAAATTTTAAAAACTTTAATAAGTATAGTATTTTATGTTATAATTCAATTTATGTTTGTTAAATTAAAATATGTATAACATAATATATTATAAATTATATGATATTGTAAAATAATAACTAGACCAAATTGCATAACAAAAAACATATTCATAATTAATTAATAATGATTTATATTCAATTTAATATTTTAATTTTACCACTACAACTAGTTTCATGGTCTATGTATATATTATAGAACATATTTTTAACAATTGCTTACATTAGAGTCCAATTTCTAAATTTGCTACCAAACATACCGATCTGAAAATATGAAGTACAATTTTATTTTCATTCAATCCATTGTTCTTAAAATTCTACTCTCAGATTATTTATCAACAAACTATAAACAAAACTTTAACTCTTCCATAAACATTCTTAGATTATGAATTTTGCAATCCAATCTCAGATTCAATAGAAAAGTGTGGTGGGTTTGTGAAATGCAAGAGACAAAAGTTTTTGAAAATGAATAATATGTGGGGAGAAAAATATACAACAATAATAATCACAATACAATTATTATAATCTTGAATCTCCTATTCTACAAAATAAGTCAATCAGATCAATGTCACAAATAATAAAATTAAAAAATAAGAAAAAGAGAACGACACTGAAATTTATACTGATTCGCTCCAAACTTGGAACTACGTCCAATCTTTTGCAACTGCAGGTACTATAAGGGAGATTTGACGCCACAAACTAACCTTCAATAGTCCAACAATGACTATTGACTTCCAAGTATCACAACCCGATAACTTGGAATAAACAACAAACAAAAATCTTCAACCTCAAAAGAGAAAAATCCTTTTTTTCTCTTACAAATAATGTTATTTGGTCACCACGATTTTTTTTTTCTCTTGACGGCCACATACAAGCATACATATACGTGTGTTTACAAAAATCTAATATCTAAATGGGTCTTGACCTATTGATCTTTTATTTTGTCTCCACCCAAAAACCCTAATAATATTCAAAGACAAAGTAGAAGAGTATCCTTTTGCTGGTCATTGAGTCTTGTGAAGGTTGTGGTGTCAATTCAAAGATGCGGCTAGAATCCTTCTCTCCCTAATTTCGTGAACCATTTTGCTGCTACATATTCTTGTTTGTTTTCCAAGAAAGTTAGGGCAAATCTTTCAGGAATTTCCCCTCACTTCTTCTATGTTGAATCAGTCGAGCAAATTTTCATAGACTTGGTAGCAGTACACAATTAAATCCGACCATTAAATTTTGGTATAGTTCAACTGGCTATGACATGTACTCTCGACAAAAAGATAAGATGTTCTAATCTTTTCACTTTACATGCAGTTGAAATGCACAAAAAAAAAATTATGAAATTAAAAGTTTATAGTAAAAATTGATACACGTTACCAAATTTATGTATAGTTTTAATATTTTTTTTAATTTTGTGTTTAAATACTATTTTTATTTTTAAGAGTCTTTTTGAGGCACAAGTTATAATAATATGTGCTATTATAACTCATGGAATACTCTACACTCCAAACACAAGTATATTAGTCTACATTTTAAATAATATTATATATATGATTCTACGTACTATATAATAACCCACATACTATTATAACATTATAAAAATGATAAAATTGGAGGATCATATCAATAATTTTAGCACAATCCTATCTCATAACTTTGTATTTAAAAGTTTCTATTGTGTATAGAATTTTTGTTAGACTTTATTAGATTATATGGGATTCCAACTGAAGAGAACAATTTCAATTTTTGGATCGAATACCCGTTTGGGTTTAATTGGCTCTAATATCATATTAGATTATATGGGGTTCCATCTCAAGACCAATTTGCAATGAGAGGAGTAACTCACATATCTTATATATTGTGAGGTTTCTCTCCACTTTTTCAATGTGTAATCCTCAACAGACTTTTTAAAACAAAAATCAAAATGACCATTTTTGAAAAGTACAATGATCAAAATGGACAATTTGAAAATATAGAAATTAAAATTAACAAAAAAAAAAAAGTAGAACGACCAAAATGATCGTTTTAAAAGTGCACCTATCAAAATGAACCAAGTTAAATCTCATTTTATCTCACGTTATCTATTTTATTTTTGTCTCCAAATTTTCAAAATATCTATTATAATCTCTCAAATTAAAATAAACAAATAAATCCTATAGTAGTCTTTGTTGTTATTTTACTATTTAACAAAGGGATGATGTAGTGGAATATTACTATGTTTATATTGATATATATTGAAGTTACATACCATATAAAGTATACTTATTAGGTGGAGTTGGATATTAATGAAAATAAAAACAATTTAAATGTTTTTTAATTTTGAAGGCTAATATAGATATTTAAAAGTTTAGAGACTAAACTAGTCTAAATATTATTAAAATATTAAAAAACTAATTATTTTTTTTCATATTCTAACTAATAAAATAACATGTCAAAACATAGCTCAACTAAATAGAACAACTTTCAATCATGAGGTTAAATGTTTGAATCTCTTTTCGATATATAGTGTTCTATTAATTTTTTTTTAAAAAAAAAGGGGTAAAATTACTAAAAATGTATTTTTAATCTCTATGTTTTGGTTCTTATAACAATTTGGTTTTATATATACATTTATAACTATTTAGGATTTGTTTGGAAACTTTTTCCTGACTCAAAAGTAATTATGGGAGTATTTTATCTGTTTAATTAATTAGTTTCGTAAAATCCTCATTCATCAATTTATCTTAAATCACTTGCCAATTTGCGCTTACGTGTAAAATTACTTCCCTAATAGTTTTTTTTAAACAACTTTTCTAAGAAAATTTCATATTCTCTAACTAAAATTTTAAAATTAAAATCCTAATAAATGTTTTTTTTCTAAACTTTTATCAAATAAATAAGATTAAACAAAAGAACTTGTCATTTAATAAATCATATAAATTTTTAAACAATTAACTTACCAAGTTTTAATATAAGAATAATTGAAATAATTTTTTTTTTTGAAAATCAGAGTTAATATTAATTATAAAGAGGAAAGTAAACCCTCTAGACCATTACAATCAGAATCGAACCAATTTTGAGTATCCATACAATGTTGAGCTCTCTTAGCTAAATTATGTGCAGTTACGTTGGTTTTTCGGTGACCATAGACGAAGCTAATTTCAACCCATCTATTGGCCATAGACCGTATATCCCTAGTATAGTTTGTTGCCTCAGTTAGGTCCTCACGTTCCCCATTGATTAAAGAAATTGCATTCAAAGAGTCTGATTCCACCTCCAGCGGAAACGTAACATCTTGAACCATCGACATGCCAACGCGGATAGCCTCTAATTCACAAATAATTATTGACCAGGAATGATCAAAATATTTGTGGCCTGCTCCCAGAATGTCACCATGATGATCTCGCAGAATCCAACCGAGGCCTCCTTTAGCTGTTGCCTCGGTCCAAGCCGCATCCACATTTAATTTCATCCACCCCAGGCGTGGCGGCTTCCACATCATGACCTCCTGAGTAGGAATAGGAATAACAACCTGGCGTCAAGAAATTTCAGAGTGAGAAAGGTCTCCCCTCTAGAGTATTACTTGTAAATATACATCTGCAAATTGTATCATGTGTTCCCCTCCCTTAGATCGTCTGTCTTTAGAGTCATGAACCTCCTCATTACGATACATCCATATTCTCTAGACAAGAAACATCATCGTACATGTAGTTTCCATCTTATCCATACTAGTAATCCAGTCGAAATATTCTACCACTGTCCACCTGTTTCTGTTGTCATGAAAAAAATCTGCAAAGTTAAGATAAAAATAGTCCCAGAATTGTGAAGTTATCTTGCAGCCCCAAAGGATGTATTCAATCGTCTCAGGTGACTTATCACACAGTGGACAACTGGCCGGGATCGAAAGTCCTCTTTGGATAAGCGCACATTTAGTCGGCAAAATATTATGGATCGCCCTCCAACAACAAATTTTCATCTTCGATGGGATCGACGCTTGCCATAACCTTTTCCATACTTTTCCATATGAAGAGTACTAGAGGTCGAGGGGAGATGGTTCGTCTGACTGCTACAACCTAACTTTTATGCGCTTTTGACCGTAAAGTGTCCAGTCGATGTGAGTTTCCAAATAATTTCATCTAAGGAGCACTAGGGGTGTACATAAGCCGGGTTGGGTTGGGTTGAGGGAGATTTTTGGACCAACCCGAAAATTCGGGTTGGTCATTCCTTCAACCCAACCAACCCTATTTATGAGTAACCTTAACCCAACCCAACCCAATATTTTTGGGTTGGGTTGGGTTAAATGGTGAGTTAACTTTTAATTTTTTTAATTAATTTTTAAATTATTTAAAATATTTTTTTCTTGAATTAATAACTAAAATCACATAAAATTCAAATATCAAACTTCAAAATTCATAACATCTTAACATTTTGTTAGAAGTCTAGAAGAAAACATAAGAAATTGACAAATAATTCATTTATAAGTATATATTTAATTAAAATTAAATTAAAAAATATAAACTTTGAGTTGGGTTGGGTTGGGTTGGGTCAACCAGAGCCTAAAAGTCCAACCTGAGAACCGAGCCCAAACTTTTCTGGTTCTCCAAACTTCTAACCCAACCCAAAGAAAAAAATCTAACCCTACCCAACCCTTACGGTTTGGGTTGGGTAGTCCGGGTTGGTCGGGTTACCGGTTTACTTGTACACCCCTAAGGAGCACAATGAGGCGAGTGGAATGTTTCGAATCTGCTCTACATCCATCGACAGAAAATTCTCCCTAATAGTCTCCATCTTCCAAGATCTATCCGCATTGATTAAACTACTCACATTTTTATCTGCAATAGCAGGCCCTACCCATAATGGTTTATTGCTACTGTGTGAGGGAACCAAAGATCATTTTTAATCGAAATTTGGACTCACACCCCACTTTCCACTGCACTTCTTAAGCAAAGAGATCCCGACCCCACAAAAACACTGCGCTTAGATGTATGATGGATTGTGACCCGGTGTGCTTGCTAAGAAATTCCCATGCTTAAAATAGCGACCCTTGAGAATCCTGGATAACATATTATCTGGTTGCCTAAGTATCCTCCAGCTCTGTTTGGCCAACATGGCCTGATTAAACAAAGCAATATCTCGAAAACCCATTCCACCATCCATCTTGCTCCTACACAAAAAGGGCCAACTTTTCCAATGGATCTTTCGCTCTGAATGTGCAGCACCCCACCAGAATTTGGCACACATTGAATTTATTTCATTGCACAAAGTCAAAGGTAATTTGAAGCAGCTCATCGCGTAGATAGGGATCGCTTGTGCTACCGTTTTAATAAGGACCTCCCTGCCACCCGCGGAAAAAAATCTTGATTGCCAGCTTTGGAGTGCCTTCCAAACTCTTTCTTTAATAACTCTAAAGACCGTGGACTTACTTTTTGCAATTGTGGAAGGCAATCCCAAGTAACAACCCAAAGAAGGTGTGTGGGACACTTGGAGTACTCTCCCCACTTCCTCTTTCAATCCTTGAGACGTATTAGCACTTACCATATACCTGGATTTATCGTAATTAACCAGCTGACCAGAAGCCTCCGCATAACAGTCCAAAATCCTATGGATTGACTCATTGTCCTTTCTCGTTGCCTGAAAAAACAACAGACTATCATTAGCATACAGAAGATGGCTTATACTTGGACAATACCTGTTAATTTTTAAGCTTTGGAAGCTATGTTGTTGCTCCTCCGCGTATAAAAGGCTGGAGAGTCCTTCAGCACACATCAAGAATAAGTATGGGGAGAGTAGGTCCCCCTGTCTCAACCCTCTAGTTGGCTTGAAAGTTTGGCTTACCACGCCATTTAAAATGACTGAGAAATCCACTGTCTCCACACAACCCATCATTAAGTCTATCCATCTCCCATCAAAACACATCCGTTCAAGAACCTTGCGTAAATACATCCATTCTACCCGATCATAGGCTTTGCTCATGTCAAGCTTGAGAGCAACCATCCCAAATTTGCCTGTTTTCTTAGATTTCAAAGCACGAAGACATTCAAAACCCAACATAATGTTATCAGAGATCAACCTACCAGGGATAAAAGCTGACTGTGCTGGGGAGATTAATTTTGGAATGAAACCTTTCAATCTATTTGCAAGGGTTTTAGCTATCAGCTTATACACCACATTGCATAAACTGATGGGTCTAAAGTCACACATTTTTCGTGGGCGATCAACTTTTGGTATCAAAGCAATTAAAGTGTTGTTAACACCCATCATACTCCCACTTTGATTGAGATATGTCAAACAAAAATTGACTGTATCGTCTCCCATTATTCCCCAGAAAGCCTGGTAAAAAACTGCATGCAAACCATCCGGTCTCGGTGTCTTATTAGGTTGCATACCTTTGAGCGCAGTCTCCACCTCCTCCCTTGTAAAAGGCCGAGTCAAAAAACGATTGTCATCTGCAGTCACTCTGGCCTCAATACAATTCGTGACTTTTTCTATACTTGCTAGAGAAGGGCAAGAAGAGAAGAAAAGTTTGTGGAAGTAACTTGTGGCTCTGGATCCCAATTCCTTTCATTTTCCGTCCAAATGCCCATCTCATCCTCTATACCTATCACCCTATTCCGTCTTTTCCTTTGGGTGGCTCGACTATGAAACCATTTAGTATTTGAGTCACCCCATTTAAACCAATCTTCTCTAGATCTTTGTTTCCAATAACCTTCATCCTCCTCCATATACCTCTCCAACTCCTGAAGCTTATTCTTCCAATTATGCCAATTCTGTTCTCCTAAATTTCCTTCCAAGGTTTAAATCTCCCTTTCTGTTCGCCTTATCGCCCCCTTCAAGGAACCACCTAGGCGTCGCCTATTCCACTTATCTAGTTCATGCAAACAGTTTTCCAAGTTTTTGTCATAGTTTATTCCCACAAGATGTCTGGTCTTCCTCCAAAAAATTTCCACTACCTCCCTACACTCCTCTATCTTAACCCAACTAGGTTCAAAGCGTCTTGTAATCAAACTTCGTTCAAAGGCCCCCGACTTGGCCTCATTCCAGCTACACAAGATCGCTCTATGATCTGACGAGTAAAAACCAAGATGTTTTACCTGGGGTGGTCCATTTTCCTCTATGAAGTTTTGATTTATTAAAAAACCAAGATGTCTACTTTGGTTGTTATAGTGAAATTACAACAATTTTGTATTATTTTACCAGATGTTATTACTTATTTTGGAAAGTTTAAAATTAAAATTTATAAATGATTTTTCTAAAAATATAATTAACAATTACTTTAAAAGCTATCATAATTTCAAATTTAGCTTTTTTTTTCTATGTGGTGATATAATCTCTCTCTATACTTAATGTTTGAACCATTACTCTCTTGTTTAAATTGAAAAAGTCATACAATTGAGCAGACAATTAATTGAACCACTTTTAATCTTGGATAATATGAGATTCATTAGTTTCCATTCACTTATCTATATTTCATGAGGAAAAAGAAGAAAAAAAAACTAATCTTTTTAATGAAAATTTTAACAGAACGTTTTAACCATTATACTTCTAAAATTACCATCATTACAAATAATCTTTAAAAAATCATTACAAGTAAAAGGTAGATCTTGTTATGGGTTAAATTGGACCAACGAGAATGGGTTGTCAAATGACTAAGGCAAAGGGTCAGACAGAATAACAAGCTCAATACGAAGTCAAAACAGGGACCGAACCAAGGCGAAAAAGAGACGAGTGGACGCGCTTGGGTTTCGACCCAAGCACGTGGTTGGCCGAGGCAGACCAGAGTAGAGCTCTCCGGCCATTTGGGCTCTACCCTCACCCAACACCTCAAGAAAGGAGTCTGGGCTTGGGCCGAAGCCCAAGCGTGTGGTCGGACCAGATGCAAGGTCATATTCTAGGTCTTGCATCAATCACATGCAACCCATAAACTTGTTTTCAGCCCTCTCCCGACCTTTCCTTTTCTCAATAGGTCACAGAAACCTACAAATGAACCTAGAAAAAAGCTATTTAAGCTCTCCCAGGAGGGGAGAGCAGAGTAAGTTGATTCTGGTCACTTAAACATTAAACTCCTCCTTAATTCTCTCTAAACCTCACTTTGACTTAAGCATCGTAGCTTGTGTGGTCTACACCACACCAGTGTCTAGGTTTTGCTTATCTTGCAGGTTGCGTTCTTCCCCCAAGAATTCTAATTTACCGTCGTTGTCACATGGAAGTCAGGTGTATTCTCTGTCCAAAATTTGGCAACAACAAATCTTATAAGAACCAAAATATTATCAAAATCAAGACTAATAATATATTTTAATCGAGAATAATGACAGAACTAAAAATCAAATTATAATTTGAGTACCATATGATTTAGTCTAATATTTTGACTGGTAATAATACCTATCTTTTTTCTTTTTTAGTTTTTTAAAAAATATTAATGACTACCTTAGCTATATAATAATCATATTAATTCTTGTGGCATTGGAAAAGATTTTGAAAAGTAAAGGGGAAAATTCTATATGCATCAAATTCACAAAGACATCACTATTATGTACTATTATGTAGTACAATAATACAATAAAGACATTATATATATGAGTAGTTGCAATGCAAGTTCTTGGGACCAAATCAAAGTTTGAAGACATTTGAAAATATTAAGGTAGAAAGTCTCGTCTTTGTTTGTTCTTGCCCACACAAATTGCAAACACCATTTCGTCCAATGTTTGGTCTTTGGTCCATAATTGCCACTCTAGCCAACTTGCTTCTATTTTAAGTTACATTTCACGACTTAGTTCTATTTTTGCGTTAAGTTACTTAAGATTTTTTTAACATATGGTTATAATCAATTTAATTTTAATTCTTAGAAAAAAAAAATAATTTTTTACCGCTAAACTTAACAAGTTGTATCAATTTTCATCTTAGACTTTTACTTTCATCAATTTGGATTCTAAATTGATACAAGATGTGGTTGATTTCAATTATACCCCTAAATTTTGAAAAGTTTCATTTTAACTCTTGAACTTTGATGTCTGTTTCAAAAATACCCTTCACGGTTTTTTTCAATAAATTCATGGTCGAGAAATGATGTTTTTGCATTTGTATTATTGTTTATATGAGCATATTTGAACATATACGTTGAAAAAAAATCAAAACATATGCAAATATGTCATTTTTCATCCATAAATTTAATGGAAAAAAAACCTTCGAAGGTTGTTTTGAAATAAATTTCAAAGTTGAAAGGTTAAAATGAAACTTTTCAAAATCTAGGAGTATAATTAAAACCAACCTCATAGTTCAAGGGCATTTTTGCTAATTTAACAAAAAAAAAATCAACTTTGATATAATTAATTAGATGTACATGAGAATAATTTTTCAAAGATTTTTTAAACGAAAATGTACTGTAAAATATAAATTGCAATACTTTTTAAGGATTTAGGTGAAAATTGCAACATGTGAAATTTAAGATGCAATTTAATGAAATAGAAAGTTTAGAGTACAAATCGATACATTTTATCAAGTGCAAAGTTTAAAATTTAACATTTTCTTAATCTTTATTAATTATAATTTTCATTTCTATTACACCTAAATACTCTTTTGGAATGAGATCATTCTAGTCCCTAAGTGGGCCAAAGTCGGGGGACTCGAACCACAGACCTCGTGGTCGTTAACACATTTGTCATACCAGTTGAGCTATGCTCTCTTTGGCAATTGAGGGATTGATCTAGGGTTTTCTGTTAGAGTCATGATTTTCGTCTCCACAATGGTGATCTAATGCCTTTTCCAATGTTCACTTTTACATAGTCACCCTACTCTAAGGTACTATTTTACACATGTGCAAACTCATAATCATATCAACTACACTTCTAAATGTTCACAAGTGAATCAAATCAAACCCTCCCGTTCAAATCATTGACAATTTTCAGATGGATGGTTTAGATTTTTTAAGAAGTCTATATACGTGTGATAATTTAAAAAATATATATATAACAAAGGGTGTAAAGTGATATAGAATTTAAATTTATATAACTATTAGTTTAGGGGTTTTATTGATATAACTTACCCCAAAGTTTAGGAGTATAAATAGATTTTACCAAAAAAAAAAAAAAACATTCATGGCTGGTTGGTCCATGAGCCCATGTTATGTGCTGGGTTGTCCCAAACAACCATCCCTTTGGGCCCTTATGTTGTAAAACAAAGCTCATACTGACCCTGTTTTTAGTCAAATACTAACCCATTTTTTGAACTCTCATATCAACTTTATACCTTAACATAGTGTTGGGAAAAGCATAGGAAAGCATTCTTGAGAAATCATTTTAGTTGAATGTCCAAGTGTTAAAACATATCATTTGAGTCTAAAAGAAGCATTCCATGGATCAAACAGCTGATTTCTATATATTTGTAAACAGCTTTAGAAAACTAAGCTGTTTTGGACATCATCTCCTATGCTTTCCACTAGAGCTCCCTCATCTGTATGATGGAGTTTAATCTTCTTCTGATCTCCATTACACAGATGAAAGTGCTCAAGAACTATATGAACACTTTGAATTATTATAAAGCATTTTCTTTTTCCCTCTCATATGCCAATGACATGGAAATTAAGTACAGTTTTCTAGACATGAATTCGCATGTTCGTTGCGTTTGAGAAGTTATTTGAAATGGTTTGAGGCTCTTCACTTACCCGTCGCGAAAATTGCCTTCTGTGATTTCCCCAATGTCTCATTACAGCTATCATTAATCTCCAGATAGTGTTTTGTTGAAGATTAGAGTTGTGAGCGTTAAAGAAGTACAATGTGAGTGCTATTGTTGATACTCCTGCACTCAACACAAATAGTAAAAAGAAGCTGCTGGGGCTAAGGCTTGGACTTCCATCTTTCGCTTCCCCTTCCTCACATTTCTCACTAGCGATCATGCTGTCCTCCAACTCTCTAAACTTCCCAGTTTCAGATACTTTAAGCAATGCTTCGTTGACATACGGTAACAACAGAGAGCCTTTCGGAAATGCCTGCAGGACATCGAGAAGCAAGGATGAAAACATTTTTTAAAAGAGATTTTTAGGATGAAGAGTTTAATGTGCTGCAAAGTAAACATCGCAACAAGTTCTTACAAATCCAAATCCTCCAACTTTGTAGGTTGGCCCAGAAATCATGAACTCCTTGCAAAATCTTGCAAGGAATAATTTTGCAAAAGGAACTTCAAGAAAAGAAGCTGCTATCTCTTGGTTTCTGAGAGCGTCAGCTAAACCATCAGGCGTAGAGTAGTTTTTTATGGTTTCTACAGGGAAGTGTAAAACTTGCTCCAAATATCCTTTGACAAAGGATCCTCTGCCATAACCCACAAATGCATTCATTCTTTGGAGAGTTTCAATATTCGATATGGTCGGTTCAAGCTTTTGACTAGTGAGCATGCTAGTAAGATTGGCTGTGTATATCTGAGTTATCACAAGTGCCACAAATAACCAAACCACCATGGTCATCCTCGACAAGTTACTGTGCAGCCTATTGCCTTTAACCAAGCAAATAAGCCAACATCAATGTTAAATTATCTTCTTTTTTTTTTCCTCTTCCAAATGCAAAAAATGGCAAAACAATAAGTAATCAACTGTTTTAGTTACCATGCAAGGAGAAGAGAGTGGTGAAGGATGAGAAAAGCATGGTTCCAGCTTGATTAAACATCGAACCTTCAGGTTCAGGACCATGATTTCGTTCTATGAACCAAACAACAAAGCCATTATAGACGTTTACCACAGCAATTACAATCCACATGGTCATTGTAAAGGGCTTTGTGAACAACACCACTCTATTACTTCTATCTTTTGTGGTAGGAACAATCATCACAAGTCCTGCATCAGAGTAAGGATGTGTAAATTCTGCATGTTCATAACGCGTCGATACTATGGCTATGTCACCTACTGCTGCATCGAATTCCTTCATAGGCAGGGAGAAAAAGAAAAGATTGTTAGAAGGAGAAAAGAAACACGATAATTTAATGTATATAGCTGATACATTTTGCGAGAAGAAGAATCCTTCCATGAGATTTCAATTAGCGATTTCAATGTTAGCTTTGATTACTCAAACAGAAATATCTTCAAACAAAGTTTTGATCAGATGAGATTTTAGTATATGCTTATGACTGATGCGAAAGGGAACTCTTAAATGTAAGCATGAAAAGGTAGAATGTTTCTGTAGTCAAATATTAAGAATATGTGAAAATTTTTCCTTACCTTCAAATAGATATTCCTCACTAAATCATCATATGTTCCATTGTAAGCATAGAACTTGTGCGGCAGAGGGAAGCGCAGATGCTCTAAGGTTGCTTTAAACAGATCAATTGCAAGTCCATTGAAGGATAAATTGTTTCCTATCTGATCTCCTTCCACATTTACATATTGCTTGAACATGGGACTAGTTGGCACACCAATTCTCAATGCATTGGCATTCGTTGGTACAGCCCATCCCCTTGGAGTGTCTGTAGATCCACCTGGCCAAAACACTTGGCCAAGATCCTTCATTGACAAGCTAGTAGACAAATTTCCCCCCAACTCCCGTGAGAAGCCTAATTCATCAGACCAGAAGCCTAGGTCCCTATAACTCCTCCCCACCACATTAATGATCTGAAAAGTATTGGTTGGGGCTAATTTTCTGTCCATAAACTGAATCTTTCCACCCAATCCTTGAAAATTAGTGAGCTTGATTAATTCCCAGAAGTGATGACCTTTTTGTCGGGTTTCACTCATTGCCATAGCTGCTGTTCTTGTGGCATCATAAGCCTGTACCGCGAAAATACTAGGCTCATGGTTGTACTCATCAGAATGCTCTAATCTAAACCTTCTACAGAACCGAAGATAAAAATGATGAAATGGAGGATTGCTTTCCGGGAGGTAACTCTTGACTCCAATAACTCCTTGCAGTAATGAGTTGATAGGAACATCAAAAGAATGTGCAAGGCTTGTGAAAGAATCAGTAGTGATCCAAACATAGTCCTTTCCCATCATTCCCATGTCTTTTGCAGTCTGAAATAGATGCAATCCCAACTTGAAAGACATATGAACTACAAAAACTCTACTTGGCCCTCTTCTTAGCCTCTCTAGTTCATTGGCCAATAAATTAGAATCAAAGTGAGGGAGACCAACAAATTCACTTATTTCAGCTCCTACATCTTTGAGAGCATGTTCAAGGTAAGGAAATATGTCCATGGTCGAGAAATCTCCATCTTCATATATAACATTAACCAGATGCCAATCCCAGGAACCAATAATAGCAGCTATGGCCCTCATTTGATTCAACTGGGAGGGAGAAGCTTGGATCAAAGAATCCAACCTCTCAGTTGCCCACTTTGGCATGTCATTAGCCAACGCTAGAACCGGAATCTGATTCTCACTTCCGACCTTGGCAACTGCAGAAACTGCTTCCCAAGTTTGTGGTCCTATAAGAACCTGAACTTGTTGCATACTGATCAGATCTTCAGCTGCAAATTCAATAGGTTATTTATATTGTGTTTATGACATAAACTCTGTTAGATGCATAAAAAGAAGCTGCTTTAAACTAGAATTTAATGAAGAAAACGGGACTCTTTCTGCTTCAAAAAAAAGCTCATTTGATATGAACAGGAATACAATCAATTAAATTGTGAAGAAATAGAAACTCTTGCCTGCAAGAGCTGCCTGGTTGGGATCACTTTTGGAGTCTCTGATGACAAGACTCAAATTTTGATCGTTGAAGGAGTTAAAATCCTCTACAGCCATCAGCATAGCTAAACTCTCTTCCTTACCAATCCTAGAACTATTGTCTACAATGGCCCCTATTCTTCCCTTTCCACCATTAACCATTTTTGAGCCCGCAGTTCTTTCAGTTTCATGCTTTCCAGAAACTATCAAAGCAAACAACAAGAAAGAAAACAGAAAGGGAAACTTTCCCATGTTTTAGAAGAGGTAGAAGCCAAAGGCTTTGCTCTTCCATTATATTTGAACAAGAAACCCTTTTCTTTACAATTTACTTGTTGACTAAGATATGGCATTACTTTTCTCGCTTTTCTTTTGTGTCCAAATCACTAAGAAATTTTAAGATTTCACGTGTGTGACAATCGACACAAACCATTTTCTTCTTAGAGTTATGACTCTGCCTGGAATAATGATTAAAGAACTTGACCACCAACTCTAAATCCCAACAACCATGGGCACACATTTATTATCTAATAATAGAAGTTTAAGAATCAGCTTACAAATGTTCAGACTATAATTAATAATATGGACCCTCCCGGCCAACAAGATCATAGCTCAAGTGGCATAAAGTATAGGCTTATAACTAAGAACTCATAGTTTCAAATCCTCCACCGCTGTATGTTGTTTAATTAACAAAAAAAATTATATGAACCCTCCTGTGCACGATGAAGAGAAAATTCCAAATTCTTTACGAATACAAACATACATCAGATACACCCATTTTCTATTTGAACAAATTATGCCACTCCAACATCCTTAAACAACTCAATAAACATGAATAAATTAGGAAAATATGGAAGAAAAATGGGGCAAAATCCCAATGCCAAATGTTCATTTCCATCTCTAAACACTTTTTGTTCTTTGCCATTAAAGTTTTCTACACCATTTGGAACCCCCAATTTCAGATTCAATCCACATTGATGCAAGACAAATTCATTGGGGGCAAGTGAATGGAACATTGAAAATGAATTAACATTCAAAGTTGAAAGGTAAAAGAGAATAAAGAATTAATTAGCAGAGGACTATTGTGGGGAATTTGAGAGGGATGTTTTTGTATATTCATCGTGTACTATTCAAACCTGCACAAGCGACCTCAAATGACTGCATCGGTAATTGATAGCTTTCAAGCCGACCGTCTTCGGAATTTCTTGAAAGTGCACAGAAATTTTCCTAGATTCTTGTTTGGATTCACTGAGAAAGTTAGGGCAAAATCTCTTGGGAATTTCCCTCCATCCTTGGAAAGTTGAATAGCTCATTCGCCAACCTCCACGTAGACCCAATACTATTTTCCTGACAGCATTGTGAAAAATATCAATTTTTTTTTACAATATAATTTTTATTTTTTTTTATTTTAGTGATTAATAATGGATAAGAAGCATAAATGAGTCAACATCAATTATCATTTTGAAGATTATGGTTTGGTCTACTAAAAAATAAGATTAGAAAACACTTTTTAGTCGTAAATTTTTATGCAAGTAATAGTTTAGTTTTTGAACTTTGATTACTAACGATTTAGTCCATGTATTTTCAATTTTTTAACAATTTACTAGCTGAATTTTAGTATAGTACAACAATTTAATTCCTATGATCAAAGTTATCGACAAGGTTTAAATGAGATTTCTTACCTAAGGAGATCAATAAACTAATTAGGGGACCCAATATGTTTATAAACTACAAAGTCTAAATAGTTGTCAACACGAGCATAACTCTCAATTCGCATGAAACATATACCATCAACCAAGAGGTCAGAGTTTCAAATCTCTCATGTCACAGTAGAAAATATATAGAAAAAAGTCTAAATAGTTAAATAATAAAAATCAACATTTAATTTTGATGGATTTTTTCAAGATGGAAGTTAAATTGTTATAAATTTGAAAATATAAGGATTAAGGAACTGTTTGGGGCATAGGTTATTATAGTCTATGTTATAATAAGGTTATAATAAATGTGGAATACTCTATATCCCAAACACAAACTATTATAACCTCAAACTAAACAACTATATATTTTAAATAATATTATATAATTTCACATACTATAATAACTCACAGACTATTATAACTTATGTTATTATAACTCACTCAGCGCCCTCAAACAATCCCTAAATTTTAAAGCTCAAAGTTAAATTGTTACACAATAAAGTTCATTTACCTAAGGTGTGTTTTGAAAACTAAAAAAAGTAGTTTTAGTTTTTAGAATTTGGTTAAGAATCCAAATGTTTCCTTAAAGGAGATGAGAACCATGGCAGAGAAATTGGGAGAAATCAAGCTTAATTTTCAAAAACCAAAAATCAAATAATTATGTATTTTATCATTTATGCCATTTTTTTGTGTGCATGTCATTAATTCATTCTTTATTTTGACTAAATTGACATGATATAACAGATTAGATAGATTGTCAAATTGAGCGCAACTCAACTTGTCAAGATATTATATGCTTGTCATGAATGTTATATTCAAATTCTTACTCAATGTTGTTGAACTAAAAAAAAATCTATTAGATAGCTCAATGAATATGTTAAAAAAGATCACATTACAATATTTTTTTTTAGTTCAACAAGGGATGGAAGGACTCGAAGGTTAAACTTTTAGGGGTTGTTTGGGGCACAAGTTCGGAATCAGAATCTTGAAAATCAGAAGCCTGGAGGGTTTGCCCTGAGGGGTTCTGAAGCCTGAGAATCAGAAAACTGTGTTTGGGGTGTAGTGTTCTAAGTCTGGGAATCAGAAAACTGTGTTTGGGGTGCAGTGTTCTGAATCTTGGGAATCGGAGAGCTGTGTCTTAGGTGCAGTTTTCTGAACTCTAGGTTTGGTACAATTTTGTTTCACCTTTTTTCTTTTAGCTATTTTATTCCTTTCAAATTTTTGTAATTGATCTTATGTGAATTGTAGAAGCTAATGTCTAACATGGATCAATTTTTTAAGTAACTTTTCCATGAAGCTTTCAATTTAGATTGTTGTTGAGGAATAAAAATAGAGTTTTAAACCTTTAGAACAATTTTTAGCATTTAAATCCAAGCTATCTATTCGGGTTGCAAATATCTTCAACCCAAATAACCCTAATTAAGTAATGAACCCAAATCTAACCCAACCATGAAACATTTGGGTTAGGTTGGTTTAGATTGATACTATATATATATACATATAAAATTAAGATTAGAAACTCCATTTTAATTTATATTATGAGTTTTTACCTTCCAAAAGACTCAAAAACTTATTTTAAAAAGTTATTGAAGAATAAATCATCTAAAAATAATTATAAAATTAAATAAATATATGTACATATAGTAGTAATATAAGTAAAAAAAATATTTTTCTAAAATTAATATGAAGTTTGGGTTGGTTCGGTTCTAGGTTCAACCCAAACTAATTTTTTGTGAGCCCCACGAACCAGCCCAACTCATAATTTTTTTTTTAGCCCAACCCAACCCAAACCGTAGAATTGGGTTGTGTTGATCGGGTTCTTGGTCATCGTATTTTTTGAACACCCCTACCACGAGTTTACACATACAGATACACCGTCTAAAAGTATTGCAACTGACATGAAATAAAATGACATAAAACACCTCTGTGTGAAAGAAAAAAAAATTTCATTTTTTTAAAATTTTAAAAAAGAAATTACAAAATTGAGTCATTTGGGTGTACGTTAAAAAAAATAAAAAAATACCAAGTTGTTTTTCTTTTTTTTTAAATAAAAATTTCACAAAGTTCAAAGGTTTTGAAAGTAGCATCAAAAATTGTTTAGTAGCCATTTTTTAGTTTTATTTTAACCTTTTAAAAAATTGACTAGATTGTCGGATTGTTGGAGTGATCAAGTTGATGAGGTGGTTGGATTGTCGAGGTGGCCGTTGGATTTTTGGTTGTCGGTGGTCATCGGGTCGTCAGAGTTGTTGTTGAAAAGGTCGTTGAGGCAACCGTTAGTGGTGGCGAGTCGCCGGAGTTGTCGTTATCTGTGGTCGTTGGAGTTGTCATTGGAGTTGTTGTCGAAGTGGTGGCTGAAAATGGAAACGACAAATGGAAGAGGAAATGGGAAACCAAGTGATCGCAAGAGGTAGCCGTCAACGGTGGTTGAGTGCCTGGCAGGGGCGGATTTACCATGGGCCCAGGGGGTATAACAAAAAAAACCTTCTGGCATAGTGGTAAATATGTCATCAACCCCCCCCTCAAGTCCTAAATTCAAGTTTTGGTTTATACAATGTTAAATATTTTTTTCAATGTCATATTCAAGCCCCCCTTCGATACAAATTCTAGATCCGCCACTGGTCGTTGTAGTTGTCGTCGTTAGTGGTCGCTGGAGTTATCATTGGAGTTATTGTCGAAGCGGTCACCGACAATGAAAAACGACAAATTGAAGACGATGTGGTCGTCGGAGGTGTCGTTGTCGGTGGTGTCGGGTGGTCGTCGGAGTTGTTGCCAAAGTGGTCGTTGTCGTTGTCGTTGGTTGTTGGGTGATCGTCAGAGTTGTTGCCAAAGTGGTCGCTGATGCGGTCGTCGGAATTGTCGTTGTCGATGGTTGTCGGAGTTTTTACCGGAGTCGTCGGGTGGTCGCCGGAGTTTGTATCTGAGTTTTCGAATTTCATGGGATTACACTGTTGTAACCCATGAGATTGTACTGTTGTAACCCATGAGATTGTACTGTTGTAATTCATCCAAATCCATACCCATGTGCCAAACACACCCTTAGAGAACTAAATAATGTATTAATCAGTTGAGTTATACTTGTTACTAAATTACCTACAATGTTGGATATAATAATTCAAATTACCCACAATGTTGGATAAAGATTATAAATGGTTAAAATAAACTTAACTCTGCGGGCAAACTCATATCCTCTTTTTCTTGAATTCGAGGTCTAAATCCTTACACTCAACAACAATAAATAAATGTCAAACAAGAAGATAGTTTAACTTGTTTCAAGTATAAACAACTTATGACTAAAAGATTATGAATTCAAATCTTTTACCGTTAAATGTTAGAATTTTTATTAATCTAACTTTTTATTTACTTTGTCTCGAGAAAAACAAATGTCAAAGACTATTTTTAAAATTGAAAAGTCAAGAAGTGTGAATTATTATGATGTTACCGTCTAAAAAAAAAGAATTATTGTTTATTCTAACAATTAGTGTTACGTTACCTTTATTATACAATAATAACATTGTCACTAAAGGGCATAACTTTCTTGACATAAAATATGGATTTATGATTAAATCATAAGTTCAAATTTCCTATCATTAATTATGTTACAAAAAAAAATGTTGTTCAACTAAAAAAGAGTTAAATTACAATTTTAGAACTTTTAGATTTGTCTATTGGTATTAAACTTTCAATTTTATATTTAACAGGTCTTTAAACTTTAGAAAGTGTCTAAAAGGTCCTTAAAATTGAGTGTCTAATAAATCCATGAATTTTCAATTTTATGTCTAGTAAATCATTGACTTGTTTAACTTTTTTTTTTTTAATTTCCAAGTTTACTCGACATAAAATTGAAAGTTTAGAGTTCCATTGGAAATAAATTTTAGTTTTATATATACTAGGCCATTAATGTTTTTAAAGATTTTGAATAAATCAATGACCTATTAGACACAATTGAAAGTCCATGAACCTATTAGACATTTTTAAAATTCATGAAGTTATTATATTAGACACAAATTAAATTTAAAGTTTGGAGACTTATCAAATACTTTAAAGGTTAGGAATCAAGTAGACACAAATTTAAAAGTTTGGGACTAAACTTGTAATTTAATTTTTAAAAAAAAAAAATGGGAGAAATGTACCTCGATTATGTTGCAAAGTTACAATGCGATATTCTTTGTAATTGGTATGTAAGTTCCTCGTACTTCTTAAGGCCAAGTCAAAGTTTTTAAAGACATTTGAAAATATGAAAAGCGACCAAATTTGGGACTAAAATACTCTTCTTAATAGATCCAATTAACGATGTCTAAAATTAAGAGATTCAGAAAGAGAAAATATCTCTAATAAAATCTCTAATATATAAAATATAATTCTTAAAATCCCGTTTGATAACCATTTTATTTATAATTTTTGTAAATTAAGCTTAAAAATACTACTTTCTATGTTTTCTTATCTACTTTGTAGATATGTTTTCAAAAATCAAGCTAAATTTTGAAAACTAAAAAAAACATAGTTTTCAAAAACTTGTTTTTATTTTTTAAATTTCACTCCAAACTTAAGTGACACCTTAAGAAAGATGGGCATCATCGTGGAGAAGATTGAGAGAAATTGTGGAAAAAAAAAACAAGCATAATTTTTAAAAACCAAAAACAAAAAAATTAAATTCTCGTTTGATAACCATTTAGTTTTTAGTTTTTTTTTTTAAATTAAGCCTAAAATTACTAGTTCTACCAATGAATTTCTATGTTTTCTTCTCTACTTTGTACCTATGCTTTTAAAAACCAAGCTAAGTTTGAAAACTAAAAAAAAAAAGTTTTCAAAATCTTGGATTTGTTTTTGAGATTTGACTAGAAACTTAATGGTACCTCAAGAAAAATGAAAAACAAGCATAATTTTTAAAAGCTAAAAAGTAAAAACCAAATGGTTAAGGCCATCAAACGGAGAGCCTAAATCATCTTAATTAAACTAATGTTAGAAAACTAAAATTGAAAATAATTTAAGCTTATTATATGGCACGAGTGATGATTGGGAAACCCTAGAAAATTAATTTTATTTATGTATACGTATTTGTAAGACTGAAAGAGTGTGTGTGATATAGACAATATTTCATCATTGATATTAATCGTAGTGCTTAAACATATACCACATTCCATATATTTTCGAAAAGGAATTTAAATCTAAAATCTAGATTCTATAGAATTTGAAAAAGTTAATTAGAATTTGTATATAAAAAAAGATATACATCAATCATCAATTTTTAAAAAAAGATATAAAATCTAGCTGAAAAATAAAAAATGAGAAAATTTACGATTTGAAGTATAAATTTGACTTTTGAATGTATTACAATTTTAGGAGAAAAATCTAAAAATAGAGATTTTATAAAGCTATTGTAAATTTCAATTGGCTAATATATCACAACTTTAGGAGATAAAAAGCTATAACTGTATAGTAATACACAATACGGATATGTGAAAAAGGAGAAATTATTCGGTGAGGCTGACACAATGTGGCCGATAATTTTACACCGTTGGATGAAGAGAGAAAAGTAACTCGAATTTATATCCAAAGGATATGAGGGGGCATGGAAATTATTGGATCCATATCCAACGGTTATTATGAGGCAGCCACATTGTGGCGGCCTCATTGAATAATTTGTCGTGAAAAAGAGAGTGGGACGATGGTTTTTATTTTTTTTTAATGATGTATTTTCTAACCATGGGAAATTTGTTAATATTAAAAATGTCCAATGATGCTAAATTGTTAAATTAGTTTTTTTATAAACTTCATTATTAAATATTAAATTATTTATCAAATGTAACTGTGAATTAAAAAAGTAAAACAATTCATATTAAAAAAAAAAAAAGTAAAACAATTCTAGAGAGACACCACAAGATGTTTTTAACAAGTCTTGATTTTTCAACCTACTCCATAAGCCCATCCCTAAGAATAAGATTAATCAATCAAAGATTAGTACGATTTTTAATCAATATTGACTTATGCATAAGAGAACTCCCTTCTCAATTCATACTGCAATAGTTGATTGGCCCTCCTGCGATTAAATCTTTTCAAACATAAGCTCTCCTTGCTTTGTAGATCGCCGTTTGAACTCCCTTCAATGCTTGATACGTCTTCTCCCGAGACTTGAAAATATTTCTCACAAATATAAAAAGATTCAAACTTTTACAATTTCACATAAAACACATTCTCTTAACTCGACATTACAAATTTATAACAATTGAGAGTGGATAAACAAATTCACTCTACTAATCTAGCTACTTGTCTTACAATGTCCTAATATCTCATATATATATATAAATGGAATTAATAAAAGAATGATGGTTCATAAACCAATTAAACCATAATAACCTCCATTAAAATTAATTAAGGAATCACTTAGGAAGGAATGTCAAAATAAAAATATAGCCGTTAGACACTTAAATTCAAAATGAAATTCGAACATGCTATAAATAATAAATAAAACTTAGGCTGTTTCCAAAAATATCAATAAATAAAATTCCATTAAAAAAGTAATTGTAAAAGTTTTATTTCTTTTCATTTCACCTTGACATCCACACAATATTTTCTCCCTATTATTATTTTAAATTCATTTAAATTAGTTGGTCCAAACTCTAGGTAGATTTTCAACAAATAAATAAATTTAGACAAAAATGAGTTTTTTCCTTGAGATAAAAAATAAAATATATTTAACAAATAAATGGATCTAGGAACATTAATATAGATATTTTTTTGAGTTGATATATATAATTGATTTATTTTAAAAAAAGTAAAGAGGTGGAGTGTAAGGTTTGGTTAAGAGATACCTTTTATCTCAAATAATGAAATCATTTATTTTTAAAAATATGTCATTATTATATTGCTGTGTATATATATATTTTACTAATTAAAACTAATTTTTAAACTTTAATGTCATGACAAGTTTTCCATCTAAGTCTAGTCTTTTATCTTTTCCTCATTTTTTGGTTAATTTCATCAAATTAATTAAAAAGTAAGCAATGACGTGGGTTTAAGATAAATAAATTAAATGCCAAAAAAAACATAACTCAACTGGTATATTAATGACCATGAGATCTGTGGTTCAAATCTCTCCATTCTCATTATACTTAAAAAAAAATAAATTAATTAAATTAAAATGTGTTTTTTAAGGTATTTATTTTTATTCATTTTATACCATTTTTTTCACAGAGAAGTTACATTTCAATCCCTCTCTCTCCTTTTCTTACTCAACTGGGCTTGGTTGTTGGGCTTCTAAGATGGGTAGAGAGATGAAAAACTTTTAAAATTTTCTTTTGCTTTTTTTTTTAATAGAAATGGTAGGTAATGTCTACGAATAATTATCTATAATTTTAAAAAATATTAAAATATTTTATATTTGAAATTATGGCTATCGGTTTTTTAAGAAAGAGAGAGGATAAAAAATCATCCCCATTTTATCTTGTATTTAGCACTATCTACCATTAGACCATTTGAACCAGAAGATGGTTTTTTTTTATATAAAATAAATCTCCACAACGATTTGTATAGGAAAGACATTTCAAAAATGAAAAAAAAAAGTGAATAATTTATATATACATATATACATATCTAATCATATGTGTTTTGTTTGGGTGAGTTCAAAAGAAAGATAAAAAATAGGAGAATGTAATCGAAGAAGTCCATCTTTCAAGTGTTGAGGATCTCACATTGGAGAAGTGGAAAAAAAACCTCACAATATATATGATATATGGGTTACTCCTCTCATTACCAATTGGTTTTGAGATAGAATCTCATATAAGCTAATATGGTATCAGAGCCCATTAAACCCAAACGGGTATTCGGTCCAAAAATTGAAATTGGGATCCGATCCAATAATGGTGAACTCAAAGAGACACTACCTTGAGGGGGCATGTTGAGGATCTCAAATTGGAAAAGTGGAGAAAAAACCTCACAATATATATGATATATGAGCTACTCTTCTTATTGTCAATTGGTTTTGAAATGGAACCCCGACGTACTCAAGTGAATAATTACACTTATTTACCTTGTCTAATGGTGCATGCAGTTGAGGCATTTTGGGTGAAACCAAAAGTAAAACCATTAGTAGAATACTCATAAATATCTAGTGATATTTTCCTTCTAATGCAATTAGTAGAAATTGGTTAAAAACGATTTTGGTCATATTTACGCAATAAAACTATTTTTTCAGTGGAGGGGATTAAATTGAGACTTCTTTTTATTGCTTTTTTTTCCTGATCTTTATTACTATAAGTTAATTGAAACAATCATTAATTATGAATAAGAATATTATTCAAATTCTCTCGCATAACTTTTAAAAAAATTATCACATATAAACTCTAGATATTTGAAATGCTAAAGATATATAAAAATATTTCCACTGCACGGTATAGAGGCACAAACATGCCAACAATTTCTTTGCCAATTATAATTTTATAGTATTGTAGTAATTATTTTATTTTAATTATAAAATGGCTAATTAAACAAAATCAAATAATTCATTATAGATTTTGGAAGTATAAAGGTCTACTTTAACCATTTGGAATGTGGTACTCAACCAAAAAAAATGTCAACAAAGAAATTCTTCTCTTGTGAAGATAAATAAACATGAGTTATAGTAAATATTTTGGAATAATCTTAAGTTTAAGAAACAAAGTGACTTGGCTGATATAAAGTATGTGATATCAATTTCAAGGTTAGAGATTTGATTTCTTCCACCCATGTTGAACTAAAAAAATATATATATAAGTATCAAGAGCTAATATATATATATATATATTACTTTAAATTAAAACAACAAGATTTCATGTACATCACACTTATTTCTTGCTAGTAATTAAATGTGTAATTTTTTTTAGTTAAAAAACGTTTGGGTGAAGCGATTTGAATCTCTGACCTTTTGATCGAGGATACATGTCAATTACCATTGAGTTATGTCCACTTTGTTAATTAAACATATACATATATCATTGAACATTGATTAGTATATAAAATATCTACTATCATTATAACTTGTTTCCCATATTATATAATGATTGAATTAAAAGGGAAGAAAAACATGTAGATATCTTTTTTTAAGACATGTAGATGCATTATTAACGAAATAAGTCAATTGATTAATTTGTTGAGTATTCCACATTAGAAAGATGAAATAGCTCACAACCTTTTTAAAACACATAGATTATGTTGCTAATTAACCATATGAAACAATTTTAAGCTTTATATATTAAATGTATAGGGACAAAAAAATTGATCCCACTATATATTTATATATTTGTGAATAATCTATTTAAAAATGGTTCTTACGGTTAGATGCATGGTTTAAAAAAATATCTTTCAATTAATTTTTTATTCATCAAAAAGTCACGAAAGCGACATCTACCTCAAATAATTTCCATTAATGGATAAGGTTGGTTGGGTAGATTGCTTCTGACAAATTATATCTACTTTCTTAAAGACAGTTTAATGTAAAAATAAAAGATATAGGGTTAAAAAAATCAATATGAAACATAGAAATTATCAACATTTACACATGAATTAGAAAGGTAACTAAGCTCGATTTTGATAACTATTTGACTTTTAATTTTTAGTTTTTAAAAATTAAGCATATAAATACTATCTTTATCTATGAATTTTTCATATTTTCTATTTACTTTTTAAATATATTTTAAAAAATCATGTCAAGTTTTAAAAATTAGAAAAAAAAATAATTTTCAAAAACTTGTGTTTTGTTTTTTGTTTGAGCTAGAAACTCAAACCTTCCTTTAAGAAATATGAAAATTATGTAGAGAAATTATGAGAAAATAAAGCACAATTTTCAAAAATAAAAAAATCAATTGGTTATTAAATGGGGCCTAAATAATTTAGAAACAACCTAATTAAACATGGTTTTAGTTTGTTAAGAAATCTTCATAAGAAAATGTTGAAATCAATAACATCTCTCTATTAGGGGTATTTATATAAGTTAGGTTGGGTCGGGTTGAGACACATTTTAGACCTAATCTAATTGTGTGATAGGATTCTTCAACACAAACAACCCCATTGAATATTATTGCATCCAACCAAACCAATCGTGAATTTTTTGAGTTCGTTGGTGTCATTTATTCAAAATTTCGATTTAAAAAAATGTTAATATATAAATCTATTTGTTTATTTTTAAAAATTGAGTTAAAATTAGCAACTCAATTTCAATTTATACAAGGAAAAATTACACTTTAAAGACTTAAAAATGAATTTTTAAGAGTTATCGAAGAATGAATAATTAAAAATGATTATAAAATTAAATAAAAATAAAATAAAAACATTTATATATAATTGTATAATAGGTAAAAAAATATTAAATTAATAATAAATTTGAGTTGTGTCGGGTCAACCCAAATAAGTTAAACTGTGTGAGTTGTGTTGAGCTAATCAAGTTGTTCTAGTCATGGAGTCTTTTAAACTCCTATTCTCTATGATCAAATTTAGGATTCGTTCGATAACACATTTTTCGTTTCCTATTTCTTATTTCTAATACTCACTTTTTAAGAAACAAACATGTTTGATTGATGTATCCGCTTCTTCTTTCTAAATTTTAAGAAACATTTCTAAAATTGAATCAAATTTGGAGAAATTATGAAAAATTGCTTCTCTCACTTCAGTTTAGGGAAAATTTGGATGCAACTTAGGTTGTACCCATCTATTGTGCTGCTTCATTTTGAACCACAATTTTTTTGTTTAAAAAAAACAATTTTTTATGTGCATAAGTCATTATTAAAATTAATAAATAGGGTGTATTTCACTAATTTTTTTGTTCATAAAATATAAAATCATTTTAAAACTAAATTATAAGATTACTCATAGGAAGACAAATCCTTTTGTGGGTAAATTAATATTCCTTCAAACCTAATGTAACGTCACAAGTCTAGAATTCGAAATTTAGATTGACACTTCATGGCCCTTGACACAAGTCAAGCACGCTAAACTTTGAAGTTTCTATAATTGAACCAGCAAAAAGAAGGGTGTACTTTGTTAGTATAAGTTGTAGTTATCAATTTGTTTAAGCTTTTCCTAATCATACTTTCATATCTTCAGGATTCCTCTCATTTAGGTGCGGTCTGGATTCATTCATGTACCCTTCATGGACTCGAGCGTCACACCTAAATTAATAAGGTTACTAGTGCAATAACTAATAAAATGTCTCAAAATTCAACTTCAATGAAAATACTCAAAATTAATCTACATAAGTATACTCAAAACTAATCAAAATTTGTGCAACATTTGAATGACAAATACAATTTTATTATTATTATTAATTTTGCATTGAGACTTATTTGTATTAGATACTCTAGGCGCCGTTTAGTTTGTGATCTGAATTCTTTTTCAAAAACAAAGAATTCAGTAGAAAATAAAAATAAATTTTTTATTTCCATTATATCTGGAAACATGTTTGGTTCCAATTTAAAAACTTTAAATTTGAATTCAAAATTTAAAAACTGATTGAAATTTTAAAATGTAGAAAAAGATTAATATATGTTTCATATAATAAAAAAAAAAAAAACTAATATAATTATTTCTTACTGCAACAAATTTGAATTTATTATTGTCAAGAAGGAAAATGAAGATTGTAGAGATAACAAAGATAGCAAAAGGAGAGATAGTTTAAAAGATTCTTGATTTCTTGAAATACAAGCGGTAAAATTTATAAAATGAATAAAAACTTTTCCTACCACAAAAATGAAAAGAAATTCTTTCGAATCAGAGAAAGAAAAAGAATCCATTTATCGAAAATGACTAATGTTTATATAATGTTGTGCTAGTTAAATCAATAGTATGATCATTTATAAATATTTTCAATAACTTTAGTTAGTTGATCTTTACTTTTCTTGATTTTTGTAATAAAAATTTAAAAATAGACTCACTTCGTAGATGAAAGTACGTTTATGAGTTTTTTAAAAAAAAAAAAAATTGTAATATTTAACCTGAAAATGATGTTTTTTATGTAGTTGATCCCTAATTTTCATAATTTTTTCGAAAATAGGTCATGGTCATTTTCAGAGTTGTGTTTTGAAAACTGTTTTTGAAAATAATTGCAACTAAACACATTTTTATTATTTTTTTATATTTTTTGTTTTCAAAAACATAAAAATAAAATCGGATCACGAACCAAACAGGGCCTTAAACTTTTGATAATTTCTTTATATATGTCTTCTAATGCATGTACCCTTTTATACTTTATATACTAAATTATATGTAAACTAATAAAAAAAGAAAAAGGAAAAAAAAAAGGAAACAATGGATAGTTATAAACAAATTTTCGTTTATTTTATTCAAGAAACAAAAACAAAAAAAAACCAATTATATTTCTGTTTCTAGTCATGAAAAAAATATAAAATATGAAATAAAAAACAAAAAACAAAAAACTGAAATAAGGAATAGGTACGTTATCAAACAGAACATTAACTTCTCATTCCACATATCAACATGAACATAGTTTAGTAGTTAAAACATTTCTATTTTGTTTAAGAATCTGTAGGCTCAAAATCTTCCTAATTTCATATGGTAAAAAAATCAAATCTCACTCCATCCTAGTATGAATTAATAAAAATTGTCAAGTTGAGCATAAATAAATTGAATTAGATATATACTGTCGATCAAAATGTTAGTTCTATTCTCTCCCCTTATATGTTATTAAATTTCATTAAAAAAAATTCAATTGCAAATTTAATCTTTATAGTTTGGAGAAAACTATAGTTTAATCCTTACAATTTTAAAAGTTAGAATTTCGTCTTTATGATTTGATAAAACTTTTTAAATATTTTTTATAGTTTCATATATAAAATCATTATAAATAGTCCATACCGTAGGAATTATATCGTGTTTCTAGCATTTAAAATTATAGGGACTAAATTTTAACTTTCTCAAAACTATAAGAATAAATTTGTATAATTAAAAATAATAATAATATAAATAAATAAAAAATCTTTACTAAATCCCTCGTTTTTATTCAACGATTTTTTAATATCAACAACGCCTTTAACGAGTTGAACATGATGCCTACCTACAATAATGTCAATGCCATTTATTGACATTTTAAAATCATTTTCAAAGACATTTTGTTAATATTATCATTTATTTAAAAAAAAAAAAAACATCGTTATCATCATTTTAAATAATTTAGCATTAGACCAGGTGATAATTTAAATCCACAGCACAGTCTAAGGAATAAAAAATCTTAATACTTTGGTCATTAGACTATTCATATTATCCTGATATAGTAATTTTTTTACACCCTGATAGTAATTTTGAAGTAGATATTTTACCTTAAAAAATTTCAATGTTATTTTCTTTTTTTTCTTCTTTAATAGTAGATGGTAAAAAAAATAATAGGAAAAACAAGGATTTTTTATTATTATTACTATAAATTTTGAAAGTTTTTAATAAAAATATTGTATTTTTCAAACTTGTTATAAGAATGTTGTTTTAATTAATTGGCATATGGTTGTCTCTTAGAGACGATTAACCATAATCGATAGGTGGTCGCCTCTTCAATGATCATCCGTGCATTTAAAAAAAAAAAATCGGGCAGGTGGATCAAGAGAAGACCATCTTTTACCACGTAGGATATGTCCGTCTCTTGAAGAGACCATCTATATAAAAAATTTGTTATATTGGTTTGTTATAAAAGATTTGTTAGTTTTATATTTTTTATATTTATATATAATATATAAGATTTGTTAGGTTGGATTTTATCTGTTATTCATTACTTAGCAATTAAATTATTTGTATTTTGTGTAAACACATTACAATTTAAAAAAAAAAACTATTTTAAAATAACTAAAAAATGAATTAAGAAAAATGGTTTAAAACAATATTATGAAAAAAAAAAAGATGAATTAAGAAAAATAGAAAAGAAAAAATGAATTGAAAAAAATGGTTTAAAAGAGATGAGATGATTTTTTCCCATTTGTTGAGAAAAATGGTTTAAAAATAAATCGTTTATTGTTTTACCAAATTAAATCTAACATATCTTGAAAAAAAAAATACAAAACTAACCAATCTTTTATATACATATATAACAAATCTTATAAAAAAAAAAATCAGTGAGCATCTCGTGTCGAAAGATGGTCGTCACGACCATCCACCTGTCCAATTTTATAAAATATTGTAGGGATGATCGCCTCTTGGAGAGACGATCGCATATAATTGATCATCTGCCAGCTAATTAAAATAACAATAATAAGATGGTAAAATGTAATATTTTTATAAAAACTTTTAAAATATAGTAATTTAAAAAAAAAACTGAAAAACTGGGGAAAAAGTTAATGTATCTTAAAATAAATAAATAAATAAAAGCCAAGCGTCATGCGTTGAAAAATCAGATATATTTTTGGATAAATCTTTGACCTTCCAAAATGTTATCCTTATCTCTCTCTAACATAATCCACGTGTCCGATCATTTCCGGATTGTTCGGCGTCTATTCCTATTGCCGACATCCAAGGATTAATAATAGACATAGAAACTTCTTTTTCAGAAAGCCACGTGGACAAGTTTAAAAGAGTTGATTTATTTGTTCATCCGACGTGGCATGATTGCCTTTTAACGATCCTTCAAATTCTTTTTTCATTTTTAAATATTTGAATAAATGTAAAAAAAATTTACAAACCATTTGTAAAACTATGTGTCACCCTTTTATAAGTATATTAAAGGTTTATTTGGGCCCCAAATTATTATAAGTTGTGTTATAATAACTTATGGAATAGTTTACACTTCAAATATAGATTATTATAACTCTAGATTAAACAACTCTACATTTTAAATAATATTATATAATTCTATATATTATATTATAATAACACACAATTATTATAACTCATGTTATATTAACTCACACAACGTTTAAACTAACTCCTAAAAATTATTTACTTTCATCTTTTATTTATATTTAGATACAAAGATCTCTTGTATTAGGGTAGTCTCGTACATTTTAATGTTTGGTGTATACGTGGTGCACATATATTTTCAAATCGTCAATTTTGAGCTTTGATTTAGACTTTTTTTTTTCTTTTTTTGAATTATTTAACCGTTGGATCTCACCATCGATCCAAATAATTTTAGTCATCCAATAATTTTAAATTCGAAAAGTCAAAGAGAAAAAGGAGAAAGTAGTAGAAAAGAAAAGAAGAAAAAAATTGTAGTGGTTGGACCACGGCATAAATAAAAGATAGTGTTGAATTTAATCAACAACAAAATAATTGTATCCAAAAAAATCACTCTAAACTTGGAGTTTGTGTACGGATGATTCATTCTCACACGCATCAATGTCATCTGACATACTTTATGAAAATAATGAAATATAACACATTATAACGTAAAAATTTGCGCAAAATTATCCTAAGGATAGTATAAGGTTGTCTCGCTTACGGTCTCGGATAGGGTAACACTCTCACTATTAATTCTTGTTCTCGCTCTCGCTTGTTACGTGACAAAATTGCTTGGATCTAAAATTATATATTTCACTCGCGAAGAGCGAGAGCGAGATTAAAAAAGGGTTAAATTATCAAAAATGTAATTGAACTATGGGGTTGATTTCGATTATACCCCTTAACTTTGAAAAGTTTCATTTTTACCCTTAAACTTTGAAGTTTGTTTCAAACAACTCTTAAAGGCTTTTTTTTTGTAAAATTCATGGACGGAAAACGTTGTATTTGCATTTGTATTGTTGTTTATGTGAACATATATGTTGAAAAAAATTGAAATTCATGCAAATACGTCATTTTTCATCCTTAAATTTGACAAACAAAAAAAAAACTTCAAGGGTTATTTGGAAACAAACATCAAAGTTCAAGAGTTAAATGAAACTTTTCAAAGTTTAGACATATAATTGAAACCCGGCTCACTCCATAGTTCAGGGGTATTTTTGATAATTTAACTTTAAAGAAGAAAAGATTGAAAAGAAAAAAAAAAGATAAAATTAAGTAAAAAAAAAAAGATGGAGCTAGTGAGAATGAGAATGAGATTATATTGAAGAAGAAAATATTGAAAATAAATAAAAAAAATATAAAATTAAGTTAAGGAAGCAAGAACAAGAGAAAGAGTGATTGTATGTTACCCTCACAAAAAGATAATATATTATTAATTTAAAAATATAGTTCAAATGACACATTAGAAATTTAGAATGTATGAAAAGAGTAGAAATACCCAATTTTTTTGTTTTCGGTAGCCATTAAAGAAAGGAAAAACAATTAAACACATCCCTTTTTTTCCCTAAATCAATGAAGACGTTTTTCAACCACCCAATATTTTATTTGATCGCAGCAGGTAGCCACGATTTAACACGGCATTATCTCAAAAAATAACAAACAATAATAGATATAATATAATAAATACAATAAATACTCATGCAAATGAGCCATGTGCCATCTCAGGTGTACATAAGTTGGGTTGGGTTAGATTGGGAGAATTTTTTAGATCAACAAAAAAATTAGGGTGGATCATTCCTTCAACCCAACCAACCCTATTCATGTGAGTAACCCAACCCGATCCAACCTAATATTTTTTGGTTTGGTTGGGTTAGGTCGCCGGGTTATTATTATTTTTTATTATTTTATTATTTTTTTAATTATTTAAAATATTTTTTCTTAAATTAATAACTAAAATCACATAAAATTCAAATATCAAACTTCAAATTTTAAAACATCTTAACATTTATTAGAAGTAAACCATTAAAAATTAACAAATAATTCATTTATAAGTATATATGTAATTAAAATAAAATAAAATAAATATAAACTTTGGGTTGGATTGGGTCAACTCGAGCCTAAAAATCCTAACGCAACCTAACCCTTATGATTTCGGTTGGGTAGTCCGGATTGCTCAGATTACTGGGTTATTTGTACATCCCTAATCCCAGCCACCTTCACTTGCTAGTTGCTTCCGGGAAAATTTCTAATAATGTGATGGTACAGAGAATTTTTCATACTACTCTTATTGAATGCTTGCTAGGTGACATTCTTTTAAAAATTTTATGGACTCTACCAAAACTTACGTGGGATCCACTAGTATTAAAATCTAAAAAATTATAGTGTGAATAAAGGGAGTATGGTAATACGGTAGTACTAGAAATTTTTCCGTTACTTGCACCCAAAACTCTCTACCTTTCAAATTTGAATATTATTCCGTTGCAGGGTATCACAAACATATTAACTTCTCTCTCAATTTTTTCTTGTGGACCATACAAACATATTAACTCTTTCTCTAACTCTCAAATTCTCAATAACTCCTTCTCTAACTTCTCATTGTGAGTCCACAATTTTTCTATCTCATTTTTTCTTCACCCCACTTTACTCTTACTTCTCTCTCTTCTTTCTTTTTTCTTTCTAATTTTTTAAAACTTTTTAATATAAAAAAAAAATCTTTATTTTTATATAAATCATCTTATCATTATTACTAATTAATAATTACATAAAAATATTTTTATTTCAATCCTGTAATTTTATTTTTTCAACAATTTTTTTATTCTATATTTTTATTTTGTAAATATAAATTATATAAAAAAGTTTTAGTTATGATACTATTATTTAAATTGAAATTCTTATTGTAAATTAGACTACTACGTAACAAATTTGTTAATTGATAAAAATCTTTTTATCCTACTTCCTCCACATGTTATCTACATTTTTTTTAAGTTTAAACAAAAATTACTTATAACAAATAGCAATTTTATCTCTTTTTTTTCCTTATTATTTTATTAATAGCTAAAAAATATATATAATTTTATGATTTGAAGATAAGAAAAACATATTTCAAACTAACGTGTATTACTATTTAAGAAATTAGTATTTAAAAATGTTAATATATTAAAAATAATTTGATATTCAAATTAATAGATTTGTCCTTCCAAACTTTAATAAAATAAAATTATACAATAAATAATATAAACATATAATCATTTGAACAAAAGTATATATGATATTCATTTTGAGAGATGTTAAAAAACATATATTCATTTTTAAACTTAATAATTTTAAAATAACATAAATATTTGATATTTTATTTTTTTACTTAGTTATTTAAATCTTCAGATGATATATTATTCTCAAACTTAATTAAACTATAGATAATTCATTACATTGATTAGTTAGAAAAATGAAATCTTAAATTATACAAAGAAAAAAATATTTTATTAAGCTTGAAAAATAAATTTTAAATTTGATGCAATCAAGTGTTTAACAAAATTGTAAAATATTCTTAAACTAATATAATTTAAAATCTCAAATTTAAGATTGACAGAAATAAATCTATATTATTTTTTGAATTGAGAGAATAAAGGCATTAAAACCTTAAAGTTTATTTGAATTCTTTTAAATTAATTGATTGAAATATTTCCGAATCACATGTAATATTTAAAAAGTATAGTAAGACTTTCTTTTTAAAAACTATCAAATGGAAATGAATAATTAATGTGAGAGAGATTGAAAAAATGATGTGGGGTATTTTTTTCTAATTTTTTTCTTTAAAGAAAATGTTAAAATATACATAAATTAATAAAAACAAAAAAAAAATCTTAGAATTCGGAAACAAATTCTTAATAATGAAAATTTGAGAAATTGTGAAAAAATGTAAAAAAAAAAAAATCTAAAATCGACTCAAACTTCAAAACGGAGTTTAACAAATCTGCACTCCAAAGGTGGACCTCACAATTCTTACTCCCTACATCTTATTCAGACTAAACAACTCTACACCCCAAACACAATCTTTATAAAATTATAACTCATCGACTTCCTACCTCCTATTTGCTGCAACTCCTTGTCCCAAATATTCCTTACGTTTTAACTTAACTTTAATTTTAACCATTTTTTATTTTTTTTTAATACAACAATATGTGGGGTTGGAAGATTCAAATTTATGATCTATTGATCGAAGATACATGTTTTATGTCAGTTGAACCATGTTCATATTGACGTATTAATTGCTTTAGTCAATAAATTAAAGTACTGTTACTTTAACTACAAGTACCTAGTCCATTGACAATAATTTTTCTAACTACTACATTGATATTTGGTATTACATTTCCGTCGACATGTCGACATTTCCATCGATATTTTCACATGTCCATGGATTCATCGACACTAGAGGTGAATCGACATTTTCATTATATCATACAAAATTGATGAAATATTAAAGAAAATAGTAATAAAATGTAACATAATGTGAATATAATATTATATCAACTCATTTAAAAAGTGTAGAAGAATTATTTTCTAATTTAAATATATAAAAAATATTTTTAAAATTTTTCAAAAATATCCACCGACAATTCTATGAAAGTGAGACCTCGATATTTCCATCACATCGACATTTTCAACCTAAAAAAAAAGTTAGCTATATATCTAAAAAGTAAAGACATTGCAATATTCGTAGCTAAAGTGAACCATATTGTTGGCTTTTTCTTTTTGGAATGACTAAACTCTTCGGGGTAGCATTTGTAGCTAAAGCATTAGCCACCTTCTCGCTTTTTCCTTTTGGAATGACTTAAGCCCTTGTCATGTTATCGTTTCTGTCAAACCTTTCCACGAACATCCTAAAGGAAGGGACTAAACATGTCATCATTAAATTATTCACCAAAAGTCAATAAATCAATTTTAGTGCATGCTTGAGAATGATGTTATAAATATTGATTTTAGCATAATTGGTTAATTTATAATTGATTTATCAAAATTGATTTTTATACCATCACATTGATGTTTGGTTCCAAACTTTCATAATTAATTTTTCTATATTTAAAAGTGAATTTTAATTATTACGTTGGTTTCAAAAGTAATTTTAGAATTACCAAATTACCTAAAAATAATATTTTATATTTAATAAATTATTTAACAAAATAATTATTATAAATATTTATTTTTTAATTCTTTTTTCATTTATTTTATTATTAATGCATAACTAATATGTTAAGTAAAACACACCTAATAAATATCAAAATAAAATTCGAAAGACATGTATTTCATTTCTATTAAATGGTCGAATTCTTTAGTGTCACTATTGTCTAAAGAGCTATTAATTGACCACATGAACATGACTCAACTATCATAAAATATATACTCTCGAACAAGAGGTCAGACGTTTGAATCTCCTGTCCCATATGTTGTAAAAAAAACTATTAATATTCTCATTATCAATTATATAAGATGATATTTTTGTTAACAAAATAATCATCTACAAATCCATCTATTTCTTTTACTTGTAGAAACAAAAACAAATAATCTTAAGAAAAAAAAAAAGAAAAAGACAGTTGTTGCATCAAAGGTGGGGTTTGACCAATCTAATCAGTTTGGAGAATGAGACAATTTTACTTTTTGAAAAAAAATTAAAGAAAACAACAAAAATAGAATGACAACAGTGGCCATAAATATTTAAAAAAAAACACCTTGTTGAATCACCCAATTAAACACATAATGTAGAGATGAGAGAGAAGAGAGAAACTAAAAAAAGGTGATTCTCGGTCAATCACCCCACCAAATCACCACTCAACTAATTATTAAAAAATTAATTTTAAATGATTTTTTTATTTTTCTAAAATCAATTTCAACATTTGCCAAACATTAGGCATGTTTGAGAGTGATTTTAGAGTGACCAAAATCACTTTTGACATGTCTAAAATCATTTTTCTATCCAAAGTGTGATGTTTGGCAATATTAAGCAAGTGATTTTGGAAGAATCCAAAATCATTTGAATTGATTCCCTCTCAATCACTTGGGAAGTGATTTTGGATGAATCCAAAATCATTTGAATTGATTTCCTCTCAATCACTTGGGAAATAATATACTTTTAATGACGAGTAAAAACCATCAACTTTTGTCAAAATTCATAAATTTCTATAAAAAAGTGATTTTTTTTTCAAAACCAAAATCACTATTAAAAGTATAGAACCAAACATGAAAATAATTACATGAAAATCACTTTTAATAAATTAATTATAGACAAATCAATTACACTAAAATCAATATTTTTAAAATCATTCTCAAACATGCACTTAATATTGGAAAGAAAAGTGATTTTAGCAATGACAAAAGTGATTTTGACCATGCCAAAATCGGACAAATTTTATTAATATAGCAAGTTTCAAACTTATTAAGAAAATATAACAATTTTCAAACTTATTAGAAAAATAATGTTGCAAAGATTTGTGTGCGTGGATGTAAAGAGACCAAACTTATTAGAAAAATAATGTTGCAAAAATTGAGAAGGTCGAAGAGACGACCTTCTCAATTTTTTTTTGTTATTTTAAATCAATTTATTTTTTAATAAATCTGTTTTATAAAATATTTGTAACAAAATCCAACCAAATATTCACAAAATTCAATTCAACAAATCAAATTCAACTAAATATTTTTTAAATTCAATCAACTTTTTTTTTAATATTCAATCTAACAAATCTTATAAAAAAAATATTTCCAACTATTTTCACAATTGACCAATGAATAATTCAAAGGTAGAATATTTCCAATTGAAGAGAGAAAATCTCATGTTTGCTATATTCATTTGGGCTAATTTGTGTTATCAAAACTCTAAAAGGATGCAAATATTCCATTTTGGGATGTTGACCAAGAACAAATGTTTTTAAAATTTAATAAATTTTAAAAAATAAAATTATCAAATACTAAAATTTATTAAATAAGGTTTTTATTTATTTCAGTATTTGATAATTTTAGGGTTTAGAGTTAAATTAGGTTTTTATTTTTTTCAATATTTGATAATTTTTTTTTCTTTAATTTACTAAGTTTTTAAAACGTTTGTTCTAAATTATGAAACTAGTTGAAAATATTTTTTTATAAATTTTGTTAGATTGATTATTTAAATAATTGGTTAAAATTTGGTCGAATTTAAAAAATATTTAGTTAGATTTGATTTGTTGAATTGAATTTTGCAAATATTTGTTTGGATTTGATTGCAAATATTTTATAAAATAGATTGATTTAAAATAATAAAAAAAAATAATTGAGAAGGTCGAGACGACGACCTTCACCAACACGTATACATTAGTCGTCTCTTGAAGAGACGACCTACATGGACGACCTTTGCTGGCACAATTAAAACTACATTATTTTCCTAATAAGTTTTAAAACTTTTATATTTCCCTAATAAGTTTGAAAACTTGCTATATTAATAAAATTTATCATGCCAAAATCACTCCCAAACATATCTTTAATCTAATTGAGCTCCAACATTCTTGCAATTTCCTATCATTTTAACATTGTAAGAGTTTTAATATACTATGTACTATTTCTCTATTGTATGCATATTAAGTCTATCTTTTCCAACTTCTTGTTTGATCCAAGAGTTTATTAACTTTTTCTTGTAGGCTCCATGAATTTATTAACTCTTTCTCAACTTATCTATCTCATTTTTCTTTACCATATCTCACTTTATCTCTCTTTCTTTTTTCTCCGTTCTCTCTCTATTTTTTTACATAAATTTTTTAATTTAAAAAATTATTTATTTATTATATTAATTTGTTTTTCATTATTATTAATTACTAATTACATATAAATATTTATTAATTTTTTTTATTTTTATCCTAGAATTTTAATATATTTTAAAAAATATATTTTTTAATATATACTTTTATTTTGAAATATAAATTATATATAAATATTTTAGTTATGATATTATTATTTATATTGAAATTCTTAGTGTAAATTAGAGTACTACATAACATTTTTTTAATTGATAAATATCTCCCTATCTCACTTCATCTACATGTCATTTACAATTTTTTACTCATAATAAATAGCAACCTTATCTTTTTTTTCTTTTTCTCACTTATTCTTTTATTAATAGCTAAAAATATAGATATAATTTTATGATTTGAAGATAAGAAAAATAAATAATTTACTAAAATAAATTATACAATAAATGACATAAATATATAGTAATCGGAATAAAAGTATATATGATATTTATTTTGAGTAGTGTTAAAAAAATATTCATTTTGAACTTAGTTATTTTAAAATAATATAAGTGTTTAATTTTATTTTACTTAGTTATTTAAATCTTCAAATAGTATATTATTCTCAAATTAATCAAATTATAGATAATCCATTATATTTATTAGTTAGAAAAATAAAATCAAATTAAATTAAAAATTAAAAAAATTGACGAAAATAAGTATTTAAAAATTATAAAATATTTATAAAATAATATAATTTAAAATCTCAAATTTAAGATTGACGGAAACAAATCTATATTATTTCTACTAGGGGTGAGCATCGGTTGGTAGAGTCATTTTCGACCCCAATCGACCCCAACCCACACAAGGCGCTTGCCTCGGTTGCGTTTTTTTTTTAAATCTTTTTTAAATTAAAACCGACCGACAAATTTGATTTGATTCATTCAGTTTTAGTTGGTTTATATATATATATATATAAATATTTATTTAATTAAATATTAAATATTTATAATTATTATTTTATTATTATTTAATAATTTATAATTATTTTTTAATTATTTTGAGAAAAAATTTTAGTTTTTTATTTTTTTAATTATTATTATTATTATTAATTTATTATCATTATTATATATATATATATAATTTTTTTTTTTTAATTTTCGGTCGGTTTTGTGAAGGGTAAAACCGACCCCGACCGACTCCTTCACAAAACCGACCGACCGCCCTCGGTTCGGTCGGTTTCGGTCGGTCGTGTCGGTTTTCGGTCTTTTTTTGCTCACCCCTAATTTCTACAATTGAGAGAATAAAGACATAAAAACTTTGAAATTTATTTAAATTCTTTTAAATTAATGGATTGAAATCCTTCCCAATCACATTTCTTTTTATTTAAAAATCATCAAAGAAAAATGAATAATTAATGTGAGAGATATCGAAAAAATGATCATGTGAGATAATTTTTGTCATAAACATATGTATTATTTTTGTGTTGGAACAATGAAGTTGACCTTCTTGTGCATTCATTACTTGTTATTAACACCATGAAAGTGGTCATTCTTGCCCTTTTAAATTGAACTTATTAAGGTAAATTAGATTGATTAGTTACTCAAAATTAGATAATTAATTACATTGATTGGTTAGAAATATAAAATATTCAAATTTACAAAAAGAAAATATATTTTATTAAGGTTGAAAAACAAATCATAAATTAAAATTCTCAAATTGATGTAAATATTTTGCTAAACTTGAAAAATAATTCTATTACATCGAATTCCGGTTAATTAATGGATTAAAATCCTTTTAAATAGTATTGTAATATTTTATTTTATTTGAAAATTAATCCAAGGCAAATCAATAATTAATATAATATTAAAATAAAAATGTGGGGTATTTTTTTTTTCTTTAAGTAAAATTTTAACATATAAATAAATTAATAGAAATAAAAAAAATATAAATCTGAAGATTTATGAAAACAATTTCATAATAATGAGAATTTAAAAAATGGTAGAAAAAACTGTACAAAAAAATAGCTAAAATCAGCTTAGACACTAGAACTCTAGGTTAATATATATGCATCCCAAACACAGATTTCAAAATTATTACTCCTTACAACTACTTGTCCCAAATACAGATTGCAGAATTCCAGACTAAACAACTCTACACCCCAAACACATAATTTAAAACTCTCCAAACTTTTTAATTTTCCAAACTTCTTAACTCTTACTCAGTGCAATTTCAATTCCCTGTCCCCAAAAGTCTAGTGTGATGAGTATTTTTTTTTTCTTTCCGAAGAATAATATGATAAGTTATTATAGAAATGAAAAACGGCGGCATTTTATTTTAAGTTTAAATTGTAATTCACTCATTGTATTTTGATTGCTGAATTTAGTCAGTGACCATAATTATAAAAATGTCAATTACACTTTATACTTTCAATTTTGATTTTAATAAAATTATGGTCCTATCATTATTTTAATTTTAATCATCGTTTTTTTTTTACAAACAGAAAAAAAATGCAAAGAGAAATTAGGAAAGTGACTAGTGAGCCCTCCATGTGAGGGATACTTTTGTCCAAAAATATTTTAAATGTTCTATTTTTGTCTTTTAAGTGTCTTTTTTTAACCAGATGTATGTAGAGTAAAGAATTGAGAAGCTCAACTTTTTGATGGAGTGTACATATTTTATACCAATTGAATTATATTCACATGTGTGCCTTTAAGATTTTGTATTCTATTATCATAATTTACTTTAGTGTGTCAGGAAAAAAAATAGTCCTCACAATTAATTGTTTAACATAAGTCTCAACCAACCTTGAAACCTAACAACCTACTAAATACTCCCCAAAAAAAACCTACTAATATAAATGAATTTAAAATTTTATTTGAGACACTTTATTGTTATGAAAATAAATAAAATGGAGTGGTTTAAATTTCTATTAAATGATTAAAGGAATTACATTGTACTAAAATTAGAATTTGAAAAACAAAATGTAAAAACTACCCCTAATTATAGTAATAGTTTTTTAGCTCAACAATATATGAAGATAAAGATTTGAACCTCTAACATTTAAGTCGACGATATGTGTCATAATCACTTGAGTTATATTCAAATTTACCTTATTATGATAATTTTTAAAACTACATTTTTTTTCAATACTTAAAATCACACCTTCAAATTTTAAATTTAAATCAGTATTCTTCACTAACTAAAATTTATGAAACCATTGCAATCAAATCACTTTTTTTTTTTTGCAAAGGTAGAATATTTATTGCAGAAGAGAGACTTCAAAGCCTGAGGTCAAGGCACAAAATAGATGAAACCTAATTATAGTAGAAAAAATAATAGAAGAAGAAACCAAAACCAAGGTGCAAACAAAAACTAAAAAAAAAAAAAAAGAAAACATGAAAACAAGTTAATCAAAGCTAAGGAAACCGAGGAGACAAGCACCCCTCGATCATGATGAGCACCGAGCATTTTGATCCGTCCTGATAGCACAAATGGCAGACTGAGGAGATTGATTTGTCGACCCATAAAAACGAAGAATACACTTCATCCAAATATGATAAATAGACGCACACTAAGCAAGCCTTCAACCTCGACTTCTGCGATAGTTGCCCCTACTCACGTGACAAATCCACTCTAATTCAGAGGCCCAAGACAATATACTGTGGACAGAATCTCCCCAAGAAAGCATGATATCCCAAATAATATGACTTAAAGGGCAATTGAAAGATAAATGGTCACGGGACTCTTCGAAGATAGACAAAGTAAGCAATCAGTCAGAATAGCCCTATCCCACATGTGATGATGGGCCATAGTGAACAATCAATCTCGCATTACCAATCAAAAGATAAACGAATGCTTAGGAAGATTCCCTCCAAACCAGAAGAGCATATTCCAATGCAATTTACGCAGTCTAATCACCTCCCAAGCACTAGGTATAGAAAATCGAGCCAAACGAACTAGGTAACAAATAGGACTATCCTCTCGATTCATACAAGGAATATCATGAACTAAAGGTAAGAGCTCAAGCAAAACACATGGCCAACCAAAGAATCGTCTGTGAATAAGAAATCAACAACATGAGCAAAAGAGTACTACCAGTAGTAGAAACTACCTACTCACGATAATTGGTACACGAGAACCCCCTGGCAGCCAAGGATCCAAACAAAAACAACATCTCTAATCATTGTCTATAAAGAATCAAATTAATGACTTAAACTAATCTAAAAAACTAAGAATTAATCTCCAAAACCAAGATCCATTAGCAGAGGCTTGACTGTCCGAATGAAACTATCACACAAGAGATAATCCTCAACCCAAGTATCCCATCAAGACAAACAAACCCTATGTTGATGTCGGAATTTGGACAGTCAGATCAACGGTAAATTTGTTATTATCGGGAACAATAAATACCTGCAAAATAGAGAACTAACATCGGTGTGGTGCTGAGCCACACACACTTTGACGCTCAAGTTAGAAATGTGAACTCTCTTTGGCGAAATTGAGACTCTAGCTAGAACGCAGGGAATGTTTTCTTACCCTTTCCATCGCGCCACCAGAATTATATAACTTATGTGACTCGTAACGACTGATAGAGGTTTTATGACCCACTATCTCCTTCATGATTAGTGCAGCTTTAACTGTGGCTATTACACGAGGGGAAACGTTTTGTAACGTCTCCACTCTCATCTTCTTCCGTCCGTTACAATCATTCTACGGAATGTGAAAGGACTTCGATCGACACCACCTGGACCTGCCTCCTTAACTCCAAGGCCGACTGTGCCGACTCCTTGGGGTGGACCCAGAACAAACCCCTAGGAACTAGTCACCCCGATCGGTTCAGCCAGTCCAACCCCACACAGGCCTGGAGTCGACCTCATATGCACTTGGGCCCAACTCTGTGGGTCGCCCTGGGTGAACCCTTGGGGGTCGGCTCACATACGCCTTGAGTCGTCCTCTCTAACAGGCTTAAACTGACGAGCTTTTGGGTATCTCATTTTAACCCACTACACCCTAAATTCAAAATCTTAAACCAATTTAAATTAGGCGTTGGCTACAATTATTACTCTCCTCAAACTTTATGAAATTATGTCCAGTTAACGTTAAAATAGAATGTAAAGGAAAAACAAGATCTAAGAAACTAGCGACAAACGGAAAAAATAAAGGGAAATAATAACGAGAAGTGGAGCCCTCAAGGCTTAACTGCTCTTTTCTTTAATAATTTTCAAACGGTTGCATAGTCAATAATTGGCATTTATCCCTTTTATTAGTACATGTATTTTTTTTTTTTTTAGATTTGAAGTTTAAATATTCCTACTTTCACATTTGTTATTAAAAGTATTCAAAAAAATCAATGACCCGAACAATATCGTCAATCTAATTTGTACAGTTTGAGTTGAGTTATAAACTTATTTGATTGAGTTGGGTTCAAATAAATAAAAATGTATGAGTTAGATTGATTTATGAATCCACCTAAAATTAGTTTGGGTGACCAACCCGAATTTATTATTAATTTTAAAAATTATTTTTTTAACTATTATAAAATTATTTTATACATATATTTAATTTTATTTAATTTTATAATCATTTTATAATCATTTATTCTCTAATAGCTTTTAAAAATACATTTGTATTTTTAAATGTAATGGTGTAATTTTTCATAATATAAATTAAAATTAAGTGGTTTATTTTTGTAACGCCCCAAGTCCAGGATCCCCAAATCTACAAACCAACACGGGTCCTTTTTAGCATGCTTTGTCCTCACCCACATGCTCCCTAGGAAAATTGCTCCAAGCCAAGCACGCTTAACTATGAAGTTCCTATGATTGAGCAGCGAAAAGGAAGGTGCACCTTGTTGGTATAGGTAGTAGCTATCAATTCTTTTAAGCTTTTCTCAACTATACTTTCATATCCTCATAGTCACTCGCATGTACCCCTCTTCCTCGGGCACCATACTTTAATTTCCTCAGGATCCCTCATTCAGATGTGGACTCGGTTCATTCATGTACCCCTCTTCCATGGGCGTCACAATTTTTATTTAATGTTTGAAAGTAAAATAAATAGATGATTACGTATTAACATTTTACTTTTTTTAGAGTCAAAATTTTGAATAAATGACCCGAATAACCCGAACCAACCCAATCTAAATGTTTCATACTTGGGTTGGGGTCATTATTTAATAAGAGTTGTTTGAGTCGAAGAAATTTACAATCCGAATAATTGGATTGGGTCTAGAAAGTATCTCAATCTCACCTAACTCAACCCATGAACACCTCTATTTATTAGACTAATAAAATACCGATTATTTAAAAAAACATAAAAAAAATAAATAAGTTTCAATTTTTTTTAGTACAGAAACTGTTATTCTTTCAAATATCTTCAATGCCATAAAAAACTATATGGGGGCGTTTGGATCGCAGAGTTGGGTTGAGTTGGGTTGAGTTGTGCAGAGTTATTTTGTCAGTGAGTTTTGTAAATCAGTGTTTGGTTTGCAGAGTTAGTTGAGTTGAGCCAGGAAGTCAGTGTTTGGTTTGCAGAGTTGAGTTATTATGCCAGGGGTATCCGATACAGTTTTTTGTAAAGTGAATAAGTCTGATTTTTTTTGTGACTTTTTTCTTTATTTTTTTTGTTTCCACCAAATCATTTGCAAACATATTTGTCTACAATTTCAAAACTTCATTATGAGATCAATTACAAATTTACAATATATATTACCATTTGCAAGATATATGAGATATTTAGAAAAGTACTGAATATTGAGATTGATATCAATTTTTCTTCTCCCCTAAAAATGATTTTTATCTTATGTAAAGTGAAAGATCTCAATTTTTTGTGACTTTTTTTACTTACTTTGTTTTTCACAACAAATCAAATACAAACACATTTGTCTACAATTTCAAAACTCAATTATGTGATCAATTATAAAATTACAATATATATTACCATTTGCCAAATGTATGTTAGGGGTATTTGCAAAAGTAATGAATATTGAATTTGATATCAATATTTCTTTTCCAATAAAATTCATTATTTATAACTTTTACTCTTCAATATGAACTTTATTCCTTTTTTTATACACATGTTCACCACTACTTTTTTATTTTAATTTAGGTAGGTCTTAATTTAGTATTAATACTTTGCATATGAAGACGGAAGAGTGTTTATTTAAATTTTTCTAAACACATGCATTGTCTATGAACATCTTTAGAATGAAATAAAATAGTTTACCTTGTGAAATGTTAAAAATATGTCAACATACTTAAATATTTTATGTCTTATTGAAGTTGCATATCTACAAAATATTAGATATGTCATCAAGGTCTTAGTAGCGTCGTTATGCTACCAGAATTTTCGGTGTAGGCAATATTGCTTAGTAACGTCCCTAGGAAATTTTGAGTTTGAAAAATTAGGGTTGTTACAGCTGGTATCAGAGCATGGGTCTTAGATTCTGCATACTCGCCTATATCGTAGGCAATGATCCTTATAGTCTCTCGCAGAAAGTCTAGTTAAAGTTATTTGAGTTGCTTGTGTGTTGATACTTGTTATGCTATGATTTCGACTTCTTTGTTCTTGTGCAAATGTAGTTTAGAGTTTAAGTTTAGATTATGACTCGAAGATGTGGCCGTTGTAAAGTTCTAGCAACTTTCGAGGACGAAAGTTTTTCTTAGATGAGTATATTGTAGCACCCCGTAAAATTAGATGCTTTAATTGTATTTGTTTTAAATTTGAATATTTGGATAATCAGAACAAGATTATAAAATGGTGTTTCAAAGTTTAAAAAAAGATTACGATTTCTGTTTGGTTAGGATTTCTTTTTCTAAAACGATTAGAATTCCTTATTCTAAAAGGATTAAGACTTTTTGGTGTCTATTTAAACTAGAGTATTAGCAACTTAAAGACACACTTGAAAACTCTCCTCATCTTCTTCTTTTCTCCACTTTCTTCATCTCGTCGGATAGTTGTCGGGAAAGTCGTCGGAGAGTCGCCGGACTATCGTCGGACCATCGTCAGAGACTCACCGGACAGTCATCGGAGACTCGTCGGAGATTCGTCGGACCGTTGTCGAAAAGTTGCCGGATCGTCGTCGGAAAGTACCGTACGGTTGAGGTAATAACTCAACTCCATGAGGTTGGGTTATTAAGTCACCGGTTATAATTGTTGGTGAAACAAACAAGGAGTTGGGTTATTAACCCAACTCAACTCAATCCAACCCCATAGACCAAACATCCCCTATAATTTATTTTATGTCAGCATTCATATTCCTTATTAAAAATGGTTACTGTGACGGTCACATCACGTCCTTTTCTGTATCACGGCTTCTTCTATCTAATTAAATCATATACTATAGTCTATACATATTGTCTAAACTTTTTCCTCTACCCCACGGCCATTTGGAGATATTTTCATGCCCATGCTTTTTCTTTTTTTAATTGTTATTTTCATTTTCATAGAATGTTTGAAAGTTTTCTTTTCTTTTTCTTTTTCTTTTTTTTTAGTTCAAGTTTCTCTATTGTTGTGTTAATGAAAATGACATCTAAAGATTAGAAACCATCTGATAGATTAGTGTAAAACTATTTCAATTTCTATACTTTAAAAAACGAGATAATGGGACTATGTTCGATAACTATTTATTTTGAAAGATTAAATTTATATATACTATTTCTACTTCTGAGTTTTTTTGTTTTGTTATCTACCTATTTTTAAATTTAAGTCAATTTTTTAAAAAAGAAAAAAAGTTTCGAAAAGTTTGTTTGCGTTTTTTTTTAATTCAATTAAAAATTCAAATATTTCTTTAAGGAGTGACAACATAATAAAGAAATTGTGAGGAAATAAGTATACATTTCAAAAACGAAAAATTAAAAATGAAATCGTTATCAAACGGTGGCTAACTTCTTAGTTATTGACGAGGTTTTAAGAAATAGTTTCTTTTGGATTTTAAGTTTCAAAATCTTACAATTTTACGCCTCAAATTATAGAAATGTTTTGAAATAGCTAGTCAATAGCAACAATCTTGATTACTTCAAACAAAAAGATGACCTAACATTTTTAAGGTTAATATGAGCATGGTTCAGTGATTAAAACACATATTCATTTATTTAAGGGTTGTTTGGTGTGCTAGTTTGAAATAAAAAATCTTGTAAATCTTTGGCTGGAGTCAGAACCTTAAAGTTCCTAATTACTATGTTTGAGTACAAAGTTGTTGTTAGGTTGAGTTAGTTTAAACGAGCTTTTCCTAAGATTTTGTAGGTTATTTTTAGATAATTTTTTTAATTTGGTAATTGTTTGTTAAATTGCATATCAATTATATGGATCAATTGTTCCAAGCATAGTTAAATATGAAATGTGTAGTTTGTACAAGTATATTAATATCTCATTCACTCCCGTGATAATGATGTAAAATTAAATAATATTAGTAAGAATATATAATTAAAAAAACAATATGTGGAAAAGAAAAATGGCATTGCTGGAGTAAAAAAAATTCATAATGCAAATGAAGTTCTAAAGTTCATAATATCATAAGACATAAGCTGAGGCGAATAACAAAATAAATAGTAGTAGTTATCCAAAACACAAAGTGAATTAAAATTAAGTAGTAGTTGAAGATGATGAAAACATCGAGTTATCGTCCATGGAGGGTCGGCCTCTAAGTGCTCTCCCAACACTTCTACACACTAATCATACCTCCAATTTAAAGAGAATACAAAGAAGAGATTCAACATCATACTATTGACATAAGGGTTTTTGCAATGGTATGCAATCTTGTCTTGTTATCTAAGGTATTGCCTTTAAGTTTGCATATAGTTCATTCGTGCGGGTTGTTTCAATGCGGTCCTTCTCAAACAACCACAATGCAATCCTCCCAATTTGTTCAGCCATTAAAATTTCAAATTATTCCAAAACCTATTTTTGGATCTATATTTTAGGAATTAAAATATTGGGGGTATATTTAAAAAAATAGAAATTTTATACAAGATTTCGTACTATATTTTGAAACCTATTTTAAGGATAAATGAATTAAAAAAAATTGAAACTCTATTTTAGAAATTGGAATATTGAAAACTCTATTTTGCATAGTTTTTTCATACCTAATGAGTTAAAAATTTTGTTTAGTAGCCATTTTTAATTTTATTTTAGCCTTTAAAAAATTGACTAGGTTTTTGAGTTGTTAGGGTGATCGTTGGAGTGGTTGATGGGTTAATCGGTTTGATTGAGTGGTTGGAGTTGTCAGAATGGTCGTCGGTGGTGGTTGTAGGGTGATCGGGTCACTGGAGTTGTCACTAGGTAGTTGTTGGGTCATTGAGCCCTTGGATTGGATGTCAGAGTGGTCATCAGAGTTGTTAGGTCGTCATAGTGGTTGTTGGGTAGTCAAGCAAATGGAATGGTCGTCGGAGTGGTCATAGAGTGGTTAGGTTGCCAAGATGGTCACCAGATGGTTGGGTTGCTTGGTCGTCGGGGTGATCATCGAAGTAGTCATTCAGGTGGTTTGATCACTAGAGTAGTCACCAAGTGGTCATCGATGGTGGCTGCTAGGTGGTCGGTTCGTCAAGATGGTCAGATCGTCGAAGTTGTTGTCAGATGGTCGTTGGTGTTGGTTGCGAGCAAGATAGGTCACTAGGATGGTTGAGTCATTAAAATATTGAGTTGTTGGAGTGGTTGGGTCGTATGGGTGGTCGTCCGATTATTCTATGGAGTTGTCATCAAAATGGTCGCCATAAGAGGTCGTTAGTGGTGGTCGGGCTATTGATGTAGTCATTGGATTTTCATCAAAATTGTTGTGGAAGTGATTACTGGAAATAGAAAATGGCAAATGAAAAGGGAAAATGTAGCACAAATTCTATGAGGTTGCATTGTTCTAACTCATGGGGTTGTGTTTCAAAACCAACATCTTGGACCAAGGTCAAATTCAGATCTTCACTCCTATATTTGTTATATTAAAAATGGCATTTTTAATTCACTTTATGATAATTATCTCTCGCCTTTTTTGCCTGTCTCTTACCTTTTTCTTATTTGATTTCTCAAATTTGAGTTGAAGAGTCGTTAACTCAAAATTTGACGAATCCAGTAGAATCGTACATAAATAAGGGTCAAGTTGGTTTGATCTAAAATTTCTAAGCAATTTGAATTTTCATCGCAATTGGAATTCAATGTAATATAAATTCAAAAGTCTAAAGAAGGGCAACTATTACAAGAAAAAAAAAAGTTACACGTTGAATCAAAATTCTTTCTTTCTTTTGGAAGAATGTAATTAGTGACTAAATCATAATTAGATTGTTTAGATTATTTTCCAACGTTAATAGTAAAACTACCAAAGAATTTGTTTTTAGTTTTACGTTCAAGTTGTATGTCCATTTTTTTTATGGAGATATTGTAAATTCAAAATAGTATAGAAATTTTTTGGTGTAGTCAAAGTGAGCATAACTTAACTATAATTGATATGTACTTATTTCTTTGAAATAGGAGGTTCAAATCCTATTTTTTATTAAAAAAATAAATAAATTTTAGACCGTGAAAAAGTAAACATATGTATGATTAGTAAATAGAATTTATTTTTTAAAAAACTGTTAATAAAAGATAAAATCATGATCAAACATTAAAAAAAATGATTGCAAATTAGATTTGTACTTTTTACAAAATTTAAGGATCAGTTTGTTTTCTTTTAAATTGCTAAAATAAACCTTTTTAAAACAAGGAATGATTGCAAATTAGATTTGTACTTTTTATAAATTTTAAGGACTAATTTGTTTTCTTTTAAATTACTAAAATAAACCTTTTTAAAACTTAGAGGCTAAAATGAAATAAAGTTATAAAATTCAATAATTAAATTAATGATTCTTTGATAACACAATTAAAATAATATTTAAACTTTAAAAAAATTGTGAACATTAAAACTTTATACTTTATTTCTTTTTAATTCGAATGATTATAAAATATATGTTAAATTATAAGTTAATCTATGAAATTTGAGGTTTGTGTCTATTTTACTTCTAAACTTTTGAAAGTGTTTAACAAGTCTTTGACACAAATTTTAAAAATTTATTGATATAATAGATATAAATTTGAATACATGTCTAATACAACTCAAAAATTTTAATTTTGTCTCTAGTATAATTGTGAATTTTAAAAAATTAGTTCATGAACTAAATTTATAATTTTAAAAGTTCATAAACTAAATAGATTAAAATCTCAAAGTTTATAGATCAAATTTGTAATTTAACCTAAAATATTATAACTATTACGCATTACATTATTAATTCAACTAGCCAAATTAAATTAATTCTTTTAAAGAGGCTATAGGTTTGAATCTTTCACTCACTTATTATTGAACTCAAACAAGATTAATTCTCCGATCTTACTATTACAGTTGTTGACGTTCTAACGAAATATATTTTATTTTGATACATATATGTCAAATATGTGTCTATATATATATATATATCAAAAACTCAATTATTGCTTAAAAGAATATCCATTTTAGGCAATTCAATATTTATTTTACTAGATTTTTTTAATTTATTATTATTATTATTATTTTGGATCTGAGTCGTCCATCCCATTTCTGTCCTTGTTCCTTCTCATTGTTTTCAATGGCCCCCTTTGAAATTGCATAGCATTCACAAAATAATTTGTTTTCCGTTTTTATGCTCAATATGGAAATATCTTATTTTATATTATTGAAAAATCAACGACTTTTAATAATATCATTGAATATGAAAACTAGTAGGAGTTCTGACTATGGGATGTGTAGGCCAATAATGTAAGTTATTTATTTGATATGTAAATGCTTAGACTTTAAGTAATCAAATATTTAAAACCATACATAATGATATGAATATCAAAACTTCAAGAATGTTTCATACTTTTGTTAAATGATCATTAACAATAATAATGTTAACTGTCAAAACAGTTTTTGTTCAAGGTTTAGATACTTGACCAAAATATTAGAAATTCTAAAAATTGCCCAAAAAAAAAAAAAACAAGTTACCCCTTGTTTGGAACCCCTGGATTTAGAATGATTTCAAACCATAATAGATTTGAAATCATTTCATGCATTTGAAAACTACAAAAAAAAAATGAAGTGATTTCAATTTTTTTTTTTTAAAAAAAAAATCATTCTAAATAGGTCGGATTAGATAAGATTTTAAGTTTTAAAAATATGTTTCCAAATTTATCCCAACTCATACAATAGTTTCTTCACGATAATTTTTATCCATTCAACTTCATATTATCGATATTTCTTATTCAAACTCAATATGCCAAAAGCAAACTCAAGTTAGGTTTTTATTTTATTCTCTATTGTATTTTTCTATTTTTTAAAATTTAATAATAATATAATCTCAATCTTTTACATGCAACTTTTACATTTTCAACAAGCATTATATAGACAAATAAACTAGAAGTGTTTTTTTCTGTTGCTTTGTTCATTTCTTAATCTTTTTTTTTTATTGATTTGATAAGAATAATATGTTTTTTTTATTTCTTTTTATATATATTGATTCAATCGATTTTTTTTTTTCATTCATTGGGTTCAAGAAGAAATCAACAAAAAATATTATTTTGATTTTTTTTCACAAAATATATCAAATCTATTTTGATGAATTTTGTTTAGATTCGATTAGATTCAATTCTTTTCATTTAAATTAAGGTATTTGTAATTTTTTTATTTTTATTTTTAACAATAATGATAACATTTGTAAATTTGAATTTAATGAGTTGACTTGTTTTGATTATTGGTATGTTTTCATGATGATATGGAAAAACCTGATACGAATAATCAAAAATAAAAAAACCCAAACAAGAAGGAGAATCGAGGAAAAACCTGAACCGTCAATAAACCCAAACAATTGCAGACATTAGAAAGAAGAACATGTATACAATATCACCACTGCCTTTACTGATTGAAAACACTCTACAAGATTCAATGTATTAAAGCCTTATTTATAAAAGGCTAATGACTAACTACTAACTATAATGTAACCATAATTAGTTTTGAGTAGAAAGTATATCTAACAATGTATTTGATAATGTTACTTAATATTAAAATATTTGTTATTAATTAAAATAATCTCCTATAAAATCCATAAGAGCATAATAGTAAAATGTTATACATTTTTTTTCATTTCTCGTGAACATCCAAACAAGAAATTTTAATTTCGGTGATTTTAAATCAATTTGGTTCTAAATACAAATAAGAATTTGAAATCACTTTCACTTTTAAAATTCTGTAATTTGAAATCATTTCTTACCAAATCCATCGCAAAACAGAGCATTAGAGGGTGGAAGAAGATTTGAATTTAATAATTGTAAGACCAAATCTTCTCTATATATGTAAATTTCATTTCCTTTTAAATGTGTATTTAACTCTTTTTTTTAAAAAAAAAACTATTCACTTTATCTCTTTAACGAGTTTAAAAAATCTCAATTAAGTCATTTTAGTTTAATAAATCTATTAGGAAGAGATTTTAACCTTCTTTTAATAAAAGATTTAACACAATTTCTTAAGTAAATTATTGTTTATTAATACTCTTCTTTTTTTTTTTTTTGAGTTCATCTATTGTTTGTTAATACTTACGCGTGAATATGTCACCCAAAAGAAATAGATTTAGTTTAAGACAATGTATATGAATAGTATGACTTTTTTTTTTTTTTTGTTTGTTTAAACTTAAATTCAAATGCCTCCATCTTTAAAATATATTAATCAAAACAACGGTCTAACAATACATTAACTTTTTATTAACAAATTTTAACAATGTTTATTAACCGAATGAGTCAATTAAGACCTTTTCATAGACTAAAAATAATTTTGAAACCTCCCTAAATTAAATTTATATATTGGACCCCTTCTATTGGTTTAAGAAAATTGGGAGTGAAGGGTCTAAATTGGTCATTGAGCTTCTTTATAAATTTAGTCACTCATTTTAGATTTATATCTAATAGATCCATAAATTTTCAATTTTGTTCAAATAGATCCTTAAACTTTAAAAATTGTCTAATATGTTATTTAACTTTCAATATTTTATCAAATAGGTCTCTAAATTTTTAAATTTGTATCTGATAGGTCTTTGACTTATTTGACATTTTTTAAAATTCATAAACTTATCAGACATAGAATTTAAAATTAAATCTTGTACTATAAATCAATTAATTTTTAAAATTTTTTAATATGTCAACGACATATTAGATGCAAAATTGAAAGTTTGAAATTCTATTACACATTTTAGAAATTGGGTCCCTATTAGACACAAAATTAAAAGTTGAGTGACTTGATATTTTTTAAAATTTAAAGATTAAATAGACACAAATCGGCTAAACTTGTAAGTTAAGCTCTTTTTGATAACCATTTGATTTTTGAAAATTAAGCCTATAAATATTAGTTTCACTCATGACTTTACATGCCTTTTTAACTTTTTAAGTGTGTTTTCAAAAACAAAGCCAAGTTTTGAAAACTAAAAAAGTAGTTTCCAAAAATTTGTTTTTGTTTTTTAAATTTAACTAAGAATTCAAGTGTCTTTTTTAAGAAACATGAGAACCATTATAGAGTATGATGAAAACTATTATGGAGAAATGGTGGGAAAATAAATACAATTTTCAAAAACCAAAACCAAAAAATTAAGGCTTCCGTTGATAATCATTTAGTTTAAACTGTTTTTTTTAGTTTTTAAAACTTAGCTTGATTTTTGAAAATATAGATAAAAAAACTTAAAAACTCATAGGTAGATATAATATTTATAGATTTAATTTTTAAAATTCAAAAATAAAAAATCAAATAATTGTCCAACATCTCTAAATAGTTATCACATGAGTGTTTTGACTTTCTAAATATGGGTAAAATTTTATGCAACCAATCGAGGAATAGCGTATTTATTACATCCCCTAAAGTTAAAGTTTCGATTCTTTACCTCTCATTCCTCAAACTTATATATTATTAAAAAAAAAAAAAAACTTTATTCGAAACTATTCTATATTGATTTTTTTTTTCGAAGGGACAATTAGAACTAAATTAAATGATTTGAGAAATTTTCACTTTTTATAATTAAACTCTTTCATCTTCCTCACAGAGAGGATCGCCTGTCGCAGCGTTCTCATTCTCACACGGAAACACGCTTACAACGCTAAACCCAACAGTTTCAGTCTCAAAATCTCTATCCCAATCCAACCAATCCTTCTTTAAAGCCACACCCACCACTTTCTTCCTCAAACCCACTTCATCTCTCTCGTTGGACCTCCAGATTTTTCCCTCACAGCCATGTTCAGACCTCCTCTGCATCTCATCTTCCTCCTCATTTTCCTCATCCTCTGTAGCCAATCCCACTGCAGCCGCTTCACTTCCATTTCTTCTGCCTCCTCCTATGATCTGGTCTCCGATGGCGTCAATGAATTGCAGGAAATCCCTTATCTGCGGCTTAATTCGTTGGACTCTGTCTCTGCACCGGAGGAATCGTGTGAGCAGTCATATGGGTTTCTTCCCTGTACCACCACTGCTTTGGGGAATCTGTTCTTGATTCTCGTTTATGGGTACTTGATGTTTTTGGCTGCTAAGTATTTGTCTACTGGAAGCGAGCTCTTGTTGGAGATCTTGGGACCTGGGATTGTTGGCGGCTTGTTCCTTCCTGCGCTTGGTGCTCTTCCTGATGCTATGCTGATTCTCGGTATTTGTTGCTTCTTCCAATCTTCTTCTTCTTTATTTGTTTTGCATTTTGATGGCTTTTGCCCTGTAATCGAAATGTACGGCGTAATCCAATGGCTTGCTCTTACGTTTTATCGAGAACATGATCGTTTTGATGTGTGAATTTGAGGTGGGGTTCTGTTTTTATGATCCAAGCGAAGGTGATATGGATTTGTTAATCGGGTAGAGATGCTAGATCACTGGGATTTGTGGAAACAAAGGGTTTTGGGAGTGGAAAATAAATGATAGATCTATATTTTACTCTCTTTGTCCATTTGTTCATCTTCTCACAAAGTGTTCGATCGCAGAAATTGCATCAGGCATGGCTTAAATGCGGTGGAAATAGAATTAGAGCCGTGAAATGTAGAATAGTGGGTTCTCTTTTGTTTTTTGTTTTTTCTTGGCCACTTTTTGGAAAGAGGTTTCGGTAATTGACCCGTAAAAGGGTTCATAAGTGGATGAGACTTCTAAAACAAGGGTGTCAATGTTTGTTGTTTGAAGCTTTATTTGCTGCTATACTTCTACTTTGTTGGGTTTAGATTCGCTTGGGTTTTGAGTCTCTCTGCTTTTGCTGGAACTCACTTTTGTGGCTATTCATTGATATCACTTTATCGTGCATCTAATTTTGCTTCTTTGATACAGACCTTGTCGGTCTGACCTCAACATCAAGATTCAAGCACCTGAACGATTCCCGTCCCTTTTTCTTGGAATAGCCTCTTTTCAAAAGCTCGGCCATTAGTTCCCACAATGGGCACGATTTATTCCAAAATTTCATTCTCGCCACTTCCCTATGTTTTTAATATGGATCATCCTCTAATATCTGTTGTCTTTTTGTTTATTCAGCCGTTTTTAAAGGATGGTTATGCAATTCTCGACTCCATTTTTTTGTTGATATTTTTTGTGGAGACTTTCACCATTAGAAGTGTGGTAAACGAACTCTCATTAATGAACCATTAAAAGGGTTGGAATATGGAGGATGATAAAGAGCACAAAGCTTCTAAGTTTGAATTGAATTGGCCACTCTCATTGGAATGTTTATTATTTTGATTTCTCTTGTTCCTTTATTCCATTTTGATAATGATAAATGACACATCTATTCAAGTTTCTGATTAATCTTCTCCTTTCTATAGTTTCTGGTCTTGCAGGAAGTGCTGAAGTCGCACAAAGCCAGGTCTCTGTTGGAATGGGCCTGTTAGCTGGTTCAACTGTCATGCTTCTTACACTGATCTGGGGCACATGTGTGATTGTTGGGAAGTGTGACCTTCAGGATTCAGTTGCCATAGATTCACAGGATACCAAAGGGTTTAGCTTGACTGGTATTCCATTATCTCTTAGTTGTCTTCAACTGCCTCATAAAATATACCTTTGCCATATGCTTTCATTAATATACCTGAAGAAATTCCAAGATGTCTGTATACCTCTGTTTTTACAGGGGGAGTTGAAAGGGAATCTTCTTCTGCGGGGTGTGATGTTTTCCTATGTTGTTTTTTTTTTTTAATTCATTGGTGTCTGGGCCAGCTTGCGTGCACCATGGCTATTCTCATGGAACATTTATTTGGCCATATTACATTTGGTTTGTTTTCGTATGTTGTTCGAACAAGGATGATTGCATTTGTAATGGGTAATCAAGATCTACAAAAGAAAAGGACATGTTTTGCATAATATTAAAGGTTTTATGAGAGTTCTGTCATTGACCACGGGTAACTTCTATAGTTTTAGTCGTGACTTGGGGCAATGGCAATATCTTGTGTTATCTACTTTTCTATTATATAGAAACTGAAGATTAGATAATCTTGATGAATATGTGTGAGCGTCAATTAAAGCATGAAAACTTTACTTGGTCCTTCATGTTGGGAAGACACCAATTTTTTCATCCCATCAACATACCTAATGCTATTAGTACATGGTTACATCTTAACGCTTCATCATTGCACTTCCAATTGATTTCATTCTGAGGGTCAACTATTCTCAGTCGCTGGTCCATTTTCTGATATTTGCTATTGGATCAACTGATTTGGTTGTGAATTTTTTAATGTTATATGGTTTTATATGTATAATATACATTCTATACATATAATTGCCTAGTAAAAGTTCTGTTCTTCATATACATATAGTTGACGCATAAATTTTACATCGGAATCTCTTCTTTGGCAGAATCTGGAGTCAGCACTGATATTTGGACCAGCTATGCTGCAAGGATTATGGTTATATCTGTTGTTCCATTCATAATAGTTCAACTTCCACAAATTCTCAATTCAACATCAGGAAGGCACTTGGCAGTGTTGATTGCTCTTATTATCTCCGTTTCAATGTTCATTATATATTGCCTTTACCAGGTGTGTTTTCTACTTCTTAGCTCTTTTTTTTTTACATCTTTTGGAATTTGTTGTCCATACAATATTGGGAAATTCCTTTATAGGTTGTTGTATTTTGAACATAAATGTCATATATGTTTGATATACATTTGGCACTCAATTATTATCTCGGGATACACTGGTTTCAATCATTTCAGCGTTTTCTTTAGCTGATGCATTGAGTCTCTAACTAAACAGCTTTAGCGTCAGTTCTCTCTTTTTCCCTTTTAAGACAGGGCCTGATAGAATTTTAACTTTTAAACTGCGAAGTACTTTTAACTTTGGTACTTTAACCTTGGAAGAAGGATTCTCTATATAAAAACTGAAAGATCCATAATTCTAACTCGAATAATCTTACCTTCCATCCAAAAATGCTGAATTTGGTGAGCAAAAGACATTGGGCCTACTATTCTGATCTTCCCGAGTCTTGCATTGGAAGGGTCAAGACCTTTAACAGTGTATTGGCGTAGTTAGTAATGTAACTTTGTTCTGTTAAACTCGATGTAGACCTTTTAATTTAATGATAAGACATTTAATTCCTTATCTTAAGCTGTTGCCATTTTTTCTTTTCCCATCTATTGATGCTTGAAATTGTCAATGATATCCTACTTCATGAGTTGAGAAAATTTGTGTAGGTCTTCCAGCCATGGATTCAAAGGAGGAAACTTGCCTTTGTCAAGCACAAGCATGTTATATTTGGGCTTTTGAGACATTTAAAACAGCAAGCACTTGGAAGACTCCTGACAGAAAATGGGGAGCCAGATAAAGAAATAATAGACAAGTTCGTAGGAGAAAGATGTTCAATTATTCATTTTTATCATCGCCTTTCTTGATTTTGTCAGATTCTGATTGTTGCTCAATGAACATTAATTAATGACAGGCTATTTTCAAGAATTGATGCGAACAATGATGGACTTCTTTCAGCTTCTGAATTGAGAGCACTAATTGTTGGCATTCAGTTTGAGGCGATCGACTTAGATCACGATGATGCTGTTAACAAAATACTGAGCGACTTTGATACTTCCCGTGACTCCCATGTCGATGCTACTGAGTTTGGCAATGGGATCATTAAGTGGCTTACTCAAGTACAAGGTGCAAGAACTGGCAGAGGCGATGATGGTCCTCACACAATGAAGTTCCTGCATAACTTCCATCAAGTAAGTTGTAACCTGTTCGCTGTAATTTTCCTCTTATTCTTAACGCTGCTTTTCTGAAGCATGCCATAATGTATCTACAGGAAACAAAGAGAGAGCATGATTTACTGGATGTTGGGGAACAGAGCGATGAGGTTGTAGAGGGTGTCGAGGGGGGCAAGGGGGTGTTGATTAAAGCTATACTCTTCTTGTTGCTTGGAACAGCCATTGCTGCTGCCTTTGCTGACCCTCTGGTCGACGTCGTACATAACTTCTCCAATGCAACTAATATCCCTGCATTCTTTATTTCGTTTATCGCTCTGCCATTAGCAACCAACTCTAGTGAAGCAGTCTCTGCTATAATCTTTGCAAGCCGTGACAAGCGAAAAACTGCCTCCTTGACATTTTCTGAGGTTTGTTCTCTCTTATACTTAACATTGCACTTCTTTACTCAATACTGATTTGTGCTGTGTGGGGACTGGGAGAAAAGAGAATAGAAGGAAGGACTTGGAAGAATGATTAATCTCTAAGCTTTCTTGGTGCAGCTATATGGAGCAGTGACAATGAACAATGTCCTTTGTCTGTCAGTTTTTTTGGCTCTTGTTTACATGAGAGGATTGGTTTGGAACTTTTCGTCTGAAGTACTGGTTATTCTCGTCGTTACGATTATAATGGGACTGCTCGGGAGCTTCCGAACCGCCTTCCCGCTATGGACATCCCTGGTGGCTCTCCTTCTGTACCCCCTCTCTCTTGTGCTAGTCTATGTTCTTGATTATGTGTTTGGTTGGTCATAGATCAGTAGGTGTTTCTGAGTTATATATTCAGGGGGTTTGTTAATCTAAATTTCCGGATGTTTTTGCTCATACTCCGCTGAGGCAATGCTATACTACTACTGTTCTACTCTCTTTTATTTGCTTCATTGTTGAGACTTGAACATGAGGTGGTGAAGAAGCCAACTTTTCCATTGGCTTTTTCCCCCAACCTACTTTTGTCAATATATTTTTAAAAATGCTTTACTTTTAGGTTATTTGAACTTTATTTAAAAAATAATAATACTAAAGTTTCGTTAATGGCATATATTCTCAATCAAAGTTCAAAGAAATATAGCAAGTAAATAATAAGCATCATGGTTTTTCTTTAGACAATATATAGGAAGGAAAAATCAAACCTTTGACTTTTTGGTGTAAGGTACGTATTTTATGCTAGTTGAGCTATACTCGTATTGACAAATAATAAGCATCATTTGTTCATAGGGTTTTAATGACAAAAATTAAATAATAGGAAGATAAGAAATAAGAAATTTCAAAGTTGAAATAATAATATGATCATAGATTTATAGTTTAAGAAACTTATTATTTTGTTTTTTTTATAATGTACATTAAGAGTAAATAAATTGGTTGAATAATCTTAATAGTTTTTCTGCAATAAAAGGCACAATAGGAATATATTTTTAAAATTTATAAAAGAAAACTAATAGAAACTAAATAATTTTTTGAAAAATTAAAAATAACCTAATGGTAGATACTAATTTTAAAATCTATTAAAAATATAGAAACTAAAATTAAACATTTTAAAAGTATAAAAACTAAAATTAAACATTTGAAAACACAGGCCAAAAAGTACCAAAAATATAGAGACTAAAGCTGGTTTTTCCTCCATAAATTTCTGAAAGAATTAACTCCAAAAGTAAAGTTACGAGGACGAACCTTTTTTTTTCCCCTCTTTTATTTTTGGAGTTCAAAGGGAATGAAATTTTGTAAAAGGAAAATTATTTGTTAAAGGAGATATCATAATCATCTCTTTACGAAACTATCATTCTTAATTTGTAGAGTTAGACTAACGAATTCTAGAATCTCTCTCCAAGAAACTATTCTTACGAGAAAAAAACTCATCATTTTTTATTGAAAAACCATTTTGATTTTAGAATTTCTGATTTTCTGTTTTTTTCTTTTTTTTTAAGAAAAAACCATAGGTAATCAGTTTTTATTTCAAACATATTTGAGGACTTTCTTTTATTTTTTTTTATTAAAAAAAAAAGTTTGAAGAGACAGGTTAGAAGAGCTAGAGATTCAAAGGAGCGAGAAAAAAAAATTAGAGTAGGAAAAATGGAGATATGTGAGTGGAAAAAGATTAAAAAAAATACAGAAAAAAAAAAGTTAAGGAGAAAGGTTATAGAAAAGGAAAGATTAGTTAGTGAGAGAGAATTTAGGGAGTGAAAAGAAAAGGTTAAAAGAGAAGTTTAAGAGAGCAAAATATGGTTAAAAAAGACAGTATTCAGAAGAAAAAATAGGATTTAAAAAAAAAACATAAATTTATTTTTAAGAACTATTTTTTATTATTATTATTTTGTGATTTTGGAGCTGAATTGATTATCAAAACTCTGTTCTGCAAAAATAGAAAAAACATAAAATAACAAAAATAAACAATAACAAAAAAAAGTCACCTAAGAAACCAACCTCAGGCTAAGATTTGGATTTCTTACACAAAATTGCATAATTTAAACCTCTATTTAAATTAAACCCAAAAACAGAACTTGTAAAAGAGTAACATACAGGTTTTGTAGCAATTGATTTCTAAGATATGAACAAGCAGCCACTGTTGGTAGAAAGAAAACATTAGGCTCTACCTTCTACAACTTCAAATCTAGATCAACTCTTTCTCCTACTTCACCCTTGAACTTGTTCACAGAAATGGCAGTTTCTCTCCCACTTCTGGCCTCTGCAGGTGGAAGGAAGCTGTAGAAAGGCCTCTTTTCGGTCAATCCAACAGGTTTCGTTCCTCCCTTCGACATATCAATCGTAAAACAAGTGAAATTCAGCAAAAGACAGAACCAAAGGAATGTAAACCATTAAGCACTCTCTCTTTTCTCACCTGAAAAGGAAGCGGTTCCGAATTCGAATGCATAAGGTTCTGCAGAAGAGGATAAGTTGGAGGAGGACACTTGACATTGTTAGAGATTGGACATGATGTCCAACAAGTAGCAAGAGAAGCAAGGGTAAGGAAGTTTCCATTATGGTCGTCTTCTTTGTTGTTTTCCAAGGAACTTGGTGCGGAAATGCACGTTAATCTCGGCGTATGAACCTCTCTGCATATTGAAAGAACACTTTTGGCATCTGTGGTTGTATATCTAGAGCATTCAGAGTATGATCAAATCAGAATTCGTCTTACCGAAAACTTGGAGCGCTTCCACTCCTGTGCGAAGTTGAATCATTGGGTCTATTTGGAACAGGGAAGGAACCAGGGTTGTAATCAAACGTTGGTTCAGTTGGATTGTTTGGATTAAAGAGAGACAATTTCTTCATCCCAACCATCTGTAACTACATAATTTACACAATCATTTACACAACAGCAGCTATAACTGAATCCAAAATCTATGCAACACCTATTTTGACTTTGAGAGATTCCATCAACAAATACAGCATTTATCAGTGATGGATGAATTCTTTACACAATCATATTGAAAAAAAGCATTCAGGTTAAAGTAATTGAACTCACCTTCTCTTCCTTGTTTGCCCAGATGGTTGAGTAGTTTCCATAACAATAGCTTTGGTTTGAAGGGGGCTCTATCTGGACATTTAGACCAGAAGACAGTGAAGTTGTTGATGACACATTCACCTGCAAGTTCCATTAATCAATTTGGTATCTAATTCAACAGCAAGGGGTTTTAAAAAGGCATTCAAAGAAAAAGAAAAAGTCGTGTGTTACCATTGGAGAAGGTGAATGATTTTGCTGTGCTCTTTGCAGGAGTTCAGGGGAAGGCCAGGCAGGGCTAATTTCATAAGGGAAATTGAAGTTCGAACGAAATGCCAAACCGGGATCGACCCCATAATTCTCCTTCTCAAGATAGTATTCACAAGAGCTCGGCCATTTGAGAGCATTTCCCTGCTCTAAAATTGTAACTGCAGACAACCCAGTTTCAGATCCACAACTATTTTCCTGATCCACCAATGGAACAGTGAAGGAATCTTTAACAGGCATGTTCAGTACAGGCAAAGGTGGCCCAAACATTGAGATGGGAGAGGAAAGATTCACCGGAGGCGGCGAGTGGAAGGAAGATGAAGACTTGGACCGATTTGATTGGCGAAAACCGGGAATCGGTAACGACAGATAAGAGGAGGATTTAGTAGGTAACAATGGAGAAGGGGATGAGAAAATTGCAGCAGTTGCATCATTCTTCTGCTGTTCCTGTAATCTAATCTTCTCAAGCTGAGCAACACCAAGTCCTCTCTGTGGAACTTTCCTAGGCTTTGGCTTTAGTTTTTTAGAAGAAGATCTACCACTAATGCCACCAATTGTCCCAAAACTCCCAAATCTATTATTATAACACCTCTGTTTTTGCTCTTCTTCTGCCATTCCAATCATCTTCCATCCAGGATTCAAAACAAAAACTAAGATTCTAACACACCCCAGTTTCTCATTTACTGTACTAAAACTAAAACTAAAACCCCAGCTAGAATCTAATCCATGTGAAGCAAGGCCTCTATTCCACTTCACAAAGCATCAGACATTCTCAACAAACAAAACCCAAATGGGGGAAAATCAAGCAACGGGCAAAAATCTACACGAATTTCAAAGAAACACTGTAAAACTGAGAAATCTGAGGACGAAATATAGAGTTTACCAAAAATCTCAGCAGAGGACGAACGAACGAACAAACCCAAGAACCATAAAAAGATTTGAAAGAGAGAGAGAGAGAGAGAGCGAATGAATTAGATTCTTCTCAAATCCAGTTGCATGTCTGAGAGAAATGGAAGAAAAAATCAAATCAGTAGCCAGTAGAAGAAGAAATGCAAGATTTGAACCAAAAGAAAAAAAAGAAAGTGGTTCAATAACATTACAATAGAAATTTAGAATTAGATTACATACAGAGAATTTTTGAAATCGATTATGTCGCCCAAATCCTCGCTCCACTCTCCTCATTTCATTCCTAGACCGACTCTCGTGAAAATCAGTCGTCAAAATCGACTATATGGGTTTGTTTCCTTTCCATGTAAATCTAAAACCCATCTCAGAGATTTTTCATTTTCTCTCTCTGAAATTATGGATTTTAGTTCCAAAAAGAGCTCGAGGCCAAGCCAACTTTACAATTCATGGCTTTAGGTTGTTTTTGTTTTTGTTTTCTTTTTTCAAATGGGAATTGATCTTTTGGAATCCAAAATGTGGGCTCCTTTTTATACTGTACTTTCAACAAATGTTTGCAATGCAATTCATCTCTTTCATGTTCCTCTTCTTCATATCCTTGCATTTTGAGCATTTGTCATATTTCCATAGAAAATATGAAGAACCCCCCAAAAAAAAAAATAATAATAATAACTTTGATAAATTTATGTTTAATGTTATAGACTTGCAAGAATATTGTTTAGGTGTGTAAATATTTGTAAAGTTGTTAGCTTTGATTGGAACTTAGGCTAAGTTCTAATATGTTAAATATTAGCCCATGTTTCACTCTTTTTTTTTTTTTAATTTTTCAACAACATTGATGTCTGTTATCTATGATAAATAATTAACATAGTAGTAACAAGAAATTGAGATGTACTATTAGGTAAGAGGTTCAAATCTTCACTTTAAATACTGTTAAACTAAAAAAAAGTTAATAACATGAGATTTATTTAACTAATTAAACAACAAATATTTAAGCTCATCTCAACAAAATTTTGTTTTCTAATTAAATTTGTAAATACTATTTTTATTTTTTATTTTCTCACATTTTTAAGTATTTTCAAATTTGAAGTCAAGTTTTTTTTAAAAAAAAATATTTTGAAAACTTTTTTTTTGCTTTTAATTTGGTTAAGATTTTGAATGTGTTTCTAAACTCATACCAACGAAATTGTAAGCAACTTAGCATAATGTATAAAAATATAAATAAGAAACAAAATCATAATCAATCAATAATGTCTTTCACAAGATAATTTGAAATTCTAATATATATATATATATATATATATATATTTTTGCAAGTTGATGAAATGGTATTCTCTTATTTCTATTAACTCTTTACTTAATATTTTTTAAAAAATATACTTTATAATATAAATGTTAAAAAAATCAGTATATTAAATGGGGAAATAAATATAAAATATTATAATATTTTCATTTCATTTAAATAAACATATTCAAATTTTCAAGTATTTTTTTTTTCTCATTGTTATTTGATCTAACAAAATTTTTGACATATTAGATAAATACTCAGAAAAATATTTTGCACTAGAACTATGTTTAAATGGACAAATTTGCTATATGCTATATAATAATGTTACAAACTCAAGTAATTAAAATATACATATAAATATTGATGTATCATCTATAAATTTTTTTACATATAAACGTTTCTAAAAAAAAGGATAAATTTAGGTCCCGTTTGATAACCATTTAGTTTTTTAGTTTTGGTTTTGAAAATTAAGCTTGTGTTTTCACAATTTCTCTTCATCACCTCACAATGACTTCCATCTTATTTAAGATACTATTTAAATTTCTAGCCAAATTTCAAAAACCAAAACAAGTTTTTGGAAACTATTTTTTTTTAGTTTTCACAATTTAGCTTGGTTTTTGAAAACATAGGTTCAAAATAGATAAGAAAACATATGAACCTAAGAGTAGAAGTAGTATTTTAAGGCTTAATTGTCAAAAACCAAAAATAAAAAATGAAATGATTATCAAACGGGACCTCAGTTTCTCAAATTCTGTTTTTTTTTTTCATGTTTGATGCATGTATTCTTAATTTTCTTTTCTCTTTCTACACTTATCTCTCCCCCTCACTCTTCTTCCTCTCTTTCATTCTATTTTATTTTTCTTTTAATACTTTTCATCTTTTTCAATTTTCTTCTTTTTTATTTTGATTTTTTCATTTAGTTCTTTCTCTTCTCTCTTTTTTCTCTCTCTTCCATCTTAATCTTTTTTCATTTAATAGTTCATTTTTTTTCTTTTTCCTTCTCTCTTTGTTTATATTTTTCTCTTCCTCTCATTTCTTTTTATTTTTTTTATTTTATATTAATGAGCTCTTAAGTATTACTTTATATTTAAATCTCAATTATTTGTGGTCGACCTGAATATTATATTTATTTTAATGCATGTTATATGTTTTTATTATATTATATGTACTAAATTTTATTTTTACTAAAAAAATAAGAAACAATTATTTAACACAAACCTGTTTTTGTTTATTTTAAGAAACAAAAATCTTAAACAATTATCAAACATATTTTTGTTCTTAATCTTTTAAAAATAAGAAACCAGAAAGAGAAACATGAAATAGGGAACGAGAAATGAGAATGTTATCAAACAGGTGTAAATGCCTAATCTTAGTCCTTATGCCCGCCATAAATCTTATATTGAAAGTACATATATCAATTTTAAGTTTTATTGAAATTTTATAGACCAAAATAAAAATAAAATCCAAAGTATCCGACTAAAATGGTATTTTAGCATTTTTTTTACAACTTTATTTAATTAAAGAATGATTTATCAAAAATATTATACTGAAAAAATATATAAAAATCCCATTTCCTCCATTAAGATTCAAATGTTAGATTTTTGGAATTCCAAAAAAAAAAAGTACGACTTCAAAAAAATTACAATAATAAATTAGAATAAATTTCACTCTTAAACTTATCAAGTTATATCCATTCTTACCCTAAACTTTCAAGTATATCAAGTAGCACCTTGAACTTAGATAAATATTGCATCTAATCCTTAAATTTTAAAAAGTGTTGCAATTTTTACCATCCAATAAATTTGTATTTGAAAAATTGTTTATACTTTCAATGAGTTACCAAACATATGGATTCTATAAAATTAAAGCAAAAAAGATTGGAGCTAAATTTTTGTTAAAATTTTTTAGATTTTGCAAAGTTGTTACGACCCGATTACCATTTGGTTTTTGGTTGTTTACATTTGTTTTCTCATCATTTCTCCTATCATGAGTTTCAACTTTTTAAAGAAGAGATTTGAATTGTTAGCTAAATTAAAAAACAAAAAAAGTTTTTAAAAACTATTTTTTTTAGATTTCGAACTTAGTTTAGTTTGTAAAAAATAGATAGCAAAATTAGTAAACTCATAGGTAGAAATAGTAACTATAGGTTTAATTTTCAAAAACTAAATGGTTATCAAACAAGAGCATAATAATTAATTTGTGCACTAATCAAACTTAAATTTGTGCAAAATTAAAAATAATGAGTTTATGGAGATTTTTTTAAAAAAAAAATTTGAGTGAATTAACAAAAATTGAATAGTGGGTAAAATTTACCAAGAACATAGCTCAACTTACATAAACTATGACTCATGACCAAGAGGTCATGGGTTTGAATTTAAATCCTCCCACCTCTAAATATTGATGTATTCGAATCCCCCACCCCAACCAACAATCCACACATCTTTGGTCTGGTATTTCTTTTTCGTTCTGCCTTAGGATGTGTAACTCTAAAAAAAAGTGTATATATATACATATTTGACATTGAAAAAACTATATAAACTTAACCATTATGATACAACAATTCAGTCCAGCAGAGGCCTACCACTAATTGCTTATCCAAGATTCTCTAGTAGTTAAATTTAAACTCATGATGTTTAACCTAGATTAATGGATAAAACTAGTTTAAACCCAAATCAAATAAAGTTAGTCCCACCTAAGTATTTTAAAAAGTGTATGGTTAGTCTCGCGTTTACCGAAGCCAAAATCATACATATTTCTAATAAAAAAATTTATTTATTTAGCCAAATTTTTGTTATTTTACACTCATACTTAATATGATTGTAGTTTGTAGAGATGGTGTTTATTTGATAAGTAACTCATTTATTAACATAGGTAGTTGCACAACTGAATTGATTAGGGTGATGGTCTTTTTTTTTTTTTTTAACAGAGCAGTATATAAATAAGTCAATCAAACGTCCACACCCATCTCAAGAGTGAGAGGGATAATGTCCTCTAGAAAGCGTTCATTCCAGACCCGAGAGTCTCCTGAAGAGGATGCCAAAACTGCAAGAGTGTGAGCTGCTTTGTTCTCCTCTCTAGAGACTTTACAAAAAAAAATAATGGACCCAAGATCCTTAACAAGCGAAAGAATATCGTCAATAACAAAAGAGATTTTAGAAAAGTCAGTAGAGATTCCATTCAAAAGAAAAATGACCACCAACGAATTGTTTTCAACGATCAAAGACAGGAGTTGACTCATTTTCCAAGCTAAGATTTCCTTCAAGTTTTTCCGAATAGCGAGTGCTTCAAGCATTTTAACATGCTATCTCAAGGAGAGGAATTTGCATCCCCAAGATCGGTTGGAAAAGGAGTTATGAGAGAGTAACCAGCTTTGTTCATTTGTATGAAATAAGTTTACATGTTATCATACAAATCTTGGAGGATGGTGAAGCCAATTTAAGTTTTTTTGTAAACTTTTATTTGTAAATTAATCACATTTCAAATATCAAGGTCCCGTAGCTCAGTTGGTTAGAGCGTTGGTCTTATGAGCCGAAGGTCGCGGGTTCGAGCCCCGCCGGGACCAATAATTTAATTTCAATTTTTTTCCCTTCTGCTTCGGGCACGCCTTTTGAATTTTGGGCCACTTAATGGATCTAAAATGTGATCCACAATAAAAAGAGATTCAATTTTTTTCCCTTCTGCTTCGGGCACGCCTTTTGAATTTTGGGCCACTTAATGGATCTAAAATGTGATCCACAATAAAAAGAGGTTATTTTTTACTAATATCAAGTTTAATGTTATAATGAAATAAAATTACCTAATTTATAAACTACTTTTTTTAGTTTTCAAAAGTTGGCTTGGTTTTTGAAAACATAGGTATAAAGTAGATAACAAGACAGATAAACTCATTGGTAGAAGTAGTATTTTTAAATTTAAATTTCAAAAACTAAAAACAAAAAACAAAATGGTTATCAAACGAGGCCTTAAATATCATAATTTCGTTGTTTTGTCACAATCAAAATAGATTTGACAACATCAGATCACATATTTTTTTTTTAAATTATTACCATTCAAAAATGGAATTCAATATTCAATCATGAGATTTTTAAAAAAAACTTGCTAATACCTAGAATAAATTTAGTTATTTTCACAAAATGGGAATAAACCAAAAATAAAATTTATATCAAAATTCTTTCCTATGTGTTATAGCAATTTAATAACGATGGTATAGTAGAAACCAAATTACAATGTTTTATCACCATTCTTCTACAATGATTTTCACTTTGTCACTTTATTATCACCATTCTTCTACAATGATTTTCACTTTGTCACTTTATTTATCATCATTTCATCTTTCTTAAGAAAACTTTTGAGTTATTAGTCAAATTTCCAAAACATAAACAAAATTTTGAAAGCTACTTATTTTTTTTTAAATTTTAAAAAACAAACTTACTTTATTTTTTAAAACATAGGTAAAAACTAGATAACAAAATAAAGAAACTACAGGTGAAATTAGTATTTATAGGCTTAATTTTCCAAAACTAAAAATTCAGATGGCAATCCAAAAATAGAATTCTAGATTTCAACCTATAAGCTTTAAAAAAAATGTTAATACATTAGTTAATTAAGTTACACAAAAATGGCAAATCAAAACACAACAATAGTTTTCAATTTCATAGATCTCTATAACTTAACTGATGGCAATTCCTATGCTTAAAGCTTTAAATTGACCTAAATAAAATTGGCATAGTACAACTGTAGACAATTACTTCAAAAAGGTAGTTGATAACCACTCAAAAGGATGCTATCAAAGATGGCAAAAAAGGAGTCCAAAGATGAACACATAATAAATATGCACCATTATAATTACAAAATTTAGCAGGGATCAATTTTAGCAGAATAAATGCTACAATCTTCAAGTACTGTTATAGTAATAAAGTTTTTTCAAGCTACTGCATATTGTTTAAGACTCTTAAGGGGCAAGATATGAAGATAATTTAATCAAACTATAACTTTTCTAAAATAATCAACCCACTACCCATAACTACACACATGTACTAGATATAATTGAGTAAATGTCATTATCTTGACAGGAAACAAATTCAGTAACAAAAGTACCAAAAGGGAAAAGAGAAAGAGAAGGAGTCAGAATGGCCAAGAATATCATATTAATGGCATAGATCTAAATTTTAACTGTGTATCCAATTCTTGTGCAAGACATTCATTACTCGGTCTAAATTCTAAATTCTGAGTTTCTAACAACAGTTTGTCCAACATCTCCAACAACGAATCAAAACAATCTCCAATTTTTCATAGTATTTGGATAGATAAAAAATGATTGTTAAGGGTGTGGGTTATAATAGTATGTGAACTACTATGACCCTCAAACACAGATTATTATAACCAAAATTAAATAACACTACATTCTAAACACAAATTACATAGCTATACATACTATTATATATAACCCATTCAGACTCCTAAACCATCATCAGAGTGTTCTTATCAAACTCAAAAATACTTCAAAAGTTCTAAAACTTGAAAGTTTCTCAAGGAAATTTCAAATCTACCAGCATTATGAGGAAGTTGAAGGCTTATAAGATGTCTAGTTCTTTATGAAAGCTTGGATCTGGATATGGTTTTTGCATGAATTGGATAAGGAGTAGTTGAAATTTTCAAGAGCCATTTCTATTTAAGCCTTCTATATCACTCAAAGGCCAAAGCTCTATACCTAACTTGGGTATTTCATAATCCAATTGTTCTTTTGAATATCCAAAAAATTCAGCTGGCATCACCTTTAGGCTAAGAATGGCAATAAAAGTAGCAGGGCATTCATTAGGGGGAGACTTCACAGTTTGGGACCATTGAAGAAGTTTAGAATCTGGGAAGTTCCCAAAGCAAAAAGAAGATATTGTGATTTAATGCCCACTGCCACTTTCATAACCATTTTCTACAGCAGAGTAATATGCAAGAATACTGTTTTTCTTTTATCATCCATCTAACTATCATGACAGTGGCACCCATAACAGTGTTAAGTATATATTCTTAAAAAGGTTAGATTATAAGTTTAGTGCCTAAGTTTGAGTGTATTGGATCACTAAACTAGTATTTAATAAGTCCTGAACTTTAGATTTGTGTCTATTAAATTTCTAAACTTTAAAAAAGTGTTTAATAATTCCTTAAACTTGCAATTTTTTATCTCATACGTCTTTGAATTTTCAATTTTGTATCAAAAATCATATTAGACCTAAAATTTAATTTTATATCTAATAGATCAGTTAATGTTTAAAAGCATGTATTAGGCACAAAATTGAAAAATTCAAGGACCTATTAGACATTTTAAAGCTCAAGGATTCTACACAAAATTAAAAGTTCAAGTACCTATTAGACATTTTTCAAAGTTCAAAAACCAAACAAACACAAATTTAAAAGTTTAAACCCCGTTTAATAACTATTAAGACCCTTTTTGATAACCATTTAGTTTTTGAAAATTAAACCTATAAATACTACTTCTACCTATGGGTTTCCATGTTTTCTCATCTACTATTTAAAATTTTCAAAAACTAAGCCATTTTTTGAAAACTAGAAAAAAAAAATAGTTTTAAAAAAGTAGTTTTTATTTTTTGGAATTTGGCTATAAACTCAAATGCTTCCTTAAGAAAGATGGAAACCATTGTAAAAAATATGAAAACTATTGTAGAGAAATTGTGAAAAAACAAGCATAATTTTCAAAAACAAAAACTAAATGGTTATCAAACGAAGTCTTAATTTTTAACTTTTTATTTTTAAAAATTAACACTAGTTCCACTTAAGTTTCTGTGTTTTTCTATCCTTTTTTACAAATGTTTTCAAAATCTAGGTCAAGTGAAAAAAAATAGTTTATAAAAACTTGTTTTACAAAAAAATGGGTAGAATTCCAAATGTTTGCTTAAGAAAGATGACAACCAAAACCAGGGTTAAGAAATGGTAAGAAAATAAGTCCAATTTTCCAAAAACCAAATAGTTATCAAACGGACCTTATAGACTAAACTTGTAATTAAGCCTCCTTAAAATCCCCTACACACAGACCCCAAGATTTAGACTATTGATACCAGTTGGGGAGGAAACGAAACAGAGCAGAAATTTAAACCCATGACTTTACTTTAAGGGCATATTAATCATTCATATATAATCCTAATATAAGAGTTTTGAAGACAGAAAAACTTTGCAATCAAATCTAAGCCTTTTCCCCTCTCTAAAATGGAATGAACCAAGTAGCTCAAATCAAGGATACATTTGAGATCAGGGATCAAGTTATTACAGGGTGCAAATGCAACATTATCTCCCTTTTGTAGACATTGGGTTTCCATTATTACAATGAAAAACAAGGGAAAAATATGCCAGAAAGAAGACTTGAATGTTGTACTTGTACAGGGATGGAAAATGCAAAGTCTCCACCATTAAAATACAGCATAACTTAACTTAAGAGACACAGGACTCAACAGATAGGCAAGCTTTCAAACAGGAAAAGGAAAAGCCAAAGCATAAACAACTAATTGACAGAACAGAACATAGATTACTCGGGAATGAAGACACCTGATGAGATAGCTTCAGGATTCTTCTTCTTCTTTCCACAGTATAAGCCATTGAGAAAGTAACCCAAATTCTGCTCCCTGCAAATAAAGCTTACACATTAGCAGTAATGGCGTGGCAGTTTAACTGACTTTATTAGTTAACGATGAACAAGTCCTGCAAGAAAAAAAACTTCCAGTTTAATCAACGATGTTCAGAACTAAGCATGGGATTGAGTAAACTGGGTATTGATGTAATGCAGTTTCTTACAGAATAGAGAGAGATTTGAGCTATTTTGGCAGATTCAATGGCGGGAGTTGGAGGAAGCAGAGGATGGCTTTTCAGAAATACCATCATGTTCCTCTTCACCCGGGATCCGCGTCGGAATTAAAAACCTGGAGAATCCGCCGGAGGCGAATCCGAGACCCGGAAATGAAGATTGGTAGATCGATGGTGGAATTAAATGCTGTTGATTATCGGCGAAGGCGATTGACGGGTCTATCCAAGCGCGAATCGAGGGCGTGTAACTGGACTGAAGGGGTCCCCTCTGAGAAACCAACTGGTTTTCTCCGAACAGCGGTTGCAGAATCGGCAAGGGCGGCGGCGGCAGAAAGCTCGAGGTTGTTGGCTGCGAGTTGTATAAGAATTCTCCATTAACACCTCCGGCTCCGCTGTCTCCGCCACCACTATGATCTGCACTCACCGTGTTCCAATGCAAAATCCTCTGGAATCGGCTGATTTCCATAGCCGATTGGGGTTGCTGCTCCGACCATCCGTCGAAGCCAGACAATGGTGTTGTTCCAGAGAAAAAGGGATGGTTGTTTTGATGATTTTGAGCAATTGAATGATGAGTTCGTTCGGATTCGAGCTTCGATATTGGTCCTTGAAGAGACTGCAAGGAGAGCCGTAGATCTTGCGATCGGCTACTTGTTCTGGAGAGTAAATCCGGCGGGAACGCGTCGAACTCGAAAATCGATGACGGCGTCTCAGCCGCAGCCGTCGTCGTCGTCGGTAAGAACGATTTGAATGTATCGACAATCGAATCCGAATCGAAAGATGGTGGAAGAAAACTGGAGTTATCGCTATTAGGGTTATCTTCCGTGGAAGTGTTCTGCAAATTCTGGATAGTACATTCGGAAACTCCGCCGTCGCCGGCCACCAAATTCCTAGTTGTACTCCCCTCCAGCGGGTGAATAGCAACCGGAATTTTGTTTTCGCCGTTCTTCTCCTCTTTATGCGTTGCCGATTTGTCGCTGCTCATATTCAAACCATTTGGATTCCATCCAGGAAGCTCTCGAAGCTTGTCTATGGCGGGTTTGGCCTTTTTGATGAGCCAGTCGACGGCCTTGCTCGGCCGGTCGTAGCCAAGGCGGTCCTGCACGTCGTAAAACTCGATGGCGGTATGGGCGGAGAGTCTAACGCGACGGTCCCTCGGGCCTTTCGCGGTGCAAACTTTGCTGTGACGGTCTTTTCTTCCAATCGATCGAACAATGTGGCCTCCTTGAACCTGCACGATTTCGCCTCCACCGCCACTGCCGCCGCCGCCACTTCTTATTCCCGCTCTTGATGATTTCGCTGGCCGTTGATTGCCGAACTCCCCCATTCTTCCTTCATCTTGGAAGCTCCACCCGGCCGGAGTTGAAGCCGACGCCGGAGGGAAGTACGGCCGCTTCTTGGTTGCCTGTGAGTCTAAAGTCGCATATAAATATTGAAGGTTCCGATCGTCTTCTTCTCCCCCTGTATGACTGAAGTTTATAACCTGACTCCGATACCGCCGCTGATGAAGATGACGATGATTCGGCTGAGGATCCAGGCTCAGTCCCGTGAGATTCCCCTCTTCCAGCTTTAAACGAAGTAACACTCCTCTTCTTCCTAATTAACTGTTGATTCCGATTCCTCCTCACTTTCCTGTAATCCACTCTGCAACAACAACCACCATTATTATAACCTCTGATTCCAAATCCTCTGTTTCTGTAGCCTCTCCAAAAGGGCTCCGCCATTCAATCTTCCCACTCACCATCAAGCCCTCCAAATCAAAAATCCAATCAAACCCACAAGCCAAAACCAGTCCTAATCTCATCCTAACCCATCTCTATCCGTCTCAGTTCAGAGCTTTAGAAATAAACCAGAGGGGGAAAGAAAGCAATTAATGGAAGAAGAAGATCCTGCTAAAGAAAGAAAGAAAGAGAGTCGCAACTTCGAAGAGAGAGAGAGAGAGTGAAAAAAGTTAAATGGCAAAATGTGATGATGGTTGATGGGAAAGTGGAAAATTTTTGGATGGGCCTATAAGAAGAGGCTTTGATTGTGGCAGTTGCAGGGTTTGACAGGCTTTTTCTTTTGCGCCAGCATTGTGATTAAAAAGATATCTCTGCCATTACAATCACTGCGCCCCTCTGACGCTCCTTTCCTCTCTCTATCTGGAAAGTGATGGACTTCATTATCGCACTACCACTCTACCACTACAAAATTAACCCAACCCCCATGACAACCTTCATTTTTTTCACTGCTCTTCCAACCAACTTGCGATCAATTCTAATGTTATTAAAGTGTATATCTAATCGTGAAATCAACTTCGTAAGATTTTTTTTAATATGAGGAATGTAAGAATAATCCGTCTACCTATGCTTATAAATGTGATCAGTTTACATACGTTTTATTTCTACCACTTTTTTTTTTTTGAAATGTTAATAACAATTGGAATATATCTCCATCTATCAAAAATGAGGTCTGATCCTAAAGCTTCAAATGTTTGTTTGGAGCACAAATTATAATAAGAACTCGTCTAACTTAAATGTGACCAATTTACATAAGTGTTATTGTACATACACTATTATAAATCTAGACTAAATAATTTTGCATTTTAAATAATATTAGATAATTCTACAAATTATAATAACTTATATATTATCATAATCCATGTTATTATAACTTACGTTACGTCACACTCTAAATCGCATCTTAATTGTAAAAATATTTATGTTATTTTAATATTTAAGCAAGTGACTTCGAAAATATTTGAATTTGTTCTTTTCTAGTGTCTCTATGTCAACCCATCACACTTACTCTCAAATATTTTGTGAGGGTAATGTGTCTTTATTCTACAAAATATAGACAGACAGATAAAATTTATGTTAAAAAAAAGTATTAATCACTTTGGATTGGTTGGAGTTGAAATCTTTTCTCTATTTTTAGTGTAATATTCAATATATATATATATATATATATATATATATATGATGATATTACTAGAAACAAGTGGAGTTGTTGATGTGGGTACTTCCAATTTATTGAGGAAATGAAAAGTGGGAGTGGATGGAAAAGAGGGGAAGAAAAAAACATATCGGGTGTTTTATTTTAATTTTATCTTTAAAATAAAGCTTGTGATTAATTAAGTTTACATAAATTAGTAGAAATTGGTTTGATTATATTTTTTCCATATAAGTAATAAAATTAAGACTAAATTATATATAAATAAAAAAAAATCATGAATTTGGGAAATTTGGATGGATGACCACAAATTCAGTCCTAATGATATATAACTTGTTTCTAAAAGTAAGGATATATCACCATTTTCTCATGTCACAACCATAGCTAAAGAACGAGAAAATTTGACAAGAGCAAGAGAACAAGAAAACTTGACGAGAGCGAAAGGGACGAAAATTTGTCGAGAGCGAGAGGGCCTAGAAAAAATCAACCAACACACATTTTCTTTCTCATTATTCTCTAAGAGGCCACATTTTTCAGCATATCTCTCATTTTCTCTCGCATTTTTTGTGTCAACCAACAGCGTCAACGACCTCCCTCGAGTTGGGTGTCTAGATCGAGTCCCTGATGTCCTAATGGAGAGTTTTCTCCTTCATTCGTTGCTTTCGGCAACCTAACATCTCTAATAGGTGTGCATAGTTGCTGCAAATCGTGAGCACGCGATTTTGTAGCACCATTTTGCCAAATCGATTTTAGGTTTGATATCCATTATGATAACCTCAATTCTTCTGAATTTTCTGTGGATAATCTTCACTCTAATTCCCACAAAATAAGTAAAAATTTTATGGAGATGGAGATTAAAATAGGCGGTGGAAAAAAGGACGGAGATGCCTCCGCACGACCCATAGACATCTCTACTCAAACTAGGTTTCAAAGGTTTTTAAACTTACAACTTCAAAATAAATCAATCTCAAATCAGTAATGCCAAGTTCATAATAAATTAAAATACAACATCTTGTCTCTTCTCTCTTAACATCTTGTCTCTTCTCTCTTGTTTTTTTTTTTTTTTTTTGAAATATACAATTTACTATTTATAATACTTTTTTAATGTTAGATTCTAATGTCAGAAAAATTTTAACTAGTCTAATTTGTATAATGTGTCATTAGTTTGAAAAACATTATTGTCATTATAATGCACTTTCAATTATTGTTCAAGACATGATGTCGAATCTAAGGGGGAAAAAATGATGTCGAATATTTATAGTTGGCTAAATTATTGAAAACTATTAAATGTTTTTTTTTCCTTTTGTTACTTTATTTATTACCAAATACATATATTTGGTTAGTATAAAAAGTTATATATAAATTCTGTCCTTTTGGGATTGGTCCATTAAATGATCTATACATCCCATTAGAAAACACAAATATATGATCTACACATGGACTTCCAATCCTAATGCTAAAATACCTTTGCATTAAATGCCTATGATATGGTTTGAGGGTATAGATTTGGATTTGAAAAAATACAAATTTTTAAGCTTTATTTACTATATTCATGCATTATTGGATCTCATCTATCAAAAGGTGGATTGTTTGGTATGGTGATTTTAATATTAGTTCTATAACCTAAAGTTTCTTTTACTATTTTTTTTTTCTATGTATTCCAAGGTCAATAGCCCACAAAATATGGTCATTGAGTTTGATTTTTTTTTTTTTGGAGGATGAAAATACTTTTAACCAGTTAAAAGAACCTTTTAAAATCTGTATAAAAATGGTTTTGAGAATAACAACAAAATCATTTAAAATGCTTTAGAAAAGCTCTTAATCTGTGTGATCTCCTAAAAAAACTCATATAACAAAGATTTAACATAAAAATCTAATTTTGAAGGTCATTTATCAAGGTAGTTATATTTTTTTTTTTTTACTAAACTCAAAACATTTTTTTTCTAGTTCAGCTGTGGAGTCAAAATTTTTATACTAAATTCAAACATTTTTACTAGTTCAATTGTGGAGTAGTTCTTTTCAAGCTAGTTATAATTTTCATAGTGAATACAATCGAATCCCTAATCTATTGTCTGATAATATATTAAAGGTAACATACTAAATGCACATCGCAGCTAAAGATGTTTGGCATTTGTATTTTTAAATGTATAATCTAAAATGCATTTATACCAATATTCATTTAATACTATCTCATATCATATATAACCTATTTAAGTAAATAATTTAGGCATTTTTTAAAACAATTTTGTTTTTAGTTTTATAATTTTTAAAATTGTGGGTGTGTTTTTTTTTTACCATCTCTTTCCCACAAATTTCACATTTTTCTTAGAGAAATATTTGATTTTTCATACCAATTGAAAAACCAAAAAAAGTTTTTTAAAAACTAAGGTCTAATTTGATAATCATTTATGTTGTTGCCAAATTTTGGATAAGACAACACACCTGACCTCCACGTGACAACGACGGTAAATTTGTAATTCTTGGGGGAAGAACGTAGCCTGCAAAACAAGGAAAACCTGGACACTGGTGCGGTGTAAACCACACAAGCTCTGATGCTTAAGTCAGAGAGGGTTTGTGAGAGAATTCGGGAAGAGTTTATGTTTAGGTGACTAGAATTGACTTACCCCTCTCTCCTCTCTTCGGAAAGTTTAAATAGCTTTCTTCTAGGGTTCTTTCTGGGTTTCCGTGGCCTACTAGGCAAAGGAAAGATCGAGAGTGGGCTCAATATAAGCTTGTGGGTCGCGTGGGATCGATGCAAGGCCTAGGGGTCGGCCTCGGCAGAGGCCGACCACGGGCTTGGGCTTCGGCCCAAACTCGAATCCATCTTTGGGTCACCGGGCGAGGGTAGAGCCCAAAAGAGGGGGGCTCTATCCTGGTCGGTCTCGGCCTATGCCAAAGCCCAAGCGCGCCTTCTCGTCCTTTCTTATCTTGATTTTGTCCCTGTTCGATTTTGGCCCGCTATGACTTCATATTGGGCTTTTAATCCCATTTGGCCCTCTGCTACGACCATTCGTCCAACTCATTTTCGTTGGTCCGATTTTACCCACAACATTAGCCCCCACTCCCTAATTAGGGTTCGAGATTAGGAACTTGTGAATTAAATGTTTGGGGCTTGACTTGAGAGTACCCTATTGAAATTCTTCGAGTTACTGTTGGCATTCCGTGGATTGTTCATTCTGGTGGATATATTATGTCCCCTAGTGTGTTAATTTTTCCCGGTATCTTAATGTAGATTTCAGGATCTCGTCATACTTACCTTGCATTTCGATTCTCCTGGCTAAATTTCTTCGGAGTCATTTTTAGACATTTCGAGGGTTGTCTCGAATTCTCCCTAGTTTATGTTGTTCATCCTTATGAGGATATTCAGTCTTGCTAGGGGTCAATTTTCCCGCTTTCCAATGGGATTTCAGGCCACCGTCCTGCTTATTTCGCATTTTGAATGCTCCCTTTCCCCTTGGATTTTTATTCTAATGCGCTTACCATGCGCCTCAGACTATCCCTCACGTGGGAGTTTAGGGCTCCAAGGTATTCCTTGGATCATCCCAAGATTGGTTTTTCTTGGGGTTTAGGTTCTCATCCCGATTCACGACTTGTGTCGCTCTCTTGGAGAGATATTTGGCAACTCAATAGTCATGTATCTTCATGCTTTCCGTGAACCTTTCCAGACGTATGTCGCTTCATTTTGGATAGGGATCCAATGGGAGGAGGACGATTGTTGACCAGGGAGATGTAGACTAGAGGGAAGAAGCATCTGGGCATGTTTGGCACGTGCCCGGTCCCACGCATTAGACCGATTCAAGCGGTCGGCCTTGGCCTCGCCCAAATAGGCCTGGTCGGCCTCGACCGAATAGGCCTGGTTGGCCTCGGCCGAACTGGAGTTGAAGTCGAGGCTGAGGCCTGCAACATAGGCCTGGCGCGCGCGCCGGACGCAAGCATGCGACTTCTGGCGCGCATGAGGGGTCTGCCATGCGTAACCCTCCTCGGCTTCGGCACCTTTCACATCATCCTTTTTTTTTTTAATCTTAATTTCGAATTTGAAATCCAAGTTTCCCTCCACTTTCTCTTCTTCTCTCCCTATAAATAGGTCTTCATTTTTCTCCACTTCTCACACCATTCTTCTTCTATTCTCTTCTATTTGAGGTAGTTTTACTCTTCTATTTTTCTCTATCTCTTTGCTTGGAATGGATGGTGAATGGTCCGCCACTTCTCATGAGATTAGTGAGTCTTCTTTTGATGAGGAGTCTCATAGTACAAGTTATTATGAGGCTCCATCGTCTTCTGATCGCATAGCCAGTGAGTCTTCTGTACATCTTGAGGCTATATCATCCTTGGCAACCGAGGCTCAACTTGAGCAATTGTGGTACAAGTATGATATTCCCTTCGATGTACAATTGAGGGTTCCTAGGCCTAATGATCGTATAGAAGATCCTCCCCTTGGAGAAGTTGCTTTTTACTTTGCGATGTTTAAGTTTGGCGTGTGCCTTCATTTATCTTTATTTCTGCAAAGGTTTCTGATGTTGGTTGGTTTGGCTCCTGCCCAAATTGTGCCAAATAGTTGGGGTCACCTTATAGGTTGTTATGTGTTATGGACAACATATGGTGATGGCAGTCCGCTCACACCTCATGTTTTTATGTCTCTTTACATACTAAGTCGTAATCCTTCTTTTGGTAGCTTCTTTTATTATTTGAGTTCTTCATGTGGGAAACTGATTGATGGATCCAATTCAATCCATGGTTGAAAAAATAAATGGTTTCTAGTTAGCGGGAATTGGTTATCCCATGGGCCTCAAAATTCTGTCTATGCAGTTTCCACTAAGTTTAGGAATTATGGTGGGTTGCTCTCTTTATCATATCCTCTCTTCTTGGAAACTGCACTTATATATTGTGGCTAACCATATGACATTTTTCCCTTTTCAGTTCCTGTAGAGTTCCAACGTCCAGCTGTTGTTCGGGCTTTTGTTCGGGCTGTGAAAAGCCTAGGAGCTCCGTCCCGCCTCGGTCTCTCTCTTGTGAGTCAAGAGAATCTCATCAGAATTGGATTTGATCTGTCTTCTATTTCAGAAGGTTGCGTATCGTTTCGCCTTTTCCTCGAGACTTTGATGCAAGGGAGAAGTTACCCTCGGCCAGTCTGGTCGACCTCGGCATCATCAAGGGGTCAGGTGTGCAATTTTGTTTTGGCCTGGTTGGCTTTGGCTTGACCTGGTCGTCCTCGACTAAGCGTGGTCGCTCTCGGATAAATCTAGCCCTAGCTGTTCTAAGTCACGTACGAACTTGCACCTTTCAAGTTTTGAGCCTTCATCTTTTTTTTTTTATTATAACATTCAACTTCTTTTGTAGCTTCTGCTTTTTGTTTAATAGGGAAGCATATTCCCTTGGTAGCCCCCACTCAAGTAGGATTTTTTGTTTGTTAAACAATCATGCTTGAGTTACGCTTGTAGCTTGAAAGAAATGATTCTATTTATAAGAAATAACTTATTCATACATAAGTTTCTGACATGAAATTAAACCTATCTAATAATGGAAAATAAAAAAGGTGAAAGCCCCCTAGTAATTCACTGGGTCGAGGTCGGCCTCAGCCATTCTGTGGTCGGCCTCGGCCAAGCTGAGGCTATGGTCTTCTTCTCGAGTTGACTTCTTAGTCTCTTTCAATGTTGTGAATTAACATTCTCTTGAAGTTTTTTGTTCTCCTTTAACAACTCCAACTCCATTTAGGATAGGAAACTTCAGTAATTGGTGATATGTGGAAGCTATTGTTTTCAGCTGATGGAGTGTTTGTCTTCCAAGGATTGCATTGTAAGCTGATGTGCACTCGACTACTAAGAAGTTAATCGTTTTAGTAGTTGCATTTAGCCCTTCCCCAAAGGTGACAGGGAGTCCGATGTTACCTTCAGGATTAACTCTTTCTCCCCCAAATCCAACCAGGGGAGTTAGATTCTCCTTCAGAAGTCCTCTCTCTAGCTTCATTGCATTGAAGACAGTTAGAGACAAGACATCAGTTGAGCTCCCTCCATCTATGAGGACCCTGTGAACTTTCACGTTGGCTATAACTAGGGTTACAACCAAAGCATCATTATGAGGTTGATGGATAGCCCTCGCTTCGGCCTCAGTGAACTCTATGGTTGGGTTCACAATCTCAGGGTGGACTGAACACATACCTCGATCACAGGGATCGTGTCTGGCTTCTCGAACAATTGCTTTCCTTTTTCGATTGGATTCGCCTCCCGATGGTCCGCCAAATATCGTTCTGATCTCTCGGGGTGTGCCTTCCCCGACTCGGCCTCGACCATCATATGGTCGGCCTCGGCCATTTCCGTTTAGCGCATGCTCAGCTCCATCTTGGATATACTCCTTCAAATATCATTCCCTAATTAAGGTTTCGATCTCGTCTCGGAGCTGGTAGCAATCATGGATGGCATGTCCATGATCTCTGTGAAACGAGCAGTATTTTGTCTGATCTCTTCTTCCAGATGGGGCTCTCATTCTATCGAAAAATCTCACTAGGTTTATATGGCGGATTTCCATCAGGATCTTCTCGGGAGGATGAGTCGTTGGTGTATACCTTTCAAAGTATTGGTCGTGGATGGTCCCTTGCTCGGGTCGGCCTCGACCTTGATCTGGTCGTCCTCGGCTTTGATCTGATCGGCCTCAACCTCGATCCTCAACTCTCTTCCTCTTCGAGCCAGGAAGAGAATCGTCCCGAGTCTTATCTTGATCCGGGTATCTGTCGCTTCTCTCACGCTCAGGTGCTTCCTTTGATCGTATCAGTTCATCTGCACTCATGTATTTCTGAGCCCTGGCTATGAACTCAACATAGGAAGTCAGTTTCTTCTTCCCGATCGATCTCAACAACCCTTCATCTTGTAAACCTGTAACAATGGCAATTGATGTCGTAGTATCTGTGAAGCCTTCGACCTGTAGAGTCTCTTTGTTAAAACGGGAGACATAGTCTCGTAAGCTCTCCTTTGACCCTTGCTTTATGGTGAGCAAGTGCATCTAAGGTTTACGTTGGTCTCGACCTCCCAGGAACTGTGACACAAATGCTCTGGCAAGCTCTTGGAAAGAGCTAATGGACTTTTTTTTTTTCAGTTTCCTGTACCAATTTTGCGTTGGTCCAGTCAATGTAGAAGAGAAAACCCTGCACTTAATTACCTCTGATACTTTGTGGAGCTCCATGCGGGACCTGTAGGCATTTAAGTGCTCCACAGGGTCTGAACTACCATCGTATGGGGTGATGGTTGGCACTTTTAATTTTTCAGGAATCTTCCCATCCATGATTTCGTCAACAAAAGGGGGGTCGATTTGCTCGATCAAAGATTCGAGATCCCTCCTCTCGACTTCTTGAGCCTTCAGGAGGTTCCTTTGGAGATCTCCAAATTCTTTCTGCATTCTCAAGATGTCGGCCTTCCACGGAGGACTTAGGGTTTGTGCATCGAGCTTTGGCTTTGAACCTCCAGCCTCGACCTCGATTTCTATCTCCTCGGCCTCGACCATCCTCGGGTCGGCCCCGACTGTCTCCTGCTCGGCTCGTGCTTTTCATTTTTTATCGATCAGATTTCGCAAGTCTGACGTTGCTTCAAAGCTCTTCTCTGCGCTGCCGCTTCGTATGCCGGCGGTGGCCCGGTTGTTGGCAGCACACGAGCTTACTTGTACTAGAGATTTTAACTTACTTGCTTTGCTCATTCTGCTTCTGGTTGTTCTTCTCGTTTTGCTCCTAGCCGAGGGTTGACGAGGCTTATCATTTCCTCCGAGGATCAGCTTATCGGTGTGTTCCGGGATGTGAGATTTTGATTCTCCTGTCCCTTCAACAACCTTTGCTTTTCTTTTTCGTGGATCTCGCATAAGAGGTGGTTCTTCCTTTTTCTGATTGCTTTGCTGGTCGAGCTTCTCCAAGATCTCCCACAAGCACTTATCCATCTTGTCGACTTTCTCCTTTAGTTCGGTCATCTCGTCATCTGGTCGACCTATGCCAATACGAGGCCGAGGAGGAGAAGTCTCCCTGGTTCGTCGTGGGTGGTGATCCTGGTCATAATCATTTCCATCTCCGTTGTCATGCAAGTTTCCCAAAGTTCTACTCATCTTTTAGTAGGATGATTGACTCAAGCACGAGATTCTCCAAGCAAGCGTTGTCGCTCCCCACAGACGACGCCAACTGTTGTTGTCAAATTTTAGACAGGAGAACACGCCTGATCTCCACGTGACAATGACGGTAAATTTGTAATTCTTAGGAGAAGAACGTAGCCTGCAAGACAAGGAAAACCTAGACACCGGTGCGATGTAAACCACACAAGCTCCGATGCTTAAGTCAGAGAGGGTTTGAGAGAGAATTCGGGAAGAGTTTATGTTTAGGTGACTAGAATTGACTTACCCCTCTCTCCTCTCTTGGGAGAGTTTAAATAGCTTTCTTCTAGGATTCTTTCTGGGTTTCCGTGGCCTATTAGGCAAATGAAAGATCGAGAGTGGGCTCAATATAAGCTTGTGGGTCGCGTGGAATCGATGCAAGGCCCAGGGGTCGGCCTTGCATCTGGTCGGCCTCGGTCGAGGCCGACCACGGGCTTGGACTTCGGCCCAAACTCGAATCCATCTTTGTGTCACCGGGCGAGGGTAGAGCCGAAAAGAGGGGGGCTCTATCCTGGTCAGCCTCGACCTATGCCGAGGCCAACCACGCGTTTGGGCCAGAGCCCAAGCGCGCCTTCTCGTCCTTTCTTATCTTGATTTTGTCCTTATTCGATTTCGACCCGCTTTGACTTCATATTGGGCTTTTAATCCCATTTGACCCTCTGCTACGACCATTCGTTCAACTCATTTTCGTTGGTCCGATTTTACCCACAACAATTTAGTTTTTTAAAAGTAGGCTTATAAACACTACTTCCACCAATGACTTTGTTTATTTTTTTATCTACTTTTTATATATGCTTTAAAAAATCATGGCAAGTTTTGAAAACTAAGAACAAAAGTAGTCTAAAAAAAAAGTAAAATTTTGCTAAGAACCTAAGGATCTGTTTGAGGCACATATTATAATAACTTGTATTATTATAACCCATAGAATATTTTGCACCCCAAACACAGACTATTATAACCCGATATTATACTACTCTACATTTTAAATAATATTATATGATTCCACAGACCACAGATTATAATAACTCATATACTAATTATAATCTATGTTACTATAACCCACTCAACACCTCAAACATCCTCTAAATGTTTTCTAAAAAATAAATAAATAATAATAATAATCATCTAGAGAAATAGTGAGAAAACAACTACAATTCTAAAAAAAAAAAAGTAATAAAACATCACTACTACAATTTTTACATTCTATGACACCATAGCTAAGTCAAATAAAAGGGAGGGAGAAAAAAACTGTCATAAATTGTTGGAGGCGCGTTTTTTGCAGGAAAAAATTGAGATTTTTCGTATTTTCAAAAATTTATGATAGTTTTTCAATGTCATAAATTTATGACAGTTTTTCAACGTCAAGCATTCATGACTTAGATAAAAAGTTTTCATAGATGGTTGGATGCACGATTTTCAACATCACAAATTTATGACAGTTTTCCAACTTCAAGCCCTACTCCATTTGTCCCACGTCGAAAGAATTGTGTTTTAGAGAGGTATCTTCTCCTATAAAATGTTTTTCCCTCCTTCATTTTAGCATCAACATTAACATGAGGTTCCTACCGTTGATGGGCCTGTTAAGCTTAAGTAAACTGTGCCTTTAGTAAAAAAAAAAATTGTTGACAACTACAAACTATCGACAAAAATAAATACTTGACACAAGAATACTGTTATTAACAATCTTTTTTTGTTGTCATGGAGACGACATGTTTGACACTGACAATGTTTAATTGTCATAAAAAGTTTACCATGAATTTTAACAAATGTCTTGAATATGTTTTTTTTTACAATCATTAATTGTCATAAAATAGTTAATTATGACAGATTTTTTGATGTGTCATGTATAGTGTTTCCTTAATGGTGGATTCTTGGACTGAAAAAAAAATAATGAAATATAGTTATGATAATTTTTCAATATCATGAAATCTCGAAATTGTACTGTGCATGGTCTAAATTTTTTTAAAATGTTCAAACTTTAACTTAAAATTTGCAGACATTTTTAAAAATTGATTAGAAAATAAGAAACTCATAAGTAAAAATAGTGTTTAGAGTTAGCGCTCCTTATTTTCTCTAACTTAACCTAATTTATTTTTAGTAAATCATTACTCAAATGAAAAAAAAAAAAAAAGTTAATGCCAAGCCATGATCCCTTGAATTAGTGATTTTTCTTTTTTTTTTTCTCTCTTTTTTTTTTTTTGCCTCGCGCACGGCGCACTCATGTGGTTTTGGAAACTTTGTCATTAAAAATAAAAAAAGAAATAACAAAAAAAAAATATATATATATATATATATCTCGATGATATTTATATCACGATTATTTTGTGGGACTTAGTCTCTTTGTATGTGACATTAACATCATAACAAAAAAATGGGTTATTAAAAAAAATTAAAAAATAAAATAATAATAATAATAGTCGGTGTCTTCTTGTCCATTGTGTGCCGACGAAAACGACCAACTGTCTTCAAGTGATTAATTAATATTTTAATAAAGCATTAATTTCATTCTTGTTTTATTTGTGTGATTAAAAATAAAAATAAAAATATTATTCAATATATATATATATATATATATATATATATATATATTTGTTTGTTTCCTTCTTTTTTACTTTGACTGACCGAAGATGTTTCCAATGCAACTTCTATAGATGACTAAGGTTTATTTGGCATACTATTTAAATTTTATTTTTTATTTCAGATTCGCCAAATCCAATATATCGTTAGCATATTTGTGTTTTAAATTTTTTTATTGAATTTTGTGATATAATTAGTAAAAATTCTAATGTTGTAAAATTGAGAGGCCGAGCACCAAAATTTTACCAAAATATATAATAATAATAATAATAATAATAAAAGAAAATTAAAAATGGAAATAGAAATTTATATATATATAATAAAAGAAAATAAGAAAGTGAAAAAAATGTTAGAGAGAATTGGTCACAAGTTCACCCAATTGTGTGTTTTATTTTTCACTATAAACCACTATTTATAGGTAATTTGAAGATTATGATGTGGTCTTTTGAACATCAATCTATGAATTTTGTTGGACGACACTTTAGTTATAAAAAATCTGTCACTTGACATAGGTATCAAAACGACATATGAAATGGACATTTACATATGTAATATTTACCTATAACAAAAATTGTTTCAGTGTGCTCTTATTTTAAAATTGAAATTTTGAAAAGCACAATTGCACTAAAAACTACACAATCTTGATCAATATACTCCTTGCATGTTATAAATTCATTGTATTTTTGTTAAAATTAAATTTTATATAATATAATATAGGTTAAAGAACTATTTTAGTATCTACACTTTGATATCATTCCATTTTAATTTTTATATTTTTAAATATTCAATTTTAATTCATATAATTAATTTTATGATGTAAATAGTAAAGTTTTTAAAATACAAATTTTGTATTTTTAGTGTACCCATATTTTAAAATTAAATTTTTGAAAAGCATAATCCCACTAAAAAAAGATACGATTTTGATAAATATACTATTTCATATTATAAAATCGTTGTAATATCTTAAAATACCGTTTAGTCTTTTTATTTTGATATCATTCTATTTTAGTGGATGTATTTTCAAATGTTCAATTTTAGTTCACGTAATTTCAATAAAACTTAAAATTGTCTATATTGTTAGTTTTATTATTAGTTTATTGTTAATTTTTCTAACAAAAAAAATATACATTACAAAAAATAATTTTAACCTTAAACTTGACAAGTTGTATAAATTTTAATAATGAGTTTTCAATTTCATCAATTTAAACCTCAAACTTCAATTAGTGTATCAATTTACACCCTCGATTAAGTTTTTTTATCAACTTTTTTGTTTTAAAAAAATGTATATATTATAGAGCAACACGTGGCGCTTTGGACATGTGTATCAACTTTTCTAATGGGGATTGAAATGGAAACTTAATAGAGTGTGTCAAATATTGCTATACGTATTCAAGTTTGAGGTTTAAAATGATGAAATTGAAAGTTTAGTGTTCAAACTGATACAACAACATTCACACAACCTGCTAAGTTTAAGATTTAAATTGATGAAATCGAAAATTTATGGTTAAAATTGATACAACCTGCTAAGTTTATGGTAAAATCTTCCTAAAAAAATTAGTCTTCTTATATTAATCCTTCAACAAACTTTTGAAAATATGTTCGCATCGTATCATTTGTTACATGAAAATTATTGTTATTATTTAATAAACTTTGATTAAAAAAAACGTCAAACTAATGGCAGAGACGAATTTTGAAATTTATCGAAAGTACAATAACTAGAATTAAACACTTGAAAGTACAAGGATTATAATAGAATACAAACCAAAGTACATTAACCAAATTGGTATTTTGACCTATGATATATTATAAATTATTTAATATAATAAAATAATGAGTATACGAAATTTATAACATAAAACATGTTCATATTATTAATTAATCATAATTAGATGCAACCAGTTGTTTAAGTTGGTAACTACACTGTTTTTATTGTCTAGAAGAAGTCGTTTGATTTGCCGGTTTGGGTAATTTATTAAGTATGAATTTATTAAGTCAATCTAGATTTGATAAACTAGTATTATGATTATGTTGAGTTTGTGTTTGAATTCTAATTTGTTAAGCTTGAGTTTATTAAGAAAAATATTTGGGGGTTGCCTGGTGCAACCCCTTTATTGCCAAAAAAAAATTGTGTGTATTTCTTTTTTTAAAAAAAAAACGTGTGGTTGATGGGTTGGGAGCACCAACTTGAGTACTGCCGAGACAACACTCAGATACTACCCATTTATTAAAAGTGTATTTGATTGGTAAATTTAAAAAGTGTGTAAATAATATAAATTATTTAATTGGAGTAATAAAAGCTATATATTGAATTATATTTAAAATGTAACTTCTATTATGAAATTAGAGAGTGTTATTTTGATAATAAATAAAATATTTTTAATACATTTGTCTACTCAATCTTTTCTTTTCAGGATTATTTATAGAATGAATATTACCAAAGTGTGAACAATATAAACAAAATTTGTTATATAAATATATTTAGCATAAAATTAACCATAAAGAAAATGTATCCGTGGGTTATTTTGTGATTTATAACTTTGTTGGGCTAACCAAAGCTATTTATTACTTTGTTGATGCCCGAATTTGGTTAGACGGATCAACGGTGAATTTGTATCGTTGGGGACAACGATCTCCTGCAAGAAAGAAAACTAACACCGGTGTGGTGCTCTGCCACACACACTCCGACGCTCAAGTTAGAGAGGATAATTTCGCACAGAAGTAAATCTCAAGGTAGAACAAAGGCCAAATGATTGCTTACCTTTTTTGGGTTTTCCAACGAGTTAATATAGACATCATCTTTGTAACGGTCTTTCCAGGTTTTATTATTCATTAATCCTCCATAATTGAGCGTGCTTTAATGACGGCGGTTACGGGAGACAAAACCGTTTCACGATGTCCCTGTCTCTTGCCTTATCCGTCATTAGCGGCAGCGGACCTTCTACGTTAGGGGCTGACCTCTTGGGATTGGCCTCCCGGTCGTGAATGGGTCGACTCTTTGAGTCAGGCCGACCTCTCGGTCGGCTCCTTCAGCTCGGGGGCCGACTCTCGCGGGTCGCCCACCACCTGGCCGGCCGGCCCCCGGAGGTCGGCTTCCTATTCGGGCCGAGCCGCCCGGGTCGCCACCTCGGACCGGGGCCGACCCCTTAAGGTCGGCCTCTCGGTTGGAGCCGACCCGCGGGGTCGGCTCGCCTCTCGATCGGTCGACCTTTCGAGGTCGGCCTCCGTCGAGCCGACCTCGAGTCGGGCGGGTCGGCCACCTCGGGTGAGTGGCCGCCGCGGTCGAGCCTCGGCCTCCGGTTGGAGCCGACTGGGGTCGGCCGCGCTCTGACCGAAGTCGACCCAGGGGTCGGATTGATTCGACTACGATTTCAACCGTCGACCACCACTCACTCGCCTCTCTTCGACGTTTGTCTGACCGAATCCTATTTTTTGCCATAATGATTTGCCCCCACTTCTAGTCTAACTTGTTCTCCTCTTATAGTTTAGACTTGAAGTAAGCGGACATACCCCTCGGACGATCCTCCTTCCACCTCGATAGGTGTGTCCGTAAGGCTTTAAAAGCTCAACTCGAACCTTCATTCTTCTCACACCTTCCATCCATTCCAAAACCTTAGTTTCAAGATCACACTCTCTTCCGACTTCTTTGGTGTTTTTGGCAAGGCGCTTTTCGGAGTAACCTTCACTTACGTTTCTAAGCGATGGCTAGTAGTGCACCCTTTCTTTGCCCACGCCCGGTTCTTCCACCCCGAAGATGTAGACTTTAATCCTAACCCACCTCCAGAGTCCGAAACCTCGAATCTCTGGTCCACGGCGTAGCAGAGCCCTAGTAGAGGTTAGAACGATTCGATTCCGCTTAAGGAGAGCTCCGTTCTTTTATAGCATTCCCGACTCTGCCACCATGCGGGTTCCTGTGAGAGAGAGAACACTGGTTCCCCTCTCCTGTGAGAGATGGCTTTTATCCCGACATGTTAGCTAGTGGAGTCAGGTTACCCATCATTCCCTAGTTTAATTTCCTCACCCGATTGACTCTCTTTTCAAGTACTCACCGAACTCCCGGTGTTCGCTTCATGGGATGTTGTGTCCTTTGGCATCAGTGAAACTCCAGTCCTATGTCGACCATCGACTTCCTTTCCTTCATATCTTCAAACAAAAAGACCGATCCAAGCCGCCTTCTACTACTATACCGCGCCCGCCCTATGTTGAGGCTATCGTCAGCGAGCCCAAATCATCAAAGGTTTGGAAGAAACCATGGTTTTTGTGGGCGGGCTTTGGTCGTGTGTCCGACGAGGCGGTCTACCCTTCGGGTTCCAACCAGCTTCGGAACGTTAGGCGAGTTCGCTTTTGATGCGCGAATGAGATCGTTACCCTACCGTTTACGACTCTGCTTTATGGTTCTATTCTTCCCGTTCTTTGACGCTATACTAACTGTTTTTTTTTTTTTTGGCAACGACGCCGATCGAGGCGACCCCTACCGCACTTGCCTTTCGAGCTTCGCTTGGAGAATCGCCGAGTCTCAACGTTGGGGTCCAGGAATCGTTACTTAACGAACTCTCCTTTTGTGCAACCTTATCCTCCTCGCATTGATACACCCGAAGGTTAGGCTTTCCTTCTACAATACTTTTGCATGACATCTCCTTATTATGCTTTCTCACGATTCTCTCTTTCTATTAGATATGACGTCGAACTTAGTGGAACAAGAGCAAGGAGCTCCGAACGAACGGGAGCTTGCAGCGATCGGGCGCTCTCGAGCGATCCACGTTTCTAACGCCGACAATCGTGCCACCAGCGTCGGTGCGGCGACTGCCTCTCAAGACGCTCCCCCTCCGGGAGACTTTACTCGTTATGTTCCTCTTCCTACCAATCTGCGGGGTAGGCCTAGCCGACCCGCTCTCTCGAGGATACGCGGCAGGGCGCTCTCCGCCTCACCTACACTGGACCTTATGACTCCCCTTTTTGACACGGTTAACGAATTAGGCGAGCGCCTTCGCTCATGGGATGGCGTTTCCGACGGCCGGTTCTTTTCCGCGAGTCTTCCGAGCGCTTTGATGTCGTCCCCACTACCCCAGTCTACTCGAATGCCGCATACGCTACACCCACGAGGTGAGTGTCTCTCTCCCTACCGCTTTTTCTCTTCTTCACTTTCTCGCTAATCTTGCCTTCCATGCGTAGGCCTTCATTCTCACAACTTTGGCTTCGTCGTATGTCGAACGAACTTGCTTATCTCCGTCGAGAACGCGTCTCATGCGCGACAGACTGAGCACACCCAATTTCTTCATGCCCAGCGGCCACGGTCTCTTCTGGGCCTTTGCAAGCTTAGATTCGACTTCTCTGCGGTTTGAGCATTCGCGTATTTAAAGATGAGGTGTCTTCTCTTCGATCCGAGCTATCTTCATCGAAGGTGAGGCGTCTTCTCTTCGATCCGAGCCATCTTCGCTCCGATCTCAATTGAAAAGGATCAAGATAAGCTCGGCGACATTGGCTACCCGACCGAGGCCTTCAATCGTTCGATGAATACAATGACTTCTCGAATAGAGCTATGCTTTGCGCCGTAAATTGGTCAATTCGAAGGTCAGGAGAGCGACACACCGAGACCGATTTGGCGTGGGTGAAGTCTTCCTTCTTGGAGTGCATTGAGGCTTTAATCCCCAGGTTTGACCTCGGCCAAACTTTTGGATCTAGGGATCCGGCTTCTGCTCTAGAGAATGTGGTTCGAACGAGAGCTTCCTTGATGACATCACCATGGACCAACCGTCGACCACTTAGATGTACTAGCGTTGTCTTTGATTTTCTTTAATTTTCAGCACGTATCTCTTTTAATGAACTTCTTCTTTTGTTTGTACTCTTGTCGTATTTTAATTGAACTCTATGTTTATTGCAACGCATTTTTTCCCCCACTCACGCAATTTTGATTCAAAGTAAATTGCTTGAGTAGAGTAACGCAGTATTAATGATAACAAACAAATTCGAATACAAAATAAGACAAAGAAAGAAAAACGGAACTACTGATAATAAAGTTTTAGATGCTCCACATTCCATGGGTGTGGCATCCGTTTTCCGCTCATGTCAACAATCTCATAAGTCCCGTGACGAACTATCCTTGTAATTTTGTATGGGCCTTCCCAATTGGGACCTAAAGCGCCAGAGTCGGGTCTCCGTGTTCTCGCATAACACGGGCGGAGTACAAGGTCACCTCTTTGAAGCTACGCCGCTTCACACGGAGAGTTGAGTACTGAGCGACCCTACATTTGTATTCTTACATCATCGCAACCAGGGCTTCTCCTCCACTCTTCCAAGAGATCCAGTGCGGACTCGGGGACTCGGGATTCATATTGGGATCAAAATGTTCTACCCGGGAGACGGAGTCCAATCTCCACTGGGATAACGACTTCAGACTCAACAAAAGGGAAAAAGAGTTTCCCGGTCCGAATTTGAGGCGACGTTACTGTAAGCCCATAATACATTAGGTAATTCCTCCGCCCATGAGCCTTTCAACCCTTCCAACTTGGTCTTGAAGTTTCTCTTGAGGATCTTATTCACTCGCTTCCACTTGACCGTTGGCTTGTGGGTGAAATTGGAGGCGAGAAGAAATGTTTGATATTCAACTCCGAGCAAAACTTTGGAATGCTTCATTGTCAAATTGGCGTCCGTTATCTCATCACTAAGGCATAGGGTATGCGAATCGGCATATGACATCTCGCCATATGAAATTAGTCACCTTTTTTCGGTAATAGTCGCGAGTGCTTTGGTGCCTCCGCCACTTCAGAAAGTAGTCATCTGCGACCACTTCGAACTTCGTTTGTCCCTTACCCTGCGGAAGAGGTCCAATGAGGTCTACCCCCCACTGAGCGAATGGCCAGGGACTCATCACACTGGTGAGCGGTTGAGAAGGTTGTCTCTGTATCACCGCAAATCGTTGGCATTGGTCACACGACTTGGCGAACGCTCGTGCATCGCTATGCATTGTGGGCCAGTAGTAGCCCTGCCGCATTGCCTTCTGTGCTAGAGACCGAGCGCCAGAGTGATTGCCGCATATTCCTTCGTGTATCTCTCGTAAGACATATGTCGCCGTCGAGTTCGAGACATCCGAGCAAATGCATAGAATAGCTTCTTCGGTATAACTTATCGCCTCGTAGGACATATCGCGCTGCCTTATATTTTAGCCGGCGTGCCTCATGTGTATCGGAAGGGAGTCTCCCGTCTTTAAGGAACTCGACCAATGGGGATATCCAGGTTCGTTGAGTACCATCAAACTCCATTACTTCACCCTCTTCGACACTTGGTTCATCCAAGATCTCAACCGGGACGGTTCTCCGTAGCTCAGTGTCGTATGCCGCGGCCAATCTCGCAAGCGAGTCAGCGTTGGCATTCTCGGATCTTGGGATCCGTCTGATTTCGAACTTATCGAACGTTCCCAAGTACTGTTTTGCCTTGGCTAGGTAGGCGACCATGCGTTGTTCTTTTGCCTGATACGTTTCCGCTACCTGGTTTACGACAAGTTGAGAGTCACTTAGAATGATCAAGTTCTTTACTTCGAAAAGTTTAGCGATTCTCAACCCTGCTAGAAATGCCTCATACTCTGCCTCGTTGTTCGACGCTCGAAACTTGAATCTTAAGGCGTACTCGAACCTTTCTTCGTCCGGAGACACCATGAGCAATCTGCGCCCGCATCCACGCATCGTTTGATGATCCATCGACATCACGATCGCCAAGGTAGATCAGCGTCATTCGTCAGAGTTGGACTAATTTTATCTCTCGCGACGACGGTCATCTCGGCGACGAAAAAATGCGCTACGGCTTGCCCTTTCATGGCGGTTCGAGGTCGAAACGGGATGTCATACTCATTGAGTTCCACCGCCCATTTCATTAGTCGTCGGAAGCCTCCGCTTTTGCAGTAACTCGTCTCAATGGATAGTTGGTCGATCTGCATTATCTTATGAGCTTGAAAATAAAGGCGAAGTCTCCGTGCAGAAACTACTAAGGCCAAGGCCAACTTCTCTACTGCGGATATCCGGACTCGCCCCATCATGGACTTGCTGCGTGTAGTAGACAAAGGATCGCTTACCGCGTTTACCTCCTTTATCAGGCGGAGCTACACAGCAGGTTGTCTGAGGTAGCTAGGTACAAGAGCGAGCTCCTCCCTGGCGTTGGTTTGGACAACAGAGGAGTTGAACTAAAGTATTCTTTTAGTGACTCGAATGCCTGTTCGCATTCATCAGTCCATTCAAAATTAGCTTTCTTGCGTAAGAGTTTAAAAAATGGAAGACATTTATCTGTCGCTCTACTTACGAAGCGATTTAGCGCTGCGATCTTTCCGTTCAGACTCTGCAGTTGCTTCATAGTTTTTGGAGACTCCATCTCCATGATTGCTCGGATTTTATCGGGATTCGCCTCGATCCCTCTTTGGTTGACCATGAACCATAAGAACTTACCAGAGGTTACTCCGAAAGCGCACTTGCTAGGATTCAGCTTCATCTGATACTTTCGTAACGTTGCGAAGGCGTCCGCCGATCGACTGGTGTAAAGTCAAAGATGTTTACTCTTTACGAGCATGTCGTCGGCGTGAACCTCCATGCTCTCGCCAATAAGATGAGAAAACATCTTGTTAACTAGCCGTTGATATGTTGCCCCCGCGTTTTTTAACCCGAAGGGCATGACGTTGTAGCAATACAATCCCCTGCTAGTAATGAAGGATGTCTTCTCCTGATCTGGAGTGTACATCCGTATTTGATTATACCCAGAGTATGCGTCCATGAAGCTGAGCATTTCGTGGCCTGTCGTCGCATCCACTAGCTGATCGATCCTTGGTAGCGGGAAGCTGTCCTTTGGACATGCTTTGTTCAGGTCGGTGAAATCTGCGCACATTCGCCACTTTCCGTTAGCCTTTTTCACCAGTACTACGTTGGAGAGCCACTGGGGATAATTGACTTCCGGATGAACTCGGTTTCGGAGGTCCTTGACTTGTTCTCGCCACGATCTCATTCCGAGCATGGTTGAAGGCGTCGTCGTTCGCCGCGAGCGGCTTGTAGTCTCTGTCAACATTCAATCGGTGTGTGATCACCTTTGGATCTATACCTGGCATATCGCACGTCTTCCATGCAAATACGTCGACATTCCTTTGGAGGAACTCGATAAGGTTCGCTCTCGGCGCGTGATGATTTGGTTCCAATGCTTACACATTGCTCGTGGGCGGCAAGAATCAGACGGACTCAGCGCCTCGCGAGTTCGCCTCGCTTCTAAGGTGGGAGCTCCTCCGTGTCATCTTCTGTGACTTCTAGTTCGCCGTCTTTGTGCCGAGATGTCAACGTCCATCTCGGCCTCTCTCGCACTTTGTCGGACTTTCTGTATACTCTTCTTATGGTTTACTTACTTCTTCTACCTCCCGGTTGATTCTCTCATCGCATTGTGGTAGCATTCTCGAGACATTTGTTGTTCTCCATATACCACTCCGACTCACTGGAGTTGGGAATTTCAAAGATCATCGGTGGTAAGTCGGAAGCTACCGCCTTCATAGCATGTATGGTGGGGCGTCCCAAGATGGCATTATAAGCCGAGTCGTGATTTACCACCAGAACTCTACCATAGTTGTTACACATGTCGATCCGCCGCCAAATGTTCTGGCGATTCGATACTCCTTCAGTGGTACACCTTACTCCCGAATCCCACTAAGGAGATATCGCGACTTTGAGTCGGTCTCGCCCTATTTTCATGGCGTCATAGGCACTTAAGGATAAGACGTCGTGTGAATCGCCCCGTCGACCGTGATGCGACGGACTTGATGTTGGCGAAGAGAGAGATCACTAACGCGTCGTTATGAGGTTGGTGTAATTTGACTTATTTCTCCTTCCAAAAGTCGACAATCTCATTAGATAAAAGAAGTTGAGCAAACCTCCCGGTCACGTGGGCGGGGATGTTGGCCGCCGCCTTCGCCTTCCTCTTTCTATTGAGTCGCCTCGGTGAATTCCAGAATGGTTCGGATTTCCGGGGGGTGTGACCTCCTCCTTATTGCTTGGCCTGGCGATCCGACTGGTCTCGCGTCGCCCGCTTCCACCGACGTATTCTTTCGGTTGCCCGATCTGGATCAATGCTTCTATGGCCTCTCTTCGGTCGTAGCAATCTGAAGTTGAATGTCCATGGTCGCGGTGGAATAGACAGTATTTGTCCTTATTCCTCCTATGGGACCCTACTTTCAACTTAGTGGCCATTTAAGAATATTTTTGTCGCGTACCTCCATCGAGGATTTGCTCGATAGTACGCTTGTTGGGGTGTACCGCTCAAATCTACTTGGGCGGCGCACTTCCTCCTGAGTTTCGCCGACTTCGGGCCGCTCTCGTGCTTTCGCTTTCGAGCGCCGCCGATCTTCCTCCGACCGACCCTTTTCTCGCGGTCCCTATTTTGCTTGGTCGTCGCGCACGCGTCTCGAACGCAAGTAATTCCCCGCACTCATGTATTTTTGAGCTCTAGTCGATGAACTCAACATAACTTGTAGGAGCTTTCTTACCCAATGACCACAAGAACCTTTCGCCCCGGCGCGCTACAATGGTCATTAGAAACGCCCATCGGTGATAACCTTCGATTTGTAGGGCCTCATTGTTGAAAGCGAGACATATACTCCTCAATGTTTCGTTATTACCTTGCTTGATGGTTAGCAAATGTGTCGCGGGACGCCGTTGATCCCCTTCCCGAGGAATTGAGTCACAAAGGCTCGGGCCAATTCGAGAAGGAGGCAATCGACTTCCTCTTTAGTTGTCCGAACCACTTTTGGGTTGGTCCCGTCGTGGTAAACGAAAATGCCCCCGCACTTGATCGCGTCTCGGACTCCATGGAGTTCCATCCATGACCGAAATGTGTGTGGAGTGCTCCACCTGGTCTTCGATCCCGTAAATGACGCCTTCATTTGTCGGTAGTTTGAACTTCGGGGAACCTCCTCCCCGCATTATCTCGTCAAGAAAAGGAGGGTGCACTGGTCAACAAGATTCTCTAAATCCAACCCGCCGTGGTCTCTTGAGCCTTCTTCATGTCTCCGAGCTCATTCGGATCCTCCGTAGCTCGATGCCCAAGGTTGACTCTCGACCTCCAATTCTTTCCTCTTACGGTTGATCAACTCTCTAAGATCGACCCCGTACAGTCTCCTTGATCGGTCATCCTTTGATCCTGCATTGCCGCTTGACTTGGACGCGTGGTGGTTGTTGTATCCTCGGTTCCGTGGACCACACGAGTCCCCGACTTGGGACTCTCCCACTCGAAATGCGCCTCTCGCGCTGCCGCATGATGGGATCGCCGCCACGCTCCCAACCGTAGCTCGTCATTAGGCTTACGCGGTGGGACCCGAGATTCGCCACCGCCCCTCTTCAGCCGGTTCCTTACCTTTGGCCTGGTCTCGGACTGAAGGCAAAGACTTACGCGGTGCTGGAGCGTTAACCTGTTCTCCGTTCCGAATGCCGTTGATATTCTGCTCCGGTCCATCTTTTAGAGCCTCCACGATTGGGTTTGGGCGATTCAATATCTCGCAGTGCGGCGATGTTTTCGTCGGACCCTAACCCGTTGCTCCAAAGTGCGCGCAGATTGATCGCCCCGCTGGATAAAGACGTTGGTTAACCTCCTCAGGTTGGGCATTCTGCGTTCTTGTCGGAATCCGGCGAGGATGTCGGTCGTTATCCGACTCCTCTCCATCATTCATCGGGTTGACTTGATTCAGATGGTTACTTATTGTAAACGGTGTTAGAGTTTCAAAACACGTGGCACTTTGCAAGATAAAATCTTCCCACAGACGGCGCCAACTGTTGATGCCGGAATTTGGTTAGACGGATAAACGGTGAATTTGTATCGTTGGGGACAACGATCTCCCGCAAGAAAGAAAACTAACACCGATGTGGTGTGCTCGCACACACGCTTTCCGACTTTCAAGTTTAGAGGATAATTTCGCCGCAAGTAAATCTCTCGAAGTAGAAACAAAGGCCAAATGATTGCTTACCTTTTTTGGGTTTTCCAACGAGTTAATATAGACATCATCTTTGTAATGGTCTTTCCAGGTTTTATTATTCATTAATCCTCCATAATTGAGCGTGCTTTAATGACGGCGGTTACGGGAGACAAAACCGTTTCACGATGTCCCCGTCTCTTGCCTTATCCGTCATTAAGCGGCAATGGACAGCCTACGTTGGGCGACCTCTTGGGATTGGCCTCCGGTGCGTGAATGGATCGACTTTGAGTCGGGCCGACCTCGATCGGCTCGCTCCCGGGCTCGGGGCCGACTCCTCGCGTCGCCCACCCTGGCGGGCAGCGACCCCGGAGGTCGGCTCGGCCGAGCCGACCCCGGGGGGTCGGCCACCTCGGGCCGGGGCCGGCCCGCCGAGGTCGGCCGGCCTCGTCGGGCGAGCCCTCGAGGTCGGCCTCCGGTGGTTCGGCGAGCCGACGCGGGGTCGGGCTCGCCTCGACCGGTCGACCTTTGAGGTCGGCCTCTCGGCCGAGCCGACTCGCACTGAGCCGCGGGTCGCCCCCACCTCGGAGGTCGGCCTCCGGTCGGCCGAGCCCCGCGGGGTCTGCTTTCTTTCCGGCTTGGAGTCGACCCCATGGGGTCGGCTCCTTGAGAGGGGTCGGCCCACTTCCGACCGGGGCCGACCCCTTGGGGTCGGCCTCCCGGTTCTGAACTAGCCAGAGTCGCACCCAAGGTGTCGGATTCGACTCTCTGATTTCAACCGGTCGACCACTCACTCGCCTCTCTTCGACACTTGTCGGACCGGATCCTATTTTTGGCCATAACAAGTGTTATTTTGATAATAAATAAAATATTTTTAATACATTTGTCTACTCAATCTTTTCTTTTGAGGATTATTTATAGAATGAATATTACCAAAGTGTGAACAATATAAACAAAATTTGTTATATAAATATATATTTAGCATAAAATTAACCATAAAGAAAATGTATCCGTGGGTTATTTTGTGATTTATAACTTTGTTGGGCTAACCAAAGCTATTTATTACTCATTATCAAACTATTGAAACAAGATTCAATATTTTACCATTAAGATTTACTATATATATATATATATATATAACAAGATTCAATATTCAAACGGATTAATTTTTAAAACACGGATATAAATCATATTATTTAGAAAATACTTTTTATAACCTAATTCTTACTCCAAAGAAGTTAAGAGTTTTTTTCTACCTTTATAATTATCTTTCCATAATAACATTCTTTTGGTTTTTTATTACCAATAATTTATTTTTATTAATAAAAATGTTGTCATATTTTGTTCCCTCAAATTTTTAAGCCCATTAAAAAAAATCCCTTGAACCCGATAATTAGCACCAGAAAGCAAACATGACATCGATCTTTTATCATGGTTAATTTTAACACTTTTTTTTTTCAATCTAATCATCAACACTTTTAGAATTTTGCTAGTTTTGGCAATGAAAAGTTTTATGTCAATATTTTGCTGATACAATTGATTTTAACAATAGTTTTAGTGCATGTTTGGGAGTGATTATTGAATTAGTGATTTTAAAAAAAGAGATTTAATTATAATTGATTTCTAAAATTAATTTTCATACAATCATTATGATGTTTGATTCCAAACTTTTTTAAACTGATTTTCATATAATAACAAGTGATTTTGAATGATTAATGTTTGGTTTAAAAAGTGATTTTAAAATTATTAAATTATCAAAAAAAGTTATTAATTTAAAAAATTATGTGACACTTTTATAAGCAATTAGGATAGAAAAAAAGTATTTATATAACTAATTGAAACAAAACCACCTTAACCTGGATTCGAACTCGTACTCAACTCTATCAAAACTCTTACGGAAATAAACCCACAAGACCAACACAGTAAAATTCACTGTCATGTTTGTGTAGCGAACTTTTATAAATAACCTATTTATAATTTTAGATATTTTATAAATAAAAATTAATTATTATTTTTTGGAGTGATTTTTAATTTATCACTTGTACAATAATCACCTTTCAAGTGATTAACCGGGAATTACTACTTAATGATTTTGTAGTTTTGAAAAATCACTTGTGCACCTTGTCAAATAACAGAATACAAGATATATTTTGTTACACTGTTATATTTGTTAGATTGTTAATGTGGTTAGCTTAGCGTTAATGTCATCTTAAGATTGTATTTAAGATTGTGTTTTAACTCATATATGCAAGAAGATATTTTCTCCACTTTGATATGGTATCAGAGCATTAATTGTTGCCTTCGTTTTGCGTGCACTTAATTTTGCTTCATTCGTTTTTCGTTTTGCGAGTTTCCTTTTGAGGCTCATTCCTTCCTTCATTTTTTTTCTCTCTCTCATCTGAGTCTGGTTCTTTTCCATGGAAAACATAGAACCCACCAACGAAGAATCTTCAAACTTCGATTCACAGCTTAATCCCTTCCTTATGGCATCATTCTTTTGCCCCGACGACCGTTCTTGTTACTCAGCCTTTGATTGGCGCCGCTAATTACGTTCCATGGAAACGAGCTATGTTGATCGCTCTCTCAGGAAAGAACAAGGAAGGTTTTATCGACGGAACCATCAAGAAGCCCCAAAATGGGCGCTTAGCCGCGGCTTGGAAATGCAACAATGACATTATAGCTTCATGGATCATTAATTCCGTCTCCAAAGGGATAGCAACCAACATCATCTACACTGGTTGTGTTAAAGAGGTTTGGGACGAACTTGCTGAAAGATTTAAAGAAAGCAATGGTCCCATGATTTACCAACTTCGCAAAGAATTGGTCACCACGGTTCAAGGTACCATGTCCATTGAAGCGTATTTCACCAAGTTGAAAACAATATGGCAAGATCTCGGTGATTTTCGCCCTAGCTACGATTGTACCTGCGGAGGATTGAAGCCATTTGTTGACCATCTGGAAACAGAGTATGTGATGGTTTTCCTCATGGGTCTAAATGATTCTTACAGCGCTGTTCGTGCACAAATCTTGTTGATGGAGCCTCTTCCATCTATAAACAAAGTATTTTCTCTTATTATCCAAGAAGAACGACAACGAGCGGTAGGCAATGTTCTTTTTTTTTTCAGGCAAATCCAATTGCTTTACTTGCTTCTGATAATTCCAAAAGGACAACACAACCTGCAACTCATAATCAGCCACGAAAGAAAGATACTCAACGCCCCATCTGTTCTCATTGCGGGATTAAAGGGCATACTGTCGATAAATGCTACAAGATCCATGGATATCACCTGGTTACAAGTTCCGTAATCGAGGTTCAGCTCATGATGCTAACTCCTCACGAATGGCCAGTGCTAATTCGGTTGCCACAACCGCTCCATCTAATTTTTTTCACTAGCTTGAATGATAATCAATATACTCAGCTCATGAAATTGTTTAGCGTTCATCTTCAGTCTGCCAAAACAAAGCCCATTTCCGTTGCTCATGTATCAGGTATTTGCTCTGCTTCTATTCCACATCCCTTGTCTTCTGATGATTGGGTTGTTGATTCTGGAACATCCAGGCATATATGTTATCGTTTTCAATCCTTCCATAACTGGCGTCGAGTCTCGGGTATTTCCATTGTGTTGCCTACATCCTTCCGTGTTTCAGTTGAGTACATTGGAGATGTTCGCATTCCTGACTAGTTGATGTTATATGATGTCCTCTATGTTCCAAGATTTACCTACAATCTCATCTCAGTAAGCTGCTTATTAATGTCTTATTCTGTGTCTCTGCAATTTTCTGGCAATACGTGTATCTTACAGGACAAGCTCCAATCGAGGATGATTGGCAAGGCTAGTTGTCGAAATGGCCTATACTTGCTGACTGCTGCTCACAACAATCATACTGAGGTTTCTGTATGTCTGTCTTCTATTTCATCTACCACTTGGCATCATAGACTTGGACATTTGTCACACAAACGACTAGGTCAGATGAAGGACACCTTAGATATTTCTGTTTCTCCTATTGAACCATGTCATGTCTGCCCCTTAGCCAAACAGAGGAGGCTTTCCTTTCCCTTTAATAATCATGTTGCTAAGAATGTTTTCGACCTAGTACACTGTGACATTTGGGGTCCTTTCAAGACTCACACTTACAATGGCTATAGATATTTTTTTACTCTTGTTGACGACTGTTCTCGCTACACATGGGTCTATCTTTTGCGTACAAAGTCTGACGCCACTCACATCATACCACGTTTTTTTAAATTGATTGAAACACAATTTTCCACTGTTATCAAAGTATTTCGTTCTGATAACGCTCCCGAGCTTCAGTTTACAAATTTTTTTAACTCCACTGGTACTTTGCATCAACATTCTTGTGTAGAACGTCCCCAACAAAACTCGGTAGTTGAAAGAAAACATCAACATCTTCTAAATGTTGCTCGAGCACTTTTCTTTCAGTCTAAAATACCTTTACAGTTTTGGGGTGAATGCGTCTTAACTGCCACTTATATTATCAATCGGATTCTCATGCCTCTATTGTCTAATGCTACACCATTCTCAGTCTTATATAACAAAGAAGTTGATTATTCTTCTATGAGAACATTTGGTTGTCTTTGTTATGCTTCTTCTTTGGCTGCTCATCGAGGAAAATTTGAGCCCCGTGTCATACCATGTGTCTTCATTGGTTATCCAAATGGTATGAAAGGATACCGCCTATATGATATTGCCAAGCGTCAGTTCTTTGTTTCTAGGGATGTAAAGTTTTTTGAAGACTTATTTCATTTTTCTGATATTTCTGAAACATCTGATGTTATTGATGTCTTTCCAGACGTTGTTTTACCATGTTTTGCTTCAGGATTTCTTCCTGACTTTCCTGGTGATGTTGTTAATTCACCAACACCTATCTCTCATAGCCATGACAATCAATAGGCTGCTGGAAATCAAAGTAGTCATGAACCATTATCTCATGAACATCAGGATGTCTCTTTGCAAGAGGTTGGCTCTTCAACACTTCCTACCAATCGAGGAGTTTCTTCTCTGACACCTTCCTTGGCATCTTTGAGAAGGTCTACCAGAACTCGACAAGCTCCTGTTTTTTTACAGGACTATCATTGCAATCTGTTGAATCATGCTCCAGATTTGTCACATGCCTCTTGTCTTTATCCCCTTCATAAGTACATCTCTTACAACAAACTTCATCCTACCCATCAACATTACATTCTCAATGTGTCTACAGTCTTTGAGCCATCCTTTTTTCATCAAGCCATCAAGTTCCCACATTGGCAAAGTGCTATGGATGAAGAAATATCAGCTATGGAACGCACTAAAACCTGGAGCATTGTCCCGCTGCCTCCCAATCGGCGGGCTATCGGATGTAAATGGGTCTACAAAGTAAAATATAAGGCTGATGGTTCAGTAGAGAGGTACAAAGCTCGTCTCGTTGCCAAGGGTTACAGTCAACAAGAAGGTATTGATTTTTTTGACACCTTCTCTCCGGTTGCTAAGATTGTAACAGTAAAATTGTTGTTATCTTTTTCTGCTTCATATGGTTGGATTTTGGCACAAATGGATGTCAATAATGCTTTTCTTAATGGGGACTTGTTTGAAGAAGTTTATATGTCTTTACCTCTTGGCTATTATTCCCAACATAAGTCTCCTCCTGGTTCATCTTTGGTCTACAAATTACATAAGTCTATATTATGGACTCAAGCAGGCCTAACGCCAGTGGTTTTCAAAGTTTTCTGCTGTTTTACTTACTAATGGTTTTTCTCAGTCCAAAAGCAGATTACTCTCTTTTTACTAGAGGCCGGGGAGAATCCTTTATAGCTCTTCTTGTCTATGTCGATGATATTTTGATTACAGGACCTTCTCCTCACATTATCACTACTGTTAAAGAATTGTTAAAATCCAACTTCATGCTCAAAGACCTTGGTTCCGCCAAGTATTTTCTTGGGCTTGAATTATCCAGAGTTTCTCAAGGAATTTATATCTCTCAAAGGAAGTACTGCCTCCAGATATTGGAAGATTATGGCTTCCTTGCCTCGAAACCAGTCAGCCAGCCGATGGTTCCTGGTTCAAAGTTAACAACTGCCTCTGGTGAGCCTCTTTCGACAGAAGAAGCCTCTAATTTTCGAAGATTGATTGGCCGCCTGTTATACCTCCAGATTACGATACCAGATATTTCTTTCTCTGTTCACAAACTCAGTCGGTATTTGGCCAAACCATGTTCAGAACATCTCAGGGCAGCCTATCATCTTTTGCGATATCTCAAAGGGACTGCTGGCCAAGGTATTTTACTTAAAGCCACTACTGACTTTCAATTAAAGGCATATGTTGATTCTGATTGGGGAGCATGCCTAGACACAAGGAAATCTGTTACTGGTTTTTGTATTTTTTTGGGCGACTCTCTTGTGTCTTGGAAAACTAAAAAACAGCCTACCGTTTCCCGTTCATCTGCTGAGGCCGAATATCGGGCACTCGCTAGTGTGTCTAGCGAGCTCACATGGATTTCCAGCCTCATGGCTAGTTTTTTACTTACAGCTACTGCACCAGCTTTAGTCTTTTGTGATAATCAAGCAGTTGTTTCTATTGCTTCCAATCATGTTTTTCATGAAAGGACAAAGCACATCGAAATAGATTGTCATTTCATCCGAGACAAAATAGACCAAGGCTTCATCAAATTGCTTCCTGTTCGGTCTCATTCCCAGCTCGGCGATATGTTTACCAAGACACTTCCTTCTTCTGTTTTACAGAGGTTTATGGTCCAGATGGGTGTCCTAAATCTCCACTTGCCATCTTGAGGGGGGATAACAGAATACAAGATATATTTTGTTACACTGTTATATTTGTTAGATTGTTAATGTGGTTGTTAGGTTGTTAATGTGGTTAGCTTAGCTGTTAATGTCATCTTAAGATTGTATTTAAGATTGTGCTTTAACTCATATATGCAAGAAGATATTTTCTCCACTTTGATACCAAACATCACTATTTTCAAATGGAAGTGATTTTGACAATAGCAAAAGTGATTTTGGTCAAACCAAAATCACTCTCAAACATACCCTTAGTGATGAAAACTTTTATCATTGCTAGTTTTATCAACAAAATCTATTTTGTAACTACTTTTTGCAACAAAGAGTTTATGTCTATCGCTACTTTTGCGACAATGATCTCGTTTATTGCTGAATTTATTTATTGACAACAAATTTAGTTATATCACTAGATCTATCGGCAAAAAGTTTTTATTGTTCCTACTTTTAGTGATGAAATGTTCTTATCGTTACTACTTTTATTGCCAAATTTTATTTCTCGTCATTATCTCTAATTATTGATGACATTTTTAGTTTCATTACTAGTTTTCGCATTCCAATGTTGCTAATGTTAGTAACAATGGTTGTTTTTTGTCACAAAATCTAGTTATCAATGATACATTTCTTTTTATTCCTATATCCGTGATGGTTGACTTGGATAGCGTTTCTACAATCAAGCTCCTTCAAGAGGAGGGACTTGATGTTTCTAACATTCTTACATATGTCAAAAGAGGTTCAAGCTCTCCAAAGAACTAGACCCATAAGATAGTTCATTTACTCGCATAGAAAATATAAAATAGTGGTCAATATGCTAGTAAAATGAGCAAAAATCTATAATATTACGTGAGTACTATACTCCTTTTATTTATATTGTGTTTTTTAATATTAGTAGATTTTTTATTGGCTCCCCAACTAATTATCTTTTAACATTAATATGTCATGTGTTTAGGTTAAAAAAAGTCATTTTACTATTAAAAAAAAGTAAGTCATCCATGACAATTGAAATAAAATTTGAGTTATTTAATTAATTATTTAAACTGGAATGAAAAAAATAGTAAAAAAATAAAATAAGAGATTTGAGAACTATATTTCTACGCAAGTGGTTACCTGATATGAGCAATCTAGCATTATGGCTGCTCGTCAATTTAGGTTCTTTTTTATTAATGTAAATTTCATTTTGATCCCTATTTCCTGTTTACTAATCATTTATTTTTTGTATTTTAAAAAATTATGTTTATTTTTTCTATCATTTCTTTCCAATAAGTTTAATCATTTTTTTTAAAAAAATTGAATTCTTAACAGAATTTTTAAATCAAAACTATGTTTTTGAAAACAGTTTTTTAGGTATCTCTGATAATCATTTAATTTTTTATTTTTTATTTTAAAAACTTAAGCCTAAAAATATTGTCTTCTATCAATAGGTATGTTTTCTTATTTATTTTGTACTTATGTTTTAAAAAACTAAGCTAAATTTTGAAAACTAAAAAAATAGCTTTCAAAAACTTTGATTTTATTTTTAGAATTTGACTAAGAATTCAAATGTTTCTAAAGGGAGAATCCAAATGCAGAGAAATTAAGAGAAAACAAACTTAATTTAAAAAAAAACAAAAAAACAAAAAACAAAAGATGTATTTAGGGCACAAGTTATTATAACTTGTGTTATAATAATCTGAAGAATACTTTGCACCCAAAACACAAACTATTATAACACTACTAAACAACTTTACATTTTAAATAATATTATATGATTCTACAAACTATAATAACTCACAGAGTATTATAACTCATTCAACGTCCCAAACAACCCAGAATAGTTATCAAATGGTATCTTAGTTTTCAAAAATTTAATTTAATTTTTGAAAAACATATATAAAAGTAAATAACAAAACAAAAAACTTATAAGTGGAAATAATATTTATATATTTAATTTTAAAAATTAATTAGTTATTCAGACGAAATCATTTTAATAGTTATTACATATAAAACACATAAAGCTAAATTCGAATGTTTATGCAACACTTTTTTTAAGAAGATTTTTACGCAACATTTTAGAAAATAAAACTGAATATTTGAAACTACTAAAAAAAATTGAATATTTGAATAATAGGAAATTATAATCGAATAGTTAGAATTTTAAAGACCATGACAAAATTAGCACCATAATTAATGAACCAAACTGATAAAACAAATAAGATTTAAACTTCAACATAGCTCAAACAGTATAAAATATATATTATCAAAACCTTAGAAATCCGATTCTTCCACACTACATATTGTAAAAAAAAATAATAATAATAATATTAAGAATGTCAACTTATATAATATCGACATTAAATTATAAGTTTTTTTTTTTTTTTGAGACAATCAAGATTGAGGGATTCGAACTATAGATTTCGTGATCGTTAATACATTTATCATGTAGTTGAGCTATGTTCTCATTAGCCAAATTCATTTTTTTTTTAGTATATCTAATAAGTTTTTAGTTTTTTTTTTTTTTTTAATGATCTGACGGCGAATGCGGTGGACGACAATAAAGTAAGTGTGAAAGGCAAAAGGCTTGGATGATCCAAGCTGGAACTTCCTCCACCCATACGGATGTAAGATGACAAGTACGAGCGTGAACAGATAGAATTGAAAAGTAACTTAGGCTCCACCAACCCCAATTCAATACTATATAAATTTTAAAAATATATACACACAGATACACATATTTTTCTTTCATAGTATTAAAGTAAAGTTGCACAATGCTTTGGTGCAACTCAAGCTGCATTCAAGTTATGCTCGATAGAATATTGACAATACTATTTTTAGGGGAGTACATAAGTCGGGTTGGGTTGGGTTGGAGGAGATTTTTTACCCAAAAATCATGAGAGTAACTCAACCCACAACCATAACCAAAATTTTTCGAATTGAGTTGGGTTGGGTCATCGGGATAATTTTTTTATTTTTATAATTTTTAAAATTATTTAAAATATTTTTCTTGAATTTATGACTAAAATTACATAAAATTCAAATGACAAACTTTAAAATTTATAACATCTTTAACATTTATTATAAATCTAAAAGAAAAACATAAGAAATTGACAAATAATTCATTTATAAGTATATATTTAATTAAAATAAAATTAAAAAATATAAATTTTAGGTTGGGTTGGGCCAACTGAAACCTAAAAAGCACAACCCGAGAACCGACTCAAACTTTTCGGTTCTCCAAATTTCTAACTCAACCTAAACCGAAAAAAAACCTAACCCTACCCAACCCTTACGGTTTGGGTTGGGTAGTCCGGGTTGCTCGGGTTACCGGGTTAGTTGTACACCCCTAACCATTTTTTTATAAGAAATGTGGTGGATTCCATGAAAACCCATGTTGCTCGACCGTCTTTTAGAGTTTGTTTGGTAGGTAATCTGGAAATAGATTTTAACAAAGTTTTATCATTTTTATATATTTAGATGGGTTTAGAATTAGATTTAGAAATTAGATTCCAACTTAAACAATTATTCAAAATGTGTTCTATCATAATACATTTATAGATCATGAAATTAGTTGTAGTTTTAATATTTAATATAACCCCATTATTAATTTATTTATGAACATTTTTATATGAATTTTGTATCGTTATTATTTTACAATATCATGTAATTTATAATATATTGTATTATACATATTTTAATTAACACTACAAGAATTCATGCCATTAGCGACGAAATAATTACGTCGCTAAAACGCATAATTTGGCGCAACAGACCATTAGGGACGCAATATTTGGCGTCGCACGTTTCGTCGCTGAAGCCCACTCTCTGAAAACGATTTGCGACAAAAACAGAAATTCCGTCGCAGGTTGCAATGAGTTGCGACGAATGCCTCCTCTGCGTCGCATAGAAGCCTGCGACAAACTTATAACTACGTCGCATATCATTGCGACATTGTTATATTTTCGTCGCAAGCCCATTTGATTTATTCCCCAAATCCTCTATTTTGCAATGATATTCTTTTCATTACCATAGGAAAAAATAAAAAACACTAAAGTATTACAAAATACATATAAGTTTGAGAGTAAATGACTTAACAACATTAAAATGGTCATAAAAACACAATAAATAACAACTATTACTAAAGTGTGCAAAGTCTTAACATTTACAAAATAACTATATCGCCCCAAAATGATTGAAAAGATCATGATGGCATGTTATATCATCCCCAAACATCATGTTTGATCCTGCACAGAAACAACAAACATATATAAGAATAAAAAAAAATTAGTGACTCAATCACAAGTTAAATTAACCATCTATCTCCTAAATATCTCCATATTCAACAACGTTAAACAATCTCTACCACTTACAACTCATTATCAAGCATTCCCACTCATCCACCTTCCTCTATCCAAAAAAATTGTAACAACTTACAACATAGCACATAATCTCTAATAACGTAAACATAATCCCTAATATAAGAAGTCATAATCTCAAAATATCAAACAGACTTAGAATCACCAAGAACTATATAAGAAGTCAGAATCCAAATACAACATAATATCTAATACTTAGCATCAAAGTATCAAACAAACTCAGAATCCAACCACAACTATATATGGAGTCATAATCCAAAATCATAAACATAATCTCAATATATCCTTAACATCAAAATCAGAATCACAAGAACTTCAACGCCAGAATTTCAAGAACATAAATATAATCTCTAGTACTTAGCATTAATGTATCAAACAAACTCAGAATCACCAATAACCTTATAAGGAATAAGAGTCCAAAAATAACAACATAATCTCTACCACTTAGTATCAAAGTATCAAACAAACTCAGAATCCAAACACAACTATATATGGAGTCATAATCCAAAATCATAAACATAATCTCAATATATCCTTAGCATCAAAATCAGAATCACAAGAACTTCCATGCCAGAATTTCAAGAACATAAATATAATCTCTAGTACTTAGCATTAAAGTATCAAACAAACTCAGAATCACCAATAACCTTATAAGGAATCAGAGTCCAAAAACAACAACATAATCTCTACCACTTAGTATCAAAGTATCAAACAAACTCAGAATCCCAACACAACTATAGATAGAGTCATAATCCAAAAAAGGACACCAAGAACTTCCACGCCAGAATTTCAACAAAATGAATATTATCACAACCTTAGTATGTTCAATACACTTTAATCACAAAGCTTATAAATAACTCGAATTGAAATCCCAAAAGAACTCAAGCCAATAACCTATCCCAACCTAAACAAATTAAATCGTAAAATGTTATGGATAAATTATTACTACAAACTAAATCAATTAGTCAACTACAAACTAAACTAAAACTAATTATTCAGAACAACACATAATTTACTTATCTAGCAATAAAATTTCTACATAAATTATTACTAATATCTAAATTAAACTTCACTATCTAAGTCTACACACAAAATAAACCATACTATTGAAATTGGAAGAAAACAAATAAAAATATAAGAAAAAAAACCTTGCAAAAATTTTTCCGACAATGCGTTTCAGTGGCGTTTAAAGCAACTTTCAAGCCTCTGAAACCGAACTCTCCCTTTGAACTTTTCCTCTACCTTGAACCAAAGGAAATGAGAAAAAAAGGGAAGTAAAAATTTGGAACCAAAAAATAAAACTAAAAAAGAAAAGAAATGCATTTCTGTGGCGTTCTCCTCTTTGGTCGCAAGCGCGATGACCTCCTCGTCAGCGCCTCCCGGTGGGCGACTTTGTATTTTCGTCGGCGTTCTCCTCTCTTGTCAGCGGCCGGCGGCAACAACCTTCTCAACCGCAACCTTTGGAAGAAAAGAAATGCTGAAAGGAGAACTGAAAATGCGAAGGAAGGAAACGCAGGGGCTGTTTAATTTAGGGCTTGCGACGAAAGCTTTTATTTCGTCGCAGCGACATTGCGACGAAACTGTGCTTTCGTCGCCAACCTTGCGACGCACTGAGATTTTGCGTCGCATGGGCTGCACAAACCTGCCTATTGGTCTGCCCGAGACGTTCTATCTTCGAGGTTATGCGACGAAATTATATCATTCGTCGCATGGCCCCCTGCGACGAAATACGAGTTGTGTCGCAGTCTTTGCGACAAAAGTTTCCTTCCGTCGCGAGGATGCGGCAAAACATGACGTTCGTCGCAGGGTTCGACATCGGCAGTCCATTGATCTGCGAGAGGTTGTAACCGAAGCTATGCGGCGAAGCCATTATTGCGTCGCATAGAAGTCTGCTGCGGATCGAAAAGAGCATTTTCGTCGCTTTCTTTGCGACTAAACTATATTTTAAATCGCATGGTTTGCGACTAAATTTAATTTTAAATCGCGAGGTTGTCACATGGATCGCTCGTTAAATCGCTCGATAGGCTCTATCTTCGAGGCTATGCGACGAAGCCATTAGTTCGTCGCATAGCAGGCTGCGACGGAATTGGCATTTCGTCGCTTTCTTTGCGACTAAACTGTACGTCCGTCGCATTGCTTGCGACTATATGTATTCCGTCGCAAACTCTTCGTCGCTAAAACCAATGTTTCTTGTAGTGTAAACAATAATAAATTGCTATATTTATTTTTAAAAATATAATTATGCATTTTAAAATTTTAAATTCAAAATTTATATATCATGAAAACATAAAAATGTTATTTTCAAAATTTTCACTATTTAGATTATAAAATTCGAAATACAATTTTAAAAAATACATGTGTCAAATGCATATTCACTAAACTCAATGGCTCTTAAATCATAAAATAAATTACAAATGGTCTACGTTTTCATTTTAGAAATGTTATTTTTCCAAATCTTAAATATATTTGATGAAGTCTTAAACTTTCAATTACAGTAATTCTGTACTATTTAATATTGTTGGACTCATATCATTATTAGAAAAATGCGGATGCGATAAATAAGGAGAATATTATTCATACTATGTTCCATAAATATTTGAAGGACCCACTGATATATTTTCAATCAATATATATGCAATCTCGCCTAGTCAGGATTATCTGAGTTTTGTTTATTAAATAAAAATACAGGGGTGCGTTCCTTAAAATTATTAATTATCTATTTAATGATTGGGCGAGAGAATTAAAAAAAAATTAGGAATATAATAAAAAATTGTATTGGTTAAAAATAAATTGACGGATATTGGCAGGTATGTCTAATAAATGAGAATCTGATTTGGACCAATGGTTCTTTTTTTTAAATAACATTTTGGCCAATGATTGGAGTACGAAAAAATAATAATTAACTTTATTAAAATATATAATGCCGTCAAATCCGACCAATCAAACTTGTTTATATATATATATATATAATTTTTTTTTTTTGAAAACTATATATATATATATAATTATTTGGTTGGGATTTATATACATTCTAAATTATGGAAAATAAAGTTTGTTTTATGATTATGAGTCATGACTGAACATTTAATCTCCTTTTTGTTTTTTCACTAATGCTCCAATTGCAATAATCTTGATATATATTTTTTAAAAATTTTATTTGTAGATTATTATTTTTTTGTCTCTTTTGAATGAATGTGTTATTTTATTAATCAACCTTTTCAATTTAAATCTTAATTAATTACTCTATGATGTTTGTATGGTGACAACTACGTGCGAAGTCACAACCATTTATCTAAAATAAAAAAGAAATTAACAGTGAATAAAGGTATATTCTTCTAATTCCATATATTAAAAATTTTAAATTAAAAACTTGAATTGATTTTATAAGTCAGGTGATTGAAAGTCGTTACATTGATCTCCGAACATTTGTTTATCTTTATAAGTCAGTTTTGGGTTCTACAATTACTCTAATGTTGATATCTCCAACTATAATAATATAATAGATACCTAACCAACTCCAATCAACGTAACGATGCAATCAAAATCATGCAATAAATAAATATAATGGTTAAACTAAAATTTTAAATAATAATAATAATAAATGCATTATTAGAGTTGTCAACCCATGATAAATCAAGGTTGAAATCATACTTTAATTATATTTCCTAAGCATTCACATATAAAATAATTGTTTTAAGTTATTGTCATTAATTTTTGTACAAACTACTAAATAAAATACGATCATTCAAAAGTTGAAACCATGTAAGACCAAGAGAGAATATTAAACAAAATTGTATAGGACAATTATATAATTTCGATAGGACAATATTTCTTCGGCTATGAAGGGCCCCTTATACTTTATTATGCTTAATTGATTAGTACAATCATTTTAAAAGTTTTAATCTAGTCCTCGTAGTTTGAATTTAGTTTCAATTTGATGCTTATAATTTTAAATTTTTCAATTTAATGTATATATTTTGAACTTAATTTTAATTTGGTATATCTTTGGTTAAATCTTACTAGTCACTCATACTTGAAAAATCTATTTATTTTTTCTTTATTTTTTTTTTCATCCCTTCTTACACCCTATTACAATCAACTAACGATATTAATCAAATAGAAAATTGTTGCATGAAACAATTGTTAATATAATAATGGTAAGAACAATTTGTTAAGACATACTAAATCACAAGGATTGTATTGATACTAAATAAAAATTCATAAGAACCAAATTAAAATCGGTCGAAACTATACTTGAAACATTTAAAACCACAAAGTCAAATAAAAAAAGTTGTCCAAATTATGAAGACCAAATTTATAAATTAAACTTATTGATATTTTTCAAATGTTACAGTAGTGTCTTTACTTTTGTATATGTAATATTATCATTTATTTTAAAAAAATGTGCAAATACATGTAGGAGTTTGGCAGGTAAACCATTAAACCACACGAACTAAATTATTTTGCCTACAATTTTATAAGGGAAACGTACATTTTATTAAATTTTATAAAAAAAATTTCGTATGGATAACTTATTCTCATGCTCTTTAATGACTAATGATCTAGATTATGAAAAATAATGAATAGATTATGAAAAATAATTAAAGATGACTCATTCTAACGTGATAAATGCGTGCAAAATTACCTATGATGGTTGTATGAGGTGGTATTGTTTGTCCATGCTCTCGAACGCGGAAACGCTCTCGCTCTATCTCTCTCGCTTTCAAGGGTAGATTTACCATAGGCGACTTGAAGTATAAAAATGTATATATATATATATATATTTAATAATAATAATGATGATGATGTTGTTGTTGGTATATTTGAAAAAATTTAGCATTTCGCTTATAAGTGTTTTCCCAACCCCTTTTAAGTGTCGTGGGTTTGAGTCCACATTTGGGCATTTCGTGTTATTTTCCCCTTTTTTAAATAAAAATTTTAAAAATATATATATTGAAAAAAATACATGTTTTACTCCCCATTTCTAAGTAAATAATTTATAAAAAAAACCAAATAAATAGTTTAGAACTTGCAATAACTCGTATATTTTTTAAAAAAATAAAAATCTACAATTTTAATAATAGAAAAAAATACATGTTTTACTTCCAATTTTCAAATAAATAATTTATAAAAAAATCCAAATAAATAATTTAGAACTTGCAATAACTCATTTTTTTTTAAACAAAAAATCTATAATTTTAAGAATAAGCCATCACTTTTATAAACTTAAAAAAGAAAAAAATTAATTTGTAACCTTAAATTTTTATATAAAACCCCAAACTATTAATGACATCCATTAATATCCTAAACTTACCTAAGTTGATCTATTTAGACATTTTGTCACAATTACATTTTAATTTTTTTAATACAAATATTTTAGAATTGTTAATGCATAATTATTTTTTATACAAAAATATAAATGAAGGAACAAATATAATAATATATATTAGAGAAAAATGTTGGAATCAAGTGGGTAGTATAATTTTATTAATATGAAAGATTTTTCCCTTTCTCTTCTTCCTCTATTTTCTCTATTTATTTATAGAGAATTAATTACATGCACTTTGATAGTTTTTGGAGAAGAATAATGAAAAATTGAGTTAATTTTTAAATAGAAGTTTAAATAGTTATTATAGTTAAATTGCGAAATTTTAGAATTTTAATTAATACAAATATTATTAGAGTTGCATTATTTTCTTGTATATTTCTATCGACTCATATTTTGTATTCAACAAATTAATAGATAAAAAACTATTAGAAAATACTAATATAGAAAAATATAAATTAATCTCAATATATATATTAATGCGTTCAAAATTATTTTTGTACAAGTTTAAATTATATTCCTACGAATTTGCGCACCCAATATAAAGATTTGGATCAACTATTGATACTAAAGTAAAGCCCCCCTCAACAAAATTCTTGAATTAGCCAATTGCTCGCTCTTGCTCATGCTTAGATGAGTGGTCGAAAATTTAGAGAAAAAAAATAAGAAAAAAATAAGTCAGATAATAGCTAGAGTAGCAAAATTAGAGTGAGAGCGAGAGCAAAGAGACAATAAAAAACAAGTTAGAGAAGAGCTAGAGCAAAAGATAAAAAAAAATTAAAGAAGAGCTAGAGTAGCAGAGATAGAGCGAGAGTAACAACTAGAGAGCGATAGGGTGAACATTACATACCTATAATTAAAATATTATGATGTCGTTACAGTTATTTAGACTATATAAAATACAAATTTTTGGTCATTAATTCAGATCATAGATCAAATGACATTAAAGAGTATGAAAACGAATGTTCCGTGCAAATATCCCAAGTTACAGTGCCTAAGTTTGGCATCTATAATATTATCTTTTGTTTAAAGGAATGTGTGGAGAAAAAAAAAAATATATATATATATATATATATACACGTGGCAGTTGTGGCAGGTCGGCCAAGTTTCCCGGCTCGCATTGCTTTAGAAACACAACAGTATTGGGGTGCGTTCCCACGTGTCACGTCGTTATCACCGAGTCAGACACGCACGCCTCGTACAACTCATAAATGGGATGAATTTCTCGTGTTCATCTTCAGACGTGGATTTAGGGACTTCCTTTTTTTCCTTTTTGCGTACAAGACACGTGGCGGTGGGCCTTCTCATTGTGTGGGGTCCTTCCCTTGGTACAATGGTAGCTGAACTTCCACTTTAATTTCTTGGAAATTTGTGGAGATGACTCATTTTCACGAACTTGTCTTTATATCACTTGACCTATGATCTAAAATGAATCATATATGATAATTTTTGTATTATACATTTTTCCAAATTATAGTGAGGATATCGTATTGTCATTCTAGTTCTCACTCACGATAACAATGAAGTTTAAATTCTAGAGATAAGAAAGAGACAAGAAAAATTGACTTTTAATTCTCGCTCTAGCCTCGACTCTGTTGAAGATCCCACATTGAAAAATTGGAAATAAACCTCATAATATATAAGATATATGAGCTACGTACTCTTCTTATAACCAATTGATTTTGAGATGGAACCCCATATAATCAAATATGGTATCAGAACCCATTAAGCCCAAACGAACATTCGATCAAAAAGAAAAATTGAAATTGAGATCCGATTCAAGAATGATGAACCGAAAGAGACACCATATTGAGGGGACATGTTGAGGATCGCACATCTGAAAAGTGGAGAGAAACCTCACAATATATAAGATATATGTGATACTTTTCTCTCTACAATTCCAAACGCACCTTAAAACTTTTAAAATTAAATATTTTAGAGTTTGTTTGGAAATCAAAAGTAAGCTTGTTTTCTGTGTCATCACAATAGTTTTTACCTTTCTTTAGAAAATATTTGGGTATTCAATCAAATTTCAAAAACTAAAACAAATTTTTAAAAATATTTTTTTTAAAAAAAATCAAAACTTGGTTTGAATTTTGAAAACGTTGGTCAAACGTAGATTAAAAAAATCAAATAAATTCATAAGTAGAAATAGTGTTCATAAGCTTAGTTTACAAAAACAAAAAACTAAAAATCAAAAGATTATCGAATATAATGGAGCGTAGTTGTTACCTTGATTTTTTTTAATAAAGATAACAAGAATTTGAGCGTGTGTATTAACATGATTATGTAGATATATATGCACACACAACCATATAAATTTGATTGAACAAGTATTAGATGATAAAATTATAACAAGGACTAAAATGGCTGATTTTGAAGGTCTAAAAATTAATATAAACACTTTGATAGGTGTAAGGACCAAAATGAAATAAACTTTAAAATTTGTGTACTAAAATATTTATTTTAAAAAATTCATACATCAAATAAACACAAACTTCAATCATAGTATAAAACTGGTTAAGATATATACCTTTCATTAAGATATCGGAAATATGAATCTCTACTAACTTGTTTGAGGATCAAAATGAAAGGTGAACTTTATTGTTACTTTTTCAATGAGAAACCTAAATTGTATTATATTATTGAGTAAGAGAGATAATTTAAATTAAACTTCAAGCTAAATGTATTCCACGGTTTCTAATTTTTTAAATAATTCTCCAATGGGTCAATAATTTAAAATTTTAAATTTCCTAAAAAAATTATCAAATAGGTTATTGCTTAAAAAAAGATTAGAATGGGCTAATAAAAAGTTTATTTATTGTTTAATTATTAGTGTTTTGTTAACATATTTGTACACATTGATATATCACTTGGATGCTACATGACACATGAAGTTCAACTCGTCCTGCAATAAATTTTACCCGCCCATTAGAAAAAATTATTTATGCAAAGTGACATTAGTCATGAATACAAATATATTAACAAGACAATAGTTTAACGTCAGTCGACTTCCAATTGTCAATTTCAACATATTTTTGTTATGGAGTGCTTGAACTGAAAAAGTTTTAAAAAAATAAAAGCTAAAATTTGAAAGTTCAAAACTTAAAGAGCCTATTTGGGGCATTGGTTATTATAACATGTGTTATAATAACATATAAAATACTCTACACCCCAAACACAAACTAATATAACCTCAAGCTAAACAACTCTGCATTTTAAATAATATTATATAATTCCACAAACTATTATAACTCATGTTATTATAACCCATCAATCACCCCAAACAACCCCCTAATATCTAACTCTTTCAATAATGATAAATTGGGTGAGATCAATTTTTTTTTTTTTTTGTGAGTTTATGAACAACATTCTAAATAGATATATATGCAAAAATTCTTACTATAAGTCCAAGGACATTGCCACAAGCCAATCAATTTTTGTTCTTAGCTTCAAACAAAGCATTGATTTCCCCATCAAGGATATCAACAATTATTTGGCATTGCAAAATTGGTCATATTCTTCTCATTTAATTTTGTTGTTTGTTGTGTCTTTTAGTCTGGTTCAACTTCAAAAACTAAAATACGTATCAATAATTGTTTCGGGTCCCAATAATGCATTATAAGTGGTCCGTTTTTATTGCGAAGTAGAAGTTTGTAAAATTAGTTAAAACATATAACATTGATAATTCTCACTTAGGAGGATTATTTAATTCTAAACTCGATTATTTTTGTCATTTTTATATGTTTATTGGTTACTGAACAAGTAAAAAATAACATTAATCAGTAAAATTGTTGAAAGTTTGCTAAGAATGGTAAGAAGTGAAGAATAGTCAGGAAAATAATGAAATTGAATTAATTTTGTTATTTTTATGTAAGATGGAGCATTTTGTAAGAATAGCTACTGTTTTTGTGTAGTTTACTCTTCAGTTGCTGCTATTTCATTTCTTTCGTAGAAAGTTAGATTCAATCTAATTACGGTTGAAGATTTTGTATTTTTCCCATTGATAATAAAGTGGTCGGGAGTTTCAAGTTCCATCTTTCTCACCAGTTGAATTTGCTTATTTTTTTTTTTCATTAATTTGAGTGAAAGTTAAACATTAGAAGTTAGGTTTTCATAAGAGATAAGTGAGTTGATTCCAAGACTTTATTTTCCTTTCTATTCTTTTTTATATCTTTCGGTTACCATGAGTTTTTCATCCAAAAATATATATATATATATATATGAGCTAATTCTACTATAGAGGATTCAAGTTGTGAATGTCTTAGAGGAGAGATGTTAAAACTTAAAGTAGCAAAATTGATCGAGTCGACACATGAAACCTAATTTGTTTTTATTGAACTTAACGTAGGTAAACCTAGTCGACCAACTAGTGATTGATTGTCAAGTTAGAACTTAATACCGAAAAGGTTAAGAAATAGCGGATGTCGTAAAAGCAATGGAGAAAAATACTTAAAAATAAGTTCTAAAACATCGACCCTAAATATAGGACGAGACTCCAGAACCACTAGAATTGTGCGCTAAAATTTCTAAGCTAGATTAGCCATGGACATACAAGTCTAATCGCTTAGTCTCCTAAAAATTTGGGAGCAAAATCAAATAGGAGTTGAATCCGGTTTACTTAGTTTTAGTGTGTTGACTGTAATTGTAATTATAATAATTTTGGTAGCATTCTTTCCAAAGGAGTAATATCAACTTGAATTCTCTTCCTTCACATTATTGGGTTTTCATTAACAAAATAATTTCACTGATTTTTCATATCACATAGTTACTGTAATTGCATTATTATAAGCATATTTTTGCCATCTAAATAGATTTACTAAAATTTATTCTCTATGAGTACGATACTCTAGAATATTTCCAGTTTTTATTACTTCTATCACGTATACTTGCGTGTAGCACCGATCAAACATTGATCAAACAGTTAAAAAGTCAAAGCATTCGTGCATATTTGGTTGAACTCATTAGAAGATATTTGTTCTTCAATCTTTTAATATATTTAATATTATTTAGTATAACTACATATATTAAAAGATGCAGCCATTATTTATTAAATTGCTGGAAATCTGTTTGGCTGTACCTTTTTTTTATCAATATTTTTTTAGGGATAAAAAATGTTTTGTTGATAACTTGGCCCCCTTTTCAACATAATCCATCTCTACTATAAATATAAGAATTGATTGATTGAAGGTTACTGTAATTTTTAAAATAATTGTTACTAGATAGTTGTACATTTAAGAAAATCAACTGTAATATGGAATAAATTAGTATTTAGTAAATTTTAATTTTATGAAAATGCAGGTTATAGTATTTAGTAAACTCAAGATGAATTTGTTGTCGTTTAGCTATAATGACAAAAGTTGGCACATTATTTTAATTAATTTAATATTGATACTCAATATCTAAATTGAATAAAATTAAAATAAGATGCTAAAATTATTAAAACAAAAAGTCTTATTAGTATTAATAAACAATTTGAAAAATAAAGATTTTGTATAGAATGTGAATAAAGATCTGATACAAAACTTTATTAGATATTTGGTATAAAAATTTTAATTATTGACTGGGGTTGTTTGAGATCTTACACATTTTTTTATTAAATAAAAAAATCAATTAATTTATAGGTTCATAGGATAGGATCACAATAAAAAATTGAGATATTTGTACGAAAGACCCCTTTTTATTATAGTTAATGTTGAATGACCTGACGCTCAGATATAATGAAAACTGACCTATTCTGACGTGGCAACGCGCGCAAAATTACGTCGAAGGGCAGCCCACGTGAACGCTCGGGGACTGACTTGCACACCCACGTGAACGCTCGAACGTTGACGCCACGTGAACGCCGACTGCGTTCACGCAATCACGTTCACGTTGCTTTCGCTCCACGCTTTTTTATTTGAACGCCGACTAACTCGCACGCCCACGTGAACATTCGAATGTTGACACTCATATGAACACTGACTCGTTGGAACGTTATCGATGAGCGAATAAACGTGACTGATCTTCGAGTGAAAACTTCGTCTAAACGTGAGCGTTCCTGCGAGTAAGCGTGAGCGTTCCTGCGAGTAAACGTGAGCGTTCCTGCGAGTAAGCGTGAGCGTTCCTACAAGTAAACGTGAGTGTTCCTGCGAGTACGCGAGAGCGAGTCTACGAGAGCGTGAGAGCGTGACCATGCGAGGCGGGCTTACATCGCCTTTTGAGTAATTTGACACGCTCGTCATGTCAGAATAGGTCAATTTTCATTATTTTGAAATGTCAGGTCAAATGCCATTAATGCGCGGGAAAATGGGTCATCCGTACAAATACCCCTAAAAAATTGTAACAGAGGATTGCATAGCCGCCAATAACAACAACCATTAATACAATCAAAATAAAATTTATATAAAATTCTTGAAATAATTCACCACAACTTTACACAATATAGCATGGACACATATAAAGATAAAAAAAAAAAAAAACATAAAAACTATTCACTCTTCAAAGCATAAGACAAAACATGAAACAAATAAAAGAATGCTTAAATTATAAAAAATATCTTCAATTTATGAGATTGGTTTCAATTATACCAATAAACTTTGAAAATTTTCATTTTAACTCTTGAATTTTGAAGTTTGTTTCAAAATAACACTTGGAGACTTTTTTTCGTTAAATTCATGGACGGAAAACATTATATGCATTTGTATTGTTGCTTATATGAACATATTTGAACATATACATTAAAAAAAATCAAAACATATGCAAATACGTCATTTTCAGTCATAAATTTAATAAATAAAAAAAAAGACTTTAAGAGTTATTTTGAAACATAATTGAAACTAACTCCATAGTTCATGAGTATTTTTTATAATTTAACCTAAAAAAGATAATGAAATATAAGAAGGGAGTCAAAGAGGTGAAAACCTAAAAGTAAAATTAGTTGATTATATATCTCATATGAAGAAGAAATAATGGTCGAAAAAGAGTTGGCGCGATAAAAATGAAAAAAAAAACAGAGCCATTGGAATTGTAACAATTGCTTTTGAAAGGGCACTCTATAATGCATAAGATCAATTATAAATCATAGGCAACTCAAATGCATAAGAACAATTATAAATTAAATAAAGTTTTTTCGTTTTTTTTTTTTAAAAAAACATAATGTACATCATGTACTAAGGAAACAGAAAAATTCAACATTTTTTTTAAAATTTCAAATGCATCAGAACGATTATAAATTAAAATTTAAAAAATGTGAATGGTTGCCGGCCAGAATGTAACAGAATGAAGAACTAAAAAAAATTGTTCTCTCTTGAATTTGCTTCCCATTTAGGAATATTGTAAAGTTTTTTATTGGGAGAGAATTATGTGGTGATAGTAGAGGGAGGCATAACAAGAGTAGAAAGAAAATAGGCCTCATTATTCTAAAGTTAATTTGAATAGATTTTACAAATACACAAAATTCAAAAGTGATTTTATATAAATTAATTAAAAACAGTTTTATCAAATACCGACTGCTTGAGGTGTCGCGTAGATTATAATTATATGAGTTATAATAGTCTCTTGAAGTTCCACCTAAATTATAATTACACGAATTATAATAGTCTCTGAAGTTATAAAATTTATATTTAAAATATATAATTATTTAGTATGAATTATAATAATCTGTGTTTGAAGTATTTTCTTGTATTCATTATTTTGGATCTTTTGCTACTATTACATTTTTGTATTTAGAATATTATTCCATATATGGAATGTGAAGATTTAAAAATACAATCTCTTAAGAGCAAAATAGATGTTTTCACAATTAAGTTAAGTTTATATTAGCAAGCCTAATGTATTTGTTAGTTGGTTGAGATATTAGAGTGCATAACACGTCTAATGATTTTGATATTGATGCAGAAGGAAATATTGAAATCTCAATTTTTTGAAAATGTCGACGTCTTTGGGTGTTTATGGAAAATTTATAAATAAAAAAAAATCATAACAAATATTTAAAGTAACAAATAAGCATTTTATCATTTTTCTAAATAAAAAATTAAATTTCTTATTGTTAATATTAGGTATGGTGGGTGATATTTTGTTAATACTTTAATTGTGTTCTATTAATTTTTCTATGATACAATGGAAATGTCGATTTATCCGTCATAAATTTAAAACTCTAGTTCATCACCAACAATTGTTATTTATTTCACATACATAATTCACTTTTATTGTTTTTAAGTTCAACAATTACGGGATGGACGCCTGAACCATCAAACTTTGAGATGGTAATTTTTTAAGAGGATGTATGTGAATGTAAATTAAAAAATTGCACAAAAAATGCACTTTCATTTTTTTTTTAATTCTTATTTATCAATTTCATATTTTTATATATATAAAAAAAAGAAAGTGTATGTACATTTAAATTGAAAAAAATAAAAAACAAGATGAACTTGATTTTTTTTTTTTTTTTTGGAGGAAAGATGAAATTGATTGATAGGTGTTTTAAGTAACGTGCTTTAACACATGGGATAAATGCCCATCAAAGAGTCATTCTTTAATTTGACCTCAATTTTTGGCTTTAACTAATAAATAAAATAATTTGTATAGTTTTCTGTGTGTGTGGGACAATTACAAAATGCATACACATCGCAGTCACCATCCATATAAATGGTCCATCAAATTGAAATTTTTAATTTCAACTTTATGGACAAACGAAATTATTTTATATTTTCTCCTTCAACTTTTAAATTTTTATATGTTTTTTTTGTGTGTGTGATTATGATTATGACTCAAAACACCTTATATTTGAGTTTACGATTTTAAAATTCATAATTACGTATGAAAAATCATCAACAAAAAAAATTAATAGATAAGATAGTGATATTACATCAAAGAAATAATAATAATAATAAAAAAGATAGATAGTGAATTTAAGTAGAATTTGACAAAGTTGAAATTAAAAAAAAAAAAATTAAAAATTAAAAGTGAGACAATTCCAGAAACTGGGTCCGCTCCAATTCAATTGGGCTAATTTGAGGCCCAAGAAGGTTGGAGAAAAAAGTCCCAGTTGTCTGCGGCTTCACATCAATTGGCTAACACTCATTTAGGTTTAAATTTTATTTTGTTTTGTGGAATTTTAAGCTCTGCTTGTTTACTAGAAATGAGATTGAGCTAAAATTATTAGAATGAAATTATTAGGTCGTGTTTGGTATGTAATCTGGATCTTGTTTTATATTTTAGATTTACTGAGTTCAGTGAATATGAATTTGGTAGATGTGTTTTCAAAAAATGTTTTTAGATTATGTGATTCAAATAGTGGAAATTCTAAAAACAACATTTTTTTTTATGTTTTCATTGTATCCCGATTTTGGATTTGGAAAATTAAAATGCAGAAAATTCTACTAAAAAAGATAAACCATTTAATATAAATAGTATTCCATGTTATAAACTCAATTTATTTGTGTTAAATTAAAATATGTATAATACAATATATTATAATTTATATGATATTATAAAATAATAATTATATAAAATGTATAACAAAAAATATGTTCATAAATTGATTAATGATGATTTAGGTTCAACCTAATATTAGTTTTGCAACTACAACTAGGTTCATAGCCTAAAATATATTATATAGCACCTTCTAAACAATTGTTTAAATTGAAATTCAATTTAAAAATCGGCTCTCAAACACATATCTGAAAACATGAAATACAACTCTATTTTCATTAAATCATTTGTTTTCAAATTTTTGTTTTAAAATTGCATACCAAACAAGCTCTGTTATTTTTTACTCAGAGTTATCAAGAATCAAAATCAAGAGTCCATTAATATTGTTTTGGTTAGAAATCAAAATATTTTAAAGATGTCAGTATTTTTTTTTTAACAACATAAAAGCCACGTGGACTACAAACAAAATTACTCAACTTAAGGTACCACTTCCTCGCGATAAATGTTGGCAACTTCTAGAGGGATCTCTTCCATCCAGAGGGTTTCTTCTTCAAGCGATAGACCGTGCTGAGCCATTGCACGAGCAAGCCTATTCCTTCTTCGATCGCACCAGAAAAACGAGATGAAGGTAAAATGGTTTGCCATTTCTTTAATTTCAACTATCAAAAGGCCAATCTCTAATCGATTTTCCCCCTTCCGTTGTAGGAGATGTATAACTTCGACAGAATCCAACTCGACCTCCAGTCGATTCACCCCATCTCCATCGCAAGATGCAATCCATCTACTACTGCTACAACTTCAAGCACAACCACGTTTGTTAGCCACGGTTTTCGATTAGCTAAGGCAAACATAAGTTCCCCTTTACTGTTTCGAATCACCATTCCTACTACCCCCAGATTTAGATCTTTTTGTAGAGCTCTTCTGAATTCATTTTGTTGTTCAACAGGACCAAAGGTATCCAATTGATATTGTTTTGATTTGGAAGTCTGGTAACTTCACTAACCCTCTTCTGATTGAATTCTTTGAATTGGGTTAAGTAGGACATGCAATTTTCCTAACCATTTTGTGTTTTCATATCATCTCTCTTCCCCTGCATAACCCAAAGGTTTCTTCCATTCCATAACCACCAACACATGTTAGGAACTCCTCAAATTCTGTTCTGGATAGTGTGTTTTTGAACGAAAGCATTAGATCTGCAAAAGATCTTGTATGTAATGGCCAACTTAGATAGAACAACGAGGCTTTCTTCAACCGACGTTTCACCCAAGTACAATCCCAGATGGCGTGCGTTAAGGTCTCAGGTGATGCCTTACATCTTGGGCACCAAATTCTTGAAGAGCCTCCACCCCATTAGTTTGATCTTGGGGGGAATATGTAAATTCCAAAGAAATTTCCACCAGTTGGCTTGTATGTCACTATCCGAACAACTGGGCCCATTTAAGGAAGAGCATGCAAAATGATATCTAGATTTGACGGAATAGGTTCCATATTTGTTGAAGTGCCAAATTAACTTGTCTTCACTATTCATCTTAGGTCGTGGGAGACTTAGGATTTGGCAAGCATCTGGCTCATCAAACATAGTTGTGATAATCCCCTCATCCCACTCCATGTTCTCATTCAAAAGAGACTCGACTTTCGCTTATGGATTCACCTTGTATTTGTGAATGATTTGTAGGGAGGGTTCGTGACACACCCAATTATCCTTCCCGATATACACCTTGCTCCCATCCCTAATTCGCATCGCAAACCTTTCTTTAAGATCTCCTTATTCCATATTAAACTCCTCCATATTAGAGATGCATGTAAATTAAGTTTAGCATCTAAGCAATGTGTTCGAGGATAATATTTTCCGCTGAGAACTCGAGCCAAAAGCGAGTTTGGGTCATCTAAGAGTCTCCACCTCTGCTTAGCTAAGAGAGCTTTGTTAAAAAGCTCTCAATCACGAAAGCTTAGGCCTCTTTTCAGTTTTGACAAACACCCTTCTTCCAAGAGATCCAATGAACTCTGTTTTACCCATCCATGTCCCCCACTAGAATTTGGCTAGGACCTTATGACATTCCACAATTAATGATTTCGACAATCTGAAACAGTTCATAGAGTAAGTAGGGATTGATTGGAGAACAACTTTGATAAGGATCTCTTTCCCCCCATCGAGAAAAAAATGTTCTTCCATTTTAGCAAATATTGCCATATTTTATCCTTCATAAATTTTAGAGTTTGAGAAGGATACCAGAATCCCCAAATACCTGTCATGTGCTTCCACTACCTTCACTTGGAACAATTGCACCAACTCATCTCGAGTGCTCCTTGTAGTGTTCGGACTTAAACAAGTAGTTGACTTAGAAAAATTTACCTCCTGCCCCGTTAAGAGATTGTATTTAGCAAGCACCGAAACCACTTGGTTCGCCTCTTCTATTTTAGCTTTAAAGAACAGCAAGCGATCATCAACAAAAAATAAATGAGAGATTGTTGGAGATTGTCGAGCTATATCTATAGTCTTGATATCTTACTAGCACTTTCCTCCATTTGTAGCAATTTGGATAGTCCCTCCGTGCAAAGCAAGAACAGATATGGTGACAATGGGTCGCCTTGCCTTAGTCCTCGTGAGGGTTTCACATAACCCCTTCGAGTCCCGTTAAGATTAAAGGTAAAATTTAACGAGGTGTACATCTCATAATCAACTCAGTAGACTTTTCTTCAAAACCAAGGCTAATCATAAAGCTCTCAAGGAAATACCATTCTACTCGATCATAGGCCTTACTCATATCAAGTTTTAGTGTCGCCCAACCTTCTCTACCCTTCCGTCTGTTCTTAATAGAGTGTAAACATCCCAATCCCATCACAACATTATCAGAAATGCTCCTCCCTGATCAAAAGGCGTTTTGGGTAGGGGAGATGATAACATTTAGGATATCTTTTAGCCTATTCGCAACTGTCTTCGATATCATCTTGTAGAGCACATTACATAAACTGATAGGTCTATAATCCTTAATGCAATCTGCATTCGGAAACTTTGGGATTAGAGAGATCGATGTTAAGTTTATAACATCCAGAGCTCTACCCCCATTCAGAACTTCCAAACAGTATTTACTCACATTCTTCCCCACAATCGACCAACACTTTTTTTATAGAATAGGGCTGAGAACCCATCCACACCTGGTGCTTTCAAATCCTCCATTTGTTTTAGGGCCCTAACAACTTCGTCTTCTGTAAAAGGCTTGGTCATTAATGTTGGGTTTTGTGCCCTAAATTTATGTAATTTTGATCAAAAAAATAAAGAGTTATTTGTTTTGATAAAATTATATTCTTGCTCTATAAATCCAATAAAGTAAGCTCCAAGGTTATAATGTATCTTGAACATCAGTGTAGTAGACACTATTTGGATTATGTTCAAGAGTATAACCTAAATGGTCTATGGTATAAGAATAAGGTTGGAAACCTTATTCGGTAACACCATGGATGCGACCCACTTTGTAATTAGTACAAATGAGGTAATCCAACTCATTCATGTGGTTGACATGCCGAGTGAGGGCATCATGTATGAAGAGTTCATACAAGACCAGACTGCAAATTATTAGTCTAACCAAAGATAACGCCAGTTAATGAGGATAAGACAAATAATTTATAGATCATCATTAGTGACTGTGAAATTGACTCAATAAGCCTACCTTCTTGGGTGATGTAACCTCGTAGATAAATGGGGACTTAACTATACAAGATGGAATTTACTCATTCCTACACTAAAGAATTAGATAGGTTGTTCCCTTAAGAACTGAGTCCAAGTCTTGAACAACGGGGCCCCGCCCTCTAAAATGATTTAAGAGGGTATGAGTCTATGGTAGGACCTTAGACTTGTTGTTCATTAGAGGGTCAGTGGTGCTTAAGGAACAAAGAGGTAATCATAGGGGTAAAACGGTATTTTGACCCAACCGTGATTACGAACAACTTGTTAAGGGTCGACTCATGGGTAATGATTATATCAATGGACACAATATAATCTACAGTGAGGAGAGTGCAGCTACAAGTCTATAGTGGAGTGACTTGTAGTTAATGAATATTGATTAACTGGATCAAAGAGTTTGATTAATTAATCTCACATCATTGGAGCTCATGAACTGTAGGTCCATTAGGTCCCTCTGTTGGCTCAATATGGTAATATTGAGGGTATAAAGTTAGGAATGAAATTGAAGTGTTCAATTTCATATATGAGGTGTTATATCAGTTATATGTGATATAATTGATATAATATATTGTTTTAATGTGAATTAGATTCATATATAAACTATATACTAATGAGAGAATGAAGGAGGGATAGAATGGTAATTTCCATCCTATTTCCTTATAAATAGTTGCATGAGATGCAACTTTGTGGATAAGCAAAAATCTTGAAAAACCCTAGATTATCAAGTGTTTTGTGTTGTTGGAAAAGTTCCACAAAAACACAAACTCTCTCACAACCACCCCACCTCATCCTAAAGGAACCCACATTCCTCCATCACCTAGAGAACAACGAAGAAGATGCGGTGGTGGTGTTTTCATTCGTTCGGGTTCGAGTTGCTGAGATCGTGATCGTGGGAGAAGGAGCACGGGAAGAAAGAGTTCTTCAAAGGTAATTACTTGATGTCCAATATCTTATAACATGCTTAATCTTGTTAATTTTGATCTTGATTGAAATCCATGAGACTAAATAAGAACACGCGATTCACAATCGCTTCCGCTGCGGGATTCGATCCCTTCAATTAACGCATGGAGATGATCGAGAACTTCATGGGAAACCATAGATGTAAATTCCAACAACACATCATTATGGGCCTGCGCATTAGAGGTGAACAATTTTGAGAAATAGGAACATACCTCTTGTTCAATGTCCTCCTCGTTGTTTAGCCATTCTCCGCCTTCCCCTTTGATTTTTATCAAAGAATTCATCATTTTATGATAAGACGCATGGTAATGGAACCATTTAGTGTTCCTATCACCCAATTTGCAGCCAATCCCTTGTTCGCTGCTTCCAGAACATTTTTTCTTCATTCAATGTATTTTCAAGTTTCTGTCTTGCCTCATACACATCTAGATTACATTCCACCACCCTCTGAATCTCTTTATGTAACATTTCACTTTTCTTCTCATAACCACCTTTCTTTGAAGCCCCCTATTTCCTCAACGTTTTTTAGCAATTCTCCAACCTATGAATTATAGTTCCTCCCAGATCAAGTTGTGTACCCTACCCTTCTTTGATCACCTTCTCACAATCCTGATTCTTGATCCACACCCCTTCAAACTGAAAGATGTATTATTTTCTTTAGTAACTTCCCAACTTGACATTCTGAATTTCTATCTCAATTGGGCAGTCGTTCGAACCCAAAAAATTTAGGTGGCGAACCGTGCTATAAGGAAACATTGCCCAAAAGGTATTGTTACAGATGGCTCTGTCCAATCTCTCTTTTATTTCCAATTGTCTATTCTTCAGTTTGAACCATGTAAATGGATAACCTTTAAAGCCCATATCCAATAACTCACAGAATTGGATAGTAGTTATAAAGTTATCCATCAACACTTGTGATCGAGCACTACCTCCTCATTTTTCTTGGGCTTCTAGAATTTCATTAAAGTCTCTAGCCACCACCCACGAAAGTGCGTTCAATGAGTGCAGACATTTGATTAAATCCCATGAATCCCTTCTCTTTGATGCAACAGGATTCTCATAGAAGCCAATAAACCTCCACATGCCGATGTGATGTTTGATAATCACATTAATGTGTGCCCCATTAAAGGAACACAAAGAAACATTGAATTCCTTCTTCCAAAACAAGCAGAGTCCCCCACTCTTACCAACACAATCCACACAAACACACATAGTCAAAGTTAAACTCTTGCTTTAAAGCATTCGCACGACAACCAGTAATATTAGTTTTAGACAAAAAAAAAAAACAAATCATGCCTATTTAGGTAAATTACCTTTTTAATATTACGGATTGTCCAGGGGTTGCCCATCCCCCGAATATTCCAGCATAGTATTTTCATTGTGACCGACGACCCTGAGCTTCAGGGTTTGTCGATAGTGAGCATGGAACAACATCTTCCTCTAGGAGGCTTCTTTTCAACTTTTTCCCTCCTCCATCAATCTCCTCTGTCTCCTTCATATGTATCTTTCCTTTATTCAGAATCTGGTTTGGTTTTGGCTCTTCCTCCATACATTTAATTATTCTCTTTCACTTCTTCCTAATTGAGCTGACAAGCCTCACTTCTCTGGAGCCCACCTTGCTTAAGTCAACAATTACTTATGTATTTTGTTGTAAGAGAGGTGAATCCACATTCATCTGTAACGACTCCTTGATTAGCTCTGTTTGCCCAAATTGTAGCGAGTCAATGGCCATTGATTCCAGACACTCAGAATCCGTTTTATTATTTAGAATTTGTATTAAACCTGTCTCTCCATGTTCCTTAATCTCCTTTAGTCTCATTATGGTAATTAATGATGATGGAATTCTAAATTTTCTGTTTCTAAAGGTCGTCCCTCATCCGTCGGCACCCCTGCATCACGGAATTACTCTCCGGCGAAGATACTTCATCTTCGTTCCCCTGTTTCCTCCACCAGTCCTTTGTTGTACTAGTACCAACGTTATGGGACCTCCATGTCCCTCTACGACCTCTCATTGTTGTCCTCCCCGTGCCCAAGCCATTATGCTTCATTTGCTCAGGGTTATACCCTGCAAATTTTTTGAACTCCACCGTCCTCATCCACGGACCATACCATGACTCCCCTGAATTTTCCCCTGATTTATCACATACGTCACATGTTGGGATTTATGCCCTAAACTTGTGTAATTTTGATCAATTAAATAAAGGGTTATTTGTTTTGATAGAATTACAGTTTTGCTTTATAAATCCAATAAACTAAGCTCCAAGGTTATAACATATATCTTGAACATCAGTTTAGTGGACACTATTTGGGTTGAGTTCAAGAATATAACCTAAATGATCTATGGTATAAGAATAAGGTTGGAAACCTCATTTGGGTAAGACCATATTGGATGCGACCCACTTTGTAATTAGTACAAATGAGGTAATCCAACTCATTCATGTAGTTGACATGTGAGTGGGAGCATCCTGTATGAAGAGTTCATACAAGACTGGACCGCAAATTATTAGTCTAACCAGTGTAACACCGTTAACAAGATAAGACTAGTAATTTATAGATGATCATTAGTGACTCGACCTGAATCCTGAGCAAGTTAAGAACTCCTGCTTATAGGGGTTTGTCCTTAGACTAGTATATGGTAAGAGTGGCTGTCAGTCGACTCAATAAGCCTACCTTTCGAGGGATGGAACCTCGTAGGTAGTGGAACTTAACTATGCAAGATGAAATTCACTCATTCCTACACTAAGGAATTAGATAGGTTGTTCCTTGCAAGAATCGACTTGTGTCTTGAACAACGGGGCCCCGCCCTCCATGAGGGTATGAGTCTATGGTAGCACCGTAGACTTGTTGTTCATTAGAGGATCAGTGGTGCTTAAGAAACAAAGAGGTAATCACAGGGGTAAAACGGTAATTTGACCCAATCGTGATTACAAACAACCTCTGAAGGGTCGACTCATGGGTAATGATTATATCAGTGGACACAATATAATCTACAGTGAGGAGAGTGCAACTACAAGTCTATAGTGGAGTGACTTGTAGTTAATGAATATTGATTAACTGGATCAAAGAGTTTGATCAGTCAATCTCATATCATTGGAGCTCATGAACTGTAGGTCCATTAGGTCCCTCCGTTGGCTCAACATGGTTATATCAATTGTATATGATATAATTGATATAATATATACTAATGAGAGAATAAAGGAAGGGTAGGATAGTCATTTCCACCCTATTTCCTTATATATATGGTTGCATGAGATGCAACTAGGTAAAAAAAAAAAAAAAGAAACAGAGTGCCATTTGATTGTGTTGTTGGAAAGGTTCCAAAAACCACAATCTCTCTCTCTCACAACATCTCATATTACCTAAGGGAAACCCACATTCCTCCATCACCAAGAGAACAATGGAGAAGATCTAGTGGTCGTGTCTTAGTCCGTTCGTGGTTTGTGTTGCTGAGATCTTGATCGTGAGAGAGGAGGAGCACTTGAAGAAAGGTTCTTCAAAGGTAATATTTCTTGTTGTTCATATTCTATTTTATGCTTAATCTAGTTGTTTACGTTCTTGAATGAAATCGTTGTAACTAAATCGAGAGCGTGCGATTCACAATCGCTTCCGCTGCGGGATTCGTTTCCCTTCATCACAATCCTTTTGGATAAGGCCAACAATACCACATGTAAAGCAAAATTCAGGGAGTTTTTCATATCTGCAAGGTAACAACAAGTTCTCGCCTTCATCTTCTGCTTTGATCATAACCCCCCTCGAAGCAGTTTTTTGATATCTATCTTTACTTTGATTCGAGCAAAACAACCCTAAATTTCCCCTGAACTGGAAAGGTCTATCTCTAAAACCTCCCCTATTTCCTTGCCTAACGTTCTAAGAACTTCGTCTCATACAAAATAAAGGGACATTGTAGAATTGGACCCAAAAGTCAGCAAATCTGAAGTTAGCTTCTATGGTTGAATCACCAGACTAGGAACCTCAAACAAGATTATTGCTCCATCAAAGAACCAAGATCCACTAGCAACGACTCTGTTTTTTTCAAAAATGGATTTAAATTGAAAGAAGAACATATTTTCTCCAATACAATCTATTGTCATCTCCCTATGGACTTTCCAGACACTCACTAGTACAAATTTGGGTTTTAATGACGGGCATTGCCCGTCATTATAGGTCAATGTCCGTCATTAAAAATGTGGCATTTTTCACTGCGATCAACTTTTAATGATGGACATTGCCCGTCATCTTTTGTCAATAATTGAATAAAAAAAAATTGCTACAAATGTGTCTAACCCACAATACTTTCTTTACTTAATAACTTTATTTAATAAAGATTCAATATTAAGGCCCAGTTCAAAACTTCAAACAATGTAAAACAAATTGCTAATTCATTAAGGAGGGAAACCATAGATGCGATATACACTATTTTGAACAAAACCAAAAGCATTTTGACGAGTCGCCAAAACACACACAACTGTAGCAAGAATTTTTTTGTTGAATTTGTCTTCCAAAACTACTTATATCATCCTAAACTCTAATTCCATCAGTGCATCTGCAACAATCTTGTTCCTCCTTCGAAATAAAAACCACAAACCTTCAAATCAATTTGCACAAAACCCCCCAATTTCCAATGAAACGAAATAAAAAGGGTAGAACGATCATTAAATCCCTTTAAAACTAAAATAGATCCTTGTATTTATAAATTCAACATTCTAAAGCATGATTCTTCCATCGAAATTTGTATCATTTATTCAAAAGAACCCAAATAAAAAACAACGAAGCAAGTCGACTAAGTTAAAAAAAAATCTCCATCATAAGAAAACTACTTAACTAATAAAAGAAAAAAGAAATCAATGCCACAAAAAAATAAGCTCCTCTCTTGTAAGGGAAGTTTACTTGTTACACCAACAAATAGAGGCTCTAATCTCCAGCAACGTTCAAATCTATTCATAAATTCAACACTGACAAAACAATTTCAACACTCCAAAAGTAAAAAGTAACAAAAAAAAAAAGTGACAAATCTAGGTCATTCTCATGCTAGATTTCTAAGGATTTTGACAACTTTACTCTAATGTAAGTTTCTTTCTCTCGAGTCCACTTAAACCAACAAGATTTATGAAATTAAGAACGAATTGCCAAAAATAAATAACATAACAAAGTTCAATACATAATCAAATAAATCTAAAACATGTTAATCAAATTCCAACTACAACGTTTAGCTACTCAAAATCACCATAAAAACAAGCTAAAGTCATAGGAAAAGTCTTTAAACTCAATTACAAACTAAAAGAAAAGAGAAATAAACTTATGTGTCGATGTCGGTCCCTCGTTCTCGAGCTCCCGTCACGATCTCGAGCCTCCACAAACGCTTTGGCTCCTAAGGAATGCTCTTCTTTCTCTTCTTAGAGTGTGTATTTCGAAATTAGGGCTAAAAACTATAAAATTCAATTCCATTTGCAATGAAAAAATGTTATATTTATAGGGGTTTTCGGTATGGCGTTGCAATGCTAGGGTCGATGTTGCAACGCCGTGTTTGCTGCCAACCAACCCACTGCGATCATTTTTGTCATATCTTTTCGCTCGGGTGTCCAAATGACCTCCGGTTTGATGCGTTGGAATCGTAATTCGATGTAAGAATCTATCAGAATATTTCTTATACTCAAAATACATCTAGATTTTTCTTGGGTCTTCAATTAAGCATACACATGTTCCAAATTGCACAAAAAAAATAGTCTCAAAACTCTCTATTCTTGCTTCTCAAGCTCAGTTTCCTAAAATTAACCATAAAATACCATGAAAGCCTATGCTTTAATTATAAAAAATAGCTAAAATATAAGAAATAAGATAGCATATTTGCATGCATCAATTCACTAATAATCAAGTATCAACTACACAATGGATCAACAATCAATTATGTAATCAAACCAGTACCACCAACCTTCCTTTGATTCAATTATGTTTATTTCATTTTGTGAGTTGGCTGGTTACATTGGTCAATTATTCCCTTGTAAATTCTTTCTTGAGACTTAATTTGTTTTTTTTTTCTTTCATGCCTATTTATTTTTAATGATTTCATATGAAATAATGAAAATCATTAAAAAAATATTTATCCTCGGAATAAAAAATACAAAAACTAATTGCAATTGTTTAACACCCATTTTCAACTTCAGTCAATCAAGAATCACAAAAATTAAGTTCTTAAAATCTATTATGAACTTTGTTTTATACAAGTATTATATGCAAACTAAAATAGCAATCAATGCAAGCAAACACAACATTCACACGCCATACAAAGAACTTCCAACATTCAACCTTAATTTTAAGACACCATCGTCTTAAATGCCTAAAAACTTTATGATTAATGATAACAAGCTCGCTTAAATTCAAATATCTGTTTAATAACATCGTCACACTTATTGCCGATAGGAGCAACAATATCCTTCACTGAGAGATCATCTTCTTCTTAGTACAATTCTACCATAAACCTTAAATTGAAATCCGTCACTTGAAATAATAACATGTAGCCTATAAAAAAAAAATTGAAATTGAAATCCACCACTCAACAAATAAAATTGAAATCTAGAAATCTACAAAAAAAAAAAAAAAATAGTACAAAATTGAGATAAATGTGTACAACAATGTCCTCATCCCTTTCGACATAATTCCAAACATTAATCTTTTAGATTCTTTAGTGCTCAATCAACATAAAAAATAAAACTCACTCAACTTCTCTTTTTTTTTTTTTTTTTTTTTTGGTATACATTCAACATCCTGTCTTTATCATCACATTCAACATCCTGTCTTTATCATCACCCCCACTAATAGTTAAAATTGTTGGGATAAATTTCTTTAGAGAAACAACCAACCATAATTGAATCTAATGGGCAGGATTTTCAATTTCAATTAGAATACTTTCTAACCTAAAAAAACAAAAACAAAAACTTAAAGATTTTGCATAATTAATATAAAGAATGAGCCCTAAAAGCTATTGTGATATGCCTCTCTTTTTCAATCATGACAAAGAGTGGCCAAGAGAAAAACTTGATCAGATATTTTCAAATTACAAAGTTCTAAAGCAAATTCAACATTTAGAATACCAAAAACTTAAGTAGTGAATCCGAATCCAAAACACAATAAAAAAACTAATCTCGTTTCTTTAACCGTCAGATCCAAAATGATGCAAAACGAAAGATAATGAAATGAGGAAATCAAGAATTCCACCTGACACAAAGATCTGATTGGTCCCAAATTCTTCAGATCCTTCGAACTCTTCGAGTGTCGATCTTCCTATCTCCTGTGACAAGCATAGATTTCTCTAGATTCACCGACAATGGCAGCTTCTTGTTCTCCTTCGTCATGCTCTGCACCAAATACCTTGGAGTCGCGTCGCTCTACTCCACAGAGTACGCTGTAGAGACCGATTTGCTCAAGTTTACAAGCTTCTTTGAACTATGTCGCTTCGAAAATTTAACCATCACGTTGAGATTGTACAGAGTCTTGATCTCGACCCTTGAGCCTCTCATTCCTAACCATGCTTGCTAGAGCCCGTAATTCGCAAGAAATCGTCCGATACTCAAGTCTGAACTCCGATTTAATTTCTTTTGACCCAACTTCTTTCTATCTTCCAAATGAAGAACGATTCCATTTTTCCTGAAAAAATTTCGTTGCCTTTCGAATTTAGCAGAAAAATGAGAAGATGTCAAAGGGGAGGGAGGCGTCTTATGAGAGGCTGAGAGACCGATGTTAGGGTTTGTGTAAAATTTATATTATTTTATCTTCCAATATTTAATGACGGTCATTCAAAAGTCCAATCGATAAAATTTTATTCACCAACGCATTTTTCCTCTGTCTGTCATTGTTGGTAAGCGTGAATTTTTAAAGACTGTCATTAAAAGCCAAATTTGTTGTAGTGATTCTTTATTACATTCTTGAAGGATTCTATATTGATCAGTTTATGACTATACAATGCATAACGACACATTACCTAATTTAGTCTTCTTAACAAAGTTTCGAAGATCAGTTACCTGTTGTTCTTCCGAAGTTAACTTCAGAGGTTTCCACTTTTCCGTAATGAGTTGGATGTCCACTGCCAACCACAATCCTTCTAGATCTTTGTTGAATGCAATAACAGGTGCCTTCCATTTTAGTCGTACTCCAACTTTTGTTATTGTTTATATACTATTTTGGTATTTGTTAAATTTGAATACAAATTTTATGCACAACCTTTAATACAAATGTATGACAATATTTCAAAATAAAAAGAAACAGAGGTAGTGTTGTGATAAAATCTAATAGAAAAAATGATATAAAATTTAAAAATAAAACGACCAAAGTAAGTCACATAATAGACATTTTAAAAATAGGTTAAAATATATAAATACCTATAAACTTTATTGTAGCTTAAAATTATGCTCCTAAACTTTGAAAAGTTTCATATTTTACCTTTAAACTTTGAACTTTGTTCCAAAAATACTATTGGGAGTTTTTTTTTTTCCCATTAAAATTGATACGGTGGCTAATGTGTAAAAATTGGAAGACATACATGACATCATTTTACAACATCATTCATGTAAATTGATGTATAAAAACTAATTATATAAATGATTTAAAGGTATCTTTAAGATGAAATAAATAGTAACAACGATCTTAATCTTCTATATAGGTAAATAACTTATATAACATCGTGTGTACTTCTTCTACTTTTTACACGTCAGTTGTCATGTCAATTTTTATCCTTTATTTTAGTGATAATATATTCTTTCAAAACAATTTCAAATTCAAGTGTAAAAAAGTAACTTTTCAAGATTACGGGCATAACTAAAACATACCAACTCATAGTTCAGGGATACAATTGAAACATATCTCAATGTCTAAAAATATTTGGTATAATTTAGCCTTTAAAATATATAGACTAAGAGTAACAAAATTTGAAAGTACACATCCAAATGAATAGAAACTAAAAGTATATGGCCAAAAGATGATTTAAACAATTTTTTTTTTTTTAGAACAAGATGATTTAAACAATTGATTTACCTAAAACCCCATTTGATAACTATTTGATTTTTGAACAATTGTGCTTTTTTCTTACTGTTTCTCTGTAATGATTTTCATATTCTCTATAATGGTTTTCATATTTCTTATGGAAACATATGAGTTCTTAAATATTTTTTTTAAAGTTTGAAAACTACTTTTTTTTTTTTTTAGTTTTCAAATTTTGACTTTGTTTTTATCAACTTATATAAAAAGTAATAAGAAACTCATGGATGAAAGTAAAATTTATAGACTTAATTTTTAAAAATAAAAAATAAAAAACCAAATAGTTATCAAACAAAAACTAATATGTTATATATATATATATATATATATATATATATATATATATATATATATAGGGCAATTGGGTTGGTAGCAAAAAGAACCAATATAATTGTCCATATAAGAAAATGGCTCAATCTATTTGCAAAAATAGCAAAAATTTGAAAAGAGAAATTGAAATTACTAAAATACCCTCACACCAGTCACTGCTATCAGTAATATCACTCATAGGATGCTATCAGTGATATCACTAATAGGATTCTATCAGTGATATCACTGATAGAAGTCTGTTTATTTAATAACTAATTTTTTTGTCTGTATATTTAATAACTAATTTTTTTCTTATAATTTTGATAAACTACTATTGTGATATCTATCACTTATGAAGTGATAGACTTCTATCAATTGATAGTTGTCCGATAGACTTCTACCACAATTGTTCATCTATTACCTATTACTCATAACTTTTCTATTATCTATTAGACTCCTTTGTTCCTATTCGACTTCTATCGTTGTCTATCATCGATGAAGTGATGAAACTACTATCATGTTAATGATTGATAAAAGTTAATGAAAAAGAAGTGATAGACTACTATCACTGATAGAAGTCATAGGTTTCTATCAGTAATAGTTGTCTGATAGATTTCTACCTATCTATTAGATATTACTCATAACTTTTCTATTAGACTTCTTGTTCTTCTTGATTATTAACTTCTTTCTTCTATCCGACTTTCATCGCTGATAGATGTCTATCATCACCGATAGTTGTCTCAGATGTCTATCACCGATAGTTGTCTATCAATCATTAACTTCTTTTCGTTGATAGATGTCTATCATCGATAGAAGTGATAGACTTCTATCGATGGCTGGTAGTGTTCATCACTATCACCGATAGTTATCTATCCGTTAGCTATTATTGTTTGTTGTGTGGTCTTCAAACTTTCTCATCAGATGTCAAAGTTCTTATGTTCATAGTATTGATATTAAACTTTTGAAACAATCATAAACCTTGTATTGATAGTATGAATAGTATGATAACAACAATATTGAGTTCTATCTTGAAAAAAATACATCTAAAACCAATTGCAAAAATTACATCATGGTAAAAATGGTAGAAATTTACATGTCCTACGATTGTGACCAACACGATGACAATGATTACATTTTGTGTGACTTCTTGCTTCACCAATCGACGAAATCCTTTGCTTTCGGGGTCTTCCTGCTTGACGTTTAACAATTGGAGGCAATGTATTCATGTCAACATCTATCGAACTCCATTCAGAATGATTCCCAACTGGACGGATTACACCTTCATAAGTTGTCACTCACATCACTAATTACACAAGAGGAGCCATCAAAACAAGCATCATTAATATGAGCAACTAAAAGATATCTTGTATTTTGATCTTTCACTAAAGTTAAAAACCAAGCAACATCTTTATCTTCTTGAATTTTAAACACATCTTGAGCATCATTTATCCCATAACCTAATAACATTGACAATTCAATAGAAGAAATAAAATTATCCATTCGAACTTTTTTCACAATCAGATTAATAAAATCATCAAAACACATCATCTCATCAACCAAAATTCCAATGGTCTTGTAATTCTCATAGAAATTTTTCTCATTCCATTGCCCACTATAAAAAATAACTATTGGAAGTTTCATCATAGTTCCTACGAAAAGTAATAACAACATTAACAACATTAAGTAATATAGAAACCGATCACCACAATAGTCACTCGTATATCATTGATTAATGATATCACTGATAGTATTGATATTTATTGATCACTGATATCATTGATATCTACTGATCACTGATATCATATTTATTGATCAATGATATCACTGATATCATTGATATCTAGAAAAAAGTGATAGATATCACTGATATCACTAATATCATTGATATCTACTGATCATTGATATCACTGATATCATATATATTGATTAATGATATCACTGATATCATTGATATCTAGAAAACAATGATAGATATCACTGATATCACTGATGTCATATGTATTCTCTAGCATATCTAGAAAACAAAACAATCACCAAAATCAGACTTTCGACTCCAAAACATTGCAGAAAAACAATGATATAACAAAATGAACAAAAGAAATACCCACGAAAAAAGCTCTGGTTGATTGACAAACTCAAATACCAACGAAAAGAGCTCAAACAGAAGATCGTATATCACTAATTGGAAGCACAATAGTCACTCGTATATCACTAATATCACTAATATCATTGATATCTATTGATTACTGATATCACTGATATCATTATCTATTGATCACTGATATAACTGATATTTATTGATCATATCTAGAAAATAATGATAGATATCACTAATGGACGTATATCGTCGATCATATAGAAAACAGTATTGCTGATAGAACAAAAAATGAAGAAGACTTGCGACTCCAAAGCATAAAAACAGTGATGTAACAAAATGAACATAAGAAATACCCACGAAAAATATTGATTGAAAAACTCAAATACCCACGAAAAAAGCTCTGTTGGACTTCGAAAGATCGAATTGGAAGATACTTCGATCGAATAAGAAGATACTTCGAATTGGAGAAGATAATCAGACAAACTTGCGACTTCGATCGAATTAGAGAAGATAATCAAACAAACTCGATGAAAATTCATGGACTGCAATTCAACCGATCGAACTAGAAGATACCCGATCGAATAGGTGAAGGCTTGCGATTCCGATTGAATTTGAGAAGATACTCAAACTTGCGATTCGACAGAAGATTGGACTGGAATCGAGAAGAGTTTGGGAAGATTGGACTGGAATCAAGAAGATGTTGTCACAAAAATCGGAAGAAGAAAAATACTGTGAAGAACAAATACCAATTGAAAAACAAATACCAATTAAAAAGGGAATAGGTTTAAGCCAAGAGTATAATTGGAATTATAAAAAAATTAAAGATTTTTGCCATATTTGTAATTATTTTAAAATGTTGCTATATCTACAAATACTAAAACCATAATTACTACCCATTACAAATTCTCTAAAAAATAGGTATATTAAATAAATTATAATACATCTCATTTGATTTGGCTGTGAATTTAGAGCCTTACAAGTAGTTAAATATTTATTCCTGTTTGTTAATCTAGAAAATTGAAATGGTTAAATACTTAAAATTGTAAAATAATAAAAAATATAAATATCGGGCATAATCATGTTTGTTTTGAACATAAAAATATAAAAATAACAAGGAATATTTAAGTAACGGTGAAGAACAAATACCAATTGAAAAACAAATACCAATTAAAAAGGAATAGGTTTAAGCCAATGGTATAATTGGAATTATAAAAAAAATTAAAGATTTTTGCCATATTTGCAATTCCAACATCTACAAATACTAAAACCATAATTGCTACCCATTACAAATTCTCATATATATATATATATATATATATATTTATTTATCTTTTAGAGAAACGGGCATGTCACATTAGTATTTCATTTATAATATTAACAATAAATGATGTGATTATCTCAATTGATGTCGCACAACTCATTTTAGTATAACAACATTAGGGAGTGAGAAGATTGAAACTCATGACCTCTTGATCATAAGTTTTAACCTCTTGATCATAAGTTTTATTTGATATCAGTAGAACTATGTTGTTGTTGACATCATCAACGATCTTCGCAGTGCAGGTTTGGATTTCTTCATTGTAATACTCTAAAAGATACTATGATTAAACAAAATTAAAACGTTTAAAAATAATTGAAATATTAAATAAAGGGGAATTGTAATGGGTAGCAAAAAATATTAGGATATTTGCAAATCTAGCCATAGTTTTTTAGATTTGCAAATATAACAAAAAAATTTAAAATCTGATTTTTCGTTTTTTTATTATTCCAATTTTACCCTCATTGGTGTATCAATAGGATATCTGATATACTTAATATTTGGTATATCAGCAGTATATCAGTAGGATATCTAATATACTTAATATTTGTATATCAATAGTATATAAGTAGTATATCTGATATATTTTATACTTGGTATATAATAGTATATCAGTAGGATATTTGATATACTCAATAATTGGTATATCAATAGTGTATCTGATATACTTTATATTTGGTATATATTAATCAACTAGTATATACCTATATATTTGTAACGCCCTAGGCCAAGGATTCAGATCAAGATTTGGAATCCGGATTTGGCCTCCCTAACATGAAATTTCTCCAAGCCAAACACGTTTAGCTTTTGAGTTCCTATGATTGAGCCATAGAAAATTAGGAAGGTGCATCTTGTTGATATATCAATTCTTGTAAGCCTTTTTCATCCATATTTTCATAACTTCGAGATCGCTCTCATTCGGATGTGGTATCGGTTCATTCATGTACCCTTTTTTTTCGGACATCACAATATTAGTTGTATATTACTGATATACTATCGATACACTTATTTTTAGGTATCATTTAAATGATATACTTTATATATTTCGTAGCGTATTATGAATATTTTTCATATTTGATATATCACTGATATACTTCATTTTAGGTATATTTATTTCATCGATATATATAATATTGAGTATATCAGTAATATATTATCGAGTATACTAAATATGAATTTCTCATATACTACTAGCCAAATGTATCAATTAAAAAAAGTTTATTGACTAAAAACTAGTAAATACAAACCATTAATATTAAAATAAAGTATATCAATAGTATATCAATGATATACTTAATATTAATTTATGTCTTGTATATGAGTTACTGATAGACTATTGTAAACTTTATACAAATATCAGTAGTATATCACTGATATACTTTATATTACGTATGTCTCATTTCATTTTAATATAAGTGAAATGTATCAGTAGCAGATCACTAATATACTTCATATTAGGTATATTTGATACATTGAATATAAATCACTACTATACTCTTGATATACTTCATATTAGCTATTTCTGTTGATATACTAAGTACCAGAAATTCAAGTTCATTGATATACTTAAGTAAAGTGTATCAGTAGTATATCACTGATATACTTCATATTAGGTATATCGTGGGTATATCAACAATATATCATTAATAGACGATTGATATACGTCATATTACAATCACGCAAGATTACACAAGATAAGTATTTTGGACATTTCGCTGACTCTAATTGGGTTGGACCAATTTTTTTACTATATTTGCAATAGAAACAAATAGTAGACATGCTTGCAATTGAACATTTATTTTTTGTCATTTGTGCAACTGATCCTTAAATAAATATATTTGTCCACTTTTTAAAGTAAGTACAAATATAATATTTTTTAAAAGGTGTGCATGGATTTTTGTCTCTTAAGGGGGTGTTTGGTTTATGGGGTTGGGTTGGGTTGAGTTGGGTTAATATACCAACTCCTTGTTTGGTTCACCAACAATTTTAACCGGTGACTTAATAACCCAACCCCATGGAGTTGGGTTATTAACTCAACCGTACGGTACTTTCCGGCGGCGATCCGACAACTTTCCGATGACGATCCGGTGACTCTCCGACGACGATCCGGTGACTCTCCGACGACGACCTGACAACTCTCCGGCGAAGGTTCAACGACTCTCCAATGATGGTCCGGTGACTCTCCGACGACTTTCCGACTACGACCCGACGAGATGAAGAAAGTGGAGAAAAGAAGAATATGAGAAGAGTTTTGAAGTGTGCATTTAAATTGCTAATACTCTAATTTAAATAGACACCAAAAGTCATAATCTTTTAACAAGGAATTCTAATCTTTTTAGGAAAAAAAATCCTAAACTTTTTTAAAATAGAAATCCTAATCATTTTTTAAACTTTGAAACACTCTTCCCTAATTCTGATCTAATTATCCAAAGATTCAAATTTAAAACAAATACAATTAAAACACCTAATTTTATGGTGTGTCACAATATACTCATTTAAGAAAAAACTTTTGTCCTCTAAAGTTGCTAGAACTTTACAACGGTCACGTCTTCGAGCCATAATCTAAACTTAAACTCTAAAATACCTTAGCACAAGAACAAAGAAGTCAAAAGTATAACATAACAAGTGTCAACACACAAACAACTCAAAAAACTTTAACTACTTTACAAAATAAAAACAAACCTGGAGATAACGAGGCGACTTCCTGCGAGAGGCTATAATGATCGATGCCTACGATGTAGACGAGTATGCAGACTCTAAAACTCATGCTCTGATAACAACTGTAACGACCCTAATTTTTCAAACTCAAAATTTCCTAGGGACGTTACTAAGCAACATCGCCTGCACCGAAAGTTTCGGTAGCATAACGACGTTGCTAAGTCCTTGATGACATGTTTAATATTTTGTAGATATGCAACTTCAATATGACATAAAATATTTAAGTCTGTTGGCATATTTTTTACATTTTCGCAAGGTAAACTATTTATTCCATTCTAAAGATGTCCATAGACAATGCATGCATGTGTTTAGAAGAATTTAAATAAACACTATTTATATGCAAAGTAATACTAAATTAATACATACTTAAATTAAAATAAAAAAAGTGGTGGTGAACATGTGCATAAAAAAGGAATAAAGTGCATATTGAAGAGTAAAAGTTCTAAATAATGAATTTTATTGGAAAAAGAATATTGATATCAAACCCAATAGCCATTACTTTTGTAAATATTCCTAACATACATTTGGCAAATGGTAATATATATTGTAATTTTATAATTGATCACATAATTGAGTTTTGAAATTGTAGACAAATGTGTTTGTATTTGATTTGTTGTGAAAACAAAGTAAGGAAAAAAAGTAAAAAAAAAAAAAACAGATCTTTCACTTTACATAAGATAAAAATGATTTTTAGGGAAGAAGAAAAATTGATATCAATCTAAATATCTAGTACTGTTCTAAATATCTCATACATCTTGCAAATGGTAATATATATTATAAATTTGTAATTGATCTCATAATAAAATTTTGAAATTGTAGATAAATATGTTTGCAATTGATTTGGTGGAAACAAAAAAAGTAAAGAAAAAAGACACAAAAAATTAGACTTATTCACTTTACGAAAAACTGCACCAGATACCCTGACATAATAATTGCAAACCAAACACTGACTTCCTGACTCAACTCAACTCAACTCTGCAAACCAAACACGGATTTCCAGAATTCACTGACAAAACAACTCTGCACAACTCAACTCAACTTAACCCAACTCAACCCAACTCTCCGATCCAAACGCCCCCTTAAAAATTGTCTTTGAAAAATCACTAGTCCACTTGTGAAGTGATGATGGACGATCACGATTGATTTATATATTAATTTTTTTTTCGTTTGTATTAGTAATATACATATACATATACTACATATTTTAGACTTTTAGTTTTGCTATATTTTACAATTAATTTTTTTTAAAAAAATTATTTAAATATTATTATATTTCATTTAGAGTCAAGTTGGCGGCAGTCAATTTCAGAATAATTCCTTTTTATTCCATTTCTTCACTTAGTTTCTTCAGGAATATTCTTTAAATCTATAGATTTACCATCATCAATGTGAATACGGGGAAAATAAAAAGAAAAAAAAAATGAATACTTAGGATGGTAAATTAGTGATAAGTGCCCTAACTAGTTGAGATAGGTTCATTTATAGTCATTATTTTTTTTTTAAACAATATAATCTATATAGTTTAGAAATTGTAACAACTTATTATTATTATTTTTTTGAGTTTAATACTATTTGGAGATGAGAGTTTCGAACCTATAATCTCTTGGTCATAAAGTTATATTCCATGTCAATTGAACTATGCTCTTATTCGCATTAACAATTTAATCTTTATTAAGAACAATTTCATTAAAAATTAAGTTCCAAACATATTTAGTCCTTAATTATTATTATTATTTTTTATTAAAAATCTCTAGTTAGTTTGTAGGTAAAATTATAGAAAATACACTCGAACTTTATACCTTGTGTCAATAATACTCTTAAACTTTAAAAGTTTCATAAATGCTCTTGATTTTTTAAAAAATTTTAAAATACCCACTCTATTTAGTTTTGGATGAAAGATGTTAAAGTTTCCTTTTCTGAAAATTCTTCATCTGTAAAATTAATGTAAAACTTTCTTTATAAAAAATATGTGCAATAAAATACAAGATGAAAACAAATTTGAAATTAAGGTTTCTCTTTTAAAAGTGTAAAGAAGGTAAGTGGAAGAAACAAATTGATTTTTTAATATGTGTTAGTGGTAAACAAAAGATTAGTGTGATTTAAATTAGGATGAATGAGTGGTGAAGGAAGAGAAGGGTAAGTTATTTATTTATTTTTAATCTTTTGAGAATTACGAGGGACTATGGTTATAGAGTTTAGATTTTTGGAGTTTATATGGTCAAATTGTTTTCACAACCTTTCAATTGCTAATAAACTTGAAGAACCCGAGTTACGTTTAGTTAATCAAAAGTTTGGTAGGTTATTATTTCTTTAATATTTAAGAGGTCTTAGAACTATATGACAATATTTTCATTTATTTTGTCTAAAATGAAGTTGGGAAAAAGTGATGTATAGTGAACGATGAGAAAATAACATGAAAAAAACAATCAATAAAATAAAATTAATAACATAAATAATTCAAGAATGAAGAAGTTATCTTAAAACTTCAATATAAGAATTTGGTCAACCTCCTGAAATGTAAAACTTAATGGATTGTTTGGGGCGTTGAGTGAGTTATAGTAACAGAGGTTATAATAGTGTGTGAGTTATTATAATTTGTGGAATCATATAATATTATTTAAAATGCAGAGTAATATAGCATAAGGTTATAATAATATGTGTTTGGGTACATGATATTCCACATGCTATAATGACACAAGTTATTATAACATGTGATCCAAATAACCCCTAAATATTTTAAAGATGTTGTGTTGAAAGAGAAGAAAAAATTATGATCTATGAATACATGACAAATAAGCAAAACTTTTCATTAATTTTCATGGAGAAGAGTTTTAAAGGATTTATTTTCTTTTTTTAAAAAAAGTCAATTGTATAAGTAGACTTAGAGTATTTTAACACATAACATTTCTAAATGTCAGAATATTTTAAAATTTAGGGATATTACTCAAACGAGACTCATAATTTAGGTTATTTTCTATAACTTAACCTCGTTTTTATACATACGTATATATAAGGAAAAACTCCATTAAATTATAATTTTTAACACGTTTTTATGACTAAATCATTATAAAATTTAAATTCCGTGGCTGAATTAAACCGTTAAACTAAAATTTAACTAGAGTTGAGGAGCCAAAATATTTTTAACCAAAAAAAAAAAGGGAAAATACGAATAATTGAGAGAGAGTTCTCTTCTATGTTTGTGGCCACAAAGGATTGAAAATTCTACCGATCAGATGCAGAAAAACTCAAGACAGAATCGAAATTTAGAAAAGGAAAAAACGAGAAAGAAAATCGATCGGTTCAATCTTTTCCAATAGAACGAACTGCTGAATGATAGTTTGAAGAACGACTGAATACTTTTCGAGGGAAGTTGAAATCCAGAGCAGGGTTTCAACTTTTCCCGCCATTAACAAATGCTTAGTTTTACTCAGCTTAACTATCTTCTTCCTCCAACGACCCAACTCAAATGCCAAGCTCTTCTTCCCAAATTCCAACGCCAATCCCACTTCTCTCTTCAACTATTTCCTCAACGATCCTCGATTTCTCAGTTTCTCGCGAATCGGGCATCTGGGTATCGAGAATTGTGTTTGTGTTCTTCGAGTACACCGGAATTTTCTTACCCTGATGACGAATTGGATCGATTGTTGGTGCTGTTACCTGAAGAAATGCGGCGCAGAATAAGGGAACATGAAGAGTGTCACCAACTGATCGAAGTGGTGATGGATTTGGGTAGGAAACCATTGGCTCGATTTCCTACTGGGGATTTCGTTCTTTCGGATTCTCAAATAACTGTTGATGATCTACGGCATGCTACTTCCAAGGTAAGTTCGGCTCATTGGTTTACGTTCTTTTGTTTATTTATTTCGATAAGATTGCCCATGTTCTGTTTGATTGTTTGTCTGGGAAGTTGGAAGCTCAATGCAATTATAATATTCCTTCCTGTATTGCTTGAACTTTTCCATTTTTGTATCTCAAGGTGGTTGTATATGGTGATCGTATTGTTTAGGTTTGAGGAATATATCTAACTTGGGTGCAAAATTGTTCCGCTAATATTCCTCCTACTAAGATTGGGAAATTAGAAGTGTTCTTTTCAATTCATGTTGTAGTATGGAAGTCTCGATTGATTTGAATTGGAGAGAAGTTGTAGTTGCGGAGATGAAGGCCTTGAGGATAATGGAACGTGCAAATGTCTATCTGTACCACCAACTAATTAATTGGTGGAAGATCAGTTCAAATAAGATGGTTGGTTCATTGATTAATGCTAGATTTATCAGCTCGATGCCAAAAATGCAATAATGGATAGTGACTTAAACGCCTCGTTAAACAACAACCCGAATTTCAAGAAAAGATGGAATCGACAGGGTGTGCCAATTGAAAAAAAATTACCTATTCCAATATTTGTATGATTCTTATTAGAATCTATTGAATATGATTGTAGTGCATATGAAGACTTCGTTTACTAAATATATGAGATATAACTGTGGTTATGTATCTCCATTACCATAGTTCTTTTTGGGCAACACGCATGGTGCTGTATCAAAATTTCTATTTTATATCCAGTAAAAAGTTGTCCAAGTTGAAAACCTAAGAATGAAACTGACTACATATATTCTCCATCTTGCACTATAAACAGAATAGAGTAAAGTGAAACACACTGTCTTCTATGATCATGGGAGACGGTAGCAATTTAACTGAGAAGGATCAATCAGTATTTTTTTAAAAAAAAAAACTCATCAAGGATTCACATCCCCCACCTCTTTCTCCTGTAAAAGGATAAAAAAGTTAAAACTCATGTGGATGAGTCAATTAAAGTAGAAGTTTTAATCACTTAAAAATAAAAACCATGTCAAGATCTTTGAACAAACGCATTGCAGGTTGGTGACTTTGCCATTGACAATAGAGCTGGCATTAGTAGAACATTGCATCGGATCAGTGCCATCAGGAATCGGAAGGGTGTAATTATTGGTCTAACTTGTCGTGTGGGTCGAGCTATATCAGGAACTGCTATCTTGCTGAGGGATTTGATTCAAGATGGGTCCTCTTTGTTGCTCATTGGGCCTCCAGGGGTGGGAAAAACTACAATTATCAGGTCAGTAAATTTTTAGTTTTATACATATTACATACATAATTTTTCTTAAAGTCCAAGAGATTTTGGAAACGGAAATACTGTAATTTGTGGATCTCTATTTCTAGCTGACCAAAATAGAGTTCCTTGTAAATGTTACTTCAGATAGTTTAAATTAGAGGATAGAGATAAATACTTAAAAGTTTCAAATATTTTCGAGTTAAACACAAGTTTGTAAGTTATATTACTTCCACTATCATAGAAATTAAATTACCTCCTACACTCTTAGACGGGCATGAGCAAAATAAACATGCTCACCCTGGGCAATTACTAGTGGAATTTTACCAGTTACTATAGCCTGAGCGCCTGACTAGCATCTGTTTTCTTTTATTTTGATTATTTCTCTGAGACATCAGTGTTTCATCTAAACTCAATGGCAACTCCATGTCTCCAGTTAAGAAAATGTGGAGTAATGCTCTGTAACATTTTTGTAGGGAAATAGCTAGGATACTTGCTAATGATTTCAAGAAGCGTGTAATGATTGTAGACACCTCCAATGAGATTGGTGGCGATGGTGATATACCTCATGCAGGAATTGGTAATGCTCGTCGTATGCAAGTTCCAGACTCTGATATGCAACATAAGGTATGATGTGAAAATTGTTGATATAATTAAATTTACATAACCTATCAGTTTAAGTTTTTGGGTTGATTGGTGATTTAACATGGTATCAAAGCATGAAATCCCGTGTTCGAATTCCTGTAAAGTTGTTTTCTCCCAATTAATATTGATTTCCACTTGTTAGGCCATTGTTCAAATTTCCAAGCCCACAAGTGAGAGGGAGTATTTTTATTTCTACGTGTTATTTCTACGTGTTGGGCTTTTGTTCAAGTTTTCAAGCCCACTAGTGAGGGGGAGTGTTGTTATAATTAAATTTACCATAACCTATCAGGCTATCAGCTTAAGCTTTTGGGTTGATGGGTGATTTAACAAAAATAAATTACTGCAATTGTCTTTTTGAACTAACAAGACTTTGTTGTTAGATACTTCGACCACAAACCTGATCAGGTTGATAATTTAAAAACATTTTGGGTAAATTTTACTCTTGCATTGGTCCATTTCTTTGGCCAGTAAATGATTGCGAGTAAGGTATGGTGAAACACAAAGGTTCTTCATTAGCCCCTAGTAACTTGTATTTGCGTGTCACGAATACTTATACACACTCTTTCCTAGATAGGAGATGGTATGTTTATACATGATCTGGTTGAGATGAATTAAAAAGATAATTGCAGCTTGGCGGAATAAGGTTTTTTTTTTTTTTTTTAAATTATTATTATTATTATTATTATTATGGACATATATGCTTTCTGGTAACAGCAAAATTTTATGCGTGTAGTTGATTCATACTTTTCACTTCCCATGCGAGTTTTAGGTACAGTAATGAGTTGATTGCATTTTCATTCATCTTACTTGATCTCTTACATTTTTCTATATATCAGGTTTTGATTGAAGCAGTTGAAAACCATATGCCTCAAGTGATTATAATAGATGAAATAAGCACAAAACTTGAAGCCATGGCTGCAAGCACCATAGCACAACGTGGTATTCAGTTAGTTGCGACTGCTCATGGAGTTACAATTGAAAATTTGATCATGAATCCTTTACTAGAGATGCTTGTTGGAGGAATACAGGTGATTTGTTCTTACCTTACTGCCTTCTGATTATTTTAATAATTCAAGTACCTTGAGTAATGGATATTTAAATAAATGTTTTAGAATGGACTGTTGCATAATATAATTTGAAATGGAATCCAGACTCTCCAGTTTTCTATCTTAAAGCCAGGAGTTTCTAAAATTTAATTTTCTTCTCTGTGCATGGGACCTATATCTCTCCCTTCCTTATTGTTGGTGGTTGAGGGTTTTTTCCCTTCTTTGATGCCGAATCTTCATATTTAGCACGAGAGGGAAAATAGTAATCCTTTTGCAGTACTGCACCTTAAAACTTCTCACTGTTTCATTAGAATAACTTGTGAAAAAATGCTTTTTGAACCAAATCATTTTTTCTATAAGCACCTTTGAAAAAACTAATGATTTAAAGTGTGTTTAGTATAGCTTATTGAGTAATTTTAGGTGATCAAAAGTAGTTTTTAAAAAGATCTTAATAAATAGAATGTTTCCAAAAAATTGGATTAGTTTTTTTTTTTTTTTTGAAGAAAATGGATTATTAAAAAATGACTCTAAAGTGATTAACCAAAAATCTTCCAAATATGTAATAAAAATAAAAAATTATGATCAATAGAACCACTTTTGAAAATCAAACAAATTTGTTATTTAAAATAATTATGAAAAAAATGTAAGATAAACATTTTTATCAAAAATATTGTTTTCAAAAGTGTTTAAACTAGAAGGTATTCCAAACCGACCCTTAGTTTTACGACCCAATAAACTTAGTTTGTGTGTGTGTTTTCTTTGTTTCAATGAAACCAAAGGTCCAAAACCAAAACCGAAACTGATAATTATTTCATTGTAAATTATGCAAGTCTTTTTCTAAAACTTATAGCTTTTTTCAGTCCATGCAATTGGTTAATAAAATCATTTTGTAGAGTGTAACTCTTGGGGATGAGGAGGCAAGCCGGAGGCGTGTTCAAAAGACTGTGCTGGAAAGAAAAGGACCCTCAACATTTGCTTGTGGGGTAGAGATCATATCGAAGACTGAGTTGAGAGTTCATCGTAGTCTTGAAGCAACTGTTGATGCCATTCTTTGTGGTAAACAATTGTTATTTTTTTTCTTAAGAATTCCTGTTTGAACTTTTAATTGTTTTTTTCTTTTTCACTACACACAATCTGGAAGTTTGAAGGAGCATGCAGCTACCACTTTCAGCTTATTATCACCACTTATTTTGTGAAGGTCGTTATCCTAATGTTGAAGTTCGAAAGATAAATTCCACAGAAGAGAAAGAAACTATACAAAGTGATACTTTCATTCCCACTTTCTCCCATATGAAGGATGAAGTTCCAGTCAGTGTTTTAGATGGGTATTACGAGAAAAGTGGTCAGGATCCCAGTGAGATATCTTTTGAGGTCCTTCCAACTGCAGGAGAATCCTCTGAAGAAGACGAAGGAAAGATTCCGCTTCGCCTGTTTGTCTATGGGGTAAGATATAATCTTTCAACTTTGACAAATGAATGCAATGAGCATCTTCTTCAGGTTTTTATTTCTTGGATCCTTCTGTTTGGAACTGTGAAGAACTATGTTGGTTCGTCATACGTTTAAAAATCGCTGCATATTGTTACTGGATTGTGCAACATGTTACGCCGGTTAATATCAGCATAGCTGAGAACATTTAAAATTCTAGTATATAAAAATATCGTATATTTTTAGGGTTTAGGGAATAGCTGTTGGTTTTGGAACTTATTAAATGTGCAGTTATTCTAGGTATTGGAAGCAAGTGTGATCCAAGGATTCAAGCAGTTGAGGATGAATGATGTGGCCATCCATTTTACTGATAATATCAGTGAGGCAGATGCCCTTTTTGCCTTACAGTCCAAGCTTAAAAAGAATGCTGGGATTCAAGCTGCTGCAAAATCTCACGACATACCCATTTACGTGGTTAAGGTATTAACATTTCCAGATTTACAAGCCAGAAAGGGTATTGATATTGTCAAACTTCTAGATTTAAAAGCCGCAAAATCAGTTATCATCTTCTCATTCCTTTCAATCATTTCAACACAGTTGCCATCTTTCTCATAGTATACTCTTCCATGTTTTCCCCTTGTAGACTGGTTCATTAGTGCACATCACAAGGGCCTTAAGGGCACTAATTATTGATCAGGAAGACGAGGAAGAAGATTTTGAATCATTGGGCAGGACAAAATCCTCGGAGAAGATTGATGCTTTGGAGGTATGATTGATCATTTTTTTTTCCTTTTAAATATGCATAGTTCACGTTTGGCTATATAATTTGAGGTTAGTTTCTATTTGGTCCTGATAGTTTTGAACCGAAAATTTAGCTATTATTATTTATAAATATATTTTTTTGGTCCTTGAAATGCTTTGATTATTAGTTCACAGATAGGGACTCCCACGAAAAAGCTGATAATGTGACAGTTAAATAGTTATGTGACAGAAAGCTGTTTTTAGCTGTTTTTCATTAAATCTTTTTGCTAAATTTTTATTTCTTGAAAGGATAAGTTTTCAAAAAAGCCGCTAAAGAGGTAGCAAAAGTTGTCAAGATGTGCTCCTTTTCAGGTTATTATGACTTGACTTGTGAATACAAGTTGATTTCAAATGTTTTCCAATTATCCTCTTGATAGACGAGTTCAGTTCACTACACACCATTGCACTTGCAGTTCTTTTATTAGATTGCTTGCTACCTCACAGGAAGCCAGAATGGCCATTGAGCAGATAGTTATCCCAAGAGAAGAGTCCGTTGAGCTCCTCCCTAGGCCACCCCACATCCTGTCTCTTCAGATCGACCTTATTCGGAAGTATCATCTGCAATCTGAGAGAATTGGCTCGGAGCCGAATGTTCGTCTCCGAATCTTACCCTTGATTGCTAATGTGGATGAAAATGAGAAAACGGTTGGAAAGGTAGATCCTAATGCTGAGTTTGATGACTTCATTGGTTCCAATGGTGTCACAAATGGATCTCTCTATAGTGTGGATAGGTTACCGTTACTTCCTGAATAGCTTTTAGATGCCTAAGTTAAGATTAGTTTCTATCAAACATGTAAATACTAGGTTACAGTTACAATTGAAGGTGTTAGTATGCTCATAACCTTGATTTGCATGATTAAATTTCTTTTGGTGTTGTAGCTTTGCTTTGTAGTGTAAATAATAGTAATAAAAACTGCCATGAGTTTGATTCAATGGTCAATAAGAGTTCATGCGAATGATAAAATGACTTAAAAGGAATGAATTCAAACCATTGTAGCTACTTACTTAAGATTTAATATTCTAAGAGTTTTCTGAGCAACCATATATAGTAGGGTACATGAGAATAGTCAAAATGTGCATAAGTTGGATCAAAGTTATCAGATTTTTAGTTATTTAAATATAAAAGTACTAAAGATGTTCAAAGGGATATATTGATAAGTTTGAGATGACGTGACAATTCATATCTAATTTTATAGATATGGCAAAGATAAATTTTCCTTTTGCATTGTTGAGCCTATCTTTTCAACTACATTGAGTTTGTGTAACCAAAGTTTTGTAAATAGTTGGTTATGGATGAGGAAAGGAGAGAGTTAGATATGATGAAAATAAGTTTCAATCAAATGCTTCAAATGGGGAAAGAAGTCTAGAAAGTAGAGGGATCATTCCTTCTCACGGCGAATATACAAATCCTCTAGTTCATCCATACAAAATAAAGTTAAGGTAGGAGATTTGAATCATTGATTTTTTCTCAAATAGTTATTATAACTAAGTTTCAAGACTCTCTACTTTTTTCATCCAACCTTTGAGGATGTCATTCACATTATGAAAGTTTGAACAAAATTTTGATAGAATTTGTTAAGATAATGAATCTTCTATACATCTATAGTTATACGGTATATATTGCTCACTTTGAGTCTGAGTCCATATAATTTTGTTTCACACTCTACTCTTAAAACTTTATATTATACTAATAAAAGTATCATTCTTCCGTACAAGTATCATGATCATTCTTCCGTAGTATTGTTCACTTTGAGTCGATCATATTTCTAACCACATTCATGCAACATAGATTTTTCTCTCAATTAGTAATTGAGTAGCTTAACAAATGAACTATATAAAAACTTGAGATTTATTTCTTTGGTTTCGACACATCTTCACAAAAATATGATATTGTCCACTTTGGGCATAACTACATCTTAGAGGCTCACAACTTTTTCGTTTGACACCTGAGGCTTCCACGAGTCAAGGGCATGGCTCAGATACCAATTGTTAAGGATAACGAAACCCTTACAATACTCATGATATTTTCTTTATCTAATCAATGTGAGACTTTATTCGCACTTTTAACAAACCCAACACTAATGATGCATGCATCAAAATAAATGGGTCTTTAAACCCATTCTAAAGGTTATTGGCACTTCTTTATTTTCTTGATTCCATTATTACCTAAAACTTTTGCGAGCTCCACCCATTAGAATGGATGAATTCAACCAATAGAATTGTACGGACAAATCATATTATAATTTCAAAGTCTACCAACCCTAATCCCATATAATTTCCACTATTTCTTAATCCATTGATTTAGCACTCTTCTCAAATACAACAACCCTAACAAGCCCCAATACCTTTTAACATTGTTCTTTCTTCTAAAACTTTACAATATCAAACTCAAAAGCTACATAATCCAATATACCATAGTGGAAAAGTACTCATTTTTTAATTTCATGTTGGTATAATCCAAGTGTTCTTATGCAATATTCTAAGGAACAAGCCAAGTTTTTTTCTCTCCTCTTTTAGTTTGTAGTGTAGTAACCCTCCAATGCATTTTTACTATCGATGTTGGATCACTATTGAATTTTAAATCATAGAAAAATTCATTTTATATTATATTTGTGTAGAAACGACATTCAAAACATTTAATGTTGGAAATTAGTTTTTGCCACTAAAATGTATAAAGTTAAAACTTTTAAAGCATTACAACAAAATTGAAGAATAGTATATACATTAAGGATAAACCTATTATATATAAAAATAAACTTTTGTTGATTGAAGAATAATAGATAAATATTAGACTTAGAATTGTTGTCTCATCTCAAAAATTGCACTAAGTGAGTAACCTTTCTTAATCACTAATTTAAGTTGATGAGTGAGCATTAAAGGGTTCAAATCATGAGGCATTTAGATTCAAATAATAGGCTAATTGAAGTCAAACCCTCATTTTAAAAATGAAAAGTTCATAGCTGTTGGGAGGGTCAAAGTCAACGATGTGCCCCATTGATCAAATATTGCTTTTTCTTGTTTTTAAATCTAAAAGAAAAAGAAAAAGAGAAAGAGAAAGAGAAATAAAAAGAGAGAACACAAACAATTATAGTTTAATGTGTCAATTTTTACCTTGGATTGTTTGAGATCCATTTTTTATTTGACTAGCTCGTCCTTTCTTTTTTTCTTATTCTAAAAAAAATTAAAAACTCAACTCTAGATATGTTATTTTTTTTGTTAAGTTTTGCATAAATATTATTACAAGAATGTTTTGGTTTTGATTGGATTATTCATATGGTAGCATTTGTACAAGAGTCCAAGAAAATGAGTATTTAAAAAATAAATTGTATTACAATTTGATCCTTAATAGTACAAACACAAAAGGACATTATATAAACCATTAATTTAAAGTTTTGAAGTTTGAATTTCTACTCTTACATATTATCAAACTCAAACGTTAAATATAGACCAGCAAAAACATATGTACACACACGTGTTGATGTGCATTAAATCTGGGACAAGTAAATTTTCCTAAGAGACATAATTTCAACAATGAACAATAGAAGATCTATATCTATAAAATGACAAGATGCACATTGATATGATGCTTGCCAAACACATTATAATGCCTATGTCAGACCAGAGTTTTGTGTTAGCCTAGCATAAGTTCGAGTGAGTTTTATTTTTCTATTTATATGAATTTGGTTTAGGGTTTCCAGAATGTCAATCTCCACCAGATCGACTGGCCAACTTGACCGGGCGAGGAATCGATTATGTGGGTGCATTCCTAGACTCCTAAACCACTTAGGCCTAGTTTAACCTAGGACTTGACCGGGCAAGGGCCTAACTAAGCCCAAGGCATGACCGACCCATGGTTTGGTCGAACCAGGGCATGGTTTGGCATAAGTTTCGTCTTGCGCTGTGAGTTTTTGGCTTACTTTGGGGCTTTGACCTTTTGGCCTCCCTTGCATATCTCTCTATTTGTTGGAGTTTTCGTACGGATAACCTATTTCCATGCACTTTATGATGAGATCGAATCCCGCAGCGGAAACGATTTGAATCGCGTGTTCTTGTGATTTGTTACGTAGATCAAGTCAAAAAGATACATAAAAGCGATTAAGCATGCATATTAGAATATGGACAACAAGTAAATTACCTTTGTAGACTTAAAACTACATGTGCTCCTTTGCTCCTCTCGTTCTCACGATCTCAACGATCTCGCGTTCTTCACAAACTACGAACTAGTTTTGACACACGGTCGGCGTTGTATCTCTAGGAGAGGGAAGGTGGTGGGGACCTCTTTTGGAGTTAGGGGAGATTTTAAATAAAAAAAAACGTACACTTTTCCAAAGAGCACTTAGGGTTTCTCACAAAATTGCCTTAGAATGCATACCAAATGTGCATCTCATGCACATATTTATAGGGAAATATGGTGGAAATGACCATCCTACCCCTATAGCGCTCTTATGATGCATTTCTCATTTAGTATATAGATTAAATTATATACTATATCAATTATATCACATATAATTATATATCTCCTTATTCATGAAATTGAACACTTCAATTTCACTCCAAACTACAAACCCTCAATATTTCCTTGTTGAGCCAACGGAGGGTCCTAATGGATCTACAGTTCATGAGCTCCAATGATACGAGATTAATCGATCAAACTCTTTGATATAATTAACCAACATTCATTAACTACGAGTCACTCCACTATAAACTCGTAGTTGCACTTTCTTCACTGTACACTGTGTTATATCCACTGATATAATCAATACTCGTGAGTTGACCCTTTCAGAGGTTGTTCGTAATCACAGCTGGGTCAAATTACCATTTTACCCCTGTGATTACCTCTTGCTTCTTAAGCACCACTGATCCTCTAATGAACAACTAGTCTATGGTCCTACCATAAACTTAATCCTTCTTAAGCCAGTAAGAAGACGAGGCCCCTTTGTTCAAGACCTGGATTCAGTTCTTAAGAGAACAACCTATCTGATTCCCTAATTTAGGAATGAGTGAATTTCATCTTGCAGAGTTAAGTTCCCAACAGGAGTCTTATTGAGTCGGTTACAGGTCACTCTCACCCATACTAGTCTAAGGACAAACGCCCATAAGCAGGAGTCTGTAACTTGCTCAAGACTCAGGTCAAGTCACTAATGATCATCTAGACCTATCTTGTTAACAGTGTTACACTAGTAGTTTAATAATTTGCAGTCCGGTCTTGTATAATCTCATTATACAGGATGTCCCCCACTCGCATGTCTATCACATGAACGAGTTGGATTACCTCGTTTGTACTAAATACAAAGCGGGTCGCATCCATGGTGTTACCAGTATAAGGTTACCAACCTTATGCATATACCATATACCATCCAGGTTATACTTGAACAACTTTATCTAACTTGTGTCCACTACACAATTGTTCAAGATCGATCATTATAACATTGGAACTTAGTTTATTGGATTTAGGTTTATGTGCGAGAATATAATAAATAACATCTTTATTTATTTGAAATATCATTATTACAAAACTACACTTGTTTAGGGCATAAACCCCAACACTTTAATGGATGATGACTTGCATTATGAAAATAATGAAATATGATCCATTCTGACCTGACAATACACACAAAATTACTCATAAAGGTCCACTCTCGTACGCGAAAATGTTATTACTCTCGTTCTCGCTCAAATGAGTGGTTGAAGATATGGAGAAAAAATGACAAGGAAAAAAGTTAGAGAAGAGCTAGAGTAGCAGAAATAGAGCAAAAGCGAGAATTATAGTACGAAAAAAGTCAAAGAAGAGCTAGAGAAGCCGAAGTAGAGCGAGAGCGAGAGCGAGAACTATAGTGAGATTTTTTTTTCTTTTCTTTTCTCCAGAATTTCGACAACTTCATTACATCATGAGCGAGAGCTGAGACTTAAGCGAGAGCGAGAGAGCTAGAGCCAGAGTACGATACCCTTATGGTAATTTGGACAGAATGCACAGTACAAAAAATATCATATGTCATTAATTTCACAACATGGGTCAAATCACATCAATGCGCGTGAAAAAGAGTTTTCCATGTAAATTTCTCCTATTTGTTCGGGTTTAATTCTCTACCCCTAACAACATGCACACTCTAGATTGAACATGTTATTATACAATGTCAATGATTCAAGTTTACAAGTTTATCAATTGATGATAACGGTAGATACTTCGAAAAATTGTTACATATATGATAGAAACTTATAGAAACTGTTAGAATTGTTGAATGAAATATTAATCTTGCTTAATGAAGTCATAGAACATCACTTTATGTACACAAATTTAAAATCATTTTACACTATAATGGTAAAGGTAAGTATTATTAGCCAAATCTGATATCAACTCTAATAATTACTTTTAATTTTATGTCTAAAAGTGTCTAAACTTTGTCATCTAATAAAATTTTAAACTTCTAACTTTTTGTTTAATATATCTATGATCCATTAGATATTAATTTTGAAAAGTTCATTTTTGAGAAATTGTCATAGACTTTTTTTTAAGAGAAAAATGCATGGACCTATTAGAACAAAATTAAAAACGTGTCTAACTATAGAGCCCTTGATTGTTTTTTTTTTTTAAAAAAATTCAAATATATGTTAGCAATCTATGGACGAAATTGAAATTAAGAAACCTATCAAACATATAGTTAAAAATTTATGAATCTATTAGACCAAAAATTCAAAGTTTAGGATTATTTTAGATATATTTTAAAATTGTAGGACCTATTAAACTCAAACATAAAAGTTTGAAGACTAAACTTGTAATTTAATCTTATACTAATTAAGCAATAACATCGATCCTCAACTAAAAAAAATTATTTAGAATTTGTCTTCATATATTATTTCAATCTTGACCTAAGAAAACTCTGAAAGAGTTTGTATTTATATAGTTTATTATGTGTGTTTTGAGGCCATTTTTAAAACAATATTGGAATTCTTAAAAGTGGTTCTAAACTGTTTTTCAAAAAAAAAAAAAAAAAGTGGTTCTAAACTGTGCGAGGAGTCTTTCTTCCCGCTCCTTTTTATCTGCACCCTGCAACAAAATAGAAAATTATAGCATAAACTTAACTGGCGAAGACATTTCAACCTTCCTTCCAATTCATAGCTATGCTTACAAAACGAAAAATAAAATATGATATGAGCGTACCTCAATTATTGATCAAGATATTACGTACCGCCAACAAGAATATAGCTCAACTGACATGAAGTATGATTTATGACCAAGAGGTCATCGATTCAAAACTCTTTATCTCCAAATATTACTGAACTCAAAAGAAAAAATATATTACGTACGCCCTTAAAAGTCGAAATTTCGAATTTCTCCATTTATTAGTTGAACTAGAAAAATATATACGGAGAATCATTCTTTTATCTCTTACTATTAGATCGTATAAATTAAATAAAAAAAACATGTAGTTTTTAAGAATATGAAACCATTCAACATCTAAAATTCAGATCGATTAAAAGGTCAGACGTTGGATCCACACTGAGAAACAATATTTCAAACCTCACACTCTAATATGACAATTTTCTTTTGCATTCATCCTTCTCAAGCTTATATTCCTGCTAAACAACCAACACACAACTAGCAAGCAACTCAATACAATGACAAAAAAGATCACATATAATATTAAAATTATTTTCACTTTAGTGTTTAAATCACTCATTCAACCCAAAAGTTTAACCTGAAAGGGTTAAGAGTAAATTTAATTATATATCAACACTTTAACACTCTCTCACTTATTAGTTTGGAAATTTGTAAGGAAAACCGTATGAGTAGAAATCATCAAATCAATATTAATTGGAGAGGAAACAATATTACAAGAATTTGAAATTAGACCACCAGGGATATCAAATTATTATTTTATAATTTCTATGTAATTAATTATTTTTCAATTTTATCCTTTTATAACATTTTAAGGGGCATTTTTGTCATTTAACTATGATCAATGATGTGGCTTTTAAGAATTGGGAAGCTATCTAAAATTGGCCATTAAGTTGTATAGAACAACGTTCGAATGAATGAAATTTGAAGCGTTTGAGCTTTTTCTGTCAAGTTTAACTAAAAGCTTCTTGATCCTTTTGCAATTCATGTACTCTTGAGTTGCTTGTCAAGAACATTCAAGTAAGATTAATCATCCTATCTTGTGGAGTGTTCGACTCTTAGGCTAAGAACTTGTTCTTGTCTTAAGAGCTTTGATCTTAAGGTAACCTAATGTCTAACCTCATCTTAGAGTTGAAATCGAATTGATTTAGGATTTTAGAGGTTGTTTGGCCTCCTGTCTTGAAATCAAAATCCTAGGGGATTTGTTCTAGGGGGTTTTGATGCCTGAGAATCAAAAAACTGTGTTTGGAGTGCAGTGTTATGAAGCGTGGGAATAAGAAAACAGTGTTTGAGGTGCAGTGTTCTGAACCTAAGTTTATGCTGTTTTTTCTCCTTTTTTTTTTCTTTAGATGTTTTGTTCTCTTATTTTCTCTTATTTTTAGTGGATGTTTTTTCAATTGTAGAAACTCTTGTATAACATAAATAGTTACAAAAATTGGAACTCTATTTTAGAAATTAAAAAATTGGAATTCTATGTAAGAAATTTGGGAATTTAAAACTCTATTTTACAAAGTATTTAGAAAGTATTTTTGGAACTCTATTTTAGAAATTCAAAAATTGAAAGTCTATTTAAGAAATTAGGGATTTAAAACTCTATTTCAAAAAATATTTAGAAAAGTATTTTTGGAACTCTATTTTAAAAATTTTAAAAATAGAAGTCTATTTAAAAAATTAGGAAATTTAAAAGTCTATTTCACATCATATATTCTAAAAACTAATTTTTGGAACTCTACTTTAAAAATTAAAAAAAGAAATAGAAGTCTATTTAATAAATCAGGGGGTTTGAAACTCTATTTTAAAAGTATTCAAAAACTTATCTTTGGAATTCTATTTTAGAAATTAAAAAATTGGAAGTCTATTTAAGTAATTAGAGAATTTAAAGTTTTATTCCACAAAATATCCAAAAACCTATTTTTTTGAACTCTATTTTAGAAATTAAAAAATTAAAAGTTTATTTAAGAAATTGGAAATTTTAAAACTATGTTTCACAAATTATTTAGAAAACTATGGTTAGAACTATATTTTAGAAATTAAAAATTAGAAGTCTATATAATAAATTAGGAAATCTAAAATTTTATTTAAAAATATAAACCTATTTTTGGAACTCTATTTTAGAAATTAAAAAAAAAATAAGAAGTCTATTTAAGAAATTAAGAAATTTAAAACTCTATTTCACAAATTATTCAAACCCCTATTTTTGAAGCTCTATTTTAGAAATTAAAATTTTTATTTAGAATTCATTTTTAGTTTAATTTTGACCTTTTAAAAAAATTAACTAGGTGATTAAACCGTCGGGGTGAGTGGATTACTAGGGTGGTCGTCGACAATGGTTGTAGGGTGGTTAGATTGCTGGAGTGGACATTGGGTGATCGTCGGCAGTGGTTGTCGGGTGATTAGGTCCCTAGAGTAGTTCCAGGGTGTTCGTCAGAGTGGTCATCAAAGTAGTCAGGTAGTTAACTGGTCGGGTCATCGAGGTGGTCGTTGGAGTGGTCGTTGGCGGTGGTTGCTAGGGTGGTCAGGTTGTCAGGTTGTCAGGGTGGTCGTTGATAGTGGTTGTCGCGTGGTTGAGTCACCAAGGTTGTTATTGGATGGTTAGTCTGTGAGGTGGTCGTTGAAGTGATTATTAAAGTGGTCAGGTTGCTGGGGTGTGGCCATCAAGTGCTCGTCGACGGTTATTGTTAGGTGGTTGAGTTGCTAGGGTGGTCGTCAGTGGTGGTTGCTGGGTGGTTGGGTCGCCGAAGTGGTTTGTCAAGTGGTCGTTGGTGGTGGTTGTGGGCAAGTTAGGTCGTTGGGGTAGTTGATTGCTCGAGTGATCGGGTTGTTGGGGTAGGTGTACACAAGCCTCTTGAGTGGTCGTCGAAAGTAGTCGTTAGTGGTGGTCGGGTCATCTGTGTGGTCATCGAAGTTGTCGTCGAAGGTAGTCGTCACCGATGGTCGGGGGTCGCCGGTGTAGTCGTCGGGGTAATCGTCAACAGTGGCCGTGGTTGTCGATATGGTCGTCGGAGTTGTCGCTGGAGATAATTATCAGCAGTGGACGTGTTTTCGGTGTGGTCGCCGGAGTTGTTGTCGGAGGTAGCCGTCAGCAGTTAGTCGGGTTGTCGATGTGGTCGCCGGAGTTGTCACCGGAATTATTGTTGTTGAAGTAGTCGCCGAAAATGGAGTTGTACTATTCTAACCTATGGAGTTGTGTTTCAAAATCAAGGGTTTTGAACATATTGGGCCAAATATGGTTTTGGATTTAACGACCCTTAGTGTTTGCGAATTAAGGGTTCACATAACCAAAGAGTTCTTAATTCCAATGATAATTCTCACATCACCTCCTACTCTGATACCATGCTAAATCACCAATTCAACTCAAAGAGTTAACATCCTAATTGAGCTTTTAGGATAAAGCACTTTGGCACAATCTAGAAGAAACATTGGTGGAAAGGCATTTATATATTTACAATTAGCTGATATATATATTAATGTCACTTTTTGTTTTTGGTACAATGTCGGTAATAAATTTTTGTGAAGTATAACGTTAGAATAATGAAATTAGATAGACTTGAAATATGAAAATCTGACTTTGATAGTAATGTTTAATTTCTGGAGTACTGACTAAGTGCTATTTATAAGATCAGATCATATGCAAACTCATCTTCTTCACTTTCATCATTTGCAATAGAGAAAAGCAGCCATGGGCGTGGTGATTCGAGTGAAGTTCTGGTTCTGTTGCTTCATTATAATAACTTTGCTGCCATTTTTTAGCTTTGGAGCTCGTTCTGATCCAGGTGGTTTTATGCAAAGTGCTAGAGAAGCATTGATGGCTAGCCTCCAAAGGCAAGGTGGAAAGCGCTTCCAGGTGCAGCGGAGCAGCCCTGGAGGCCCTGATCAACACCACCACTGATCAGGGAAGGTCGACCCGCCTCGTCCCGAGCATCTTAAGAATATGAATAAATGATTATACATCTAACCCACTGTTTTTAGTTTAGTAGATGGCAATGTATTCGTGTTTTTTTTTTCTTTTTTTTTTTTGGATTTGTAATAATTTTAATGGTTAAATTATGTCTATGAATTTTAAGATTTATGTTTAAAAAGGTCTTTCAACCTTAACAATGTTTAATAAGTTGACATATTCGAAATTTTAAAAAATTAATTAACTGACTTATTATATAAAAATTGAGTTTTATGTCTAATTTAATCTTAAATTTTTAATTTAATATGTCAAAGAGAGCATAGCTCAACTGACATAACGAGTGTATTAGTGACCATAAAGTCGGTAATTCAAATTCTTTCAATCCCAATTGTACTAAAACAAACTTTTAATTTAATATCTAGTAGATCCATGAATTTTGAAAAACGTGTCAACCTAGTAGATACAATTAAAATTTCAAGAACAACACAAAATTGAGAGTACAAAGACTATTAACACTTTGTAAAGTTTAAAAAATCGTCGTCGGCAATTCGGTCGTCATAGAATCGTCCGTAAAACTTTTGTTGACATTTGGAAAGGTCGATGATATGATTTTGGTTGGCAATACAATGGCCGACCAAATCTAAAAAAACGTCGGCAAATGTTTGTGTTGGACATTTTTTTCAATTTCAATATTTTTTATCTAGAATTCATTTTAATTTACAAATTATTGTACCTAAAATGAATTATATACAAAATAAACTTTCTATTAAACCAAAGTTGAATACACTTTGTTTAATTTGTTCATAATGAATAATTTCATACCCAAAAAAAAAAAAAAAAACTTCAACCCAACATAAAAAACTTAAGTTCCTATCACTTTGTACATATTACAAAAATTTGGTCCATAAATTCTTGAAAAGTTCTCATAAGCTAGCATGCCTTTCCTAGAAAAACAAAGAAAAACATATGTAATTAAGTTATCTAACTTATATAAGAAAAACACATTTAACATAATTAAACTAACATTTCAAACGTAAGGAACAATAATGTCAATACTTAAATAATTAAGATAACAAATTTACAACACAACTAAAATTACTTAAAACTCTTCAAAACTATTGAACTATATATGTATGATGAAATCACATCACTTATAATATAACAAACTAAAACGATTAAATTTTGAATTTACAAAGTTATCATGTACACAAATAAACTCATCAAAACTTAATAAAAACAATCAAAATTTCAAACCAACTTTATCAAAGAGTACATCAAAGTTACAAAACATTTACCTAAAACTTAAACAAATCACAATATAAGTTTTGCCTAAACTTCTCAATATTTATGGATACATTTAACTTATCTACTAACACAGGATATGAAGTTGGCTAACATGGAAGCAATGTTTATGTAACTCATGCATTTACAAGGAGGACTGTCAAAATAGGAATGACATAAAAATTAAAAAAATGCAAATAACGTCAATATAACATTGAAATCCACATGGTCAAATTCAAGGAGCAAAGTGGAAAATACTCGTAAGAACATGATCCAGACCCATTCCAATGTCAATCTAAGTGATGCAAAAAAAGACTTATATAAAGAGTTAGTGATCATACAAATGATACTCCCTTCATGAGAAGCCTACAAAATTTGGAATGTAAACCATTTTAAATGTATTTGCTAAAGCCTAAAAAAAATACTTCTCAAACCTTAGAGAATGATCTGACACACTTTATTTGAGTTCTAAAAGAATTAAAAGTGGATTCCTACATACTTTCTTAACCAAAGAAGCTAGAAATTTATTGGTTTATGTTAAAAAATAATCCAACTCGCAAATCTATGGTTACACAAATCTCAAAACACAATAAACTTAAATAGATTTTCAAAATAGGCTTCAATCTAAGCATAATAATTACTAAATGTAGTTCTTTTTTTTATTAAAAATATAAACAAGAAATTCTACCAAATGGACCCTATAGACAGATACACACGAACTTCTAAAGGTTAGGAACCAATTAAACACAAACCTAAAAGGTTAGGAAAAGGATTAAACTTGTAATTTAATCTAATTTAATATAATATCGAAAAAGAAGGCAAGTGTTCTAACCCGTTTGACATAATGAGCTTGACTAAATATATATTTTAGTCATTAATGTTTGTATTTTTTTCAATTTAGTCTACGTTATCTAAAAATATATCAAATTTCGTCACTTATGTATTGAAACTTTTCAATTTAATGTCTCGTCAGTGATGAATGTTAAAATTGATTGATATAAAATTTCATAGCATAGTACTTCACAAAAATTGACGGAAATTTTGAGGAGAAAAAAGATCATATTCCAAGATAGTTTAAAAAAAAATGTCATCATCTTAAGATATTTCTATCAATTCACTAAGTATGTCACGTGTAAATTTACCATAAATCAATTTTAGCATTTACCCATAAACAAAGAACTAAATTGAAAATGTTAAAATATAAACTACTAAATAAGAAGTGAATGGAAGAAACATCGAAAACATCAATAAAAAACACATTTAATTAGTTGAAGGTTATAAAATTTCAAATTCAAATTGGAGCATGTGTGTGTTATGGGAAATGGCTCATGAAGCAATGAAAATATTCAATGTTACTTTCTAAATTAAATGGCAATGTGCCATTTTTTATGTACTTGGTACTGTATTATGAAAGATTTATAAAGGTTAAGATGCTAGCAAATAGCAATATATATTAAACTATATTGGAATGAATGAATTTTTGTTTGTAGCAAGAACAGAAGGTAGTGCTCCAATCAGAAGATCACTATATGGGATTAGATAATGCATATAAATTTTTGCTAACCAATGCTCAAGTTATATATTCAAGCACAAAACATTATGCTGAAATTACAAAACTACTTTTTTTTTTTTCCTTTTATTGCTTGCTAGCTATTATTTGATTTTTATATGTAGTAAAAAGCAAACTGTTTGCATGTGATGGAGGACTCAAATTCATTGTATTTTTGTTGAAATGCTAATTAATATTATCCTAAGAAGTGAGGAAAAATGTTAAATATATTATTAATAATAAGGACAACATCTTAATGCATGTAATGTATATATGGGTGGAATTAATTCAATCATATAATTGTGATAGGGTATCAATAAAAATGCATTGATCAAAACTTTGTTTGAGTTTTATAGTGGAACAAAGAGCATGAATACACTAGACCTAACCAATCTTAAAGGATGGTTTGGTTTGCAAATTTTGGTAGTTTGTTAAGTATAGGTTTATTAAGCTTGAGTTTTAAATATAAGTTTATGAAGTCTGTGTTTAGATGGTAGGTGTGAGAAAAAAAAAGATTGAAAACTAACTCGACCGATCGAAACCGACCGAACCGAGGGCGGTCGGTCGGTTTTGTGCTTCACAAAACCGACCGATATTTATATATATATATATATAAAATAATTAAAAAATAAAAAACTAAGTAGTTTTTCTCAAAATCTATAAAATAATAATTATAAATTATTAAATAATAATTATAAATATTAAATAAATATTTAAAAATATATAAAAAACCGACCAAACCGACCGACCGAACCGACCAGTCGATCGGTCGATTTTGGTAAGTTTTTTTTAAAAAAAAAAATAGTCCGGCCGAACCAACCGACCTTGGTCGGTTCGGGGGTCGGTTGTGGTCGAAAACCGACCCCGACCGACCGATGCTCACTCCTATTGGATGGTACATAAAACATGTTTGTTAAACCTAAGTTTGTTAATTAAACCAGTATTTGGATGACGTCAGTGTCAAGTCTGAGTTTTTTAAGTTTGTGTTTGAATTTAATTGTTAAACATGAGATTCATTAAAAATGTATTTGATTGATTAAACTTAAAAACTTGTAATAAATAATAGAAATTATTTAATCAAAGTAATAAAAAATATATATTAAAACATATTTAAAAATGTAACTTTTTTTATTATGAAATTAGAGAGTATTATTTTAATAATAAATCAAATATTTTTAATACATTTGTCTACTCATATTTCTTTTGATAATAATTTTATAGAATAAATATTTATTTGTTCAATGAGAATCTTTTCAGGCTATTTATCAAAGTGTGAACAAGTATAAATAAATTTTTTATGCAAATATATTCTACATAGAATTAACCATGAACCAAATGTTATCGATTGTTTATTTAATGATTTATAATTTGTTGTGCTAACAAAAGTTATTTACTATTTATCATCAAAATTACTATTGAACTTAGCTTTCTATATTTAACTAATACATAGAGTTATAAAGTTAAAGTCTTTTAAATAATATTATTTTAAAAGCTATTAACTTCAAGATATACTACCCAAAATATTTTAATTAGCTTCAAGAAAAGGAGTTTGGAAAAGTTGTGAATTTAGAGAAATGACGTTTTTTTTTATCAAATGGAAATTAACCTATTAAATTTAAGTTTATATGATGTATGTGATTTGGAATTTATAATAAAATAATTTTATTATAATTTATATGTTAATAGAAAATTTAAAATATAATAATAAGTTTTATTATTTGTAAAACCAATAATTTATTTTTTTTAATGTAATTGTAAATATGAACACTTTTTGATTAATTATTTTGTGCAGTTAGTTTTGTAATATTTTTTTCTAAGTGCAAAGAAATTTCTTTTTATAATTTCTCTAAAACGTGAAATATAATAAAACATGAATTAATTATTACTATTTGAAATTTAAATTAAATATTTACTTATTTGTTATACACTTATCATTAATTAATTATTTTTATTTAACTAATATATTTTAATTAAAATTTTAATGCATTTTAAAATCATGATTAAAGACAAATATGTACAATAGCAAACTTGAGGAGAAACTTGAGGAGAATGAATAAAGTATTGTAGCAAATCTTAGTATTGTAGCAAACTTGAAAGATAGAAGAGTATGTATTGTAGTAAATTTAAGTTAATAAAACTGACAATCAAACGTGAGTTTGTTTATTCTCCACTTTCAAAATAGGGAACTAAACGCCTCCTTAAAGAATAAGGTCAAACGAGCTCGTACAAGCTAAGCACATGAAGACAAATTAAGAGAGAGCTTTCACTCTGACGAAGTGCATCACTTTGGTGCCAGTGCTAGAGCCATAATAAAAAAAAAAAAGTAACATAACCAAAGTGGCTATGTATAAACTCAAATGTGAGAATTTGACTTGTAAGAATTTGCTCGACCAAATAACTAAATACTACTATGACAAGAGAGTAAGCATTATTTCCCTTTCTATAAATAAGAAAATATAATATTGATACATTCAAAGTACATGATAATATTTTCGCTTAATTTTCTCGGCTTTCAAGATCAAGTATGTTAGACTATGTTGATATAATTAAATTTACTCCAAACTATTAGTTTAAACTTTTAGTTTGATTGGTGAATTAAGATAGTATTTGACCAAGAGGTCTTGTGTTCAAACCCCTGCAAAGTCAGTTGTCTTCCCATTTAATATCGATTCCGATATAAGGGATTGTTTTAGTTTATAATCTGTAGGATTATATAATATTATTTAAAATATAAAATTATAATAGTATGTATTTTTGGTGCAGAGTATTCCATAGATTATAATAACATCTCAAACGGGTCCTAAAAACTTATTTGAAATAACATTTTAAATACTTAAAAAAAAATGTTTTTAGTCATTTCAAACAGATGGATAATATTCTAAAGCAAAAACCAAGGGCGTAGGTTTGAAAGTGGAGAAGCCGTCCTAGCAATATATTCCACTTGAAAAAAAATTAAAGTTTGTGGAGCTGACTTTTTCTAAAAGAATTAAAATATAATGTTATTTGAGGTTTTTGACAACTAGAGAACGTTTACCAATTCATTATCTTTGAACTTTGGATTCATTTTCCATATATATAAACTCTCTAAATCTTTCTCTATTTTTTTTTCCTAATGTAATTATGAATTTCTTTTTCTTTTTCCCCTTAGAATTACCTTCTACCTGAAATTAACATGTAATAATTTCTTTGCCAAAAAATTTTAAAAGTGAGATCTTAGACTGATCCCAGTCATTCTGAGTCATCAAGATTGTTGTTTTCCACTTTTAAGCAGTTAAAAACTTCAAACTCATCAAAGGGTTAGTGTTAAAAAAGCACAAAAACTAATCTTTTTTTTTCTGTTTCGGTTATAAGCACCAACTAAAGAAACCATTGGTTCACATAACCCCAATTCCACCAACTTTCCTGTTTAAAAATACATAGTAAATTAAAAAGTTCATAACATTTCATACCTATCTTAGCTTCTATCTTATAACTTTTTTTTATCAGTTTAACACGGTATCAAAATTAGGTATCGATCTCGTACGCATCGTCCATATACGCTTTTGAGTTCAATAATAATTCAAATGATCGACATGGTATCAGAGACAAATATCATTATAACATCTACCTAATCTATCCGTTTAAGCTTTTTTTTTGTTCATTTAACATGACGTAGAACCTGAACGAAAGTGGGCTTACATATTATTTTGCATAGAGAAAAAAAAAAAAGGATGCGGCGGGAGAGATTGTGGCAAATGGTTTTTTTTTTTTTTTTCTTTTTAACTAAGCATTGTTCTTTAGATGGGAAAGGCACTGGCTTCCAATTAAAAAAGAAAAAAAGAAAAGAAAACTTTATGGTCACATCTTGACTTCAATCCTTTTGTGTAGTCACTAAGAACAAAAGGTTGTGTTTTTTTCTGTTTCTCTTTCGTGTTTGAGATGTATATAAATAGGGAAGTTCTATACGTGTTGGCAAGACCAACAAAATTAAACTAGAATTTGTGTTTAATTAATGGCTTGTCGTGTAAAGTTGTTGTTTTTTTACGGCCTTGTGGTGATTTTGCTGTTGTGTTCTTCCATTTCTGAAAGCAGGTTGCTAATTTCTTCTTCATCTGAGTTAGTGAATAAGAAAAATGAGTTATTTGTAAAGAAGAATGTGAAAGAAATCTTGAAGGTTATGATTGAAGAGAAAGAGAAGCTAATTGGAAGGCATTTTGTGTCAAAAAGACTCAGCCCTGGAGGACCTGATCCACGCCATCATTGAACTTCTTTTTCTTCTCTGTGTATCTTTTCTTTTTTTCTTCTCCTTTTTTTTTTTTTCATTTTGAGTGACTTTTTTGGTTTTGGTTCTAAGTTGTGACTTGAGAGAGAATAATCTTGGTGGGTTTTGTAGAAAGAGTGACATTTTTATAATTTCTATAATATAATACCACATTATTCCTCTTCATCATTTTTTTTTTGGACATAAGAGAGAGTTTCCCATTTGTTTAGAAGTTTTAGAGTCAAAGGAATGTGGGGTTAAGTTGTTCATCTTAGCGTTAAAGTGAACTTAGCTCTGCGGTAATTGATCCATACCTTCCACTAAGAAATTAGAAATTTGAATCTTTTACTCCAAATGTTGTTAAAATTAAAAAAAAAAAAAAAAATAAACAAACAAAGAAGTTTGAATCACTTAATTAATGTGATTTTATTTTGATTTTTGATGTACTTATTGGTCATGGGAAATAATAATAATAATCATCCTATGTAAAAAAAATTCTCAATGGATCTTCTTTGAATTATTTTGGAGTTCGAAAGTTTAAGTAATTAGTAAACTACGATAAAAAGGTTAATTATTTTATATATTTAAATACTACATTGGATATGTCAGTTTGATTATGTTTGTTTGGCACTGTGATATGGTATTGTATTATATTCTTGAAAACTCAATGATATATTCGAAATATTGATATGAAATATAGGAAGAAAATAATTGCGGCGAGCCGAAAGAGAGAGCCCAAGTGGAAAATGGTGCCTTTTTTTTTTTCATATGGATAAGTCAGAAATTATTAATGTGAATTTAGGTCAAATAATGAATTGGCTTTTTTATTTATTTATTTTTCATGGAAGGAATAATTGTGCAAATACAGAGAATTTGTGTGGTTCCCTATGATAATGATGAAGTCAGAAAATGGGAACAAAGAGAAAAGAAAATGACACACACAATATTCCTATTTCCTACCCCTTGCTTACATTTGATGAGAGCCTCTATTAATTTTTTTTTTTTCTTTGCTTTTTTGTAAAGAAAAGACAATGAAATGTGCTGTTTTTGGATTTCTTTTTCCATTCATTGTTATCTTAAAATACCAAAAGTCAATCTTGAGAAAATATATATAAGTTACTTTTTTGCGTAAAATAAATGTTGAATATAATATTTTTAAAGAAAAAATAGTAGATATACATCTTAAATACTAAGATTCCGTTGGATAACTATTTGGTTTTTAATTTTTAGTTTTTGAAAATTAAGCCTAAAAATACTACTTACATTTATGTTTATTCTTGTCTATTTCTTAACTTTGTTTTCAAAAATCAAAACTAAAAAAAAAAAATAGTTTTCAAAATTTATTTTTGTTTTTGAAATTTAGCTAGAAACTTAGTTGGTTGCTAAAAAAAATGAAAATGTCTTATCAAATGGCTTAAGTTATTTTGATATAATTAGCACCAGATATTCAATTTTCTGGTATTATTATGTAATATTAGATATATTATTATATAAAGTAAAACTTTATTGATTTCTTTTTTAGAGTACTCTTAGGTGTGCACAAATAAAAAATATATATAAAAAAGTAAAACTTTTTACAACTTAGTGTCTTATTAATGTTCAAATCACCATAAACAGAAAAAGGGAGAGCATTAATGCTGCTAAAAAGTATATATATTATAATAATATTTTCTATAAACATGAGAATGGAGAATTATGATATCATATAGTTTGGCCACTAGATAAAGCCCCACATAGTCAACTTTTTTTTTTAATAGGCCATGGCCAAAATTTGAGTGTTTGATAATACATCATAAAGTTTTTTGTCCTTCCTATCTTTGGAAAGAAAGTTAAGTAAAATTTTAGAAATGATCCATCAACGTGTCATATTCTTATTAGCTTTGAACACATCTTATTTTAAGATTTTGAAAGAAAAAAAATAATCATTTTTACCTTTGCACTTAGTCTAACCACTCAAATTTATGCTTAAGTATTTTATTTTATATATTAAATTAAAACCTAAATTTTAAGTAGGTGTCTATTACATATCCGAACTTAGCTTAATTGGTTAAGATATATATCTTTGACAAAAATGTCAGAGAGGTATGATTCAATTTTTCACCTCACATATTATTGAACTTAAAAAAAATAACTACCAATTATTCAAAATTCATCCAACAAAAACTATTATAATTTTGGCATTCTATGACACGAGCCAAATAAAAGGGATGGAGATAAAAAATTGTCATAAATTGTTGGAAGCGTGTTTTGTGCGAGAAAAAATGGAGATTTTCGTACTTTCGAAAATTTATGACCGTTTTTCAACATTAAACATTCATGGCATAGATAAAAAAATTGTCATAGATGCCCCGGAGGTGCGTTTTTTTGCAGGAAAAAATGGAGAGTTTCGTGTTTTTGAAAATTTATGACAGTTTTTCAACATCAAAAATTTATAACAATTTTCTAACGTCAAGCCCTACCCCATTTGTCCTGCATAAAAAAAATTGTGTTTAGAGAGGTATCTTCTCCTATAAAATGTCTCCCTCTCTTAGAGAGGTATCTTCTCCTATAAAATGTCTCTCTCTCCTTCATTTTAGCATCAACATTAACATGAGCTTGCTACAGTTGATGGGCTTGTTAAGCTTAAGTAAAATGAGTGTTGAGTAAAAAAAAATTGTTGACAACTACAAACTATCAAAGAAAGTAAATACTTAACATAAAAATAGTGTTATTAACATTTTTTTGTTGTCATAAGAACATCATGCTTTAAAGTGAAACTTTGTCGCGTTTAAAAATTGTCATTAATATATATATATATATATATATATATATATATATATATAACGGGAACGTTGATTTTAAGAGCTATTTATTGACAATGTTTAATTGTCATAAAAAAGTTTACCATGACTTTTAACAAATGTCTTGAATATGTTTTTTTACACCCATTAATTGTCATAAAATAGCTAATATGATAAATTTTTTGATGTGTCATATATAAAGTTTCCTTGATGATGACTTATAGAACTAAAATAAAAAAGTCATGAAATGTTGTTATGATAATTTTTCAATGTCATCAAATTTCGAAATTGTAATGTGAAAGCCAACCTAATTAAAATCAAAATATAGAGATGCCCAAACTCGACCCCCACAAATATTCGAACCAAGCCACAAAAGCAAACATATAAAAAGAAGGCTCAAATAATTGAACACTAAAATGCCCGACTTCTAAATCCAATAAAAGTAAAGTTTCAGTTAAATCTAGGCTTTTAGGCTCACAGCCAAGTATGAGAAAAAAGAATTAATTATTTCTAGCTTATTTATCTAATCATTGATTCACATTGTTAAAAATAATCTCCATTCAATAAAAGTAAAATTTTTGTTAAATTTCACTCATAGACTCGCGACTAAGTATAGGAATAAAAAGAATTGACTTTTCTCTTACTTTTTAATCATTAATTCATAGTCATAATTAAAAATTATTAGGATTTATTATTGTATTTGTTATTACTGTTAGTTTCTGTTGTAAAGTGGTTTATTATCCCTTGGGTATATAAATTTCACTCAAAGAAATAAACAATACAGATATTATTCTTCTCATTTTACACGTAATATGGTATCAGACGATTTTTTCATCACTTCTGCAAACTCGTCCTTTCCTTGACTCTCTTTTCCCTTTGTCTTCAACGTTCTTCCGCCATTGTTGACCGATGCTTCGAATCCATTTTTTCTCCATCATCAAGATACTTTGAATCTTGTTCTCGTTTCAGATCTCCTCACTGAAGAGAACTATGTTACCTGGAGTCGTTCGATGTTATTAGCCCTCTCCATTCGTAACAAGATCGGGTTTATTAATGGTTCGATTCTGAAGCCTACCGGTGATCTTCTCCCTGCCTGGACTCACGATAACAATGTAGTTATTGTATGGATTCTTAATTCTGTCTCTAAAGGCATTTCCTCAAGCCTTCTCTTCACTGACTCTGCTCGAGCGATCTGGTTGGATCGTAAAGATCGATCCCAGCGGAAGAACGACCCTTGGATTTTTCAATTGAAGCGAAATCTCACCACTCTCATGCAAGATCAATAGTCGGTAACCTCCTATTATTCTAGTCTGAAGACGATGTGGGATGAATATGCCTCTTACCGGCTTGTGTGTACCTGTGGTGCTTGCACCTACGGTGGATTGTAAGAAATCGAGTTGTTTGTTCAGTTCGAGAATCTCATGAGTTTCTTGATGGGACTCAACGACTCCTTCACTGCTTCTCGTTCTCAGATCCTCTTCATGGAGCCTCCTCCGCTGATTAATAAGGCTTTTTCTCTGATTGTCCAGGAGGAACAACAAAGGTCAATTCCGCTTCTTCCTACACCACTTTCGGTCCAGCAATCTTTTGTTGTTAAAACCTCGTATGTCCCCGCCTAATCCTACAGTAAAATCGCGAAAAGATAAGTCGGTATGTACTCATTGCGGGATACAGGGCCATACCATTGACCGTTGTTACAAACTTCACGGTTATCCACCGGGATATCGTCTAAAGGGTGCTCCTCGGAATGTTGCATCACCACAAACCACCGCATCTGTCTCTGAAGTCCAACCATCTTCGCTCTCCAGTGTCAACGTTTTTCAACATTCTGATTTCCTTGCCCAGTGTCAGAATAAGTTGACCATGTTGCAATCCAAAATTGACTCGGATAGTTCTACATCACATTTGGCAGGTACCACTCTTGCCATTTCTTTGCAATCTAGTCAATGGATTATTGATTCTGGTGCTACAACACACATATGCTTTGATCGTACCTTGTTTTCGGATATGGAACCTATTCAAATATCGGTTATTTTGCCTAATGGTAGTTGTATATTGGTGTTCTCGGCTGGTACTGTCAAATTGTTTAGGTCCTTGTGTTTGAAAAGAGTGTTCTATATTCCTCAGTTTCAATACAACTTACTCTCCATCAGTACACTGGTTGTTGACTCTCCTTGTATTGTTCTGTTCAATACTAACGGTTGTGATATCCAGGACAAGTCCACTTTGAAAACGATTGGCATGGGTAATCTCATTGGGTGTCTTTATGTCTTGGAGTCAGCTGAATGCCATGACAATTCTCTTATATGTGCAACATCTACCCACGCTCAACAATAGCCTTATGGCACTCCAGGCTAGGTCATCCTTCTCTTTCTCATTTATATGCTTTGAAAGATATATTTTGCATCTTGATGTTGTTAAATCTGATTGCAATATTTCATGTGATGTCTGTCATTTGGCTAAACAGAGGAGACTTAGTCTTACCTCTCGTAATAAACTATCAACCAATGCTTGTGATTTGGTTCATGCCGATGTCTAGGGTCCCTTTGCCACTACTTCACATTCTGGTTATAACTATTTTCTTACTTTAGTCGATGATTGCACGAGGCATACCTGAGTTATATGCTTAGAAAGAAGTCATATGTGCTAATTATTGTGTCTCAATTTTTTAAGTTGATTCTTACTCAGTATGACAAGAAAATAAAAGTTTTTCGATCTGATAATGCCCCATAGCTCTCTTTTAAGGACTTCTTTCTTGAACATGGAGTTGACCATTAATTTTCTTGTGTAGCACGACCCGAGCAAAATTCTGTTGTGGAACGCAAGCATCAACACTTGCGAAATGTTGCTATAGCTCTTTATTTTCAGCCTCAGGTTTCCATAGCTTATTGGAGTGGATGTGCTCTCACTGCGGCCTTCTTGATCAACCGGACACCTTCTGATATTCTTAATTGGAACACTCCTTATGCCTTACTCACTGGCTCGTCTCCTGATTATTCTTCACTCAGGACATTTAGATGTCTCTATTATGCATCCACTCTTTCAGCCGACGATCTAAATTCGCCCCTCGGGCTCAACGGGTTCTATTTCTGGGTTATCCGTCTGCAATAAAGGCATATAGGTTGCTTGATCTTACTACCAGCACCATTTTCACATCTTGTGATGTTGTTTTTCAAGAAGGTGTGTTCCCCTTTCACACTATGAAGTCTTTTGACACACAACAGGACTTCTTTCCTGATATAGCTTTGCCAAAGCCCATTTACATTGATGTGCCTTATGGTCATCTGACGGCTAATGATGTATCTCTTGAAGCTGTGCAAGTAGGTAATGATGTCATACCTGAAGCTCCTTTCCATATTGATCGCCCTTTAGCTAGTGATGAATTTTCTGAAGCTTCTCTAAACAATGGTAATCTTTTAGCTAATGATGTGTCATCTGAAGTTAGTCTTTTTGTTGGTGATCCCTTGGCTAATGATGAACTTTCGGAAGCCACCACTTTTGTCTCATGACCTAATCTCAGAAAGTCTTCTTGAGTCACAAGGCCACCAACATACCTTAAGTATTACCATTGTTCCCACCAACACACCTTAAGTATTACCATTGTTCCTTACTTGCTTACACAGATTTACCTGTGTCCAACACTCGGTATCCTCTCCAACATTATATTTCCTATGATGGCCTTTCTTTAAACCACAAAATTTTTCATTGCGCTTGTCTACGCATTATGAGCCTCAGTTTTACCATCAAGTTCTTCTATTTTCTCATTGGAAAGATGTCATGAAAACTGAGTTAGATGCTATTGATAAAAACCGAACATGGTCAGTGGTTCCTTTACCCTCTGGAAAACATTTCATTGGTTGCAAATGGATATATAAAATAAAACATCGGGTTGATGGGTCGATTGAACGTTACAAAGCTCGGTTAGTGGCGAAAGGTTATACTCAACAGGAGGGCCTAGACTTCTTTGAAACCTTCTCCCCTGTCGCAAAGTTAGTCACTGTTCGCACACTGCTCATCGTTGTTGTGTCATTTAACTGGCCCTCAACTCAATTAGATGTGAATAATGCATTTCTCCATAGGGATTTGTTTGAGGAAGTCTACATGGACTTACCTTTGGGATATAGTGTGCCTGACCAAATGCGAAGTAAGGGGGGAGCGTTTAGTAAGTTGATTACATAAATCCATCTATGACTTAAAACAACCCTCTAGGTAGTGGTTTGCCAAGTTTTCTGAAGCTTTGCTTGATATTGAGTTTCATCAGTTGAAATCTGACTATTCTCTCTTTGTTAAAGGCTATGGTGCATCCTTCATGGTCTTGTTGGTTTATGTCGATGACATTATCATAACTGGGCCACAACAAAGTGTCATTAATGAGTTTAAGTTGTTGTTGAATGTTCGTTTTCAGCTGAAGGATTTGGGATCTCTCAAGTACTTTCTTGGCTTAGAGCTAGCCAGGTCATCTAAAGGGATATATCTTTCTCAAAGAAAATATACCCTACAATTGCTTGAAGATAATGGTTTACTTGCGGTTAAACCTGTGTATGTACCCTTAGGCCCTCATTTGAAACTTAAGCATTTTAATACTTATTTGTTATCTGATCCCTCTGTGTATCGTACCCTTATTGGGAAACTCTTATACTTGACTATATCTAGGTCTGACATAGCTTTTGTTGTTAATAAGTTGTTAATAAGCTAAGTCAGTATGTCCAAATCTTGTAAAGTTCATTTGTCTATAGCATACTCTTTGCTTCGGTACCTTAAATTGGCTACTGATCAAGGTATCTTGCTTCGGCCAGTAGTTGACTTCCAACTTCGTACTTTTGTTAATATGGATTAGGTCTCGTTCATTGACACACGTCGTTCCACAACTGGATTTTGTGTTTTCCTTGCTGACACACTTGTCTCTTGGAAGTCTAAAAAGAAGACTACCATCTCTCGGTCTTCTGATGAGGTTGAATATCGGACACTCACCGTAACAACTTGTGAATTGCTTTGGTTGTCTTACTTGTTACATGACTTGCAGGTGCCTTTGCTCTCTCCTTCAGCCATATAATGTGATAATGAGGCAACATTACATATTGCATCCAATCCTACGTTTCATGAGAGAACGAAGCACGTTGAGCTCGATTGTCATTTCGTTCGAGACAAGGTTGTTGATCGTCTTTTGAAACTTCTCCATGTTCGGTCAAAACTGAAGCTAGTAGATATGTTCACTAAACCCCTTATGTCTTCGGTGATTCACTCTTTCATGTCCAAGATGGGTCTTTTTGATATTTTTGCCTCATCTTGAGGGGGAGTATTAAGATTTATTATTGTATTTGTTATTATTGTTAGTTTTCTGTTGTAAAGTGGTTTATTATCCATTGGTCTCCACGTGTATAAATTTCACTCTTTGGAAGAAATAAACAATACAGATGTTATTCTTCTCATTTTACACGTAATAAAAATAATCTTCATCCGTAAAAAGTTAAATTTGCCTTATAAGCTCCGACCAAATACCAGGATAAAAAAAAAATAACTTTTTTTTTTACTTTTTAATTAATAATCTCATAGAGTCGTCACTGCAATAAAAGTAAATTTCAAGTTAAATTTGACTCATCATAAGCTCGACCCAATACAATAATATAAAGATAATTAACTTTTTCTTACTTTTTTTAATTATTGATTACCGGTCGTCGTTATCAAGTCAATACACGCAACACATGTCTAACAATTTATTTATTAAATCTCCAAGAGAAGATGAAGACAAAAGAATAACCAAAGTAAACAAATGAATCTAAGAAGGCAAATTCTAAGTTATCTTATAACTTCATAAGTAGAAATTTTCTACATATAAAATGAAAATAGGGTTACTTTTTAGTGGGTCAAAGGCTATCATCAAAGCACATTTTAATTTTTATGATCAAATTAATGCATCTTCTCTTACCCAAAAACTGATCCATAAAACCGACCAAAAACAAAGTGTTCAAAACTTATAATTAATGACATTTCATGTGGACAATAAGCCTAAGTCGGTAGATTAATGCCTTTTCTTTCTTCTCAAGTGGGCAAAGTATATATATATATATATATTTTTCTTGTCTTTCCTTTTTAGAGTGCTTCTCTCTCTCCACTGCCTTCTTTTCACATTATCCCCAAGTTTTCCTTTTTTTTAAAGGAGAGAGAAAAAAGAAAAAAAAAATCTTTTAGCCGTGTGAAAAGCTAAGTAGTTGATATTTCATTTTCAAAAATGATAATGTTTTAATCGTTTGTGTTTATAGAATAAGAGTGGTGTAATTGGATGGAAGAGAAGATTCTTGTATCGTTTTGAAAAAAAAAAGTTGATAAAAGAGATTTTTTTATCTAAAATGATTTTTCTTGTATATTTTGAATCTATTGTTGAACATTATGCATTAATATTAATTTAGGTCCCGTTTGATAATCATTTTATTTTTTGTTTTTAGTTTTTAAAATTTAAACCTAAAAATACTAATTCTACCAATGAGTTTATATGTCTTTTTATCTACTTTGTACTTATGTTTTCAAAAATCAAGCCAACTTTTGAAAATTAAAAAAAGTAACTTATAAAAACTTAACTTTGTTTTTTAGAATTTGGCTAAGGATTCAAATGCTTATTTAAATGAGATGATCTCTGTGGTAGAGAAATTAGGTGAAAATAAACTTAACTTTCAAAAACTAAAAACCAAAAACAAAATGGTTATCAAACGGGGTTGAGTTGTTTGGCTTGTTTTCTTAATTTGAGTGTAGTATAAAGTAGAATATGATTGACATAATAGAAAGAGAGAGTGATGCTTTTAATTCCATGTTTAAGTGCTTAATTAGTTGTTAAATAAAAGTTGACAAAGATCTCTTTGTAGATTTTTCACTAAAGCCAATCTACATGTAAAGCGAAGCAAAGCATTCAAATATGACTTGACAAAGAGAACAAATCAAGATTTTGTCGAACTAAATCTTTAAATCGAATTTCATCAACTAAAAAAGAAAGTCATGTAAAGTAGTATTCAAAAAATTTACCATATTTTTTTTCTCCAATCCTCTTATATCTAAAAAATAAAGATGCACCTTTAGCAGCCTTTCACGCATTCGTTTACGTGACGAAATAGTTCAAGGCACCCTTGGATTTTTACCTCATAATACATATGCTTATTGCAATGTATGCATTGATTGAAAAGAGCCCCAAAAAAAAGTGGGTGTTTTTTTTAGAGGTCCAAAATATGTCATATTCTTTGTTATATTGATCAACATTTGGTAATGGGTTAGTTTGGTAGCCGTGAAATCAGCCAACTAAAAGTGATTGATCTGACTAAACCACAAACAGTGATTTTGATGGTTCTCTTCTCATCCATTGCAACTTTTGGTTTCAATACTTTTTCGGATATCGTGTTCGTTTAGTCTCTAAATTTTATATAAGATTTTTGGATTGTGTTTCTATTCAATTCTTGATGGATATTGTTGTGGCATGCTCATTAGTCTATTCAACTGTTCATCACATCACACTAATTAATCAAGACAAATTTTGGATATTATCACTTTAATGTTATGATGATGTTATTGATGATATAGATTAAATAGAAGCATAATTCAGGTTTTAGAGAGGGAATTTAAATTTTTTTAAGTTATTGATTAAATTTATAATGGAACATGTTTCTTAAAGCAAAAATAGTGTTTGGTTAAAGTAGACCCTTCCCCTTTTTTTTTCTTTTTCTTATCTGTCTCTTGAATTAAATTAGGGTAGGTTCCATCTTTTCCATTATTGGATTAAACTTGATCTGGTTTTCATTCTAGTTTATGATTATGTTCATTTTATCACTAATTTATAGTCTTTTCATAATCTAAAGAGTTCAGAAAAGGCAGAAGCTAAAGCATAAGGTAGCATTTTTAGCTTCCTACTTTTTTGTGGATGTGACCAATATTTTCATGGGAGGGGAGTTCATTACTTATCCATCATTTTTTTTTTTTGGGGGGGCTCAAATATGGACATTTACAGCCTCTCACAGCATGTCTTCTTGTTTTCTTTTTCAGCATTTTATTGCCATCTTGTTTGATATGAAACCCCCAATAAACAGACATGGCCCATGTCCTTGTATTAAGCACATAATTTATCCAACACACTAGAAGTGAAACTTCTTTTTAACCTAAATCATAGAACAACCTGAAGATAACTCAACAGATTAAAATATATATCATCGATCAAGATGTCAGAAGTTCGAATCTCTCTCATATGTTAAACTCGAGAGTGGGAGAGAGAGAAACAGCCTATGTAGTCTCAAAAATTCTCTCTTTTAATCTTGATGTGTGACCATTTTGAATATATACTTGTGACTCTCACAGATAACATTTTCAAGTGGTGTGTTTCTCTCAAAAGCAGAAAAAGAAACAGTCTTGAGAAGAAGAAAGTTATTTCATCATCATGTCTATCCAAAATGGAGAGATCAAGGAAAAGAAGAAGGAAAATGGATAGAGTAAGCTATCACTATAATGCAAGTGCAATAACTAATACAAATGCATACAGAATGACACAAATGGATAAAACCAGCTGATAAAGTTAAAAAGGAAGATAAAAACTGATGTCAGCTGCTTTTTTTATTTCCACTACCTGTGAATACGAGGTTGTCAATCAAAACCATACTAATTAAGTGGGAACTTCATCATAAACACTTGCAATAACTTACGTATTTAGTCACACTTATCCCCTAATATGTCAGCATATCAGCCTTTGGAGAGAGGCAAAAGACAATCCCTTTCAAACTTCTACACTAATTCTCCTGCTCCAATAATACTAATAAAACTATTGAATGATTCTGTATAAAGCTAAAATATTGGATCTCCAGTATATTTTAACAAAGATATAGAAAAACTGAATCTTGAATGAGACCAGTAAACCAACCATCTTTTGTTAGTTAAGGAAAAACACAGATCTTCACTTCAAAGACCAGATCCCCAAATTCATGTGATTTGAGTTTGGTTTTTATTAAGTGGAGCAATAAGAAACACAACTACTGAAAACTAGCATCTAAAAGAATTTGACATAGATATTGAAAGAAAAACTACCACATAGTAGTTCCAGGCTGTTCCGACATGAAAAACTACTCATCGTTGTTGTGTCATTTAACTGGCCCTCAACTCAATCAGATGCCAAACTTTGAAGTAAAAGTTCCTATGACAATAAAGCATGCGACAGGGCCACAATCAACGGCCATAAAATGCAAAGTTCTTATAAAAAAGTAGAGATTTACTGTTTGTCACTTTCTATTCCATTGACATCATTCTACCAATTATGAAATGACCCAATTACCAGTCTTCTTCAGAGGAGCAAAGAAAGAATGGGCGCCTGTAAGATTTAGAGTGGTTGAAGGTGGAATGGGATTTTGTCCAAGTGTCTGGATGGGAAGAAAGAACAACAAAAGCACTTCAAATTGTTGAACTCAACATGATTTCAAGTCTTGGGAAAACAAAGGTCCAAAGCATATAATTGGGAGTAACAGCAAAAGTCCACAAGTTTTCTTTTCAATTTTATAACACATGAGAGAAAAGGTCCAACAAAGAGTAGATCATTCCAAACACAAAAAACAGGACAGCTTTATTTACCAGGATATATAACTTTAAATAAATAAATTAAAACATCATAGGTTCACAGCCCAGAAAGAGTGCCAATATGTGCAAAATTTCTTGCAACTCGTTTATTTTGGAATTTCCAAGGTAACTTATACCTGGTGTTATGCACTTCAATAGATAAAGTAATGAATCTTAATCTTGAGTGTTTATTTACAGACTAGCTTCCTCTTCATCTCCAGCATATAGGATTCACCTCTACCTGGAAACAATTCTGATTGCAGAGATAAACTGAATTAGCTGTTTTATTTACAGTATCTCCCACTCAGAGTCAGATGCATAACTAGTTGTTGTGTCCAACTTCTGTGAACTGTCTGTACTGAGTTCCAGATCAATATCTCCATACCAGATTGCTAGCTGTTCATACTCCTTAGCCAACCTCTTCTTGGAATTGAAAGCATCCTGGATTTTCTTCTGTTCAGAAAGTAAAGAAGAATAGATCAGAAACAAAAGGTAGAATATTTAGCACCTTGGACATTTATGGAGAGGGAAGGAAAAGAATGGACAGATAAAAATGATGGTATTTCATTAGCCAAACTTTATAGCCCTCCCTCGCATTATAAATGTTACTCCTATGTTTTGCATTTTAGTTATAAACTCTTTCGTTAAGTTTTTTATGCTGGAAAAGTTATTGTTAAACATTATCATCTTAAAGAGGTAAAACTGTTTCCAGGCCTTAATCTTCACCAAAAGTGAGAATTGTTAGAGGAGGCCCATAGCATAACTTCAGATTATATATGAAATGAAAAGTAAGTTAATTGAGGAAGACCTTGTAAGAACGGAGCTTTTGGGCTCTGCGAGAGACAGCATGGAGAGCTTTATAGTCAACAACGTCACATTCGTCTTTAAGGGTCACCTTATGTCCCAAATCCACTGTTTCCATTTCAGCATCCAGAATAGAACATCCAGAATTGTATGTACGACCTGATAAAAGTTTTTAAGATTATTGTTAAATTCCTAATGAGAAGGGAAAAGAGGAGGGAAGGGGGGAGGGATAAAACTTTTTCTCCAATTTTTATTTCGTCACTTCTGAGGTTTCAAGGAAAACAAAATCAATCATTTCCAATGCTAAACAGCTAATCTCTTGTAGCTTAATCAACATACTGCAATTGGTAGGGTTTGATTTAGCTAATCATTTCCAATTGTAAATAGACAAGTAACATTTCCATCTACAATGAAAATAGTCAACAGATTGAACTACCACCTCATCATTATAATTATAGATAACAGCAGGGAGTTGAAAGAATAGTATCATAACAAGCTATGGGACACACCTACTTCAGTAGAGAGACTTAGAGTCCCAGAACTAGTAAATTCGGAAAATGCAACCTGGCCACTGGCATGGAGTTTAGGAACAAAAGCACTTTCATTGGCTCTAGAAGCATGGGTCCCTGCCGAGTCATAAATTGTTTAAGAAAATCAGAAGAAAACACAAATACTTCTCCTAGGTTGGAAGATAAGAGTACAGACCAAGTGATTCCATTGATGATAAGGAACTGCTGGAAGAGACAAATTTCATCTTCAAAGCCTTGTTTTCATTAGATGCATTAGTGACCACTTCAAAACATGGACGAGATTCATATTCAATAGATGCACGCTGTTCAGCAGGTTTTTCATGAATAACAGTACAACTAGAAAAGTTTTTAACCAAACTTCTGGAAGCAGGAAAAGAACTCTTTGGTAGGGATTTCAAAGAGGAGACTGGCCTCGACTCCTCTACAGTTTCCCCACTAGTTAATACTAGTGAAATCAATTCAGAAGAAGTAGCATCTGGAGCATTAGAAGAACAACCAGTTCCATTTTCCAAGTACTTAGAAGTTGTCTCCATCTTTGGTGAGAAGTTAACTAAACTGTTTACCAAGATGCTAGAAGCTTGGTTTACATTATGGGTGGATTCAACATCTGCACCATGAATCGAAGTTACCAGTGGACCTCCAGTTGAGGTCACAATATCCTCTTTACATTCATTATCACGACTTCCCAAAGTCTCCTTAATTGACTCTTCGTCACAATGAGAAATTAACTCAGTTGATAATTCTAAATTGGCTTGTCCTTCACAACTTGCATCTGATGCTTTATCTATTAAAGCTTCGCTATTCTTCCCACAATAAATCTCACTCTCCAACTTTAGATGGGAATCATTTGAAACTGAAGAAACTTCTTCATTTTTATGTTTTATGCAGCTTGATGTACATCTTGGCTGGTTCTTTAAAGGATAACTTGCATCATGCTCCAACACCAAGATGGTATCTTCTTTTAAACTTTCATTAGAGTACTTATCTGTCAAGGCATCTTCATTCACTCTAGCATGTAGCTCAGGCTCCAACTGCAGATGGTTACTATCAGAAACCATAATAGCTTCTTCATAGGTGAAGCCAACTCCATTTCCATGACTGGGCAGATTCAACAAATAACTGTTAGGAACATCCTCAAAGTCAAAGATAGCATCCTTTATAGGACTCTCATTAAAGCCTTCATCCATCAAGGAATGATCAATTCTGCCTGAAAGTACCTCAGACTTCAAAAGCAAATTAGAATCATCAGCTTCTTCACTTACGAAGTTTGTCTCACTCCATACATGGCTAAGAATAAGATGGTTGTTGTTCAAATTATCAGAAGCATTAGGCTCCATGATGATAACCTTCTTTAAAAACTCATCTGAGTTCTCATCTGACGAGTCATTGTCATTCTTCCTTGAGAGTCTGGAAGATTCCAAAGGTAGATGAGAATTATCCGAAATCAGTTCTTCTCCATTTGTAACTTTAACTTGACAAGATGTTCGATTAGCCATATGCTTCAAAGGATCACTAGCATTGAACTCCATAGTGATATCCTCTTCAGAACTCTTGCCTGCATCTTTATCTGTCAAACCCCCATCATTATTCCCTGCTAAAAGTACATCATCCTCCAATTGCAGATCAGAGTCATCACAAACTGAAGAAGCTCTTTTGCTTGCTATATCATTAATGTCACTACTTACATTTCTCAGTGAATGACTCAAAGGATCACTAGCAGCTGACTCCATGAAGGAAAGCTTATCTGTATCACTTTTCTCTGAAAGTAGTTCATTGACGTCATTTTCTTTCATGTTCTCATATAAGTCTTTATCTAACAAGACATCATCTTTCTTTTGCAAAGGTAAATCAACATTCCACTCTAGAAAAGAATGATTAGGAACTTGAGCAACTTCTTCATTTACAAAGGAAACTTTACAAGATGCTTGACTGTGGTTATCTATCTGATCAGTAATACCATGGCCCACAGATGATTTATTAACAGCATTCCACTCTAGAAAAGAATGATTAGGAACTTGAGCAACTTCTTCATTTACAAAGGAAACTTTACAAGATGCTTGACTGTGGTTATCTATCTGATCAGTAATACCATGGCCCACAGATGATTTATTAACAGCATTATTAGCAGCTTTTCCTTCATTGAGTAATGATGACTTGAAATATGCATTTCTTGCAACACGTCCCCTCTGAGCCGTTGCTGTAGCTTCACATTCCACAGGATCTTCTACAGGGGGACGTAAACCTTGAACAACACCAGAGTATAATTTCTTCACATTTTCACTTGCTGAACTAACCTGGTTTTCAACATATTTAACTGTATCCTGTGCATAAGATCAGATTAAAAGGAAGCAAACCTCAGTGAATAAATTGCATGATGAACCATTGAGCCGCACAATCAACCCAATAAGAAAGCCACCACAAGAACTCTTTTTGTCAAAATGTTGGATCACTGAATGTAAAAAAAAAAATGGAAATACCTGGTTTATAATATTATCCACTTCCTGGCACACTGCTTCAAACTTCTGGAACATGTTTCCAACCCACGTGATACCTTTATGTTTCAAATCCATTTTTATTCACCTGCAAGGTTCATAATCCTTAAAACCAAAGAACCAGTACTACAAGACCAAGTTGAATAACAGCCGTAATGGATTCTACTATTATAGAGTCCAAAATTCTTAGACTATAATGTCAAGATGAATTGAACAAGAATAACACCTCACTTCTCCTATTTTGTTAATTTTCATTCTTACACCCACAACATAAATAACAACCGTAACATAGCTTCCATTCTCCACAGTGCCAGTAATGATTTCCAATTCTGTTAATGTAATTAAACCCACTCAAACATGTTGAATAAGATTTAAAGCCAAACTCATTATCCTCTAAACGATCATAGTTTCAAACTCAAGGTGGAACGAAAACATAGACATTGGAGGCATGCGAAAACCAGATTTTTCAATTTTGATCAGCAGAATCACATTGTTTTCCGAAATTCAACAACCATAGCACTTAAAAACGTATAAAATTCAATATTTACGCAACATTAACGCAAACCGAGTAGCAGAATCAAAAGGGGTTGTCGATCAACAGTAGAAGAAGAACAACAAGTAATAAGAAAGCAACCTGAGCAGCCGTCGAGATCAGTAAATCATCACAGGGTTGGAAAGCTGCTCTTCCTCATCGGCAGCGGCACAGGAACAGGGTTTTAGCTGTTTTTTTTTTATGGCAGACTCAGAGAGAATATCAGAGAGGTTTAAACATTTTATAGTTTGCAGATTATATATATATATTTTTTTTACTTCAAATTAAGGTCAAATTTTGAAATTTTTACTTCATATTGAAAATACAAACATTTTTATTAAGATTTTGGTCTATTTAGATTTATTGGATTTTAATTTTTAATGTATAAATTAAAAGGTTAAATTGTTAGCTTTTTAACCCAAAAATACTTTGCGATTATAAAAGAGATTGAATGTGTTATATATATTCATTTAATCTGGAATGAATTTAAGATCCATTTACCAAACCATAATGAAAATAGATGCAATTATAATAAAAATTAATTGCAACTCAAATGACATTGATTGCATTGTCCATTAATTATATTTAATTTAGTTATGTGAATGAGATAAATATGATTATCTTTTATATTTCTAATTAATTAAAATATAATAATTATGCTACTAGAATTAAAATGTCTTTCCTCATTTTTTTATTTATTATTTTTATTAACTTATTCAAAATTGTGTACTTGAAAAAATTAATAGCTAAATAAATTTTAAAAAAATAAGATTTTAAAAAATAAAATAATAATTTATCTTAAATATTTAAATTTCAACATGAAAACTCATAATATTGACATAAATACTAAATTAACAATAGGGATGTTAAAAAACCTTGATGCACTACCAACTTGATCACCCAACCCAACTTTAGTTGGATTATAAATTTATTTGAGTTGGGTTGGGTTCAAATAAATAAAAAATTATGGGTTAGGTTATTTATGGGTTCACATAAAATTAGTATGGATGGACCTGACTAACCGAATTTATTATTAATTTTAAGAATTATTTTCTACCTACTATATAATTATATATACATGTATATATTTTATTTTTATTTAGTTTTATAATTATTTTATATTTATTTATTTATTAACAACTCTTACAAATACATTTTTAAAGTCTTTAGTGTGTAATTTTTCATAATATAAATTGAAACTAAGGATTAATTTTAATTCAATGTTTGAAAATAAAATAAATAGATGATTTCATATTAACATTTTACTTTTCCTTAAAACCAAAATTATGAATAAATGATCCGAACAACCCGAACCACCCTAACCAAAATCTTTCATGGTTGGGTTGGGTTCATTATTTAATAAGGATTGTTTGGGGGAATAAATTAACAACTAGAACAATTAGGTTAGATCTAAGAAATGTCTAAACTCAATCCAACTCAACTCGATCCAACTCAACTCAATCCATAAATATTATTATTGAAAACAAAATATACGGTAATTTTCATTTGATAAGATAATAGGTTTACTTTATTACTAACATTATTTGATTTATTGTTAATTAGAAGTTATCTATCACTTCCCAAGTCTAGCCTGTCCAAAACTCACACGTAAAAAAGTATCAATATAATTTTTATAATGACAAAAATATCATGTTGATATCGACAAAAATGTCAAGTCATTCTAAAAATATGACATGACTAACATTGGATTAAAAAAACATCTATCACATCTTGGTATCGTTTAAATATGACCAAATTAAATCAAGACATTGATAAGAGAATTGTCGAGCTCCAACTTTTTCCAATTTTATGAAAAAATGTGAAACCACGATGGTGTGATTTTTTTTTTTTTTTTTTTTTGTAATGACCGAAAGTATTGCACCAATAAATGAAAAATATGAGATGGAGAATAATTTTTTTTTTTTTTGATAAAGCCATAAAATAAGAATAAATGGAGAGGAAAGAGAGAAAAAAATAATGGTTATAAGATGGAGAAAGGACAAAACCTGAGAATAAGTTAAAAAGATTGCTGAAATTTCATGAAGTCCACGGTGTTCGTAAACAGGTATAAATCACGAATTTTAAATTCATATGATTTCAAAGACTTTCTAATTAAATTACTAATTTAATATTTTTCGTATTTTAATTTTTATTAGTTGAAAGAATATAATGAGTAGTTCTTTTTTTAAATAGAACATCCTAGCAACAATTTTTATTTTCATTTCAAATTTGTTGAGTTCTATGAAAATATAAAGAATTATCATAACTCAACGATCCTAATTGACATGTAATTTCAATTAAGATGTCAAAGTCTAAACCTTCATACATCCAAAATGTTGTTGAACTAGAAAAAAATAAAAACAAAATATATTTTTGGTCTCAAAGTTTTCCTTTTGATCAATGAGTTTTCAAATTCAACAAATAACTATGAGGTTCAGATTTGTTATATTGTTATCCCTTTCATCCAAATTTACGTATATTAACAAATAGAACGCTAACGTGACACTTATTTTTTATTATTGTGTTACTATTTGTTTTCCCATTTTAGTACAAGTTTTAAGCAATAGGTTCATTTGGTCCCTGAATTTTCAAAATAAACCTTTTTAGTTCCCGAGTTTTAAGAAATAGGTTTAAAAGGTATTTCAAGTAATTTTTCTATTATTTTAATGTCACATGGAAAATTAAATCTTAAAAAATAATAAATATATAATAATAATAACAACGTTCTCTCTTCTCTCACTCACTTCATGCCCCCATCCCCTCTCTCGTCTCACATATCATCTTTTTTTTTCCTCCATCTTGATGATCTTCACACTTTTGTTTTCTTCAATTATCAAAAATTGCCTATAAATTAACTCATACAAAGATCAGTTGAACTCTTCTCATCCCTATCTTGTTGCACCATTTTATGCTAACATTAAAAAAAACCATATTTTCTTAACCGTTTAACTAAACTAATGAGACCTTAAATATAATTATATATAAGATTGAGATTTTGTGCATTTACAATATATATGAATTTTTTTTGGCATTTTCTCGTGAAAATGAAGGGAGTGATTTGCAATTACTCTTACAATTCACATCTCCTTTCAACTCCTCTATCTAAAAAAACCTCTCCCTCCATTTATCTCTCTATAAAATTTCTTCTAATTCTACCGTGATTAGTGATCATTCTGTTCAAATAGGCTTTTTTCTTTTTGTTTAAACAATTTTAGAGAAATGAAGAAAAAAGAAGTGTGAAGAAAATGAAGAAAGAAGAAAGGATGGTATGTGAGATGAGAGAGAAGTGGGAACATGATGTGAGTGAGAGGAGAGAGAACGTTATTATTATTACGTTTATTATTTTTTAATATATAATTTTCCACGTAGTATTAAAATAATAAAAAAAATTACTTGAAGACCTTTTAAACCTATTTCTTAAAAGGTTTAAAACCTTTTATGTGATCTTTCCTGAGAAAACGTCTGTCACTTCCCTGGACCCTGACCCTTCACAAAATCATCACCAACGATGGGCCTATAGCGTCCAGTTACCATGCAGTGGTGACTCTATTCAACGAACCAAATGAAGAAGACTAAAGAAGAGGGAGAAGTGAGAAGCGAGGGAGAAAGATAAAAGAAAATAAATAAATAAATAAAAAACCTAGCTAACCCTCCGTCCCCGCAAAATTCTCCAAACGAGAGGATTCTCGTTATTGATTTTTTTTATATATTTTTTTAATTTGATTAAATAAAAAAAAAAATTAATTTTCTATTAATATAGTTAATTCTTAATAGAGAGATTATTTAAGTAGTTTTTTTTTAATTATTCAGAAAATAAAATCATATTTAATAAAATTTTAAAATTATGATTTATTATATATATACAAATATATATACAATTATAAAAGAAAAAGAAAATAAGAGAAGAAATCAAGACGGCGACGGGACGGAATATATTCTCATACCGTCCCCAATTGGCTAACGGAAAATAATTACTCCACACTCCCTCCCCATTTCTTGCCTAAACGGGAATTCTCAGTCCAATTAAGAGTGGATTCTGTAAAAAAAAAACAAAAAATGGGCATCTATAATTGAGTTGGTTCATCATTTTTTCCCCTTATCATCATGTCTAGCTATTTTCTTAGTTCAATTATGTAGAATGGAAGATGATACAATGTTTTAATTAATTGAATCATATTTAGGTTCACAGTAATAATAACAACTCAATGTCCAACAAGTTTCTTTACAAACATACAATTAGACCTAACCATACTGTCTACATACTTTCAAATCACGAACAAATACCACTTCTTCAAAGATTGCTAACATTCCCCTGAATAGTCGCTTCTTAACATTGAAATTTGGAATTTTCCACACTTTTATATACCAAACGTCGTCCTCATTCATACTTAAAATGTCCCAATTGGCAGATAATATACTGAAGTATAAATATTAGTTTGGCCACTAAATCTATACGTTTATTTTATTTTGGACATTAAATAAGCAAATATTACATTTTAGTCTATAACCTAAGTAGAAAATTTCATTTAAACTACTCGTACTATTTTATAAATCACTTAACATATGTTGAACCGGAACATACTTTTAAGTCACTTGTTTGATTAGTAAATATATATAATTAAGGAGCAAGTATTAATATACTTGTATACTAGATTAGACATTGAACTGACCGCTATCGATAAGTTGCAAATATGCTCGCCCACGAAGCGGTAAAGTTAGCCATTGATAAAAATGTAGTAAGTGTATGGTTTGAGCATAATAGGGTGTAGAGTGAGGCAATTGTCTTCTTTCTTTCTATGTATATCTCCTCTTGTTACGCTAATTTTGATGTACTCTTTTTTTGTTTAAACGAAAAATGTTAGACATTGAGTTTTAAAATGTATTATAAATATTATCAAATAAATAAGTCAATATAACAAATACTAAAATAAATATTTTGTATGTTGTTTACCAGCCTATAAGCTTCCATCCCTTGTGATTTAAAACAAAATATTTATAATTAGAACTTTATAGGTACACTACTACAATTTTGACATTCTATGACACTATAGCTAAGCTAAATAAAAAGAGAGAAAAAAAAAGTTGTCATAAATTGTTGGAAGTGCATTTTTGGCGAGAAAAAAATGGAGATTTTCGTATTTAAAAATGACAGTTTTCGACATTATACAAAATTTATGACAGTTTTCCAACGTCAAGTCCTACTCCATTTGTCCCACATCGAAAAATTTGTGTTTTGGAGAGATATTTTCTCCTATAAAATGTCTCACCCTCCTTCATTTTAACATCAACATTAACATGGGCTATGTTTCTCATTAAAAAAAAACATTAACATGGGTTTCCTATCGTTTGATGGGCTTGTTAAGCTTAAGTAAACTGAGTCTTGAGTTAAATTTTTTTGTTGACAACTACAAACTATCAAAGAAATCAAATACTTGACACGAGAATATTGTCATTAACATCTTTTTTTTGTCATGGAAACAACATGCTTGATACTAGAGCTCTATCACGTCGATTTTTTAGGAGGTATTTATTGCAATGTCTAATTGTTATAAAAAGTTTACCATATATTTTAACAAATGTTTTGAATATATATTTTTTTACAACTATCAATTGTCATAAAATAGTTAATCATGAAAGATTTTTTGATGTGTCATATATAGAGTTTCCTCGTTGGCTTATAGACTGAAAAAAAGGTCATAAAATGTGGTTATGATAATTTTCCAATGTCATGAAATTCCAAAGTTATACTAGTGGTAAAATAAAATAACTATAAAGATGTAAATACCAAAATAAAACTAACTCTTATATATATATATATATATATAAAGACAGACAAATGCATGAACGCTGAGAAAAAAAGGACGGAATATAATTATATATATATAACGAAACAAAAACTAAGCAAGAGAAGAGTATAAGTGTTGCTTATAAAAAAAAAAACAGTATAAGCATTCATCCCTAACCCCGTACTCCAACCTGATAAATTATTGAATGAGATCGCCACAATATAACTCTCTATTTTCATGTTCCCTAATAACAATTTTATATAAAATTCAAGGTACTTCTCTCTTATTATCCAATAGTATAAAATTGTTGGTTATATTGTGGCGGCCTCACGGAATAATTTATCGTCCAATAATAGATATAAAAAGGTAAAACTTTGATAAAATATTGTATTTTATTTATATGTTATAAAATTGTTTTATTACTGTTAATTAAAATATGTATGATATAAATATGCTATAAATTATGTAATATTGTAAAATAATAAGTCTACTGAATTTATAATGTAAATATTGTTTATAAATTATAATAGTTGAGATTCGATCTATTACAGATAAAATTGGATTGCATAAACTTAAATACTAAGAAAGTTATATGCGAGATCGAAGGGCATATATTTTCATACCGGCTCTATTTGGCTAACAGAGAAAAATTAATCCATACTCCCTCCTCCATTTCTTGTCTAAACGGGAATTCTCCGTCCCATTAGAAGTGAGTTTTGCAGAAAAAAATGGGCATCTCTGATTGAGTTGGTTTATCACTTCTTTTTCTTCCCTCATCATCATGTCTAACTATTTTCTTAGTTCAAATATGTAGAAGAAAAGATGATACAATGTTTTAATTAATTGAATCATATTTAAGTTCACAGTCATAATAACAACTCAATGTTGAACAAGTTTCTTTACCAACATACAATTAGATATCCAAGCATAATGTCTACATACTTTCAAATCACGAACAAATACCACTTCTTCAAAGATTGTTGGCATTTTCCTTAATAATCGCACCTTAACATTGAAATTTGGAATTTTCCGCACTTATATATACCAAACACCATCCCCATTCGTAATTAAAATGCCCCAATTGGCAAATAATACACTGAAGTCTAAATATTATTTTGGTCATTAATTCTATAAATTTATTTTATTGTGTACATTAAGTAAGTAAAAATATTACATTTTAGTCTATAAACTATGTAGAAAATTTCATTTAAATTACTCGTACTATTTTATAAATCACTTAACATAGGTTCATCCAAAGCATGATTTTAAGTCACTTGTTTGATTAGTAAATATAATTCACATTGAATTGGTAGCTATCGGTAAGTTGCAAATATGCTCGCCCACGAAGCGGTAAAGTTAGCCATTGATAAAAATAGAGTGAGTGTACGTATGGTTTGAGCATAATAGGGTGGAGAGTGAATTTAAGGCAATTGCCTTTATTTCTTTCTATGTATATCTCCTCTTGTTACGCTCATAATGATGTACTTCATTTTCTTTGTTTAAAAGAAAAATGTTAGACATTGAGTTTTAAAACGAATCATAAATATTATCAAATAAATAAGTCAATATAACAAATACTAAAATAAATATTTTGTATGTTGTTTACCCGCATATAAGCTTCCATCGCTTGTGATTCAAAACCAGATATTTATAATTAGAACTTTATAGATATACTACGACAATTTTGACATTTTATGACACTATAGCTAAGTTAAATAAAAAGAGAGAGAAAAAACTGTCATAAATAATACTTGACACAAAAATACTGTCATTAACATTGTCATATATAGAGTTTTTTTTTTTAGTACATCAACATTTGGGGATGGGGGATTCGAACCAATGACCTTTTAGTCACAAGTCTTACTTCATACCAGTTGAGTTACGCTTTTGTTGGCGTCATATATAGAGTTTCTTTGATGGCTTAAAGACTGAAAAAAAATCATAAAATGTGGTTATGATAATTTTCTAATGTGATGAAATTTCAAAGTTGTACTAGTGGTAAAATAAAATATCTATAAATATGTGACTACAAAAATAAAACTAAATCTTATATATAAAAAAAAAGAAAAAGAAAAAGAAAAAAAGAAGACAGACAAATGCATCAACCCTGAAAAAAAAATGACGGAAGAGAATGCTATATATATATATAACGAAACAAAAACTAAGCAAGAGAAGCATAAGTGTTGCTTAAAAAAATATATATAAGCGTCTATCCCTAACCCCCGTCCAACACGACAAATTATTTAATGAGATCGTCACAATATAACTCTTTATTTTCATATCCCCCATAACCACATTTCATATAAAATTCAAGGTACTTTTCTTTCATTATACAATAGTATAAAATTGTCGGTAATATTGTGGCGGTCTCACGAAATAATTTATCGTTTAATAATAGATACAAAAAGGTAAAATTTTGATAAAATATTGTATTTTATTTGTATGTTATAAAATCATTTTATTACTGTTGAATTAAAATATGTATGATATAAATTATGTAATATTGTAAAATAATAAGTCTACTGAATTTATAATGTAAATATGTTTATAAATTATAATAGTTGAGATTCAATCTAGATAAAATTGGATTAGGAGGATAAACATAAATACTAAAAAAGTCATATGCAAGATCGATTATATTGGGAGAAACTTGAAGATTGAAAATAAGTCAATATTGAGGCCATAAAAAAAGCGAGATTAGGTTGTTGGTCCGCTGGGGGCATACACCTAGCATACCCGACTCATGGTTTCTTGGTTCGGTTCACGCTCTTCCTATACGGCGAAGAATCAAACAAAAAGCCCATATTAGAGTCATATAAGTCCATTTCTTGAACCTAAATAAGGTAAACTCCTCTCAATTCTTAAACTCTTGTCACGCTTAAAAGGTTCTTATCTAACTTAAATATCAAACCTGCATGCAAGTACCACATCAATACCTACATTTTCAATTGTTCTATATGCCACGTTCTTCTTCTATCACGTAAAAGGTTATCTTTTGGCAACAACACAACCCAAAATTTACTTGATAACTATAATTATTTTCAAATCTATGTTGTCACATCACCATCAAACACACCATATTATTCCTCTATGGAGGCAGTGGCTATGCCCGTTAATTTGACTAATTTATTTATTAGTCATCAGAATGACGTTTTTTTTTTTTTTTTTTAAAGGGGAATGACGTTTTTAATAATAAAAGTTTAAATTAATAAATGTGTGTACTGCAAACATTAATGCACGCATTAAATTACGAAGGAGAGACAAATAACGGGATTTGATTATTCAATAACATGGACTTTGTCGTTTTTTTCAACCCCCAATTCTTCGGGAATAAAATCCTTGGAAAATATAATTGTTACATATTTAATAATTAAATACAAAAATGGTATTATTCTCTCACCATAACTTAATGATTAAAGTATAATTTTATCCCAAAGGTTTGAATTATCAGCCTCTACATGTAGTTAAACTAAAAAAATTACATCTGGGTGATTAAAAACAATAAGATGATTATTTAACAAATTATAATATCGTTGGTGATTAAAAAGAATAAGATGTTTATTTAATAAATTATAATGGATATTCTTTCATGTTTTTTTTAGAGTGCTACACCTCAAATAAATTGGTGAGACTTTTTTTTCTTTTTCTTTTTTAGATCAATAAGGGTAGAGAGAGAAGATTTGAAATTTCAACTTCTTGATCAATAGCACATGACTAATAAGTTGAGTTTACATTAAAGTTGACTTGATTTATAAGACTGATTGTTTTAAAAATATATATTATTATTACTAATTTTTTAAAGATGTGTGGCAAATGGTTGAATTGCCAACTTAGAGAGGATAAAAATGTTATATTTAATTTAGTGAGATTATATTTAATCTGACATACATTAATTATGACTATTATGTTGGTGATGGGCTTGTTTAGTCGCTTTGATTGAGATTATGCATCATATGATTGAAAAATACAGACTAACATTTTTTTAAGGGGATAAATTCATTAAACCAATCAAGCCGTTTAGGCTACAACACTAGTCTTTTCTAGAGCTACCAAACGTATAAACCATTCCGATAAATTAGTAGTCTACAAAACTGAAAAACCAGAGACAAATCCGACTTAGCCAACCCATCAGCGAAGCTGTTTAGATCCTATCACACATGAGAGAACTGCAATCGTTGAAAATTGTTCCTGAACGAATGTATGTCATTAACTAAGTTTTGCACCTCCATCGTAACATTCCATGACCCATTAATCATCGACACTAATGAATCATAATGAACATGAACCTTAGAAAGACCCAATCTATTAGCTAAACGGAGTCCCTTCAAAATTGTCGTTGCCTCGCAACAAACTAGTGAGATAGAAATATCAGTACTATTTCTCCATGGCTACCATCACTTTACCATCCAGATATTTTATCACAATCCCCAAGCCTGAGTTCCTATCGGTTCCACCAAATGCAACATCCACAAAGACATCCTGCCAATCATTGACCCCTATGTCTAAAGTCTTGTTCCGCACAACCTCCTTTCATGTATGCATCTTCCCGTTGAGTACTTGAATCTCCGGTAAGTAACCCATGATCCACTCACTCTTCTCCCAAACTTTATGAATGAGATGATTGAAAAGCAAGTTGTTGCGGTCATGCCAGATAGCCCAAACACCCACACAAAAGAATTGTGAACTATTCAGATGAGGTCCTGTCGAATAATTGCATCCGCGTATCCATAATAACGTTCATTATCTTTCCCACTTCCCCTAAAGAAATAGTAGGCAACAAATTACCCCAAACATCTCGAGCCCTATCACAATTAAAAATGACATGATATGTAGTTTCCTCCTTTGCCTCGCACACAGGACAAACCAAAGGAACAATTTTTAATATCATAATTTGAATGTGTAAGTGAATATTTGAATCAATGATCTATACCTTCGTCAAAATTCTCTCTATATAAGCTTATTATATGATTTATCTTATACACTTGCGCATTACTAATGGTAGTAAGGGGCTTGAAAATTTATTTATTTATAATTTAACGTTCCAAGTTTATTTCTCGATCATTTATATCCGTAAAATAGATTCGTGAATCACAACACTCATAGTTTGGGTGCCATACTGCCATAGCAATTAATTATTTATTAATTTTTTGTTAATTTCATTTTGAGGAAATCATTGAGGTGTTTTTTTTAATAAAATTTTAACTTGGTTTTCTTTCTAGAGATTTTTTTAGTACATCAACATTTAGAGGGGAAGATTCGAACTCATGATCTCTTAGTCATAAGTATCAGTTGAGCTATGCTATTTTTTGTCTATTTGTAGAGACTTAAACCTACCTTTTTTTAAGACCTAGTTAAAAGTGTCTATTAATTTGTTGTCAAATACACATATCAAATAAAATATATTAAAAAAGAACTTTAAAAAGTTGACTAAATTAACTATATATACATATTTCTATTCAACGTAACATGAAGAGGGAAAGTAAGAATTTTTGAAGAGAATATATATTTAAATCAATAAAGTTATGTAATAATTTTTTTAATAAAAAATATGTAAAAAAAACTTTATTTTTTAAAAATCGACTAAGTAAATTATCTATATATATTTATATTCAACAACCTAACATGGAGAGTGAAAAGTGAAAGTAAGAACTTTTTACATTTTTATGGAGAATATATATTTAAATTAATAAAGCTATGTAATAATTTTTTTTATTTGATAATCGACAAAAATAATTACTTAGTCACAAAAGTACAAGAATATTATTTAACATCAATACCAATTCCAAAGAATTTTCACACTCTCTCTCTTAAAAAAAACCAACTTTTTTCCCCTTTCAATAATTAGACTCAATTTTCAACCTAGGTACAAGAAAAACGGCTTGCATTGAAAAAAAAAAAAGCCACAAACTCTGAAACTCTTACGTCATTTCTTTGAAAAATAAAAAAATGATCTTTTCAACATTAAACACAATCTTTTTCCCCTTTTGGGAAAAGCTATAAAACATTTATTATTATTATTATTATTATTATTATGATTATTTTCTAAGATGTTGAAAAAAAATTGTTGACGATCACAGATACTACAATGGTTTAAATCAAACAAAACTATTGAACTAAATTACCTCCAACAATTTTGCCAAATTCAATTAGAGAATAATCAAAAGCCACATTGAACTAACACCCTAATTGGATAATCATAATCAACAACCAAAAAGGGAAACAAAAGCAAAATGGCCAGTATCTAAAGCTTATCCATTTGATCAAACAAAATCATTAAAAATTTGCAAAATTGAGAGATGGGTTTTGTTTGTGGATCCTTCCTCCACTTCAATCCAATGAATTTGCAGTGTGAATGAAATGAAAAGAGGGTTCTTTTTTTATAAAAATAAGCCCTAAAATTGGACATGGCAGAGTGAATGGTAGTGTTACATTACCTATTGGGGGATGAGAAAAAAAACTCGAAAATGGGGGAAAGCCCGAGTGCCGAAAGAGAGAGAAAAAGGGCGAGAAGAAACGGTTTTGGTGAGAGAAAAGGCGAGTACTTGTAGAGATGGGTTTGCCATTTGTTGTACTTGGGGGGCACTGTTCCGTTTCTCAAAGCTATCTATCTTGGCTTTGTGACCAACCGTGAAGAAGCTACTGTTGCTGGTTGATGACGATGATGACGACGATGATGCGCAGGGAAAAAGCTGTTTCGATTCTCCCTCACATCGGTGCAATACCCATTTCCATTTTGTTATCTCTTAACCCTAATTCATTTCTTGATTCTTGATTCCATTTGCATGTTGATGGCGAATGCAATGCCTAGCTGAGGTGTTTTTTGTTGTGGGTTTGTTTGTGTTTTTTGTTCAATTTAGCTGGGAATGGATGAATGTGGTTTCTGTGTGCTGTATGATGGATTTGTATTCGTTTCGAGTTGGAAATGGAGAGATGAGATTTCTGCGGTTTCTGACAATTGGCCTCATGTGATTTCCGCAAATGGTTATGAACGGGCTTTTTAAACTTTTGTTTTCTTCTTCTTGTTTGTCGGTTTTCTGGAATCTGGTTATGTAGTTCAATGATTTATGAGTTAGTTGCTTGGATTTAGAATGGAGAAATTGACACGAGGACATATGGGAAATGGGAAGCCGATGCATGTCTGTCTCGTTCAATATTGTATTCTATTTGAAATGCCGAGTGTTGAAGAACGTAGGCTATCGACAGAAACTGCTTGAAGGGGTCGAGCAACCGTTTTTTTTGTCTCACGTCTTTGCTTTTGGCTCCAGTGAAGAGAAATAGGGGCGGAGGAAGAAGTTAGCCTTTCTGTGAACAAAGTAAAATGAGAAGTTGAAACTCCATTTCCTAACAAGCTTCTGAGATTTATGGACTAAGAAAGCATAAGTCGCCCCTTCCCCACATTTTTCTTTCTTTCTAGCTTGCATGGTCATTAGTTTTAAACAACAGGAAGGAGAAAATCCAAAGAATTATTTTCCAAAATGTTAGAGCAAAGCATCCGGGAGAATTATTTATAGCTTGATAGTCATTCTTTAACGTTTTCATTTCACATAAATGATCAAAACAAATGTTATGGATTGTCTGGATCATGGATGTAATTGATGAATGATTTACGAAAATGTCAAAGAACATGAAAGTGCCGGTAACAATGGAATTTCGTTGCTGGCTTTATTGTATTTCATTGAAGTGGAAATGATCAGTGCAGAGTTTGAAGTAGTTTGAAATTTCAATTTTCTCTTCAGGGCTTCAGCAGCACAGGAGTTAAGAGGAATATATTTTAGCACGTCAAAATCCTTTATGCCTATCTTTTCTGCATATGCATACGTATCACTCAGTTTATTTCTAGGACTTTTTCTTTCTTATTATTTAATAATTATAAATAATAAATGTCTGACAAAAAACATTCTCTTGCAGATTTTAGAGTACCTTCTCAGATGTGTTCCTTGTGCTATCCTAAATTATAGGAGCGTATATCACATTCACATTCAATTACTTTCTAGTTTGTACTAGTGGCTTCTCAAACATGTCTCCCCTTGTATAGTGTTATCATTCCAATTGCTTTCACTATATTTTATCCACATTCGATGTCTGCTGTTATGTGACTTGTGTCCTTTTAATTGGAGCTGATTTAAAGTATTCTTATTTTTTAAATGCTTGAAAGTAAGGTTTGATTTCTCATGTTACAGGTCTTGCCTTCTGAAGTAGTGTATGTGTAGGGTGGATAAGTGAGAGTCGAAAGAAGGTTTCTGACCCATCCTCATGGATTTCCAGGATGATGGCTTCGAGGGATCTGCAAACGAAGACATTATTTTTAAGGAGGTTTTCTTTGGGAATGGCTCTAGCCACCTTAATAAGAGATGTCCTTGCAAGGCATTTAGTTATAAACACGAGCCCTGTAAGATGAATGATGCATCTTTATGTTCAAGTAGTGAACTCTCAACAGTGTCCAGTCATACATATTCAAGAAATATAAAGGTTGATGAATGCTACAATGCTACTGAGAATATTAGGACCAGTTCTGCACCTAATAGTTTTCCATTCAAATGCCCTTCGGTGGAAGACAATGATGAGAATGCAAGTGCTAAGCGAATAAAACTTTCAACTGATGAACCGTCTGATTCTATTCCTGATCCAGGTAAGGTTATGAACTCATCAGAAATTATAAGGGAAGCTGCTTCTACTAATTGCTGTCCAGCTGAGGATTGTGATTCTGAATCATTCACATTTCACATTGTAGAATCATCTAGACAGGGTATTATATCAAGTTGCTATCTGTTAAAGCACTTTGTAGAAATGGACAGTAATATGGGTGAACCTGATGTCCCCAAATGCACATCGTTGAATTTAGAAGGTCACAAACCCAATATGGTGAATAAAGTTAGTGCTTCGCCTGTTTCCCAAGAGAGCTCCATGACCAGGCTCTTGGTAGCAAGTCCTTCCGATACATTCAACGAGAAGTTTGGATCTCCATTACATCTGGAGGAGGCAGGAGAAATGCCAGAACTGGACAGTTCCTTGAAGACAGATTTGATGAGGGATCCTCGTCCTCTTCTCCACTATCATGTTGTTCACTTACTAATTGCAGCTGGATGGTCTATTGAAAGGCGCAAAAGACCTTGCAGGCGCTATTTGGAAACAATTTATAGATCGCCCCAGGGAAGGGCCATTCGTGAATTTTCCAAGGCTTGGAGGGTTTGTGGTGAATTCCTATTTGCTGATAGATGTAGTTTTGTAAAGGAAATTGATAGCAAGGAATGGACTGGCATTCATCAATTCTTATTTGATCTTTCTGAAACACTGTTACAGGTTGGGAAGGAAAGTCAATTAGGAGCTTTAACTTCACTGGCTCATAGTTGGGTTATTCTAGATCCCTATGTTCAGGTTGTTTTCATTGACAGAAAGATCGGTACACTTAGGAAGGGAGATTTAGTTAGAGCTACCCGTAGTATTGGGGTCATTGGGAGCAGTAAGACTGATACTTTTGTGACATTAACAAATGACAATAGTATTTGTAACCTATCTGCTGACAAAAATGCATCACCACTCCATGATCATTCACCGTCTGCCAAGAGTGCATTAACTGAGGCAGCATTAAAAGATCTTGATGGTGGCAATTGTGCTTCTGATGAGCAAACCTGTGATACAAGTTTCTCCAATTACTATGGGCATTCAGAAAATGGAACAATGAAATTCTCGACAAGGGTGTCTAATTATGTCCTTGATGTAGGGAATGGTCTGAATTCCATGGGCAGTCATGGTAATGAACCTGGGAACAAGATACACAGTGAGGACTTAACTTCATTACCTTCTTATTTGTCAGGTTCCACTTGCAAACCTAAATGTCTGCCTGATGGTCCTGTTCCGTCGGGAAATTCAGATAATGTTGTCAGAGTTTCTGGCCCTACATCTACTGATGAGGATAGCGCTTTGTATTGTTCGGATGAACAGAGCTCTGAAAATCAAGTTGAAAAGCCTAATGAAATGGTGAAAAATGTACTGATGCATTGCCTTGGAGAAGAAAAAAAAGTGGACATCCCACTAGATGATAAGGCGGAAAATAATTTGGAAGAATCTCTGAATGACTTTCCAAACTATACAAGTGATGATTTATCTCATTCTTGTGCTTCAGGGGTTGTACAGAAGTCTACACAAAATGAAGGTGGGCAGCACTTTTCAGCTTCAAAGTTCAAAACAGAGATTAAAGCTTCTGCTGTACATTCTATTTTGAAGAAGAAAGGGCGTAGAAAGTGTAAAAAGATATCTGAAATTAATCCTACCTTGCCACCTCAGGTCGATATTGTTAGTGTGACTCCAGGAAAGAAAACTGAGTTGTGGGATATTGATGCGAATTGTTCTCAGTTGTATATGATAGAAGACCAGAAGTCCCAAATAGCTGATACTAAAAACATGGACAACCATGAGAAGAGCTTGTCTCTCAGTCCTATTTCACTCCATTCTGAGAGGAAAGGTTCAAAGTTCAAAAAGATTTATGCCAGTCTTAGAGGTTCGAAACCCAGAAAGAAGAAATTCAATGAATGTCAAATTGAAGATGATGACCTATTAGTTTCAGCCATAATTAGAAACAAAGATGTCAGTTCAAGTGCTGCTGGATTTTCCCCTATAAGAAAATTCTTAAAATCTAGAGCAAAAACGAACAGCAAAAGTCAAAAGAGTAGTTGTAAGCTACTCCTAAGAAGCTTGGGTAATGGGGAAAAGAATTATAAAGATGGGAAGTGGTATACCATTGGGGCTAGAACAGTGTTGTCATGGTTGCTAGATGCTGGGGTTATATCCTCAAATGACATGATCCAATATCAAAACCCCAAGGATGATAGTGTAGTTAAATATGGTAGAATTACTGGAGATGGCATCATCTGCAACTGCTGCAGTGAGCTACTCTCTATATCTGAATTTAAAAGTCATGCGGGTTTCAAATTTAATCGTCCTTGTTTGAATCTTTTCTTGGACTCCGGGAAGTCTTTCATGTTATGTCAGCTTCAAGCCTGGTCAACTGAGTACAAGACAAGGAGGAGTAGGACCAGAACAGTTCAAGTTGACGAAGATGATCGAAATGATGATTCATGTGGAATTTGTGGTGATGGGGGAGAACTAATATGCTGTGATAATTGCCCCTCTACATTCCATCATTCTTGTTTGTCAGTTCAGGTTTGTCTCTTCACTTTTTGGTAATTTGACGATGAATTTTCTAGTCTCCTTGCTGCCGGCTAGTGTTCTGCAATGCTTGTACTACTATACTATTGACCAGTATGATTTTATGAAACTTCTTTAGGTTCTCTAATGTTCTCTTATTAATCACTTTCACTTTCAGAGATTGAAAAAATTACAGAAAGGGAAGGATAAGAAACAAAGGATAGTTACATAACTCTTAGGTCACAAACATTCAAAGGAAGGTGTTAAAACCTAACCCCATACCCCCACTAAGGATATTCCACCTCTCTAAAGTTCTCTTGTTTATCCTGATGCAATTGTTCTATAAATTAGCAACGAAGACTGCCCTCTAAAAGGCTCTTCGATTGCCTCTGAACAGAGGATTGAACAACACCTCCTTCAACATTGAAACACACAAATCTGTTTTATGTTACTGAACTGACTTGTAACTAAAACATATCCGACATTCTTTTCTGTAACTGAGGTTGTGCAAGCTACCTTTTGTACCTTCTGGCTAATTACATTGTTGGTAGAGTTGCATTAGATTCATGCTCTCTGAATACATTCTGTCTTACTCTTTCTGCACGCTTGGAAGAGCAACAAACAGCCATACATAGGCACTAGATATGTGCAACAATTGTAGATATTGCCGAAAGATCCACAGCATGACAGAAAGTGTTGTTAACTTAGTTGATACTTTTATTTCTCTAGGAAACATACTGATGTTGGCAGCATGTGAAAAGAATATACTGGTTGGTATTCAAGTGTATCCCTATTTTTCTTAGTATTTTGTTTGGGGTTTAAACTTTATATGTATATGTCGGGAAAGGATAATCAGGCTTCTTATTTCCTTCAATGTGTAAGAATCTCATTCTAGCCTTTTTCTTCTTAAGCAATTGAGTTCGAAAAATGCTGGTTTTTGCTATTGGTTAGTTTCCAGTTTTATATACTTAAATAAATGCCTCTAACTATTGAACTTTAGGAGCTCCCTGAAGGCAACTGGTATTGCTTAAACTGTACTTGCCGAATATGTGGCGATCTGGTGAATTATAAAGAGTCTTCAAGTTCTTCTGATGCACTAAAATGTTCTCAGTGCGAGCAAAAGTGTAATTCCTATGCCTACCCTAGAATTATTTATATTTATTTTGTTAAAGAAAACTCTGTTACATCAGAGCTTAATCGGCTTATTGCATTTGACATGGAAACTAATTTATTTTCTTGAGATTTTTTAAAGATTGAAACTTGCATGTTGATTTCTGTAAGGATTATACATTACTCGATTTCTTTGAGAAATTCTACAAAAAGTATCCTCAGAATGTGGATGGTTGAATGTTTGGGAGCTGAAATTTGTAAATTTTAGGGAAGAATACTTATTGCCTTCTGCTAAAAGGAGGCAAATGAAACCAGAGGAACTGCAAAAGCCTTTCCCAATTGGAACAAATCATAGTTAGATCCTAATTACATAAATGACTGTTTTTGGAACTCAAAATTGCCAGAAAAAGAATATCATCCCATGACCTGTTTTAAGGGCCTTTCCTCCTATCAGAAAACTGTCCTGTTTCTCGTGAACCCAAGAACAATTTATGACACGGTCTGGATTATTACTCTTATAAAAAAGACATGGTTTGGATTACTAGAGGACAACCACACGTTTAAAAAGTTTCCTCTATAATTCCATAGCAAAAGGTCAAAGAAGAACGGATTCTTTGAGAACTTCTCATTGCATATGTACATAAAACTATAACTTGGCAGAAGAATCATAGAAGGGTATTCGTTTGCCTTTTGATTCTCGTGATTCTAAATCTACGTGCCCATGAAGTATCCTTAGCTTTTGTGCCATTATATAGATTGGAAACCAAACATTTTGAGGTGAAAGAGCCTGAGCTCTCCCCACCTTCAGATTCTCTGTTGTCAGAGCCTTGTCTTCAATGACCATTTCTCTTAAAAAATCCTCATATCTATGGTTAATCACATATCTCGAAAGAACTGTAAGAAGGAAAAAAGTGCTGTATGGATTCACTCTGTAGTTGATTTATTTCAATTTACACTTCAGGTTATTTGGTTAGAACAAGGAAATCATATTTTTTAAGGCTTATTAAAAGCATGAAGAATTGGGAATTTATAAATAATTGCTCTCACTTACTCTCTCTCTCTCTCTATAGAAACACACACACACACATATGTACATATATATTTTAATAAACAAATTTAATCAGTAGAATGAAATGTACTAAAAGACCCAAGCCATTGAATTTTATAAAAGCTGTCCAAATGGCAACAAATGAAGGAATTGAGAAAGATTTATCGATGAATTTTAGCATATTTAATTTCCTTTCAGTAGCACCTCTATAACTCATCCATGGTAAACTTAGCTTCTAATTGGTGAATGTTGTACTAATTGTTGGCATCTTGAGGAGGATTTATTCTTTCTATTTGAGCTCAAGTTCTCATGCGGGAACTCCTGAAAATGGGGTATCTCATCCTTCTAATAGATTGTTGTTTAAACAGATCATGGGCAATGCCTGAAAGAAAAAAAAGACTGCAATCCTGGAGTAGAATCTCATAATTGGTTTTGTAGCGGGAGTTGCCAGAAGGTATTATGCATGATTCTTGCATGATTCTTCTGTCCTATTATTTCTATTATGGTAACTTTATTAGAATGGAATTCATGATGGCTTCAAACGTAAATTAAAAAAATCTCCAACCAAAAAAATGGCAAAGATATCCCAAATAACAAATATTCTCAAATACCCGAGTTTCTTATAGATGACATGGTTTCTCCAAAAAAAAAAAAATCTTCGTATTTTGCATTACTTACCTTGTACATTATATGATTTATGTTGCTTACCTATGTAATGCTCAGGCACACCGAGTGTTTTTTAAAGTGCGTTGTGGTTGAAACTATCTATTGTCGATATTCTGATTATTTACATATTGTTGTTCACTGATGTGCGCAGATTTACACAGGTCTTCAATCACGACTTGGGTTGATTAATCAGACTGCAGACGGGTTTTCATGGATTCTTCTTAGATGTATTCATAATGACCAGAAAATTTTATCTACCCCACGCTTAGCTATGATGGCAGAATGCAACTCCAGATTAGTAGTGGCTCTTACTATAATGGAGGAATGCTTTTTGTCCATGGTAGATCCAAGAACAGGAATCGATATGATACCACATCTGGTGTACAGCTGGAAGTTAGTACCTTTTCGTTTGTTTCTTTTTCTTTCTTTGATAAGAAACTTACTTTTTACTGTCAAAATGAAAAATACAAGGAGAGAAAATGAGGGTGTAAGCAGGAGGGTGTAATTTCTAAATAATTTTGACCTAGAACACCGAAGAGCTGCATTAAATGCCAGAAATTCCCCCAAATCTGAAAACCTAGAATTGCCTTGGAAAATCTTGCATTCTTTCTGGCCACAGTTTCCAAACAGCAGGTTTCACCCCATCTTTCAGAAGTGCTTTGCCTTTCATTTGAAATAAAGCAAAGGTAGTTTCTTTTAGGATGCACCAGCTTAAAATTAAAGCTTCCAGGACCGAACTCAAAAGTCTATCGGAAATTCACTGATGAGAATTCTTTGTTGCTTTTTTGGGATAAATGATAACACAGTATGTGAAGGACTATGTTCGAGTGCTCCTTCCCTGTTTTGTACCTGGTATTTCAACTAGAGTTAGTTTCAGGGTCTGTGTCCCTTCACTTTCTTGGGGACTTCGCATTTCCAATTGAACTTTTCTTTTTCCTTCTTCTTCCTCCACCTTTTAGCATCCTTGAGTGTTGAGGCCAGCCTTGAAATAATGTTCTCATCACCCGGCTAAGTTGATTTCTCCTTGTGGTGAAAGATTCTCTTGCTGGAGGAGGTGCTTTTGAATCCTCCCTTTAGGGAGAAAGGCAATTTGTTGTAGTAGGCTAGCTTCTTTGTTGTGTTGTGGGGTAGTTGGCTCGAGAGAAATAATAGGATTTTCAAAGGGATCGAGAAGTCGAATGAGGAGTTTTGGGAGGTTGTTAGGTTTTAGGCTTCCTTGTGGGTGTCTTTCATTGGGCCTTTTTGTTTTTTTTGATCAAGAAACAATTTCATTGATAGATGAAATAGGGGAGAAAACTCCAATCACCAAGGGTGAATTACAAGAAGAATTTTCAATTAGAAACTAACAAAGATAAACTATAAAGAGAAAAGGGATAATCAGATTTACACCACAAGAAAGCATTAAGTAGAACTAAATCCCAAAAGCGATCAAAAGTAGAAGAGACTTCCCTAAAAAGTCGACTATTACGTTCAATCCATATGGTCCAAAAGAAAGTACGAATGAAGGCCAACCAGAGGATTTTCTTCCTACCATGGAAAGGATGCCCCACCAAAACTGAAGATAAGAATCCAAACACATCATTTGGAAAAGGATAATACCAACCAAAAGCTTCAAGAATAGAATTCCAGAACCGCGAAGCAAAGGGGCAGTGCATAAAGAGATGACCAACATTTTCTGAACTAGAGCCACACATACTACACCAAGTTGGAGATAAAGACATATAAGGCATCCATCATTGTAATTTGTCTGCAGTATCAATTGCTCCCAAACTAAGCTCCCAGAGGAAGATTTTTATCTTCTTTGGATAGTGATCGTTCCAAATCACCGTGTACAAGTCTTTCATCTTGGGATCAAAACCACCTACTATATGAGACATAAAAGATTTCACTGTAAAAGAGCCTGATGGATCAAGAGGCCAAGATCAAGTATCAGAAATATTCCTGAGTCTGATTGGAGATAAAAGATGAGAAAGAGAAATCCATTCCTCAGTCTCCAAATCATTTAAATTCCGAGGAAGCTGCAAATCCCAAGCAACATTAGCATCATTCCAAAGATCAACCACCAAACTATCCAAGTTAGTTGCAAGACGAGATAATCTAGGAAAAGCCAAAGCAATAGGTCCACAACTTAGCCAAGAGTCTTTCCAAAACAAAGTAGTACAACCATCACCAATAATACGAAAAGACTGACTAGAAACCTGAGTCGATAAAAGTGCAATGTGTCGCCAAGGTGACTTATAAGAATGCGAACGAATAGCTTGTGGCCAACCCTGGACTCCCAGGGTTCCATAGTATTTAGCAACTATAAGTTTCCGCCACAAAGCATTCCTTTCCCGGACAAACCACCAAATCCACTTAGCTAGAAGAGCTGAATTCTGATGCTGAAAATTACCAATACCAAAGCCCCCCATTAGCTTTGGAAGCTGTGTTGTTTTCCAATTCACATTGTGAAAACCGCCATCTCCCCTAGAACCTTCCCAAAGAAAATCACTTATAATCTTATCCATGATTTTTGTGACTTTAGATGGGATTTTGAAAAGAGATAAATAATAGGTCGGCATGCTAGCAAGAGTAGCCTGAATGAGCGTATGCCTCCCTCCTTTAGAAATAAAAGCATACTTCCAATTGTGAAGTTTTTGTTTCATTTTTTCAACTACGGGAATCCAGAAGGAGCTCAGCTTTGAATTACCTCCTAAAGGAAGGCCCAAATAGGTAGTTGGCCAACACCCCTTCTTGCACCCAAAGTTAGAAAGGATCCAATCCATTTCAGAATCATCAACATGAATCCCTAACAATTCACTCTTGGATAAATTGATCTTTAAACCAGAAGCCAATTCAAAAATTTTAACCACTTCAAAGAGACGAGTCAAGGCAGGTCTATCAGCAGTAGAGAAAAGAAGAGTATCATCAGCAAATTGCAAGTGATTCAAAGAGAAAGATGAATTACCAATCAGATGAGTCCTAATAATTCCCAGCATAGCACTATGAGACATAAGATGACTCGAGCGATCGATGATACGTAGAATAAAGAGAAAAGGGGATGAAGGATCACCCTGTCGAATGCCACGAGACAGAATGATCTTACCCCGAGGCCTGCCGTTTATGATAATTGATTAATTCGCACTAGAGATACAACCCTTTATCCATGCTCTCCACCTCACACCAAAGCCCTTGGCACACAGAATGGCATCTAGGAAGTCCCAATCTACTGTATCAAAAGCTTTCTCTAGATCGAGCGTCAAAACCACTCCTTTACATCGAGAACTAGCCCAGTCATCAATTAATTCATTGGGCCTTTTTGTAATTATGATATTAGTTTTGTTCTCTTGGATTGGTGTTATTTTTCGTAGTTAGTGGTCACTCCTGTTTCTTTTGGGGCTTGTTTTTTTATGCCCCTGTATTCTTTTATTTTTTCTATCCAAGTTCGGTTTCTTACTAAAGCACAAAAAAGCTCTCATGGCACATTTCCAAAGGACTTTAACCTTTCTTGTCAACCAACCAGTTAAGTGAGCTTCGAGGAGCCAATCTTCAATGAATTTGGAGAGACAAATTGAGCCATTGAAGAGATTTAACAAAAAAGACCAGCCTCTCAAGGTAGAATGGCAGTGAAGGAACAAATGATCAATGATTTCTCCATCGAGCAAGCACAAACGACAACATGAAGGAGAAAGAGCTCAACTTGGATTCTTCGATGGTAGTCTATCTTGAGTATTTAAGCTTCTATATTCAAGGGGCCGTAGAAAGATTTTGACTTTCTTAAACTTTTCTATCCCAAACTAGTTGCACTAAAGAAAGTATCAGGTTTGGAGGAGTAGAAGTTTTAGAGGGCCGACTTACAAGTGTAAGAATAGGAGCTGTCAGGAGTCCATATCACCCCATTTATTTGAACCAAAAGTCACCATCTAGATCTTATCTCTATGATGAATCCAACTCACTATATCAAAAAAGGTTCCTATGAACTATCAAGCACGGACACTCGTCCAACACAGACACGCTCGGACACATGCCCAACACACCAATTTATGTGTCCTTTATTATTATTTTTCCTAATTTCGGACACTCGTCCAATTTACGTTGGACACAGCGGGCAAATTTTTAACCAAAAAAAGGAGGTAGCTCATTTATTTTGAGCCCAAAGTTGAAAGCCAATATAATTTTAAATTTTAAACAGAAAAAAGACTTTAAAAAAACTGAAAAAATAAAACTAAAAAGTAATAACTCTTCTACCATTCATGAAGAAAACATGTTTTCTATTTCCTTTTTGTATGTAAAACTGTTTTTTAGGTCCTTTTTTGTATTTGCTCTTGTTTATATTGAAAACTTTGTTTGGTGAATATTGGATAATGTGTTTTACTATTGTTAATTAATTTGATATTTTATGCTTTGTAGTGGATTACACTTAGTATTTTATGTTAAATCTACATAAAGATCATATCCTCAACGTGTGTGTCCTAATTTTTAGAAATTGACGTGTTGTCGTGTCCGTGTCAATGTCCCATGTCCTTGCTTCTTAGCCTATGAATTCCCAAGGCCCTGTTTTTATTGACTTCATTTCAACAACCATTGATCATTGCTTCTTCTTTGTTAGACTAGCATAATTATTGAGGAAAGAGAAGTCGAAGGGGGGAGCAATTAATCCACCTAACCTCCCCAAGCAGATTTTTTTTGGCCATTTTCCAACCCGAATTTCAGAAAATTTAAGAAGCTTCTGTTTTTCACAATGGCTGACCAAGGACGATTCCCTTTATTGCTTTTAGGAGACTTTGTCAACCTACCATCGGAAGTGCCATATTTATTTATAATCACCCTTCTCCAATGAGCCTTTTCACAGTGAACAAACCTCGAAAGCTATGTAAGGCGGGACATTTTTTTAATGGTAAACAAGGAAATCAATTATCCATCAAAAGAGGAAGAACACAGCCGGCCTTAGGGATGAGGAATTCCTAAGCCTGAAATGGAGGATAAAAAAATAAAAGGCCTCCAATCTAGATTGATGAGCATTCACTGTGTATTAAAAAAAGATTTGTGTAAAGCACTAAAACGGGTCATTATTCCTCTCTTTTAAAGATTCTATTCCAAAACCGCCTGAAACAAGAGGAAACCAGCCAGGCCCGCCCACCTTTAACAGCTCAAGCATCATTCCAAATGAAGTCTCTAATACAACCTATGAGCTTAACAAATTTTGCAGGGATTTTGAAATAGAGAAATAGTAGAGAGGAATGCCGGGAAGAACTACTTGAGCTAAAGTGAGTCTCCCTCCTTTAGAAATGGGAATGTTTCTTCATTTTGCCAATCTGGCCTTGAGTTTATCCATGACCGGCTGCCAAGATAAATGAAAGGCGGACTATTCAAACTACAACCAAAAGAAGCTGCCCATCTGGCAACCGTATCCTCAATATTTAAGCCGACAACTGCTGAAATAAATAATATCATAGAGTTAAAATTTAAATGTACTCAAGTGGTTTAGAATAATGGTAATTTATGTTGGGAGCAGAGTTTTAGAAGACCTTTAATAAAAAAGAATTTTTTTAAGGTGTTTAAAGTTGGAAATCTTTCATATTATCTTAAACCAATGGCACTGAAGTTTGGAAGATAGAGAGTTCCGACATCTTTTATTGTCATTATCTTTTCGCTCCTCTCTTTGTTTGCTCTGCCACTCTTGGGAAAAAAAGTAAAGTTCTTCTGGTTGTATAAGGCTCATAAACCACATATTGTTGCCAAGTCGAGGAAGTAGGGCCTTGCTATTATACTCTCACTGGTGCACTCTTTGCCAGAAAGTGGGTGAAGCCTTGAGCATCTTTTCTTTCTTTATCATTTCTTTGGTTAAATTTGGTGACAAGTGTTTAGGACAATGAAGATTTTCACAATTCTTAAATTCATCTTAGGTTGCTACTGTCTAGCCAAGCACCCATTTTGGTCAGCAGTTTTCTTCTTCACCATCAATTTTTTCAGTATTCCAAATTGTCTTACCCGTTCCTTCAAAACTGTTTTCTGCTAGATTGTTCACTGCAGCATCTATACTTATAAACTCTCTCTGTTCTCTGATGTGATGTACAGGTCAAGTTTTCCTCGTCTGGACTTTCATGGATTTTACACCGTGATACTTGAGAAAGATGATGTGCTGCTATGTGTAGCATCTATCAGGTATCCAAAATTCTTCTTTGGTAGTCTTTTATCTTTAGAATTTATTTGTCTTGGCTTGTTGAAGTATTCACCTCGAGTTTAATCATTAATGCAGTGCTTTTCCTCTTCCAAATAGAAAATTCTACTAACAGATTGGTTAATATTAGTGTTAACATTGTTGTACATGTTAAACAAAAATATGGATCATTATTTTATTGTCAAAATTTGATTCCTAAGGTGCCCAGAGAGAAAAAGAAGGATTGTTATTAACCAAACCAAACCTATCTATTGGATTGGAAGCAAATTCATTCTTTACTGCACCGATGTGTTCTCAGTGTATGTATCTTGGCCCACACTATATCATCTAAGTGAATGGAGGCTTCAATCTATGACTGTCAATGGAATGCTTAAACTTCAAAATAAAAAAGGAGGTAGTACATTGTAAGGGAGCGGCCGTATGAATATATAATATAGTTTAAATGTTGGTTTACATTATTATTATTTTCTAACAATTATGTAAATTAGTTCATCGAACTTTATTTTTTGTAACCTGGCCTTATTGGATGCCTAGCCATAAAAAATAAAAAAGAATGGCTTGATGTCAGCTTCTGAAATCATTTTATTCTATTTTTGGCATTTAATTGTCCCTAGAGGTGTACTGCATTCATAAAGATGTAGTGCAAACGGTAGGTTGCCTATTGTTGGTGATTGGATGCGTTGATTATGCATTTTAGTTGCTATTTTAGGACATAAGTAGGAACCTGAAACTTGCCCTTCTCTCTTTTTGATTGAATTAGAATCTAGACTTGGAATCTGATGTAGTGTTATTTCCTTTTCTTATTAAATAAAGCACTTGTAACTTTTTGAGCCTTCGTGCATTCATTTTTTGTTTTTTATTTTTCAAAACAGAACCTGTGAATATTTTAATGCATACATTAGAATTGGCACTGAAGTATGTAGGCCCAGTTTGATAATCATTTGGTTTTAGAAAATTAAGCGAATAAACACTACTCCCACATATGAGTTTCTTTGTTTTGTTATCTAATTTATACTAATGTTTTCATAAACCAAGCCAAGTTTTGAAAACAGAAAAAAATAGTTTTTGAAAACTTGTTTTTGTTTTTGAAATTTGGCTAAGAATCCATCCTTTTTTTTTTAAAGAAGGATGAAAACTACTGTAAAGAAAATGTGAGAAAACAAGCACAATTCTCAAAAAC